>OX422214.1:306688842-307888842 GCA_949130495.1 Sambucus nigra
TGTCTCCAGTGGCTCAACGCCAGATCTCTGACATTGCATCTGCGACACAACTTCTCTGGAGCCCAGCGATACTCCGATCCCTTAAACAATACTTCAACAACATTTTGGCCACACTCTAGTGACTCTAACGAGTACTCAACAACATATATGTGACTTCGGCAATGCTCCCGCAACTACTGAAATTTCTCATTGTGATATTACATTGCGAAGTATCACAATGCAAGTTTCTCATTGCAAATTCATACTGTGAAATTTTGTACAAACATATATTTTCACAAAATTAGGGGTGTAAAACGGACGGATACGAAGCGGATACCATAGTATCCACATCCGTATCCGCCAAGACTCCACACTATCCGTATCCGTATCCGTATCCGCCCGGATAATAATTTCAGCTATCCATATCTGTATCCTCTCGAATTTCCTGGATTCAGATAATATCCTTATCCGTTTTTATTGTTTAAGATACATTAAGATACACATAGCATATTTAAACACTAATTTAATCAATTAATTAAATATATAATTTTTCATTCCATGTAATATATAGAGAATGTGTAAAGCATCAAATTAAACTATAAAAGAAGGTTCGAGCAAAAGTACTAACCTTTAATGTGCATTTTTTTATTCAATTTTGAGCCATTGAAATTTGTATCCTCTTCAGTTTGTCTAATGTTTGAACAAAAATGAAGTGAAGCATCATCTTACCTGAAAAGAATAACTCAATTAAAATATTAACGGAGAAAACAAAGAATATATTACAATAAAGAAGGGATATTATTTTTTACCCCTTAAGTTCCTGAAGTGTGTCTTTCTCATCTCCTTTCCTTTATATCCTTGTCGAATTAAGCATTAAGGTAATCACAACTCGCAAGTTAGTAGTAATTGTTTGAACATACTAGTTAACCCAAATAAAACTTCATCAATATATTGTACTAAAAAGATAAATCCATGAGTTTAATAATACATGTAACATAAGTTTTTCTTATACATAAAAGTTTCTTCCACCAAAATTCGCCCCCGTAACACAAAAATTATCATCTTCAACTTCCAATGTCCCACAAAGCTGTATTGGATAAGAGGAAAGAAAAAGTTATAAACGGATTATTAGCATTAGCTATTCATTATCACACAAAGAACAATACTAACAAAAATATTTAGTACATGAAAATGAATTTTCGAGAGCCTAACTATTCATTATCATCAGCAACCTTCAAATTTTCTAAAATTTTTGCAAACAAATAATAGGTTAGTATTTATTTATGTTTAATTGTAATGATAAATATAAATTTTATTTTGACTTACCCAGTTTCTCTCCAACAGAAGGCAACCAATCTTTCAAACAAAGAAGAGTCTCGACAGTCTCAGAAGCTAAAGATGAACGTGTATCATCCACAATTCTGCGCCCCAACTAAAAGCTGACTCTGATGCAACGGTAGTAACAAGAATAACTAAGATATCACATGCCATCTTCGCAACTGTGGGGAACTTTGGCCCATTAGTTTTCCACCAATGCAAAATATCAAATGCAAACTCATTATCATCGTCGAGAGGGAATAAAGCTTCCTCCAATTAGTGTTCTAATTCAGACTTCTGAACTATAGATGAAGCATTAGAGCGCTCCATAATAAACCTTTTAACTTTCTGTCGAATGTCTCCTCCACTCGCAACCTTACGTTTACACGATTTGAGATGGTTGCTCAAGTGTGAGGTTCCTTTTGAACTCCCCGCATCAAACTTTCTTCTGCAATGGGTGCAAGTCGCCACAACAGAATTATCTGGATGAACCTCTCTATTAAAATCAAACCACACGTTAGATGTAAGTTTTTTGTTCTGCGCTTTGTTCTCACTAGCTTTGTTTAGGGTTTAGGGTTCTCACTAGCAACACTTGCGCGATCCGACGAAATACTCTCCACTGGAACAAGAGAAGATTCATGCGTGGAAGGATTGTTTTGATTAGCTTCTGTGGACATATTAAACCGCATCGTGTTGATTACAAAAAATAATTAGTAAAAATAATAAAATTATAACGAGCCGTGGGTAATAAAATTAGTAAAAATAATTACAAGCGTAGAAAGACTCTGACTTTATTTATGTGTACTTGTTCGACTAATGTAGCTGATGCACACTTTAATATTTTTTTTTACTTAACCGGAAAGAAAATTTTAGGAATAAGTGATTAGGGATGTTCCCAAACTTGGAAATTAAATGAGGGATAATAAGTGCTATGCGACGTTCCCAAATATGATCTATTTTTTTAAAGAAAAAAAATTACAACATAGAAAAAGGCATAAAACTGATCTTTAAAAAAAATATGAAACTAATTTTAACAAAAAAATTTATTACCTAAAAAAATTTATTATCGAATTGAAATGTGCATTTTTTTTGTGTTGTTGAAATCCTAATTCAGTATTATTAGTACCTAATTGAAATGGAGATGTAACAGGTGGGTACGAAAAATAATTTCCCCTACCTCTAAACTAAAATCCCCTACACAACTGCAATCTCTAATTCTCTCTCTATCTGAACAAACACGGACTCGCCACTGGATTTTCATCAGATTTTCTGAAAAATTTATGAAATTTTTTTATGAAAAATTATAAAGGACCCAAAGATTTTCATCCTAATATTACTCAAAAATTTGAACCAAAACAGAATTTATGAAACTCCATAATTCAGTTAGTCTACTACTGTCATGAACAACAACCCAAAACACACAAGCTTCAAATAACAACCCAAAACAAACAGATTTTCTCACCAAACAAATTCCCATAAACAATCATAAACATATCACCAGATTTTCTAATATCCACTTTTGTGTTGTGTTGTGATATTGAAAAAAAGGGTGACTGGCCTTATGAGACCGGAGCGGAGGGAGATCGGAGGAGATCGGAGGGGATCGCAGGGGAGATGGGAGGACAACGGAGGGAGATCGGAGGACAACAAGGGACAGCGGCGGGAGATCGGAGGGAAGAGGGAAGGGTTTTGGGGAAATAAGGAGATGACCGTGGTTTGTTTTTGGTTATTTGGTTAGGGTTATGTTAGATTTTTAAAGTTTATATAATTATACTTATGCCTATTTTTTTTTAAGTTTTAGTTTATATATAAAATATTATATGACTAATATTTTACACTTTGTTTGACAGATACGGAAATCTGGAAAAATGGATATCCGATAAAACGGATACTCCGTGTCGGATACGGATTATCCGTGTCGGATACTACTTCTATCCGTATCCATTTTCTCGGAGATTTTTATAGAGTATCCATATTTGTATCCATTTTCGTTTTTTCGGATAAATATCCGCAAATTCGGATTCGGATATCGGACGGATGCGGATTTTCGAATATCCATTTACAGCGCTACACAAAATTTTACAGTGTGAAATTTCGCACTGCAATTCCACGTTGCGAAATTTTATCACCGGAAAACACGTCAAAAATTGAATTGTGAAATTTCATATTTCAAACTTCAAAATAAAATGTAATTCATGAATTTTTTTCATAGATCTCGTTGATACCTCTCAAATATATAATTTGTATCAAACGGACTTATAGTAGAATAGGTATTTAATTTTAAAGTTTTCACAAATATTGACAAAATAAGGATCGGGTTTGCCCGAAAACTACGATTTACATTGATTAGAAAGTTCTACACATAATGTTTTATGGGTGAGTGATTGTTCTGTATATTTAACATCAATGGACACATAAGAGCGCAATAAAATATACTATATTCTTTTTGTTTAAAAACTTGTCAATACATTTTATTGACAAAAAAAATATATATATAGGAAGACTCATGTGCACATCAAGTTGGCACACCTCTTTTTTTTAAATATTAAAAAAAAAAATCGAACTGATATTTAAAAGTTGCAAAAATTTGACCGATTTTTTTAAAATAGCAAAAAAAAACAATTTGAGTTGTTTTTTTTATATGGGTCCCTTGAAATGTTTAGATATCGCATACAAAAACATCAACTCAAATTTTTTTTCTTACTATTTTAAAAAAATGATATGCAAACTTGAGTGTGCACAGGAGACTCTCTTTCTCTCTCACGTACGCGCCTATATATATACACACTTCTTACTAAATTTTAATACATATTAGATCTCCCCTCACCATTCTAGGTTCAATACATGGTCTTTGCTGCTGCATTTGTTAAGAAATCTGAAATAGCATTAGCTAGCCAAAAGTCATCCAAACTGCTAGACACTACACTGAAACTTTTTTTTTCATCGTAAAATGAATTGATGAAATCAATTAAAAAGATGAAAATTGCATTTTTTTTAATAAGAGATTTAATTACTTTATTTACAAATTTAACACTTTTTTTCAAGTTTCACAATAAAGATTTTTTGTTATTTTTTTTTATAGATTTTTTCTAAATGAAAAGATATTTATTATAATATAGTATAATAGCGTAATTTTGGACTCTCTCATTGTGCCACCTAGCAATATTGGAAGACCGTCACTTTTATTATTCTCATTAATCTCTCTCTTTTCACTTGACTCTATTTTTCTCTCCCTTCTTTTATATCTCTCCCGATTTTTATTATTCTTGTGAATGTAGAGATAGAAAGAGAGAAATATGTGTTATATATATTATTGAAGATTGTATAATGTGTGTACAAGAGGCATATATAGAGAACTTAGTCTCCACCCAAACTTGGAGTTTGATAATAAAGTTTTGAAAGCTTTAGGGAAGATAAATTTTGTGATGATATGACAATATGATCTAAGCAACAACTACAACAACAAAGATGATGCATGGCAATCTGAAAAGAAAATGGTTGAAGTGTATCTTCAGTTTGGTGACGAAATCTTAAGATGTACTGGAGAATCTGCTTTGGAGAAGATTTCGGTGGATTGAGCAGCTATAAAGATGAACCATAATAATCTGAGAATATGCCAGAGCACAACAATGTGCACGAAGATCCACTGTGTATGGATGGATCTGTAGGACTGCAGGAAGCATTAATGAGCGAGTACACGAGGCACTAATGATATAGTGTACAAAGTACTAATGAGTGAGTGCAAGAGCCGCTGATGAGAGTGTGTATATCACTAAAAAGAGAGTGCGTGTGGCACTAATGGGCAAGATCACAAGGCAAGAATGCGCGAGTGTACAGGGTATTAATGAGAGTGCACAAGACACTAATGAGGGTGCACGAAGGGCCTAATGACAAAGCACATGAAGCACTAACGAGAGAATGAACAAGACACTAATGAGAAAGTGAATAAAACACTAACGAGAGAGTGCACGAAGCACTAATAAGATATGAGAGTACTAAACACTCAAGATAGGGTGACTTGAACACTATGAGACTGCATTAGTCACCAATAAGGGTGCATATAACACTGTTGAGTGTCTGAGGAAGGCCCTGAGTGGATCGAGAAAGAATGAAAATAACATTGATATTAGAGTATGAATGGGGAGGCGCAATTCCAAATATGACGGACATGAAAGATGGAATTTGGTCAGAAATCATCTCAAGAATAGTGTAGATGTGAGATGTGAGATTAGGTCTTGGCCCTATTTCCCCCCACAAACGCAAGTGGGTTGTGAACCAACTTGTTAAAAGAAATTATCATATTAAGGAAGAGGTAAATGGATTTGGAGTTAAAGTGAGGGTTTTAAATAAGAGGAAGGAAAAGAAAAAATAAAACATCAGTAATGGTCAAAAGGAAACTGAGAAGTTTAAATAAAAGAGTGGGCTTGAAGAAAATAGTATGGGCTCCAAAAAGATGACGAGTTTGAAATAAATTTCTCCATATAGAAGGAAAATAGTCGGTTAACATAAAAAGAGTGACATAAAAATGAATGCACATGCGAAGAACTTGAAAATGATTGTGAGAAATAAAATGAATGCAACTAAAAAAACATTGAGCCAAACACACGACATTACATAATTAGACAACGGAGTATTGTCCATAGACAATATGTAAAGAGATTTAGGGTCCTTATAGTTGCGTAAATTGTTGAATTGCATGAATTTGTCAATTTATAATTACTATATTGTTGATATATTCATTTGAAATTGGTTTATATCAAAATTTTGTAGTTTTAAAAAAAAATAATTTGAAGTTTTTCATCGTTGAAATATATAGAATGAGTGATAAAGTAAGAGAACTATATGGAAGTAGTCCACTAAAGACTAATGTTGTAAAATTAAAATTATACTCGCCTAATTAAAGTTTGTAGTTGCAGGACTGTAGGGTCTAATATGAAGAGGGTATACACACAAAAGTTAATTTTTAATTTTTTCAAATAACCACAAGCACCAATTTTAAACACTTTTTATCCTAAACGGGTTGCCAAATTTTATATTGTCCTAAAACATGCATCCAGGTGAATACAAGAACAAAATCAAGAAACAAACCACAACACGTCGATGTACGAAAAAAATTCACAACGGGAAAAAACTCGGACGACCAACCACGCAATTCACTATGATACGGATTTACACAAGTAGACAGATGACTTACCCAATGACTCAACTCCCTTGAAATCATTGATGGGTTTTCAATCTTTAACCGTTCCTCCATAGAGACAACGTAGGAATTCACTCACATAAGTGCCACAACGTGCGAGTCCAGACACACCTCGATGTCCATCGATAACGCTCAGTAACTGTCTACGAATCAAGAATATGGACACACCGCTTTTTCATCGCAACACCACACCACGGAGTTCATAGTGTGTAAACAGCCTACTAGATACAAAATTCACCGCACGAAACGATTATCAATCAAGATGAAGAGAATAAACTTCTTTTTGCCCACAAACAAGATCTCAAAGAATATATGATAATGAAACTTGGCTCTTAAATAGTTTGGGTGAAAGTAGGTTTTAAAAACTTTTGGATATGTATAGGAAAATGATTTTTGCCAGAAGTCTCTCTAAAAAAAATGTCAGCACCCTTATATATGGAAAATATGTTTTTCGAGGAGACACATTTTTTGAAAAAACTTGTTCGAACGAAAACAAGACCTCTTTCAAACGAAAACACTATCTCGTTCGAACGAAAAATCAATCTCGTTCGAACCATCTTTGAACAATATTGGATCTGTAAATAGAAAAATGTCATTTGATCTTCGTTTGAAGTTGATTTGAATGAACTACTAAAATCCTTCGAGCAAAACCAATAAAGTCATTAAAATCGCTTAAAACAAAAAAGTTTTTCTTCTAAAATATTTTGAAAAAAAATCAAAACATCTATAAAAGACAAACACCCAAAAATAAAATTTCAAAGATAAAAATTCATATGCATTCATACCTGAGAGATCCTCGAAAACACTAAGACAAAACATGACACGAACCATGACACGATATGTAATTTCTGAAGCTTTGTTGCTACGTCTTCAATCAAACACATCACAGTATTGAAAGGTCAAGATATAAAGCCTAACCTATGACTCAACTTGTTATGGCCGGAATTAAGCCAAAACATACAAATTGACTCAATTGGAAACTTATCCTTACAAATTTTCCCCTTTGTCAATTTTCGGGATGAAACTGAAAGTAAAACACCTATGGGCCGTCAAGATCTCTAAACGACTCAATCCCAACCCCTAAAGAAAAAGTATAGACATTCAATAGACACATACTCTGAGTAGCTTTGCTTTCTTATAAACTTTATCAAATGTTGCAAACCCGCACACTTAAAGTATAGATGTTCAATACACACATACTCTGAGTATATTTTCTTGCTTATAAACTTTATCGAATGTTGCAAACCTACACACATAAACACTCATTCAAATAAAAATGTAACACCCCGCGCATTCCTAGTGTCGGCTGACACCAAGACTACACTGGGCGTTGCTAAATTAAATATCATTCTTAGCATGTCACAGATATGAGACATATAAAAAAGATTCATCCACAAGAGAATAAACATATTAATCCAATAAATAATCATTCATGCAATAATAAAACCATCACCATGCTAATCTCCAAAATTAATCCAACTCCATAATTTATATAAAACTCCAAATGAAATAATTCAAAAAAGTAACTGACTGAAACCATAGACAACTTTGGAACCGAATGGCACAATAAAATCCATAATCTAGTCTCATAATGTAAAGCAACTGAATAAAAATAAACATATACTAGTAAAGCGAGTAAATAAAATAAAACTCCAGCTGCACCACCAAAACGATCTCCAATAACTCATATATAGCTACTCCGGCATAAATCTGAAATGTTAGTCAATGCAATGGGTCAGAGCCCACCACATGGATACCAGGTACTCCTCTCAAATAGGGTCCTTGAACCCAGACAATAGCATCATATGCAATAAACACGACAGTAGAATATTTTTAAGTAAACGAGATATAATAATCAACGAGTAAAAATAAATTACTATCTATTCACTTTTAAGTCACTCCCGAGGTCCAAGTCCAATTATTTACATTTAACAACAACTAATTATTTAATATAATTCCATTAACCTGATGATTACTTTTATCCATCATTAATATCCATTGCGGGACTCTCGCTTAAAGTCTTACATTGTTTTAGTTGTGGTACTCCTGCTAAAATTTCTATACCACATTCATTCTCCTCACTATGGCCAGTCAGCCTGGTTCACTGTCTGCTTTGCGCACACTCGTGAGGTTCCATGCACGACACGTCACAATATCCCATCATTTTGTTTAACTGTCAGCCCGCACATACTCATGACGCCACACACCCCCATGTCACTATAGACAGTTGGTTCGTTTAACTGTTAACCCTGGACATACTCGCTTCACCAATTTATTTTAATACCTATTTATTATCTTCGGCATTAATTCTATATTTCCCAAGTTTTCTCATTTATCTCAAATTATCCCCGTCCTTTTTAATCGACGTAAAGTCCTCAAAACACCCTTAGTCCCATACCTCAAGGTCTAAAATGCACTAGTATTTTCTAGCCTATCGTTAGGGAAGAAAACTAAATAACAAACACCACTTAGACTCACCCCTAGTCTCACTACACCATAGAATGACGTAAAAATCATCCCCACCCCAGAATACTTATCTGTAAACCGTCACCACTATCTAGTCCCATACCTAGAAAGCGATAACGACCCAAAGGCCTACTAACTAGTCCCATACCTAAAAAGTAACCTAAATAAAGGTAAGAGACCTATCTATCACATAACCCCGTCGTCCCTGCGGTGTCGAATGTATTAAAATAAATAAGTGGCACGAGACTAAATTTTCATGCATCACAATAATTCTACCAATTTAATCCACACCTCACTAATTAATCAATTAATGTTTGTTTAATCATAAAATTAATTAAACCATACTTTCTCATCAAATCATTCAATTTTTAATCACATGCATGTTATCAAATTTATAAAACAAGAATTTTCTACCATGCAATATCCACAAAATTACCATCATTTAACATTAATATGCCCCAAATGTGCCACCTCGGCTCAGAGACATCAACCTCGGTCGAGGACAAGGCCGACGTTGGAAGGGCCTTGGATTAGTGACTAGCTGCCTCGACCATAGAAGGGTCGGCCATGGCCGACACCACTACCAACCTCATCAGGGGATCAACAGCTCGACAGTTCACCCAGGAATGATAACCTCTGCCGGGAGTAGGCCGAGGTTACAAGGAGCCATACTTCTACCAAAGCCAGCCCCATAAGTGAATCGGCCGGAGTTCCGGGCATATTCCAGCTTAACATCGGCCCCGGCCGACCCTAATACCTATCCTCGGCTTCACTTAAGCCGAGACCATGATGGTTCATCTCGAATTGGATAGGTAACTAGACCTTACTAACCTAGACTCTTCCAGGCCGAGGTTATGACCAAGCATGGAGGCCAAGCAATTATTGACATATGTGTGGACAAGGACACGTGGAAACAAATAAGTTATAACAAATCATTCCCCCCACGTAGGGGAATATTTCATCATCATTCTCTACATGTGATAGGGACAGATGTCTTCATCATATTGGCTAGAACAACACACACATGCTCTTTACATGCATGGGGGGTACACTACACCCCCAGGCACTATAAATACTTGTCTTCTCCTTCTTAGAAAAGGACCCGAAATTAGCAACCCTAGCTGAAACTCTGTTCAAATACACAGTAGAGAGAGAAAGTTCGAGAGTTTGTATCTATGGCCATTAGAGCCCTCATACAGTGATACACACCATACACTTGCACATTGGACGTAGGCCGCTAATTGGCTGAACCACTTATATTCCGGTGTGATTCCTCTTCTCCTCACCTCATTCTCTTATATTTGCTATATACACGTGCTGCCATTGTTAACATTGAATTGAGATCATAAACACCTTGAAGGGTGGTGCTATTTCCAGCATCATCATTTTGGCGCCGTCTGTGGCAACGAGAAGCTATCTCTTCCTCATTTTTTGCTTACCCTCACCGGAGGCTCTGGTGGTGAATCAGGCCTCACCCCTTGTGTGGAGCTTCTTCACCATTGAAAGAGGTCCGTCAAGGCACACAGCTCATTTACTCTACGAGATCTTTAGTGTTAACACATGGCACCAGAATTACAACCGCCTCTTTCGCCGCCTGGTGCGGGAGGACCTAGTTCCAGTCAAGCACCGCCTCCGTCCGAAATGGCGGAGGTAGCTGCAGCCTTGAGGTCTTTGGCTGCAATGTAACAAGCTATGCAGGAGCAGTTTGCACAGCTCAGCCAAACTATGATGAGGCCACCTAGAGTTTCACGAGAAATGATTACTCCGGCGGCTGTCCAGCCTCATCCTGACACCAGGGGACCACCCCAGGCACCAATGAAGGACCAACCAGCTCCACAGCGGAGGAGAGATGTTGCTGACCCTAGGCACTTATGCCTGGGGAGGCAAGGAAACCCTTGCATAGAGGACATGCATGACGATCTAGAGGCGAAAGAGGTCCCGAAAGATTGTTGGGAGCCGTATGAGGTTTAGAACAATACTGTTCACCCTATCCAACAAAGCCTAGGTTGTGAAGGCAGAAGAGGCGGGGAAGCTCAATGACGAGGATCTGCCTTTGATCGACTGAGCAGAGGGTCATCTTTTGAAAGGTTAGGCCCAGTAAATGACCTAAGACAAAGGTGATCAAGGTCAAGGAGTGCAACCAGCTCGCAAAGAGGAGATGGACAACGTCGGCCTCACTAAGGACGACCTCAAGTAGGAAGAGGTCAACATCCGACGTTGCGCTGTAGCTAGGGAACCCTCAGTTCACCCCTTGGAGGTGGCCGGGGACAACCTCGGCCAGGCCGATGGTAGGAGACCATGGAATGAATCTATCCAACGTCTTGAGGAGAAGATAAGAGACCTCATTAAGAGCCGAGATCCATTGCAAAGAGGTTTCTCGGAGGGATCCCCATTTATGGTAAGGATAGTGAGCTTCCCAACCCCTGCTAAGTTTAAGCCACCCGTGGTGTCTCCTAAGTATGATGGTAGCACCAACCCTGTACATCACATTGAGATGTATCAGTCAGCGGTGAACATCTACTCAATACCTGATGAGATGAAGTGTAGGGCCTTCTCTGGGACTTTGACGGGAGCAGCACACTGCTGGTTTACCTCTCTTTCGAAGAATTCAATTGAGAACTTCAAGGGCTTGGCTGAGCGATTCATTCACAACTTCTGCTTTGGGGTAAGACCTCAAAAGAAGACCACTCATCTACTATATGTCAAGCAAGGCAAGGACGAGAGCCTAAGAGACTACATCACCAGGTTCAACAAAGAAAAACTTGAGGTTGAAGATTACGAAGTGAATATAGCCATGACTGCCCTCATAGGAGGTCTTCAGAAAGGGAAGTTGTTGTGAAAACTCACGAAAGACCCTCCCAGGTCTATGAACTACTGGACACTGCGAGAAAGGTCATGAATGCCGAAGAGGCAATGGCCGCCAAGTATGAGGATGAGAACCGTGGTAGTAGCGGGAAGTCCCAAATAAATAAGGATGGAAAGAAGAGGTCAGCTGATGACAAATTCGCTCACTATACTCCTCTAACTGTGAGCTGTGAGCATATCCTCAATGAGATCAAGAATGACAGGACTCTAAGATGGCCGGAGAAGCTGAAGGCCCCTCTACATAAGAGGAACAAAAACTTATGGTGCGAGTTCCACCAAGACCATGGCCATGTTATAGACAGATGTTTCGCCCTGAAAGATGAGATTGAAAAGATGTTAAAGTCCGAAAAGTTGAGGAAGTATGTTGATGGCAAGGCTCCTAAAGGTGGAAGAGATAACCCTCAGAAGAGGAGAAACGACAGATTCCGTGACGATGCCCCAGCTAGAAGAGATAATGATTCAGAGGGTGATGATGAAGATGATCCGGACCTTCCACCGAAAGATGACAACACACCGGTGAAGAGGGTTGGCATGACCTCCTTTGGTGTTGGCACTATATGCGAAGGACTTGCGGGAGGTGGCTCTGAAGTGGCTGACAGAAAAGCTCATGTGGCAGAGGCCAAGTCAATGGCCAAACTTGAAGTTGTAAATCTAACGTCTTCTGATACAGCACAGAAGAGAAAGAAGGTTGACAAGGACACCCTTATAGTGGGGTTCTCCCGACTCGACTTCAAAGGTATCTTAGCCCCACATGATGACCCTTTGGTAATAACCACAAGGGTGCATGGATGCGAGGTGCAGAGGATCCTCGTGGACGGGGGGATTTCAATAGACGTAATGTTTTGGCCTTGCTTCAAGAGCCTCGGACTAAGCAGAGCTAGGATGGTACCCTATCATCATACTTTAATGGGATTCAGCGATGAAAAGGTCCATCCATTAGGCATGTATGAGATGGACATACAAATGGGTGATGAGTGGCCTAAGAGGTTGACCATGAAGATAAATTTTTTCGTGATGGATGAAAATGTCTTCTCGGCCTATAACCTCATCATAGGAAAGGTGGCCCTTAAGGAGTTTGAGGCCGTGCCATCGACGGTCCACCAGATGCTAAAATTCCCGACCCACTATGGGGTAGGGGAAGTGCAAGGTGACCAGACCATAGCACGAGAATGTTACTTCAACTCGGTCGAAGAGAGAGAGGCCCATAAGAGGGCAACCACCACTTATAGCATTAATACACTTGACCCAAGAGATGAAATAAAATTAAAGAAGGGAGAGGCCGCGGAAGAGGTAGAATCCATCATCCTCAATGAGAACGAACCGAAAAAAACCATCCCGGTCGGCAAAGCCTTAGAAACAGAAATCAAGGAAGTAATAAACTTCTCGAGGAAGAGTCAGAGTGTCTTCGCTTGGAGTCATACAGACATGCCCGGTATCAACCCTGAGGTTATATGTCATAAGCTTAACGTGACCAAAGATGTCAGGCCTATCAAACAAAAGTGAAGAGTTTACTCCAGGGAGAAGTACGACGTCATCCGGGAAGAGGTTAAAAAATTAGAAGAGGCTGAGTTTATTAGAGAAGTCATATATTCGGAGTGGTTATCGAATGCAGTCATCGATCCAAAAGCCAATGGAAAGTGGAGAATGTGTGTTGATTTCACCGACCTGACCAAGTCTTCCCCAAAAGATAGCTATCCCTTACCTCGAATAGACCATATGGTAGATTCCACTGCAGGGCATGAGCTCATGAACTTAATGGACATGTATTCAGGCTAAAATCAGATCTTCATGAATGCAGAAGACTCAGAGAAGACAACCTTCATTACCGACAAAGGGACGTACTGCTACAAAGTGATGCCCTTCGGTCTGAAAAATGCCAGGGCGACATATCAATGTCTTATGAATAAGATGTTCGAAGATCAAATAGCTAAGACTATGGAGGTGTATGTAGACGATATGCTGACGAAGAGCTTAAAGGCCTGCACTTATGTGGCAGACCTTCAAAAGACCTTCGATATTATGGACTTGTACAAGATGAAAATCAACCCAGCGAAGTGTGTCTTCGGGGTAGGAGCTGGGAAGTTTCTTGGATTTATCGTCAATCAAAGAGGAATTGAAGCAAATACTGAGAAAATCAAGGCTTTTCTTGACATGAAGACGCCAAGGAGTATCAAGGACGTACAAAGACTCACAGGGAGAGTGGACGCACTCAACAGGTTTGTTTCCAGAGCAACGGACAAGTGTCTTGCATTCTTTAAAGTGCTTTAAAAATCCTTCCAGTGGGACGAAGAATGCGAAGAAGCTTTTATCCAACTCAAGTCTTACCTTGGGTCTCCCTTGTTATTATCTCGGCCCATAGTTAGAGATAAATTGTATGTTTATCAAGCGGTCTCTGAATCGGCCATCAGTGCAGCCATAGTATGGGAAGACGTTGGAATCCAAAGACCTGCGTATTTTAACAGCAAAGCCCTTTAGGGGTCTGAGAGAAATTACCCTCTTATGGAAAAGTTAGCCTACGACCTGATACATGCTTCAAGGAACGTGAAGCCCTACTTCCAAGCCCATTCTATGGTCGTCCTCATCGATTCCCGACTAAGACAGGTTCTACATAAACCTGAGAAGTCTGGAAGATTGATGACCTGGGCCATTGGGTTGGGGGAGTATGACCTTACTTACCAACCTAAGGCAGTCGTAAAAGGGCAGGCTCTTGCAGACTTTATTGCTGGGTTCACATGGGAAGAAGAAGAGGTAGGGAATGACCTAGTGGGTGCTGAGGGGTCAAACAACAATGTCTTTCGAGAAAAGGAAGAGGTTACACCAAATGTCTTTCGAAGCCAGGAAGAGGTCGTATCCAAGGAGATCAGGAGTATAGTGGCGGAGAACGAGGAAGACCGGTACCTCTTCAGGGAAGGAATCATGTCAGAAGGGTACTTCTCATTGGATACAGATATTTGGAATCTCTTCGTTGATGGTTCTTCCTATGACAGTGGAAGCGGTGCAGGGTTGATACTTTTAGCTCCAGATGGTGCTAACATTGAATACACTTTGAGGTTCAACTTCAAGGCATCTAACAACGAGTCAGAATATGAGGCCATGATAGCAGGTCTCTCATTGGCAAAGACTTTGGGAGTAAGATGATTCCTAATTCATAATGACTCAAGGTTAGTTATCAATCAAGTATTGGGGGTCTATGAGGCCAAAGATGAAAGGATGGCTAGGTATCTGAAGATGGTGAGAATGATGTTGGAATATTTCAAAGAAACAAAACTAAATAGAGTGCCTTGACAAAATAATAGCCACGCAGATGCATTGGCAAGACTGGCTTCAGCGACAAAGATAGACATCAGAAGGACAGTTCCGGTCGAGGTCTTACAAAAAGCGACCATTGAGGAGGAGGAGGTTAGCAACCCTTGTCTCAATTTGAACCTAGGAGAATCATAGATGGACCCACTCATCAAATATATCAAAGAGGGAGAGATATCAGTGTCCAAGCTAGAGAGGAGGAAGCTAAGGTACAGGGCTATGAAATTCTCCATAATAGGAGACGCCCTATACAAGAAGGGGTTCCTATTGCCTCTCCTCAAATGTGTCCATCCCACAGAAGTTCCACGCGTTTTACCGGGGGTAAATGAGGGTTCTTGCTCCAGTCACATAGGAGGAAGACCCTTGGCCAAGAGAATTATTACACAGGGGTACTGGTGGCCGACGTTGGCCAAAGATGCTGCAGCTTACGTGAAGAGGTGCGATAAATGTCAGAGATTCTCCACTATTCCTCACCAACCTCATCAACCTATGACGTCAATCACTTCCCCATGGCCATTTGCAGTGTGGGGAATTGACTTAGTAGGACCCCTACCAAGAGCTGCCAATAATTACCGGTTTTCGATAGTTACCATTGACTACTTCTCAAAGTGGGTAGAGGTAGAACCGATGATAACGATCACAGAACAGAAGATCTTCTAATTTATTTGGAGAAACATCATATGCAGACATGGCATCCCAAACACTCTCATCTCAGATAATGGAACTCAGTTCAAGAACTCCTCTTTAGAAAAGTCTTGCGAAAGAGTTGGGATAAAGCAATTCTTCTCATCTCCTGGTCGACCACAGGTAAATGGTCAGACGGAAGTCACAAATAGAACTATCCTCAACGGAATACAGAAGAGGTTAGAAGAAGCAAAGGGGAGATGGACTAAAGAGGTTTATGCTGTGTTGTGGGCATACGAGACAACGACAAGAACACCGACAGGAGAGACCCCGTTCATGCTAGCACATGGGTCAGAGGCCGTCATACCAACGGAAGTGGGACTCCCTACTCATAGGGTTCAGACCTATGACCGTCATAAAAATGGGGAAGAAAGGAGACTAGACCTAGATCTGATTGAAGAGAGAAGGGAAGACGCAGAAATTAGATAATTAGCTTACCAGCAGCGAACAACAAAATTCTACAATAGAGGGTGAAGTCAAGACCGATTATCGTGGGAGACTTAGTACTAAAGAAGACGTTACAGAAAATAAACAAACTCCACCCAAGCTGGCATGGTCCCCACAAAGTGACATAAGAGGTTGTACCGGGGACCTACAGGCTAGAAAACCTATAAGGTGAACCTTTTGCCAACACCTGGAATGTAGATCACCTAAAGAAGTATTACATATGATGCAAAAATTTATGTAAATGTACCATCTTATGAATAGGTTATTAATGAGAGATCAGTTTCCATGTCAATTCTTGCTTCATTGTGTTCTAATGATAGAATGTATGAGAATAACATCTTGGTTGATGACCTCAAACCTTATAACATCATTATTTGGTGACAAGGTCTGAGGTCAGACATCATACTTGGATGACCTCAGACCACTAACATCATTAATTTGGTGATATTATTTATCAGGATGACATCTTAGTTGATGACCTCAGACTTTATAACATCATTTTTTGGTGACAAGGTCTGAGGTCAGACATCATACTTGGATGGCCTCAGACCCCTAACACCATTAATTTGGTGATATTATTTATGAGGATGACATCTTAGTTGATGATCTCAGACCTTATAACATTATTTTTTGGTGACAAGGTCTGAGGTCAAACATCATACTTAGATGACCTCAAACCCCTAACATCATTAATATGGTGATATTATTTATGAGGATGACATCTTAGTTGATGACCTCAGACCTTATAACATCATTTTTTGGTGACAAGGTCTGAGGTCAGACATAATACTTGGATGACCTCAGACCCCTAACACCATTAATTTGGTGATATTATTTATGAGGATGACATCTTAGTTGATGACCTCAGACCTTATAACATCATTATTTGGTGACAAGGTCTGAGGTCAGACATCATACTTGGATGACCTCAGGCCCCTAACATCATTAATTTGGTGATATTATTTATGAGGATGACATCTTAGTTGATGACCTCAGACCTTATAACATCATTATTTGGTGACAAGGTCTGAGGTCAGACATCATACTTGGATGACCTCAGACCCCTAACATCATTAATTTGGTGATATTATTTATGAGGATGACATCTTAGTTGATGACCTCAGATCTTATAACATCATTATTTAGTGACAAGGTCTGAGGTCAGACATCATACTTGGATGACCTCAGACCCTTAACATCATTAATTTGGTGATATTATTTATGAGGATGACATCTTAGTTGATGACCTCAAACCTTATAACATCATTATTTGGTGACAAGGTCTGAGGTCAGACATCATACTTGGATTACCTCAGACCTTATAACATCATTATTTGGTGACAAGGTCTGAGGTCAGACATCATACTTGAATGACCTTAGACCCCTAACATCATTAATTTGGTGATATTATTTATGAGGATGACATCTTAGTTGATGACCTCAGACCTTATAACATCATTATTTGGTGACAAGGTCTGAGGTCAGACATCATACTTGGATGACCTCAGACCCCTAACATCATTAATTTGGTGATAATATTTGTGAGGATGACATCTTAGTTGATGACCTCAGACCTTATAACATCATTATTTGGTGACAAGGTCTGAGGTAAGACTATTAATTTAAGTTTAAACAGACATCAGTGCAATAAGACTTCAGAGCTGAACATCGCATGACAAAGAAGCATTCAACAAATCAACAAATGAAGAAATCAAAACCCTCCTCAGAGGTTGTCATCCAATTATAAAATACAAAAATATAAGTTGATGATATTCTTCAGATGTTACAACTAATCAGGGATTACAAAAAAGTATAAAAGCTTCACAAAATAGCCTAAGGATTGGAAGGGAGAGTGTTGGCATCCTCGAACTGATTCCCTTGGACGATGTTAGTTACCTCGGCACCATCCTCTCTGGGGTTGGATCCTTCAGTCTCTGTAACATCCTGAGGTGCATTCTCTGCTGGGGTAGAATCTTCCTCTTCGAGCTCCTGAAGTGCTTGGGCGAATTGGTGGTTAGCAAAACCCAGACCCACGAAGTCAGAGGCTTTCAAGATACCCGACTCCTTTTCCTTAACAGCCGCCCACTTGCTAGTAGCCTTAATACCCCTCTCAAAGTACTCAAAGCCGAAGCTGATGAATTCATCGGAGACTTTATAATTGGCTAAAATCCCCTCAGAAGCATCTTCAAGGGCTACCTTCACTGCTGCGTCGACCTTTCACTGAAGAGCATCGTCCTTGGCCTTCAGAGCAATGGTATGGTCCTTTTTCATCTTGGAGATATCCTTCTCCAACTCCTTAGCCTTCTTATCAGACCCATCAAATGCAGCCTTCAGACGGTCTACCTCTGCACTCAGAGTACTTTGCACCTTCTCGGCCTCTTGGCCTTTCTGGATGAGGGGTAACTTCTTAAGGGTCCAATTGGCAAGATGATACATAACAGCAAGGCTCTGCAAATCACGTGGTCATATGTATAAGTTTCAATACAAAGAAGAGGTTACACTTCAAAGATAAACTGAAATCCAAAGTCATACCTGAATAGACCTATGAAGGCCAAACTCGATCAGTAGAGAAGTGTCTATAGATCAACAAAAAACGTTTGTCAGCATCGGTCATAGTAGAGCCGATGGCATCCAACGCCTGTAAACTATGCCTTATGATGCTATCATTGATTTTCAATTGCTCTATACGAGCAGCCAATGCATCCTCAAAGGAAATGGGGATGTCTCGATCTCCCCCTTTTTTCTTCTGCCTCTAATCCTCAGGGGCAGGGTCAGAAACCTTCCTCTTCTTAGTGGCCTCATCCCTTGAGGCAGATGGAGGGGGAGGAGCGGCCATACCATCCTTTTTTACGAGCTTCGTCAAACTTGGTGCTGCCATTTCCTAAAGCTCGTCAGATATTCCCTTCGGACGCTCTGCAAAATAAGAGGGTCTGAGTTAGAGAATCATATATACATGTATTCAGAGGTATAACTTGTTGAAATAAGAAACTTACCAAGCTCTGTAAGAGGACTTCCACCTAAACCAGTCTCAGAGAGGTAGTGGGGGGGTCATTAGGTGTTCAAATCTTACGAGCAGACCATGTGCCCCCTGATCCTCAAGGTATTTGACCTTTTGAAGATTTTGCAGGCTTAGACCAGGGTCGGCCTTAGCAACCATTGTAACCTTTCCCCATCTTATAGGCATCCTCGGCTCTAGTGGGGAAGAGGGGGTACATGGGCCAAATTCCCGTGGCCCTGAGGCAAAGAAGTAGTGTGGCTTCCAATTATGATTAGAAGTTTGAGTTATCTGAAGCATTTTCTTTTCAAGTTTCTGAGATACAAAATGATAATAGCTCGGATGGTTTCTGGCAGATGAAGGGACATAGAATCCTACAAAGACTTGGACTGGAAGGTCTGAGTGATGAACAACCCCCCATAAGACAATGGCCCCAATTATCACCCTCCAAGCATTGGGTGACAACTACGAAGGGGCCAAGTTGATATAGTCTAGTATAAACCTGATGATGGGATGGATGGGCAGACGAAATCCCAACTTGAACATCTGCTCGTATAGGCAGATCTCACCATCTCGGTTGTGGTAACTCCTCTCTTCCCTCAGAGGTCTCCTAAGCTTTATGGAGGGGCTGATGGAGTATAAGTACCTGAAGTAAAGAAGGTCGACCTCACTAACTGTACTATCAAACTCGGCTGCCTTAGAGACGTCAACATCACTGTTGGCATCATCATCATGATCTAACTCAACGTCGACTTGAGTAGACGATTGGGCTCCACTTGGAAACCTCTGAGCAAACTCAGCCCCTGTGACAGACGATAAGAGTATGGCTTCAACGATTGGCGGAATCGCCACACTCGGCCCAATAATTTCAACCTCAAAGAAAACGGGTGATGTGCTTGAACTTTTGTGGGATGAGGCTAGACTGGAAACCTCCGCTTGATCAGGGGCCTGATCTTACCAAGTTGAGAAATCCGTAGCCTCTCGAAAAGAGTCCACAGACATAGGGTCTGAGGAGTATGACTCAAACTCAAACATTGGCGACGGCTCAGCAGGGACCTCTGCTTGGTTAACTGGTTCGGATGGTTCAGGATATAAGACCTTCAGAGGTGGTAGAAAGATAGGTCTGAGGGGTAATTCCTCTGACCTACGAGCTTCCTCCTGCGCTCTTTCTATTTGCCTAATTTTCTTTAAAGTCTTCTCGCTGAGAGAGGGGAACTCCTCTAAGAGTTGGTAAAGAGGTCTGAGCATAAGAGGCAAACCCTACACTTACAAATCTCCTAAATAACAAACAAGACTGACTAATGGAATGATGCAATCTAAGGATCAAACTATCAAATTTGAAGAAATTACTACGAAGAACACAAAAGAACAGTTCGCCAGAAAAAAAAATGGAACCTCGTCGGAAATCTCCGAAAAGTCATTGAAAAATGCAAAAGTAAGAAGAAGACAGGAAAAATAAAGAAGATAGAATGGTAGAGGATACCTGAAGATGAAATGGTAAGGGAGAAGTAAGAAAATGCGAGAAGTCACCACCAAAAGCCTAAAGCCAGAGCCTTTCTAGAGAGAGAAAGCTGCAGACACGAGTTGAACCAGGAAAAAGAGAGAAGTGAAGAAGAAAGAGGGAAAATAGGGTTTAAACCCTTAATATGAATGCACATTTCCCAAGGCCCATCATTTCCATGGGAGCCCCAAAAGACGACTGACATCACATGCTTGCAAGTCACGCCTCACAATTTAGTAATGGACAAGTGTCAAATGAACATTGGCACAAGAAGGACCTCAGAGATGTAGAGACCCCACAGTCACCTGCTCTCACATGTAACTAAGGACTGGGGGGTGATTGATATGCCCCAAATATGCCACCTAGGCTCAGAGACATCAACCTCGGTCGAGGATAAGGCCGACGTTAGAAGGGCCTTGGATCAGTGACCAACAGCCTCGGCCATAGAAGGGTCGACCCTGGCCGACTCCACTACCAACCTCATCAGGGGATCAGCAGCTCAACACTTCACCCAGGAATGAAAACCTCGGCCGGGAGTAGGTCGAGGTTACAAGGAGCCATTCTTCTACCAAAGCCAGCCCCATCAGTGAATCGGTCGGAGTTCCGAGCATATTCCAGCTTAACCTCGGCCTCGACCGACCCTAATACCTATCCTCGGCTTCACTTAAACCGAGACCATGATGGCTCATCTCGGATTGGATAGGTAACTAGACCTTACTAACCTCGGACTCTTTCAGGCCGAGGTTATGACCAAGCAAGGAGGCCGAGCACTTATTGACATATGTGTGGACAAGGACACGTGGACACAAATAAGTTATAACAAATCATTCCCCACACGTGGGGGGAATATTTCATCATCATTCTCTACATGTGACAGGGACAAATGTCTTCATCATATTGGCTAGATCAACACACACATGCTCTTTATATGCATGGGGGGTACACTACAACCCCCATGCACTATAAATACTTGTCTTCTCCTTTTTAGAAAAGGACTCAAAATTAGCAACCCTAGCTGAAACTCTGTTCAAATACACAGTAGAGAGAGAAAGCTTGAGAGTTTGTATCTATGGACATTAGAGCCCTCATACAGTGATACACACCATACACTTGCACAGTGGACGTAGGCCTAATTGGCTGAACCACTTATATTCCGGTTTAATTCCTCTTCTCCTCACCTCATTCTCTTATATTTGCTATATACGCGTGCTGCCATTGTTAACATTGAATTGAGCTTACAAACACCTTGAAGGGTGGTGCTCTTTCCAGCATCATCAAACATCATCCAATATATTAAATGGCATCCCTACGTAAAAATCTACATGTGAACGTCTTAAATTCTATAGAATCCAAATCTCTAACCTAACATGAAAGATTTTAAGTCTTCATTCATATTTAAAATTTTCATAAAAACAGTCCCGATTTGTCTTCCACTTTCCCTAATTAATGTCTCTAATTTATTTTAAGAAAGCACATGTTTTTAGTGTGTAGGCCAAAATTACTGCGCATAATACTAAGGTAATGAAATAGAGGTAACCATGCATGAGATTAGTTTGAAGAAATCTGAACGGATAAGCGTGTTCCTTGCAAAAAGATGACAAAAACCTCTCGGACTATTTTGATAAAAATATGATTTTGGCCTTCAAAACTTCGACTAAAACCTTGGCTTAAATAGGGCTACGGTTTGGAGGTAGAAGGAGAAGTAAAAGATGAGAGGTTATTGCTTTTAGGGTTGAGAAAAAATGTGTTTTGAAATTTCTAACCCCGAAATATTAACAATTTAAATAGTTGGAGGAATTTGAGTTAAAAACAAACTCTATAAAAAATCAAAAGCAGCACTGGATTCGTCTCCCGCTGAATCGATTCGCTTCCAGGACGAATTGATTCTGTCCTAGGAATGGCCCAAGAATTCCTAACAATATGAATATATAAAATAAAATCCGATTTTCACTACGCTTTCAATTCCGATTAAAGTTTAGTTTCCAAAAATAGAAACTGACATATTTAATTACTAAAAATAATTAATTCCAAGGAATTTATTTTTCGCAATTCTGAATTAATCTAATTAAATTTCAATTTAAAATCAATGGGGTGTTACATAGTTCCCCAATAGCACATGGATTTCGTCCTCAAAATTCGACGAAACGTAAATGCGCAACATAAGTAAGGCTCACATATGCCTAGCCATAAATACCGTAATTAGGCGCCCATACACTCAATCCTACCCGCGTGTACCCCACAATAAAAAATACAATACATATATCCCCTATATATATAAGTATCTAAGAAAATAATACGTACCGTGCTACTAGCCATGTCGTGGCTCCTGCAGCTCTTGTCCTGTCCGAGGCTCCCGAGTCGGAATCATATAACACCTACCTACTAACGTTCACTACACCAAAATGGGTAAATCGCCACCCTTCCAGTGCTTAGCTTTGTCACGGTCATTGATCGTGACAAAAAAATACGCATTTTGTGTCACGATCATTAACCGTGACAAGGCCGTGACAAAGGATTGTCACGGTCATTGACCGTGACAATACTTATAATGTTGTCACGGTCAATGACCGTGACACGATCGTGACAAATGTCGCAGTAAAAAAACCCTTTCCCATTCTTTTTTCCCTCGCCGTTTCTTCCCCCTCTCTCTCTCTCTCCGATTTATATATATATGTGTGTGTATATATGTGTGTATATGTGTGTGTGTGTGTGTATATGTGCGTGTGTGGTGGGTGGGGGTGGGGAGGGGGTGGGGCAGGGTGGGGGTAGGGGGTTGGGCGCGGGGGGCTGTGCATGTGTGTGTGTGTGTTTGCGTGTGTGGTGGGTGGGGTGGGAAGATGGGGCAGGGTAGGGTAGGGGGTGGGGTAGGGTGTGTGGGGGGGGGGGGGGTTATTTGTGTGTGTGAGTGGTGTGTGGGTGGGGTGGGGGTGGAGAGGGGGGTGGGGCAGGGTGGGGGGAAGGGGGTAGGGATGGGTGGGTGGGTGGTGGGGTAGGGGTGGGGGGCTGTGTGTGTGTGTATGTGCGCGTGTGTGTGTATATGTGTGTGTAGTGTGCGTGTTTGTGCGTAATGTCCCTTGTAAACGAATTGATTGATTGTCCCTCATTGTAAATTAGTAAATTAATATATGATTAATTATGAAAGTAGGATTGCCACTCATTGTAAATTAGTAAATTAATAATTGTATACTTTAGTTGTTAGTTTAATTGATGAAAATAATTAATTTAGTAGATGACTTAAAAGGAGTACGGGATACACATTTGTTGTTGACATTGGTATTGGATTATAGTGGATCGATGTTGGGTTGGTTAATTTTAAAAGTGGCATGACCACTAGATTATTGTCCATATGGGGGTGGGATTTTTCAACTTTTTTTTAAAATTACTTTGTATATCGAACAATATATATATAGTATGATAATTAAATGAAACATAATTGAAATTACATATAGTGAGCACAGATACTAGCCTTCTAGTTCTTATGCGTACGCATTCAATATCCCTTAGACCCGTTCGAAAGTCATTACCCCTGTAATGAGATCTCTCGAATTGTCCCATTTGGACAGTTTGGGACTGCATAATTTATGTATAATATTCTTAGTGTCTTAAAGTTGTTACTTTTGGAGGAAGTTCTGCAGTCGTATCCTAATGTTCTCTAGGTACATATAAGATTGACAAGTGTGACTGTTATTTCAATTGATCAATTGAAATAACACTCACACTTGCCAATCTACGTCGTGTACTTGGAGAACTACGGGGATATGCTTCCGAATTTTTTTTCAAATTGTAACAATGTGCATGAGCTGTTAAGTATATTATAGAAAAATGCGGTCTTGAATGGGATAGGACCACTCACCCTTTACAGGAGATGGAGGAAATAGAAATTTCTATTATAAATTGAATTTGAATATAAATAAGACATAATTAAATAAAACATGCTATAAATCTAAGTTTTTTTTATACTAATCCATGAATATACGCTTCGTACCTTTAATAGGTGATTAGTTGTGGTATCTGTGATGGGATATCCGAAAAACAAAAAGTGGATGGGTGAGACAAATAGAATGGGGGATGTATTTCGCAGAGGTGTTAATGAATTTGTGAAATATGCAAAGAGATGTCATAATGATGAAGAGTTTCCATATTCGTGTGCTTGGTGTAAGAATGGTAAGGTGTTTGAGTGGAAAACAGTTGAACTACATTTTTTAAGATCGGATATGCAACATAGTTATCGATTTTGGAGTTTTCACGGTGAATTGAAAGTTCCTTTTGTACCCGACCAACCTTCACAACATCCATCAACAAGTCGGATTGATGTAGAAGGGGATGACGTAGATCATAATATGTTAGAGGATTTAGTTGATGATGCGTACAAAGTTTATAAAGCAGAGGAGAATAAGGTTACAGATGATGTAGAAGGTTCAAGCGCTCGTGAAGATATTAAGATAAAACTTGACGATGACTTCCAAAGTTTAAAATTTAAGGCGACCCAACCATTATACTCTGGCTGTGATAAAGATCAAACAACTTTACATGCCACGGTTAGTTTGCACAGTTTGAAGACGCAGTACGGTTTGTCTGGAAATAGCGTGACAGGGATTCTGAAATGGGTGAAGGGCTTATTACCCAAGGAGAATACAGTTCCAAATAGCTATCGTGTTATGCAGAACAATTTGAAAGGTTTGGGAATGAAGTATAAATCGATTCATGCTTGTGTGTATGAATGCATACTATACCGAAAGGATTAAGAAAATCTCAATCGTTGTCCGGTATGCGATGAACCTAGATATGTCCAATCTACTAGTAAGGAAGGCACAAGCTCAAAGGTGCCTAAAAAATTATTCAAATATTTTCCCGTTGGGCCAAGATTAATGCGATTTTTCACACTACCATGGATAGCAGAGGAAATGACTTGGCATGCTAGGGCAGAAGCAGGGGGTAATATCATACGTCATCCTATTGATTCTACTGCCTGGAGGAGGATGAATTATGAGTATCCCGATTTTGCTCGAGAACAATGCAACATTCGTTTGGCTATATCAACAGATGGTTTCAATCCATTTGGAAATCTAAGAACCAATCAGAGTGTATGTCCAGTGATCCTAGCCCCACTCAACCTCCCTCCTTCACAGTATATGAGACCTGAATTTTCGATGATGGCTTTGTTGATACCTGGGCCAAAGGCACCAAGTGATGACATTGACGTCTACCTGGCTCCTTTGGTTGAAGAATTAAATGAGTTGTGGGAACAGGGTGTGCAATCATTTTACTCTTTTAGAAAAGAAGAGTTTACGCTGAAAGCTACGTTGATATGGGTAATTCATGATTTTTCAGCTTATGGGACATTATCCGGTTGTGTAGTACATGGTTATTTGGGGTGTCCTATTTGTGGAGAGGAGACGGAATCTCTTCGTCTATACTTTAGCTCAAAAAATGTATACCATTGCCACAAGAGGTTTTTACCCCCCGGATCATAGTTTCAGATCTGAGAAAGGTTCAAATTTTTTATTGGGTTGGGTTGAACATAGGCTACTGCCGAGACAACTTTCGGGTTCAGAAATTGAAAATAAATCTTCTGAATATGGCCCTAATGTGCATTTCAAAAGGTTAACCAAGTATTTTACTCGGAGTATATCAACAACGAGCCATGGTCAATTTTCCAACACGCACCAAAGCATTTAAATAGTAGTGTGGATGACTTGGTTGCTCCTACCGAATATCAATCCATTTTTGATGATAACCCGAATTTCAAACAATTTTTCAATTTGTAATAAATATTCCAATTGGTACCGAAACATCCATTTTTAATGTTTTTAATTTATTTGCACTTTATCATTTTCACTCTTGTGTAGTGTACGTGTGTGTGAGCAGTAGGGGTGGGGGTGGGGATGTTTCACTCTTGTACATATTATGAGCTAGATGCTATTGTTTTGGAATTCAGAATTGAGGTGTTTAACAATAACAATTCATTTTTATTTGTAGTATTTGTACATATTTGCATGTCTTCTTTTAATTCATTTTGATATGTACTAATAACATTTTTTTACACCAAATGTCTACTTCAGGTATTAAGGCGAGGATGATGATGCTAGTTATGATGATGTCGTCTGGGCTCGGTGGTAGCGGAGGCGACGAGGGCTCCTCGGCCTCTAGTCTCCCTAAATATGGCAAATTGGGGATGCCCATCGAGAACAAGTCGGGGCTATTAGCGAGATCCCTCGAGATGGTAAAGACGATCATCGGCCCGGGGTACATTAGTTGGAAGGAGGTGCCATATGAGCTCAAGTTAGTTGTTTGGGTGGCACTACAGGTAATATATTTATATTTATATTTATATTTCAATTTCAATTTCGATTTCAATTTCGATTTCAATTTTGATTTCAATTTCATTTTATATTTATTATTATTTGCAACTAACATTATATTTGTTGGACAGGAACAATTCAACCTGGATCTAAAGCTACGCAATTCCGTCTTGGAGAAGTTAAGGGAGCAACAAAAGATGTGGAAGAAAAATATGCGGACCCGGTACTTGGGGAAGACACGAGAGTTCATTATCCAAAGGCGTGAATCCGTCCCACCGAAGGAGCCGATCTCATTGGCACAATGTCAAAGGTTCATTGACAATGACATCGGGGAGTGATAATTGACATCTCGCCAATCGAGAAGGGAAAATCGAGCAAAAAAGATGGACGTGCAGTACTCCGGCCGTACGTCTTACGCTGAGGTGGAACATCGGATGATGGTGAGATTTAATTTTTCTATAACTACATAAAATATATTATTTGGCATTATTTTACTTTGGGGGGCCAATACTAATTTTACTTCATTTTATTTTAGGGGATAGGGAGTGGCCCTGGGGGTAGGCCACAATGGCTCGATACTTATATGACTCTTCGGACGAAGAAGGGGAAGGACAAGGAGGTGTCCCCAAGCGTCGCGGCCACGATTGTAAGTAATCCGACAGTTTACTTTTGTTAATTATGTTATAATTTTTTAATTTACTTATTTTACTAATCATGTGCTTTTTGTCGTTTTAGGCAAAACTTAAAGAAGTGCATGAGTCGCAGTCTGATGCTGACAAGGCTTCTTTGTCCACAGACGCACTCAGCCAAGTGCTTGGCTCTAATCGCAAGGGGAGTACAAGGGGGTGAGCTCGTGGGTGGCCAAATGTAGGATCATCGGATTAAAGATGAGCGACACCGGGTTTGCTCGAACGGTGGATTCACATGACGTGAAGCTGTCCCGTTTGGAGGTGATGGCCCAGGATATGTACTCATTCGTGAAGTGTTCGTTGGGCGAAAATCGTAAGGGTAAAGGTAAGGAGAAGGTGGTGCGGGAGGAGGTGCGGGAGGAGGAGGTGTGGTAGGATGAGGATGAGGATGTGGACCTCGTTGCTTCATCGCCGAGACGTGCGGACTTTGATGATCCACTTCCCTATTTGGCTCCCTTCAACAGACCAATGTCTACACTTAGTTGACCGAGCGTGTTTATAATGGACCTATTTGATGGCCAACGAATAGGCGGGGGTTGAGGATCCGAATATCGTCAAGGGTGCACTAGTTTATGGATGTGAGCTTCAAGACATCGAGTCCAAGGTGCTCGTCATGCATGTGATGCCCGGGAAGGAGAACTCCCAATTGTGGTTGCGCGAACAATGCGACACGGCATATATTAGTGGATGTGGTAATTCGTATATCATATGGCCTACTCACCTCCTCAGCGTTAACCATACCCCAGACATTTAGTGACATTGATTTAAGTTTGAATTGAATTCTTTTAAATTATTACATTTGAATTATATTTGGATTATATGGTGATGCATATTCTCTCTATTTTGAATGTATATTTGCATTATCTCTATTTTATTTGGATATTTTATATTTGAACAGGTACAACATTGTTATAACAGGTACAAATATACTGCTGGGCAGTGGCAGTGGCCATACTGCCTAGCAGAATTTTTTTCAATTCTTTCCAGAATTGTCATGGTCATTGACCGTGACAATTTTTTAAAGAATGTCAGGGGCTTGTCATGATCCTTGACCGTGATAAATCTTATCGCGGTCAAGGACCGTGAAACGACCGTGACAATTCTAACGAACTTGTCACGATCAATGATCGTGACAAAAAAATTTGTCTTGCCCAGTTTTATCACGGTCATTGACCTTGACAAGCTGAAGTTGTCAAGGTCAATGACCGTGATAATTCGGTAGATTTGGTGTAGTGGTTACTGTCAGTGCTGCCACTGTTGGCGCTCCCTGAACACCTGGCATTGCCAGTGCTTGAGGCTCTTGGCCCTACTGACCCCGTGTGTCCTGACCCTGTTGGTCCTGCACCTTTGGACACCAAGAAGCTCAGTTCCCTCTCTCCCCACAACTGAAACACGTGCTCTGAAAAAGGTCCGTACTACTTATTTGGTGCTCGCTCACCTGAATCTCCTTGCCCCTCCTGCGGGACACTATTTTCCTACTAATCGTGACCTATCATTTGTCTCTTCCATGCCTGGTCATTGCAACTGTTATTCTCTCCTCTTTTTTCATTTCTCTCTTGCCTCTTCCCCAACTTATTTTAATAATTTACTTACTCCTTCCACAACAACATTGCGACGTCCACCACCTAAGTGTACGTAGTGTACACCGAATTTCTCAACATTATCTATCTAATAGACCAAGACAATCCCTTAATGAAACATTCCATCTTCTTCGCCTCAGTATTAACCTCCTCAGGTGAAAATATAGATAAATTTGTGAATTCTTGCTCGTATTCGACAACCCATTTTGAGCCCTTCTCCAACTCCAAAAATTCTCTATTTTTTGCACTCCTACTAGCATACGAAAAGTACTTATCATTAAATTTGATCATAAAATTACCATAATTCAAACGTTCCCTGTCCTCCGATGTGGTGACACTTTTCCACCACTGTAAAGCATCTCCTGTCAGCTTGAAAGTAGCCAACATTTGTTTATGCACATCATTACAATCCACCATCCTCAAATGTCGCTCCATGTCTCTCTTTCATTGGTGAGTTACCATTGGGTCAGATCCCCTTGCAAAGGTGGGAGAATTGACCTTGTGGAAACTGGATCTCACCCTATCCTAAGCCGAAGCAGATGTACCCTATTACTGCACCTATAAAGTCACGCAAATCTATATCCCCACTCGATACCGGCCACCGTGGCCTCACGCACTATAGTTGCTAACTCCTCAGCATCTATCACAAACAGACTCTGCCTCTTTTGACTTGTAGAACTAGAAACAAAACCTTCTCTGCTATCTTCTGTTCTCCTAGTGTTCACCATCTAGAAAAATAGGAACAAAACAACAACATACTGGGAATAACTAAGAGTACAAATCATCAAAAGGAATCAAAGGCAAGTAATGCGTAAGATAAAATTGACTCATAACCTACGAGAACTAAGACCATGTTCGAATACCATCGGTAACACCCCGCGCATTCCTGGCGTCGGCCGCCACTAAGACTACGCTCGACCTTGCTAATTTAAATATCATTATTATCATGTGACAGATATGAGACATATAAAAAAATTTAATCCACAAGAGAATAATCAGATTAATCCCATGGAATAATAAAATCCATTACCATGCTAATCTCCACAAATAATCCAACTCCATAATTTATATAAAATGCCAATGAAATAATCCAAAAAAGTGACTGACTAAAACCATAGACAACTTTGGAACCGAATGGGCCAATAAGATCCATAATGAAGTCTCATAATGTAAAGAAACCGAATCAGAGTAAATCTATACTAGTAAAGCGAGTAAATAAACTAAAACTCCAGTAGTACCTCCAAAATGATCTCCAATAACTCATATGTAGCTACTCTGGCACTAACTTGAAATGTTAGTCAACGCAATGGGTTAGAGCCCACCTCATTGATACCAGCTACTCCTCTCAAATAGAGTCCTTAAACCCAGACAATAACATCATACGCAATAAAAATGACAGTAGAAAATTTTAAATTAAATAAGATATAATAATCAACGAGTAAAAATAAATTACTATCTATCCACTTCTAAGTTACCCCTGAGGTGCAAGTCCAATTATTTACATTTAACAACAGTTAATTATTTAATTTAATTTTATTAACCCGATGATTATTTTTATCTATCATTAATATCCGTTGCGGGAATCCCCCTTAACGTTTTACATCATTTTAGTTGTGGTACTTCTGCTAAAAGTTCTATACCACACCCATTCCCCTCACTATGGCCAGTCAGTCCGGTTCACTGTCAGCTCTGCACACACTCGTGAGGTTCCACGCACGACATGTCACTATAGCCCGCCAGTCTGTTTAACTATTAGCCCGCACATACTCGTGACGCCACACACACCCACGTCGATATAGCCAGTTGTCCCATTTAACGGTCAGCCCTGCACATACTCGCGTCGCCAATATATTTTAATACTCGTTTATTATCTTGGGTATTAATTCTCAATTTCTCAACTTTTCTCATTTGTCTCAAATTATCCCCACCCTTTTTAATCGATGTAAAGTCCTCGAAACACCCTTAGTCCAATACCTAAAGGTCTCTAATGCACAAGTATTTTCTATCCTATCGTTAGGGTAGAAAACTAACTAACAAACACCACTTAGATTAACCCCTTAGGCTCACTATACCGGAGAACGACGTAAAAAACAGCCGCACCTCGGCATACTTATCCGTATATCGTCACCACTATCTAGTCCCATATCGAGAAAGAGATAATGACCCAAAGGCCTACAAACTAGTCCCATACCTATAAACCAACCTAAATAAAGGTCTATCCCATAATCCCGTCGTCCCCGCGGTGTCCAATGTATTAAAATAAATAAGTGGCATAAGAATAAATTTCCATGTATCACAATAATTCTACCAATTTATTCCACACATCACTAATCAATTAATTAATGTTCGTTTAATCATAATATTATTTAAACCATACTTTCTCATCAAATCATTCAATTTTCAATCACATGCATGTTATCGAATTTATACAACAAGAATTTTCTACCACTCAACATCCACAAAAGTACCCTGATTTAACATCATAAAATTTATTAAATGACATCCCTACCTAAACATCTACATGCAAACATCTTAAATTCTAAGAAACCCAAATCTCAAACCTTAACATGCAAGAGTTTGAGTCTTCATTCATATTAGAAATTTTTATAAAAACAGTCCCAATTTGTCTTACACTTTCCCTAATTAGTGTCTCTAATTTGTATTAAGAAAACACAAGTATTTAGTGTGTATGCCATAATTACTATGCACAATACTAAGGAAAAGCAATAGAGGTCACCATGCCTGAGATTAGTTTGGAGAAATCTGAATGGATGGACGTGTTCCTTGCAAAAAGATGACAAGAATCCTCTCTTGAACTATCTTGGAAAAAATCTTATATTGTCATTCAAAACTTGCAGTGAAATCTTGGTTTAAACCGGGCTAGGGTTTGGCGGTAGAAGGAGATGTAAAAGATGAGAGGCTACTGCTTTTATGGTTGAAAAAAAATGAGTTTTAAAAGTCCTAACCCCTAAATATTAACATATAAATAGTTGAAGGAATTTGAGTTAAAAACAAACTCTATAAAAACCAAAGCAGCGCCGAATCTGTCACTCGTCGAATCGATTCGTACTCCAGGACGAATTGATTCGGTCTTGGGAATGGCCCAAGAACTCCTAACAATATGTATATATAAATTAAAATCATATTTTCACCCTGATTTCGATTCCGATTAAAGTCCTACTTTCCAAAAATAGAAACCGACATATTTTATTACTAAAAATAATTAATTCCAAAAATTTTATTTTTTCGAATTTCGAATTAATTTAATTAAAGTATGATTTAAAATCTACGGGGTCTTACAAAAAAGAGAATATATATAGTATAAATATCTGCATAGTAATAAACTCCCCCTATGTATAATGATCCCCACCTAGGTAAGACATCTCTGCCTAAGATAAAGATCTCCTCCTAAAAATAAAGTGAAAGATATCAATTCTCCCACATTTTATTCACGAATAGAGAAAGTAAGAATGCATAATAGACCATTTCTCCCCCATAAAACTTATCTCTTACCAAAGCAAGAACATGTGATATCAATTGAACTTCAGAAAGAAAGAATAAAATACTGCAATGGTGTAAAGTGCATAAAACACAACATGGCAATGTAAGAACAAAAGCTCCAAACAATGATCAATTAATACCAATATTGATGAGAAAATAATACCAACTTTAATACACAATAAAGCATAAGATATCAAAGAAAACAAGCAACAATAGGTACCAATATGATAACATAGCATGCCAATTTGATCTATAGATAAAGCGTATGTAAAACATAAATTAAATGAAAACGCAAAGACTAAAAAATAAATGATACCCCATATATATAAGTTTGCAAAATATACCAGTAACATAAAGGCACACACACACACACACACACACACACACACACACACACACACACATATATATATAGGTATAAACGACCACAAACTGACACAAAACTTATAAGCTCTACAAACTATCATAGTATTGTTGTGTCTGAACATATGGAATGGAGTGAAGGGCCGTGAACTGGATTAAAATGACTTATAACCCAAGAACTCAAGAGTGTTAAAGAATTTTTATTTGCCAATAAAACTTTATCAAACTAAGATCTAGCCTCGGGTGATAGATAAAGTAAAGTCAATGAACAAACAAGCACAATACACATAAGCCTAGAATTTTAATACTTAAATAATTCAGTTGCGTCATGACATGATAAACATAACTAGGATTCATTCTTCAAATCCGTTGATCTTTAATTATAACACCCTTAAAAGGTAAACACAATATCATATTTCTCACTCAAATCTTTTGAAGATACCAATTTTGATGATCAATATAAAAAATGGCCTTGGTAATTTTTTGGGATTTATTGCCTCTTAATTTTTTAGGTTCTTGCCAACGGTGGCCTTTCATGCAAGGAAGATTTATACCTTCGTATCCCTTTCCCATGCACCCTCATATATTGAATATAAAAAAACATACTTAAGGGAAAAGGTTCCTACATGTACAAATTTCCCATAGTCAAAAGATATGTGGATTACAAGATTGATGGGAAATATCTTACTTAGCTCAAATATAATATGTGAAGTTAAAATTCGAAAGATCTCATGTATGTGTTTGGAGGTATATACAAAGTGAATCCATTAAGCAAGTCATTTTCAAACTACTCCATGAAAGTATGATTAAGAATAATCTAAGCATTGAAAATCACAATCAAATGTCCAAGCCACATGGAAACATAGAATGAAGTGGATTCAAACACACCAATATGCCACATATATTTAAAAGTAAACAACACATTAACCAATTTTTTTTGAGTTTTTAATCATTTTTCAAAATGATATCAATTTAAAAAAAAAACTCAAAAGATAAACAAAATCTTTTTGTATTTTTCAATAAGACTCAATAAATGAAAAATCAAAATACAAAAGATAAGCATCATACATTTATAAATAACATATAAGATGAAATGGAAATTCTAGTGTAAGAAAACATGAAAACACAATCAACCATAAGATATAGCATGGAAAGTATCATGTGTAGGCATTCGAGAATCAACCACTCTAACATTTGGCACCTCCAAAATGGATTGCCTAAAACGAATAGATGAATACCCAACACACAGTTTTTAGAGCCATTATATCTAGACTTCCTAGGACGTATTCTAAGATCATAACAAAATGCCCTAAGGTGACCTTTTCTACCACAATGCGAACATGTGTAAACACGAGTAATGTCACTTATGGGTGAACCTTTTCTAATATCCCGGGCAATAGTTGACACTCTAAAACAAACATTGGTCTTGGCTTTAGGTGAGAAATCATTTGAATCATCGAAGCCACTTCCAACACTCACTACAAGGAAAATACTTTTTTATGACACTTTGAAAATTAATGTTATGACAACTTTAGACAAATTGTCATTAAAAGTATAATACTATTATTCATATGATGTATTTATTTGAAACTGTCATTATATATTTATTAGTGTTAATATACATGACAATTTAAATATAATAGTCATATTAAATGATATATATAATGACTCTTTTTGTTCAAGACCTAAACGTATATTTGGTAAGAAAACATATATGACTATTTTTTAGCTTAAAAATTTGAGAACCCGCACGTGCTAAGGAAAAAGTTTCGGAAGCTTTTTTCCTCCCCCAAAAGTCAAAACCTCCCACGAAGATTTTCCCCCCCAAAATTCAGTAGTAACCTAAATCGTCTCACCCCAAGTCTCCTTCCCACAAAACCATAGCAACCGTAAGCAACAAATCAGGTACTCTTCTCCACCCCCTCTCTCTCTCACACATGCGCGCAAACACACACACACACACACACGAACACACACACAGAGACAAGAACACACACATGCGTAGATTCACGAACACATAGGCGCACACACATAAATATGAAACTCACTGTAAAAATTTTGATTTTAGTTTGGTGCGAAACCTACGCAGTTCGTCCATTTAGTATTTTTTTTTACAATTTCGATTATTCATTTTTAGATTTACTTCATTTTTAGTTTAAGCTTGATTGTGTTACTGGGTGGGGCACTGAAGACCAATGGGTTAGGGTTGGGAGGAGCAAAGGAAAATTTGGGGGGTTATTTTAGTTTTCCTTTTATAATATTTAATTAAAAATGTGAATTTATAGGGGTTGATATATTATTATATAAATATTCAATTAAAAACCATAACATTATTTATGAATATTTATTGTTATTTTTTTTATATTTTCACAAAGTTACATCATTACAACTTCTCTAAAAGTATTATAGAATTTAAACAAACTTAATTGTTGATGTAAAAAATTAGATTATCTCTAATTGTTTAATCACAGATAAAAATAAATAAGACAAGAGATTCTTAAGTGGTTCAGCCTTGAACAAATGGCCTACGTCCACTGTTGGTGCTATTATTGACTGTTTAGAAATTCTCAAGGTGGGGTTTTGTCTCAACAAATTCCGGTCCCCCCACAATGAGGATGATACAATGTATTTATAGCCATGAGGCTGTACATGTGAATGGGTAATACATAGCTGTTCAATAAGCGTATACATCCGTATGATGATAATCAACATTTAATGCGCATTTAATCCTCTTAATTGTTTGATAATAAATGCTCTGATCGAGATGCAGCTCGGACCACCTAAGTATCTCGACATCCATGAGTTGCTCGGTGCAGTAAAGTTCCTCGGAGAGTACCTACTGCTCGGAGTATTTGAGTTGGTCGGGGAAAATGAGTTCCTCAAAGTCAAGGGGTTGTTCCGATGTGTTTGTTATTGCCATGCAGATTTCCACGTGTCTCCACTTAATTGAGCCATGTCAGCAAACTAAATCTGGTATCAATAGAAGCCCCCAATGTTTCACAATTCGAGAATTAGGAGTGTGGAACATTCTTCTCGAAATATGGCGGGATTAAATGGTCATCCTGAATCTTAGGAGTGTTTTCTTCGCATTTATTTTTCTTTTTGAATTCACAGAATCAGACTTTTTGAATTTTTCTAACTGCTTCGATATCCGCGCCCTTTATGTCCTTTTAGCCGCCGGTAGCGTAAACGTCTCCCTTTATAATCATTATTTTCACCTTTTCCCAAGGTAAGGTATTTAAGCGTTGCAGAAAATCATATCGTCTTTTACTTTTTCAAATCTGTATCTTTGAGTTTTCCATTTTCTCTCTCTCTTGTGCGTTCATCCCTTTCATCGTTCGTTGCCAACATATCCATCATTTTCCTGTAAGATCTTCTTCCTTCTCTTTTATTTCCTTTATTCATCATGGTTTACCTTGTTGAATCGCTTGATAAGTTTCGTTCTGATTTCTCTATTCCTTCATGGGTTGTTCTGGAGGAACTTTCTGAACCTTCAGATTATTTTTGTTTGGCTGAGGGACATTGGTTCCCCAGTCTCTTCGTGGCTGAATGTGGTTTTTCTTTTCCCCAAAACCCTTTGTGTCTAGAATTTTGTCAATATTTTGACGTGGTTCCTGCAAAAATTGCCCCCAATACATGGAGAATAGTTAATGGGGTTCATAGATTAAATCAGATTCATGGAACTCGTATAGGAATTCCAAAAATTATGTTTTGTTATAGATGGGCTGTTGGTGACAATACTTTTTATTTAAAAACTAGGTTTTTAAATAGGTCTTTAGTGGTCAATCTCCCAGATGACAATACGGACTACTTCGAGCACGGGGTTGTTATGAAAAATTGGCAACACCCTCCACTAACTGGAAATGATGTGTACCAAAGTCCTAGATGCCCTCCCTATGGCAATGGGATAGGTTGTTTTTATTTTATTTTATTTTTGAAATTATGCTTCCTTTGTGTTTGATAAAATGTGTCACTGATATTTTAATTTTCATTTATTTGTAGTTGACAGCAAAAGAAGATCTCTAAAAGAGACAGAAGTTAACTTAAAACATCTGAAACTTATCTGGGGTTTGCATCAGACTGTTACCGACGAGCATATCAGATCAGCTTCATATCTGCTGCAGTATAAGAGTTACACCTCGCCTTTTACTTCTCGTCCGGTGATAAGCGACGTGGAACCAATACCAACTTCTACAAGTTCTTCACTTGAGTCACATATTCCTTTGAATGAAAGGATGAAGAAAAGAAGAGCTCCTGCCCTCTTCGAGAAATTTGCCTCTATTGCTGGAGAGGCAAAGAAAAGCAAGCATGATGTCCCAGAAGAAGGGATAAGAAAAATCGATGCACCTCCTCCGGCTGCTCCTGTGAAGGTTGCCGAGAAGCCCCCAGTGGCTCCGAGCAAGATCGCTTCTCCAAGCGAGGTTATAGTCATATCCCCGACTAAGACTACCTCCTTGGTCGAGACCGTCGATGCTCCTCTAAGGAGGCTGAAGAAGAGTTCCTCGGTCAATTTGGCTGAATCCATCGCTCAGCCCCCGACTACTGGAAGTGGTGTTCCCACTTTTGTTGCCCCGAGCTCTGCCATGAGCTTGGTAAAGTCTTGGATCATTCCCGAGATCTAAGGTATTGAAGAAAATCTTTCTCGGGATAAGGTTACCACATTAACTGCTCGTCATATTACTTCTGTAAGTATTATTATCCTAAACTTTCATTTTTCCACTGTTATATTTTTGCACTAACTTGTTATTATTTTCTTTTCCCAGTTGGTAACCTGTTTTAATACAATTTTGAAGAAAGATGAAGCTATTAAAGTTTCAAGTTCCTCGTTAGGTGTAGAGGAAGCTTTGGTGGGTCTGACCCAGTCTCTAAAAGATTCTCGTCAGAAGTATGTTGATGATAAAGCTGCCTGGGAGAAGCATCTCAATTCGACCTAGCAGGAGAGGAATCAAGCTGTTAAAATTTCCAAGGGATTGGAGAAGAAAATAAAAGAATTAGAAAGTAAGAATAAAGAGCTCGAAGGGAATCTCCAAAATGCTGGGGAGCTTGAAGGTAAGCTCAAGGTTGTTGAGGAAGAGCTAAACAAGCTTCGTGAAGTAGGTCGTCAGAAAGAAGAAATGGAGAATAAATTGAAGGCTACCGAGGATCTGCTTTCCGAGAATCTTTCCCCGGAGAAGCCGAAAAGGAAGTTGGCTGTAAAAAACTCCTTCAGTGCTGGTTGGGATAAGGGGTGGAATAAGGGTCTGGCTACCATGATGTCACAAGTGGAATATGGTAGCCTCAAGTACTTTAGGGATGGCTTGGTCGCTGCTCTGCAAGAGATGAAGGTTAATGCAAATTCTGATCTATTTCAGCGACACATCCCTGGCCCCCCTCCAACTCCTGAAGAAGAAGAAGAGGATGAAGCTGCCTATGAGGAATCCTCCATGGTGATGGGAGATCAAATTCTTCATCCCCCAGTTGTCCAGCCTTTCTGCGAATAACTTCAACCATCCGTTACTTCGATCGAGTAGCCTTCAGCACCCATCGAGAAACCATCTGTACCATTTGAGCAACCTACCTCCTCGTCCCAGCCTCCCGAGAAAGTTTTAGGAGACAAGGAAAAGGTGTAGAGTTGTTCGGATTTTTCTCTCTGTTTATTTTTCCCAATTGTAACTCTGAAAAATGTACTTATCTTTTATGATGTAATAAAATTTGAAGTTTTGCCTATTCATACTGTTGTCTCTCTTCCTCTTTCTCCTTATTAATTCTTGATATCTCTTCTTTTTGCTAGTTTATGGTCAGGATGGAATTTTTATCTGCTCATGATACAAAATTGATGAGACAGTGCAACGAATATTTCAAGGCTGGCCATGCAAATTTGACTGATGCTCAAATCATTGACATACTCGGTCCAAACGCTTTAGAACACGCAGTTGAAGCCTACCAGTATTTGAAGTGCCTGCTCGACCGTGCAGTGGCTAACAATGTAGCGTATTATGAAATGATTGAAGATCTCCAGGGCAGTCTTGAAGAGTTTCAACAACAATATAAGGAATCTACAACCCTTTTGCACGAGGGATACGAGAAGAAGTATCAACAACTCAGTGCTGATAAGGGGTATGATAAGTTGTTCGCTGCTTACAATGTGAGGGAGAGAACTTTGAAGGACGAGGTCGAAGAGCATAGGCAGGTAGCTGAGTTGTTGGAGCAGGAATACAATAACTTGCAAATAGAAGTATCTCAGTTTAAATCTGCAGCCTCTTCCTCAAATGTTTTGGTCCCTGTGAATGACGAGGGGTTCTCTTTCTTGGAGGTTGAAAATGCTAATCTAAGGGATGAATTGGAAACCTTGAAGAGAGATGGTCCTTCTACCTCTGCTCGGGGACGAGCAAGAGCTGTTCGGTTTCCTATCGAGGAACAAAGAACTCAATCGGCTCTCAAGAACCAAGCCTTACAATTGATGGCAAAGAACCAAGCATTGGCCGAGATGTCTAAGAAAATCATGAATCTGGACGAGCAGCTCTCTGCTCAAAAGTATGCTTTGGGGAATAAAGAACTCTTTATAAAAATCTTCACGAGCAGCTGGAAAGGCTGACTTATCAATTCCACAAGCAGCCCAGAGAATTCTGGATGGCTGACTACAATGAGGCTCTCTACCATTTGGATGATCGGATCCAAAATGCAAATAATGAGGGTTACAAACAAGGGTGGCTGAATGCCTTCGGTGTATTGTAATTGGAACAGGGTCACTACTTGTGGGATTACCATAATCCTGGGTTGCTCGACCTGCCAGTGCCACCTTTCAAACTCGACATGAGCTGGATCCCTGCTCGATCAATCCCTCAGTGTTTGATTTCCAAATATCTTGGCGATTACAGTCTCCATTCCAATGTTGAGATATCTCGCCCCGAGCACCTACTCGATCGACCATCTGTGATGAACATCAGGATGCTCAAAGACCTTAATTTCATTAACTCCCCTTATGCCTTAGACGATCCTCCTGCTGGTGAAGAACCTGTTTCAAAGGCAGATGGGAAGAAACCAATAGAATAGGAATCTTGATGTAATATTTTTATGTATTTTATTCTCAATGTACTTTGTTTTGGATTTAATGAAAAAACTTATATTTTTCTTTGCAATTTTGATTGCCATTGTATTGTAGATATTTTGTAAAACACTTTACATATGTGTATGTATATCTTTTAAAAAGATAACAACATTGTGTTATTTGCTGATCAACTAAAGCTGGTTAAAATTTATTGTCGACTTGCTGATCAACTAAAGCTAGTTAAAAGTTTTTGTCGACTATCCTGAATTTGTGGTAATCATTTGACGACTAACCAAAATTGATGATATTTTGTTTTTCGACCAGCTTGGTGGTAATTTAAAATGGTACGAGTATTAAAAAATTTTCTTGATCACTTTTTAATTCTAAGCCATTAGCTGAAAATGTTCCCGACCAACTGGAAACGTCTACGGTGTTGAACACGAAATTCATCTCTTCTTCACCGTAAAACCCAACGACGTTCAAGTTGTAAAATAACTCCAAATGGTGCAAACAAAGATCAAAATAGCATATTTGAATGAAAACTCGGATCTTTAAAACTCTAAGGATGTTTTTAGACTTTGAAAACCTTAGAAAACTTATGCAGAAAACGTATTGTATGTAAACTGATTTTCTAGACTTCACACTTACAAAATTCTGAGCAAAACATTCCTTACATAAAAAAGTTGAGGCGGTGTAATGTTCAAATGAGATAAGTTTGTCGCTCGAACGAAATGTACCGATATGATGACATTCAAAGTCATTTGAACCACTGAAAGTAAGAGTTTGTGTTTTGCACAACTCTAAACCATTTCTATATCGGAATAGATAAAGTTTAACATTTTAAAAATATTTTTTAATAAAAAGAACATCCTAAAACATTTTTTCGAGTCCCATAAACATTACGCATTTATACCTTAGCGATATCGGAATGCAATGAAGATGTGAAACGTGCATTAAAATCATATTGGAATGATTCATCCTTAAAGCTTGGCTATAATTTATTCAATAAACTTTATGTCATATAATTTGTGGGATCGTGACAATACAAATCTATCTAGGACTCAAAAATATGTTTTGTTCCAGGAATAAGTCAAATACTTATATTGGACTCAATTACAAATTTTGTCTTTACAAATCTCCCCCTTTGACTATACTGCGACAAAACCTAAACAGTGAAATTCTTAAGCCGGCTCGTTAAGTCGTATGACGCCTAAATCCCATCCCATAAAACCCAAAGTCACATATTACAGGATAAGACTGTAAATGATGGTCTGGCAGGCATGAGTTGTCTGAATGTTATGTAGACTTGAAATCTCGAATATTTAAAGCACACTTACACACATGAAACAGACAAATACCCAGTGAAGTATGGAGGTACAAATGATATAAAACATTATGATACCAATATGTATTATTAATACCAATATGTAAAATCACAATCCAACCGTTTGTTAAACATGTGAGAAAATTTGATACCAATTTGAAAACAAACACTGAAATTAGGATACCAATCTGTCCAAACTAATTAATACCAACATATAAGCATAAAAGCATATGATATCAATTTGTAATGTAACAATAAAATTTATGCTCCTCAAACAACATATCCCCTACATCACATACATCTCTCCCCCTTTTTGTCTCGAATAGACAATAAGTGAAAAGATAAACAAATATTGAATGAGATAATTATAAAGGATATCTACATAAACATGAATTAACTAGGTAATAATGATAAAAACTTATCAAATATGTATCTAGCAAATAATAATCATAGCAGATGGATCATCAATCTAAGCAGATATGTCTAAATGATTAATGCAACATCATCAAATAAGAATGAATAACCATGAAGAACTGCATAAAAAACTACTAGAATTACCCAAACAAAATGATATCAACAGTAAGACAAACCAGTTACTAAAACAGAAGGAACCAAAAAAATCCTCCAGGTCGCTCGAACGATAGTGCCTTGTCTTTTGAACGACATATTCCCATCGTTTAAAGGAGGACATCAAGCGACCTTAAATTTCCTAAAACAGTAGCCTCTCGATCAAAGCAACACATCAAACAACCTCCGCGCGACCTTCAAGCGACCAGACCTAACAAAATCGATGCCTCAAAAAATGTGTCGCTTGAACCTCACGTGAACAGGTCATCGCACAACATAAGGTTATCGGTCGAACAAAGCCTCTATATTGTTTGAACGACAATAAAATTTCACAATTCTAGTGTTAAAAAACATGAGGTTTCGTCCAGTGAAAAAAATTCCTAAATAAGTTAACTGGAAAGAGCAAATAGTAGCAAAACAGATTAAAAACAAAAAAATAAAGAAAATAAAAATCAACCCGAGTTACCTGCTAACATAGTACTGATGTGCTCAAACATGGATGTAGAGTGAATGGTTGTGAACTACAACAAATGAGTCACAATTCAACACATCGAAAAAATCAAGAAATTCTAATTGATAGCTAAATATCATCAAGCTTTATTTTAGCCACATGTGACAATTAAAGAATTGAGATTAATGAACTATACAAACATCATGCACACAACTCTAAAATTTTGACGATTCTACAAACAGTAGCGCCATGACACGATTTTCAATGTTAGGATTCATGGTGCAAACCCGTTTAAATTTTCTCCAATCAAACACCCTCATATATATATATATATATATATATTTTCAAGCTCTATAGAGGTTTCTATCTTTCCCAACTTAGAGAAAATCCTATTGTCCCTAATAAGGCATATGATTCTTTTTATTGCCTTTATTTAAATTTGGGCTCTTTTAAACGGTGGCTTTCACGATGAGTTAATTTTGTACTCTCGCAGCCCTTTCCCGTGAACGCTCATCATTTTTCAATTTATGCAATTATAATCCTCACGGTAAAGAGTTCTTACATGAAGACGTCCTCCTTAAGTCAACTTATGCATAGATGACAATATTGAGATAAGAACGTCTTGCCAAACTCAAATATGCAAGAAAAGTCAAACATTCATATAAAATTGTGCATGTGTGCAAATATGGCATATATACAAAGTTGAATATGAATGCATTTCAACTCCAAAAAAACCCGATAATACAATGGTTAAGATTATTCTAAGCATCAATAATTATGATCAAATATCCTAGACACATGGATAATAAAGTGAAGAGGGTCCAAGCACACTAATATTCCACATCAAATATGTAAACTCAAAACAACCCGAAAATCGTTTTGGTTTTTCAACATATTTTGATTCAAATAAATGCAAAATCTTTTTGTATTTTGCAAAAAATATATAAAACCAAAAATCTTTTTGTATTTTCTCAAAAATTTTATCAGAAACAAAATATTTTTTTATTTTTTCAAATAAGACTCAATAAATGAAAAAGTATAATACAAAAGATACACTTGTCATGGCACTAGCAAGATATAAATCATGATGCAAAGACTAGTATATGACAAATATGGCAACATAATCATCCTTTTGATTTATCATGGGAAGAATCATGTGCAACCAAATAAGAACCATGAAGTTTAATTCCTAAAGCCTATGAGTCCGATTTTCTAACCTAAGTAGGTGTAAAATTACACATGAGCGTTTTGGGAATCAAAACGACTTTATTTCTTAACTTCTTTGGAGCATTCCTAAGGTCATAGAAAAAATGTCTAAGGTGACCTTTCCTACCGCAATGAGTGCAAGTCTAAACACGATAGGAATGATTACCAAAATGTCGACCTCTCCTCATGTTCCTAGTTGGATCTCTCACACGATTGGTATTGGCTTTGGGAGTGGGAATAAATATATCATTACAGCATATACCAAACCTATCTCCCTTGATTTGGATGGTGCCTAACATTATTTCCAACTTCTCTGACCTAGATTCCAAATCAATATTAACCTTCCTCGAGTCTTTCAATATCTCCTCTAACCCACTAATCCTAGACTCAAGCAAACACATAGAATCCTCAAACTCTGGAACCTCTTTTTTTTTAAAGCCTCCATCAAACCACGAAGACTATCTCTCTCTTTCTCCACATATTCTCGCTTATCCATAAGAGTCTTCTCCCGTTCCATATTATCCTCAACCAAAGCATCATTATTCTTTTTGTCACGCTCATTAAACATAGCTTGCAATTTCGAGTTTGCCTTTTTCAACTTTGTCGTTTTTTCATACAAGTCACTAAAGGAAACTTGCAACTAACCTACATCTATCTTCTCACCCTCACCCACTTGGGATTTACACTTAACTTCCTCATAAGTGTCATGCACATGAGAATTTTCATGGAAAGATTTATCGTTGTCGCTCATATGACATGCCATGAACACTACAAAGTTATGCTTAATGAGGGAATTCTCTCCTTCTTCCGGCTCACTATCGCTTAAGGTGGCATTATATGCTATCGGTTTCTTTCCCTCCTTCTCAAGTTTAGTGGGACACTCGACAACTTTGTGACCGTACCCTTAACACCCAAAACCCCTATCTGACTCAACACGCTTCTTGACATTCTCACTCTTATCCTTAGGGGCGGCATCTACCTTGTTGTTATTGAATTTCTCAAGTCTTTTGGCATCTTTCGATTGGTTTTGGAACTTAAGAAATTTTTTGAAATATTTTGCCAACAAAGCTATATCCTCAAAATTGGAATCGGAATCGTCATCCAAAACTTTAGTCTCATCCTTCCGGAATTTTAATGCAATGCCCTTTTTTTTCTTTGTCACTTGCTTGGAGGTAAACATATCAAGTTCATAGGTTTATAAGTTACCTACAATATCTTCAAGTTTCGTCGAATCAAGCATACCCAAGGAGTTCAAAACAGTCACTTTTGTATCAAACCTGCTCGGTAATGATCTTAGTTTTTTTTATGACTCGATTGTCGGGTATTTTCTCTCCTAAGTTAAATGACAAGTTGACAACATTGGATAACCTGTCATAAAAATCTTAAAATGACTCACTCTCCAACATCTTAATCGTCTCAAACTGTATGATGACCCTCGTGTGTAAGTGAAAGTATATCCTAAACCTCTTTTGAAGTTTCGCACGTCATGATTCTATTATACTCTTTCGGTGTGACATGTGAGGAAATAACGCGAATACCTTTAGAGTTATAAAGTGCAAGTCTATGTTTGGCTTTGGTCCATGACTCAATGGGTTTTAAAAGTAGTAGCCTTTCCCTTTCGTGTAACCAGTGGACTCCGACCCTTTTTTATCGTTAACCATCCACGCTCATCAATAGATTTCAAAACACTTCTCATACGCATTTTCCAATAACCACAGTTAATGCCATAAAAACATGTGCTCGATAACTTTCATAGTTTTCAAAAATCATCCTTAAAAACAAAATGGATAAACATATTAAAAATATGTTTCTAGCTCTGATATCAATTTGTAGGACTCTTTTTCTTTCGACTGTGTTATAAGGAAAACAAACTAGCTTTCTTTTTGAAAACCCTTTTTCCAAATTTTAAACTGCACCAAGTGTGTGAACCAATTTTAACTTAGCCCAATTTTATCTTGTTTAATCCTAAACATGCATCTAGGTGATTAAACAAAGTAAAATAAAGTAATCTCACAAAGGCGATGTCGGATGTATGAGGAAACCATTAAGGGAGAAAATCTCGTACGTCCCAAGCCACCCAATCACTATGATGTGATATTACAAAGTACAAACACGGACTTACCCAATGAATCGATCCCCACAAGTCTTGAAGCTTCTCTGAATCTTCAACCACTCCTCCACAATGTCCACACAAATCTTTCCGCGATACATATCCACATCACACGCGTCGATGAATCCCTCGGTGTCCAACGATGTAGCTTGAAAACATCAATGACGTTGAACATGAAATCCTTCGCTTCTTCACCGCCAAACCAAACGATGTTCAAGGTGTAGAATAACTAAAGCTAGTGCAAACAAATATCACAATAGCATATGTGAATGAACACTCGGATCTTTGAAACTCTAAGGATGTTTTTAGACTTTGAAAACCGTAAAAAACTTGTGTAAAAAATGTTTTGTTTGTAAACTAATTTTCTGAACTGCACACTTACAAATTCTGAGAGAAACATGCCTTATATAGAAAAGTTGATGCGGTGGACCGTTCGAGCGAGATAAGCCTATCGCTCGAATGAGATGCACATATCGTTCGAACGACATGATGATCTCGCTTGAACAACATTTAAAGTCGTTTGAACCATTGAAACAAGAGTTTGTTTTTTGCGCAACACTAAACCATCTTTATCTTAGAATAAACGAAGTTTAACATTTAAAAAATATTTTTTAATAAAAATAACATCCTAAAACATTTTTTCGAGTCCCATCAACATTACGCATTCGTACCTAAGTGATCTCGAAATGCAATGAAGATGTGAAACGCGCACTAAAGTAATCTCGACATGATTTATCTTTGAATCTTGGCCATAACATATCCAATAAACTTTATGTCATAGATAGTGTGGGATCGCGATAATAAAAATCTATTTATGACTCAAAAACATGTTTAGATCTGGGAAAAGTCAAATACTTACAACGAACTCAATTGGAAATTTTTTCCTTACATATATTTATCTCTTTAGAATATGTGGTGAAATAGTGTTCTAAAGTTACTTGCAAAATGAAGACTTTATTAAATTTGGACATTTGCTGAGTTTTGAAGAAATAAATGTCCTTTCTGTCTTGAAAATTATATTTTACAAATATTATGAATTTATAGAATAAAATGTATGTTTGATCCATTTAATGGGATTTTTGGAGTTAAAATCCATCCTCTCATGCATATAAACTTGTAGTATTTTGATGATAAACATATAAACAAATGTAATGAAGGTTTTATTGGGTTTAAATATGAAATAAAGAAATAGAAATTATAGTCTTTAAAGTATGTGATAAAAATGTTGGGAGTGTTATAAGTGTAAGGTTGTAAGACTAAATGTGTTCATAAAAGGAAATGATATTTTCTTATAAAAGTAGTCTTTAAATGTAATTGGTTTTCTTGGATAAAGAAAGTGAAGAAATGTCTAACTTGGAATAATGGTTAGAAAAGGTATTTAACAAGTGTTAATGGGTTAGAACATTGAGAAATTGGTCTGTATAACTTGTGGCCATCCCTATCTGATCTTGGGTGGATCAGACGGTCTCGCGTCCCGCTCGGGGACGCTTCGGCCATCGTCGGTGTGGGGTTAATGTAAGGAGATCGAGTCCCTATTCGATTTTGCTCAAAATTGATAAAAGAACATGTCTCCGCCTCGAGAGACGACATTAAAGACAAACTGATGGTTTATGTTATTGTTTTCCTTTATTTCTTTGTGAAATGTGTGTATGTATATATAATGGAAATATGAATTACTCAACTCATATCATGGAAAAGATAGAGTGAAATCATCCAGAGGAATGTTCCCAAAGATATATATATATATATATATATATATATATGCGCTTATCACGATATTGACCACTATGGAGAAATGACAATATATGTCGGATGGAGCGCTAACAAAGAATTACGAAGATATAATAATGCAAGAATATGATGAAATATATGAATAGAGATTTTGAAAATTGGAAAATCAAAAGTTGGACTCGAGTCTCGGGTTTTAATCCAAAACGCCTACGTAGCCTATAAAGGCATAAAAGTTCACGTAGTTCACATACAACATGAGGTTGGGGTTTTATCCCATAGATTCGATCGAATTTTTAATATAAAAGTGTGTGTGGAAAAAAGAGTTTTAATTTTGGAAAAGTGTGAAAGATGAATTCGTTCGGAATTTATGGGCATAACCCTCTTTTTATTGATATTGGGTTTCTTGTAGAAAATAAAGTATGTGCAATATACTAGTAAAAATGCAGAGATTAATATGTATGAATTAAGGGAAGAACTAGATTTTGAATTTACTATAACTAATGCAAAAATAAGAAATTTAAAGAGATAAGGAAAGGATTTGGACCTTCTTTAAAGAACGAGAGCTTGCCCTTGATTTTGGATGAACTCTCTTGATGCTTAATATCAATATTGAATGAGATATTTCCAAATTGGGTATGAAAGGGATGGGAATGAACTTGGATAAAATTTCACATAAGGGAACTTCGCTGATTGAGAGAATGTTGCTGAGATCAGTGATGCTGATGGATCGGAGATGTAGGTGTGCTTTGGAGTGATATAACTCCATCCTTTTATTGATTTACGTGGTTTCCTATCGGTATAGCACAGGTCCTACCAATCGGCATATGAACCTAGGCACAATGCCGATAGGCAGGGTCTGGGACCTACTAATTGGCAGTCTTGTGGAGATTTTTGTGGAAAAATGGTCATAGAATGTAATTCGTTGATCCGAATTACGAATGGGCTATACCATTAGAAAGGTAATTCATAGGCCTATAGGAGTAATTGGATCGTTCTCGGGTCTGATAGTTGACTTTGGGTCAAATGTGGCTCAAAAGCGCACGTCGGTCCTTTGGACGGGAGATCGTCGGACGAAAACGGATCGTTCGTTTGAACGGTAAGTCAGAATCGTGAATGGGGCAGACCGTTGGAAAGGTTAGGGGATGTAATTTGACATTGCAAAGAGTTTATCTCGGTTCTAATAGTTGGACTTAGTCAATAGGGGCTCAAAAGTGCCAGTGACCTGTCAGGCTAAAACGAGTCGTTTGTCTATACCGTAAGTAAGAATCGGGTACGGGGTGGACCGTTGGAAAGGGTATTCAGTGAAGTTAGAAGAGTCATTCAGTATCGGTCAAGCTGAAGAGTTAACTTTGGTCAAATGTAGTCCGGGAGCACCAAGTGGCCTTTGTATTAGTTTTTGGGGGAAAACGAATCATTTATTCGAAAGGTTATGCCATTTTATGCACGGGGCGGAACGTTAGAAAGTGGTTTTAGTGACCTTCGAAGATTTAAAAAGATTTATCTCTAAAAAATGAAGTTTATTAGGGTCAAATTGGGGCCCGAGAGCGCCCGATGGCCTCCAAATCAATTTTCGATAGTAAAATGGTTCGTTCGTCCGGAAAGTTATGCTGATTCATGCACGGGGGCGAACTGTTGGAAAGGGTATTTATTTTCCTTTGAAGATTAAAAGAGATTTTGATCTGATGATAGGGTTGGTCGAAGCCAAACGGGGGCCAGGAGCGCCCGATGACCTATGGATCGGTACTTGGAGTATAACCTAGGGTTTGTGGCGAATTGGGGAGGTGCTAGGGACTTAAGGAGAGACTTAGGGGGTCATAGAATGTGTTGTCTATAGAGCCCCTTGACGGGTGAGATTGGAATAAGTGATAGACATCGAATAGACACCACATGATGGTTTGGAAAGAGGTTAGTTCTACGGACCTAAGGTAATGATGGGGATGGATGAGCTGAGGTCGATTCTGAGGACCTAAGGTGGGAGTGATCAATTATAGGGGTCGATGTAAATTTTGACCTAGAATAGGTGATAATGATCAATTTTGACCTATAGGAGGTGACGACTGAGGGTTGAGGTCAATTTTGACCTAAAAGAGGTGACGACCGAGGGTTGAGGTCAATTCTGAACTAAAGGAGGTGATGACCACATATTGAGGTCAATTCTAACCTTAAAAAGGTGATGACGATCAATTTTGACCTGAAGGCGCTTACGACCGAGGGCCGAGGTCAACTCTGACCTAAAAGATGTGACGACTAGGGTGGAGGTAAATTCTGAACTAAAATAGGTGATTACAGAGGGCCAAGGTCAATTCTAACATAAAAGAGGTGACAACTAGGGACGAGGTTAATTCTGACCTAAAGAGGTGATGATCGGGGGTTGAGGTCAATTTTTGACCTAAAAGAGGTGATAACTGGGGGCCCATGTCAATTTTGACCTAAAAGAGGTGATGATCGGGGGTCGAGGTCAATTTTGACCTAAAAGAGGTGATGATATGGGGTCGAGGTGAATTTTGACCTAAAAGAGATAACGACCGAGGGCCGAGGTCAATTCTGACGTAAAAGAGGTGACGATCGAGGGCCGTGGTCAATTCTATCCCAAAAGAGGTGGCGACCAGGGGTCGAGGTCAATTCTGGCCTAAAAGAGGATGAACAATACTCTAGTTCAAAGCCTATTCTGAGGGCTTAAGTACAGATGAACATGGGAGGCTCCACTAGGGATATTTATCAAGTGGTTGCGTATCTGATTTAGGTTCCACTGGGGAGGTAGTTTTTCTTAGCTAGGGAAATTTCAATTGAAGACATCAATAGGTTTTGGGCATTCCACTGGGGAGGTGAGAGTCATCAGGGGAAATGGGCATGGAAAAAAAATGTTTTTCTTGGTGAAAAAGGTTCAAAAACTCATTTGGAAATATTAGGAATTTTCTAGGATTTTTTCTAGCATTTTCTGGAGTTTTATTCAAAATTTTAGGGGGGTGTCGACTGGAATGGTTTGAAGGGTGACAAACGGTAGTGGCATGGTCTTTCGGGCTACCTCTAAGGCCAGTGTCGATCGGTGGGTGGCAGGGGACTGCTGATCGGCATGCCCCTTAGCCTTCTATAAAGGGGGCTGGTTACCATCATTTTCACAGCTTTCTTGTATGGTTTCTTTTACATTGGTCTTCTGCAAACCATTCTAATGTTCCGAAATCAAAATATGGTCAACTTTGTAAGCAATGTGACACACAGGGCATGGCTTAATGTTGATGATTAGCCAAATCTGGAATGGAAGATTAGGGTGCCCCTTGCTTTGGGTAATGCGAACTCCTTTTATTCTTTTGATCCTGTGGGGGATGAACGGACCCTTCTCCATGAGACTACGCGTCATCTTTCTTCGAGGGTGGTGAATCATGGAAGTTATGTAAGTGATAATGCCTTTTTTTTTTTACTTTTTTTTGTTATTTTTCCTCAATTTCTTAAATTTTGACAAATGGTTTCTTTTGTGCTTTGACAGACTGATGTTTCTACATCGATTGTGTGCGCTCGGGGGATGATGAGTCGTAGGGATGTTTGGGAGAATTTTTTGCCTATGGTTTAGTGGGTGGTGTCCTCTGCTGGGTTTGGGAGGTTGGCTTCTACGCTGGATGAGACTTATCGCTCTACGACTGTTCTATGCACTTTAGGGGAGAGATGGTGGGACACTACCCACACTGTTCATTTTGGTTTCGAGGAGATGACGGTGACTCCTATAGATATGCAGTAGATACTGGGGATGGACTATAATGGGATGCATGTTGAGGTTGATAGATCTTTGAGGATGATGCCAACAACGGTGATGGCGGTGTTGGGCGGTGTGGAGAGTCTAGTTTCTGGAGACTCTCTCCATTTGTCTTCTTTGAGGGATTTATTATTGCGTCGGGTGGTTGATGAGGAGGATGGGCTGCAGGTGTGATAAACGACCCGGTTATTTATCATGCTAGTGTTGGGAGATTTTCTGGTGGCATCAAGCGGCGACATTGTTCATTTGTTGTTTTTACTATACTTGAGGATGTGTTCGAACATTACTCTCTATGACAGGGGGAACCTGACCTTGGCGACCCTATATTCTTCTCTGGATGAATTTATCTAGTGCTATTGTCCGAATATTACTAGAGCCACGTATCATCTTAAGGTATCCTTTAATTTTCTCACTTTCCTTTATGCGTTCGCATTTTCTTTACTTCCTGATATCTGATTGCCGACCTTTGAACTTTGCAGACGTGGTTTTATTAGGTGATTGGGTCTAACACCCAACTGATTTCTTTGGAGGATGAGTCTTCTTGGGACTTCTGCCGGATGTACGAGTGGCGAAAGTCCAACCGACGGTCGAAGAAGCCTATTTTTTTGGCGACTGTGCGTCAGGTCTTGAATGGCCTGACGAGCGAGCGGGTAAGTACTTCTTATTTTTCTTTTAAACTTTTTCTTCATGATGATTCTTTTTTATATTAATCCTTATCTGCTGAGGAATTTTTCAGGTGACCTTCTACCCTTAGGGGACGGCTTTCTAGGATATGGGGGAGATCGGGGCGAATGCGTAGGTGCGGCATTTGTTGGCGCATGAGTTTGGCTACTCCTGTTATCTCGGGGAGAGGGTTATCCGACAGATTATGGAGGATAAAGTCATGGTGCCACCGGTACATCCCCCGCTGTACATGAGGTGGGTGCGAGAGATGATAGACGATGCGTGAATAACAATAATGATGGGCAAGCCTTACTCTTCTTATGCCGACACAACGGTGTCGTATGATTATCTGAACTTTTTGTCGGGATACCTCTTAACTAGGCAGGTTCGAGTCAACCGGTGGGATCTTCCCATTGTGCAGGTGGTCAGTCGACATCCGGTGCAGCGACATCCTCAGAAATATCTTTTGTATGACTGCACTCTTCCCCTTACAATATTCGGAAGGCTTATGGAGGGTCGGTGCACACGCAGCATCGCCCTAATGCGATGGATCCAGAGGAGCTGGGCTTGATAGAGGAGGTCCTTTGTCTTATGGTATATTTTCATCATTTTTCCTTTTCATTCTTTGATTTCTTTCTTAGTGTTCGATTGAATGATTCGTTCTTTCTATTTTTCTCACAACACATCCGGGTGTCATCCACTTAGTTGAGGGATGTTCGGGACTGGATATCTTCGACGACTGCCCATATTCGGGATGTGATTTCGATGCCTTCTTATTTGGTACCATCTTCTTCTTCTAAGGAACGTGTTAATACCAAATTTAGCCTGCTGACGTGGACCATTCACTTGAAGACACGTGTCAGCCTACGTGGCAATTACAAACACTTTCAACGAACAACATACTGTTACCGAGCTACTTAAGTGCCCGAAGCAACTCAATCATACCAAGCATCTTAGGCACCCCGAGGAGCTTAAGGCTCCGAGAAACTTAAGCGTATCGAGTAACTCAGGCGGTCCGAGAAACTCAACGTACAGAGCATCCAAATCAGGAGAATAAAAAAGGCGATTGCGCATTAAATGCTCATTATTATCATACAGATGTATATGTATACTAGATAACAACGCATTGTCCTTTTACATGTACAGGCTCAAGGCTATAAATACATTGTAACCTCCTCATTAGAAGGGGACTCTGGATCTCTTGGTAAACTATTTATCGAGAATTCTAGTCAAACAGTAACCAATATAAAAACAGTGGACGTAGGCCATCCTTATAAGGATGAACCACTTTAAAAATCTTTTGTCTTATTTATTTTATCCGTGATTGATGAATTAGAGATAATCTAATTTTTTACATCAACAGATTGGCGTCATCTGTGGGAAACGACTGTAGTTAGCATTTTCACCAAAACAATTCATTATCAATGGCCGATAATCCGGAATCCATTAATCGAAACATTGGGGTCCCTCCCAACCTTTCTACTCCCCCAAATGTTCAAGATCTGGATGGTATAATGGCTAATCTAGCCCAAGGCCAGACGACCATGCAAGAAACCATGCTACAACTTGTACAAACTGTTTAAGGCGGAGTGCCGGCTCAATAAGGGTAATGAAATGTTCTGAGAAATACCCGTTTACCCTCTTTGCGAACTAGGCGAACGCTATTCCTAGAGGGATCTTGATCCAGACGCACCGACTCATATTGTATTGAAAGATCTAATGATCCTTCTTATCATCCTGGTCGGACTTCCTCAGTACGAGCTACAGACTCTCAACAAAACATCACTTTATCTTCAGAAAGGACCAGTGCTCTTGAAAGGTTGTGTAGAGTCTCTCTTTTTGATCATTTGGGACCTAGGAGGAATAGAAGTCCCCCTAGGATTGTGTCGAAGAACTCTCAATGACCATCCGATCTAAGGGAAGGCTCTACCCAATCACGATCAACTGCTCGTAATGAAAGATCCCAAGAGGCAAATTCAACGCGATTAGTTTCTCGAACCAATAGGCTCGAGGAGGGAAATAATGCATGGAAGGGCTCCATTCAGAGGTTGGAAGACAGATTAGGGGAAATGTCTAATGCTAAGAATCCTCTACAAAGAACTTTTGTCCAAGGGACACCATTTATACACGCAATTGTGGATTTTTCCACACCATCAAAATTCAAATCTCCTATGGTGACGCCTAAATATGATGGAAAAACTGACCATGTCCTTCATATAGAAAAATACCAAGCTGCTGCCGATATCTATGCAGTTCCAGATGAGATGAGATGCAGGTCATTTTCAGGAACTCTTACCAGATCTTCTCAAATATGGTACAACAACCTTCCTCGGGGGAAAATTTTGACTTTCTTTCAACTAGCAGAACTCTTTATTGGGAACTTCTGTTTTAGAGTGAAACCAGTCAAACGAGTAGCACACTTGCTGAGGGTTAGACAAAAGACAGGTGAAAGCACCAGGAACTATATTACTCGTTTCAATAACGAGAAACTTGAGGTAATTGATTACGAGGAGAAAAAAACAATTACTGCTCTGATGAGTGGACTGTTGCCAGATAAATTGTACGACACTTTTGCCGAAGATTCACCTAGGACCATGACTGAACTGATGGCAAAAGAAGCCAAAATCATGAATGTCGAGGAGGCCATGGCTGCGAAGAAGAATGAAGATACTAAGGAAACCAAGGTCGAGGATGACAAGACTAAAAAGAAGGATCAGAAAAATAATGGTGGCAACAAATAGTCGAAAGCAAAGAAAGAACTGGAACAGTTGAAGAAATTTGGAAATTATACTCCTTTGAAGGTAGATATAAACCACATTCTAGAAGAGATCAAGAACAGCGAGGAGCTAAACTGTCCATAGAAAATGAAGGCAGATCCTGACAAGAGGAATAAGTCCAAATATTGCGAGTTCCATAAAGACCATGGTCACACTACCAATCATTGCATAGCTCTCCAGAATGAAATTGAAGCACTCATCAGGCGGGGAAAATTGACCAAGTATGTTGATCGCCGAAATGGTGAAAAGACCAACGATCGAATAAGGCAAAGATATAAATCTCCTTGTCGAGCAAAAGAAGACATGAAGAGAAGTCACGAAGAAGATTCAAAAGACGACCAAGATGACCTCGATCTCCCCAAAAGACCAAGGCAGCCAGAATGTGAGGTATTTTCAATCCATTTTGGATCATTTGAATTTAATGTTATTATAGGTGGAGATGTAGGAGGTGGGGAGCTCGTACATTCAGCGAATAAATCTGGCTAAAGATGATCGCCCGAGGAAGGTGAATAAGACAAATTGGTCATTGGTTTCTCTAAGAATGACTTGGCAGGTGTTCTATATCCTCATGATGATCCGTTGGTGATCAAAATGAGAATGAAGGAAGTGGTGATCTCACGAGTATTGGTAGATAATGGTAGCTCAGCAGATATCATGTTCTACCCATGCTTTGACAGTTTGAATCTGAAGCTAGCCCAGTTGGAGCCATATCATAGGCCCCTCCTTGGTTTTACTAGCGAGAAGGTTTTTCCACGTGGGACGATCAAGTTGGATTTGCTTATTGGTACATGGCCTCCTTGTCGAACAAAAAGAGTATGCTTTTTCATAATGGATAAAAATGTCCAATAGACTTTCAATATCATTATGGGAAGGGTAGGTCAGAAGAGGTTCGAGGCGGTACCATCTACTGTACATCAATGTTTAAAATTCCCAACTAATTTTGGAGTGGGAGTTGTGAAAGGTGACCAGAAAGTAGCTCGGGAATGCTACTATTCATCTATCGAACAGGAGGAGCGTGAAGAATACAGGAAGAAGACTACTACCTACCAGGTGGATGAAATAGAAGATGCAGAGATTGAAACGTTAGACCCTAGAGATGAGTCTCAGCTCGTGAAGGGCCAGGTCATGGAGGCTACCGAAAATATCATTCTGGACGACGAGAATCTAGAGCGAACAACTCAAATTGGGGCATCACTGGATATATCGATAAAGCATGAATTGATAGCATTTCTAAGATGCAAAAAACAGACTTTTTCATGGGGTCATGAAGACATGCCAGGGATAGACCCGAGTTTCCTGTGTTACGAGCTCAACGTGAACAAGGAAGTCAAGCTAGTGAAGCAGCGAAGAAGAGTGTTCAGTCCTGAGAAGAACCAAGCTATACAAGAAGAAGTAGAGAAACTAAAAAAGCCTCTTTTATTGAAGATGTCAAATATCCTGATTGGCTAGCAAATGTGGTGATGGTGAAGAAGAAAAATAACAAGTGGAGGATGTGTGTAGACTTTACCGATCTCAATAAGGCATGCCTAAAGGATCATTTTCCTTTACCCCGAATCGATCAACCAGTGGATGTAACTTTCGGGTATGAATTGTTGAGCTTCATGGATGCTTATTCTGGTTACAACCAGATTAAGATGAAGCCTAAGGAAAGGGAGAGTACCTCTTTTATCACCCCGAGTGGAACTTATTGCTATAATGTTATGCCTTTTGGACTTAAAAATGCAGGTGCAACATATCAGCGGCTAATGAACAAGGTGTTTGCAGAGCAAATCCGTCATAACATGGAGGTTTATGTTGATGATATGCTGACAAAGAGCAAGAAAGATGCTGATCATTTCATTGACCTAGGTCAGGCCTTTGATCAACTAGAGAAATATCAAATGAAGTTGAATCCCATTAAATGCAAATTCGGAGTACGAGAAGGTATATTTCTCAGATATATTGTTAACCAACGAGGGATTGAGGCAAACCCTAAAAAGATCAAGGCTCTATTGGAGCTGCGATCTCCAACCACAAAGAAGGAAGTGCAAAGCCTCACAGGGCGAGTTGCAGCCCTTAATATATTTGTGTCACGAGCAACAGACATATGTCCCCCATTCTTCAAAACACTCCGAAAAACTTTTGAGTGGAATGATGAATGAGAGAAAGCCTTTCAAGAGTTAAAAAAGTATCTGGGGAAACCTCCACTATTATCTAGACCAGTGATGGGAGAAAGACTATACTTGTACCTGGCAGTTTTAGAAAATGCAGTGAGTTCGGCATTGATAAGAGTGGAGGACGGAGTACAAAAACCAGTCTATTACACCAACAAAGCTTTTCGAGGAGCAGAAATCAGATATCCAAGGCTGGAGAAGTTGGCGCTATCACTGATTAAAGCACGCAAAAGGATGAGGCCATACTTCCAAGCCCATACTATAGTGGTGTACACTGATATGCCATTAAGACAAGTTCTGCATAAATCAGAAAAATCAGGAAGATTGATGTATTGGGCAGTAGAACTTGGTGAATATGGTATAATTTATGAGCCTAGATTGTCACTCAAAGGGCAGGCAGTAGCGGATTTTATCGCAGAATTTACTCAGGAGGATTCCTCCGACGAGTAGGAGTTGAATACAGACCAACCTGTGGATATTATAAGATCATCAAATTTAAACCCCGATCAACTTACGTCGGTGGATGAGCAGCGAGAAGTGATGGAGGAGGAAAAAAGGAAGCATAAAATATTCCACCGAGGTTTGATAATGAAGTACTTGTGTGGAATCTGTATGTAGATGTCTCTTCGTGCTCTACAGGCAGTGGAGCAGGGATTATTTTAAATAGTCCATATGGGATTGATGTGGAATATGCTCTGCACTTTCAATTTAAGGCTTCTAATAATGAGGCTGAATATGAAGCAATGATCGTGGGTCTAAGCCTGGCCAAAACCATGAAGGCAGAGCAAGTCGTTCTGTTCAGTGACTCCTAGTTAATCGTAAATTAAATTCTGGGGGTGTATGCAGCGAAAGGAGAATTAATGGTCAGGTATCATGCAAAAGCGATAGAGGTTGTATCAAGTTTTACTGCAATTCAGTTGATTTGAATACCAAGATCGGAGAATGCAAGAGCAGACGCCCTAGCTCGATTAGCATCATCCACACGCACCGAGCTACGAAGAATAATCCAAATAGAAATCCTGGTTGGTCGGAGCATCGATAAAGATATGACAATAAACTTCATCTCCCTTGACTTGGGACCATCTTGGATGGACCCCATCAGGGCCTATATTGAAGAGGGGGCTTTACCAACTGATTAACTCGCAGTCAAGAAACTAAAGTTTAAAGCTGCTCGTTATGCATTGACCAATGGAATTTTATATAGACGAGGAATTATAGCAGGGCTACAAAGACGTGTCCACCCCTCCGAAGTGAAAGATTTGATCGAAGAGGTTCATGAAGGGTATTATGGAGCCCATGTGGCAGGTCGGATGCTTTTGTAAAGAATAACAACGTAGGGGTATTACTGGACGACGATGAGAGCTGATTGTGTAGCTTATGCCAAGAAGTGTGATAAATGTCAATGCTTCTCTTCTATCCAAAGAACTCCTCAAGCATTGTTAACACCCATCACGTCTCCTTGGCCATTCGCCATGTGGGGAATAGACTTGGTCGGGCCACTTTCAATGACCAGGGGAAGATTTAAATACCTCGTGGTTGCTGTGGATTACTTTACCAAATGGGTGGAAGATGATCCTCTCATTGATATGACATACGACAAAGTCTATCAATTTATTTGGAAGAATATTATCTATAGATAAGGTCTGTCACATGCATTCATTACTGGCCATGGAACCCAGTTTGATAACGAGGAGTTTGCAGCGTATTGTCATCAATCCAATGTACAGAAGACCCATTCTACACCAGGCCATCCCCAAAGCAATGGGTAAACTGAGGTAACAAACAGAACACTGCTGAATGGTCTGAAAAATGATTAGATGATGCAAAATAAAATTGGATTGACGAGTTACATTCTTTGCTGTGGGCTTATCGTACTACACCACGAACAGCAACTGGAGAGTCTCCATACATGCTGGCATTTGGGAGTGAGGTTGTCATACCTGCTGAATTGGTTTTACCCACACATAGCGTGCTGAATTTCAATTCTCCTGTCAGTGATTTAATGAGAAGATTAGACCTGGATATGCTCGAAGAAGTTAGGGAAGAAGCAACAATCAGGAATGCAGCGTATTAACAACAAATAACTTTGTTCTATAATAAAAGAGTGAAGAAGTGTGATTTGAAGGAAGGGGATTATGTGCTGAAGAAAGTGATCCAAAAGAACAACAAGCTGGAAGCCAACTGACATGGACCCTACAGTGTAACAAAAGTTGTTCGTCCAGGGACATACATGATTGAAACCTTGGAAGGAGAAGAATTCAAGAATGCATGGAATGCAGAGCATCTGCACAAATATTATCAGTCATTGAAATTCCTATGTAATATAATTTCTTCATTATGAATAAAATGACGTTTCACCCAGTTTCTCTCTTTGTTGAAAATTTTCAGAATATTAGTGCTACACACTACACATCAATTACCACCAACTCCGATTGGTCGGCAAATCAATTACCACCAACTCCGGTTGGTTGGGAACTAATTACCACCAACTCCGGTTGGTCATCAAATCAATTATCACCAACTCCGGTTGGTCCGGAACTAATTATCACCAACTCCGATTGGTCGACAAATCAATTACTACCAACTCCGATTGGTCGAGAATCAATTACCACCAACTCCGGTTCGTCGGTAAATCAATTACCACCAACTCCAGTTGGTTGGAAAATCAATTACTACCAACTCTGGTTGTTCGGGAATCAATTACCACCAACTCCGATTGGTCGGCAAATCAATTACCACCAACTCCGGTTGGTCAAAAAATCCATTACAATCAACTCTAGTTGGTTAGTACCAAACTAAGCAGGAACATGGGATGCAAATCATTCCATTACTTAGGCCCAAAGAGTGACAAGTCACTATAATCAAACAATCAATAGGACAAGTCCCATTATCCAAAAACAAAACAGAAAGTACATATATTCACAAACAAACAAGGACATTCTACAAATTATTTAGAAGAAAATAAAATGGCAAAAGATTAAAAATTTCTTCATTCAAATCAAGTAGAATTACATATGATGTGAAAAATATACTTCATTACATAAAAAACCCTATTCTATTGGTTTTTCCCTTATGCCTTTGAAACAGGTTCTACCCCAGCAGGAGGATCATCTAATGCATAAGGGGAATTTATAAAGTTTAGATCTCGCAGCATTCGAAAATTCATCACGGAGGGACGATCAAGCAAATGCTCTGGGCGATATATCTCAAAGTTTGCATGAAGACTATAATCGCCGAGATACTTGGAGATTAAGAATTTAGGAATCGGCCGAGCAGGAATCCAACTGATGTCAAGCTTAAAAGGAGGTACAGGAAAATCAAGCACTCCAGGGTCATAATAATCCCATAAGTAATGGCCATGCTCCAATTTTAGCACACACAGTGCATTCAACCACCTTGTACCCCTCGTTATTTGACTGCTGGATTCGAGCATCAAGGTGGTAAAGGGCTTCATTATACCCAGCCATCCAAAACTCTCAGGGTTGTTTATGGAACTGATAAGTTAACCTCTCCAGTTGCTCGTGGACACTCTTCGCCAGAATTTCCTTATTTTCCAAAGCAGAACTCTGGGAAGAGAGTTGGTCAGTAAAATTCAGAATTTTCTTGGACATTTCTGCCAAAGCTTGATTCTTCGCCATCAACTGAAATGCCTGATTTTCCAAGGCCGATTTAGTTCTCGCTTCTTCAATAGAACCCCGACCAGGCCTTGCTCGTCCATGAGAAGAAGATAGTGCTCGTCCACGAGTAGATGTGGAGGGTACAGCTCTTTTTAAAGTTTCCAACTCATCTCGTAAGTTGGCATTTTCTACCTCCAAGTATGAAAAACCTTCACCATTAACAAGGACCAAGGCTCCCGAAGAAGATGCAGCAGATTTGAGTTGTTTTATCTCTTCTTGCCAAGCAATGTTCTCCTGCTCCAACAACTTGGCGATATGCCTGTGCTCTTCAACTTCAAGCTTTATAACACTTTCTTTCTTCTCATAAGAAGAAATAAACTTGTCATACCCTTTGTCAACACTCAGTTGTTGATATTTTTTCTCGTATCCTTAGTGCAAAAGGGTAGAAAATTCTTTATATTTTTGTTGGAGTTCCTTGATAGTTCCTTGGAGATCTTCAATCATCTCGTAGTAGGCCACATTATTGGCAACAGCACGATCGAGCAAACACTTTAAGTATTGATAAGCTTCAACTGCTCGTTTAGAAGCATCTAAACCAAGGATATAATTTATTTGAGCCTCATTAAGATCTGCATGACCAGCTTTAAAATAGTCATTGCATTTTTTCATCAATTCTGTGTCATGAGCTGATAAGAGCTCCATCCTGGCCCTAAACTAACAAAGAGAAGAAATAAAAATAATCAATAATGATGCAGATAGGATGAAGAGAAAGTCAAGACGAACAACCAAAGTTCGAATTTTTATTCACCATAAGAAGAGATACATAGTCCAAGGTTACACTCAAGAAAATAACAAAATAAAAATCCCAAACAACTTTACACCTTCTTCTTATTTCCTATGACTTCCTCAAAAGGTTTGGAGGAAGTGACTGGTTGCTCGGAGCATAAGGGTAGCTGCTCAGCAGAAGTGCTAGTTGGTTGGAGTTGCTCGGAGCAAGGTTGAACAACAGGAACAATAGGGAATTGATCTATAATCATCATGGAAGATTCATATGAAGAAGCTTCATCCTCTTCTTATTCTCCAGGAGAGGGATGAGGGCCATGAGTGTGCTGCTGGAATAACTCAGAATTCTCAGCAATTTTCAGTTCCTACAAGGATGCAACCCATCCATCCTTAAAATATTTGAGGCTGGCATACTCCATTTGAGAGGACATGGTAGCCAGTCCCTTGTCCCATCCTTTGTCCCAACCAGCATTGAATGATTTTTTAACTGCATGTTTCCTTTTTGCCTTGTCCGAGGAGGTCCTTTCCCTAAGGAGCTCCTCGGCAGCCTTCAACTTCTTTTCCACCTTCGTTTTCTGTCGCTCAACATCTTGAAGTTTAACAACTTCCTCTTCAGCAGACTTGAGCTTAACTTCAAGCTATTTGTTTCTCTATTCAAACTTTTTGTTGCTCTGCTCAAACTCCTTCAACTTATTCTCCAATTCCTTGGAGGCATTCAAAGCTTGATTTCTGTCCAGCTCAATGGACTTGAGTTGCTTCTCCCAAGCAACTTTATCATCCTCGTACTTTTGATGAGAGTCTTTTACAGATTGGGTCATCCCAACAAAATCTTCCTCTACTCCTCCCGAGGAGCTTGAAGCCTTGATAGCTTCATCCTTCTTCAAAATGCTATTAAAACACGTCACCAGCTGAATAAAAAATCACTTAAAGTTAATACATGAACATAGTATTAAAAAATAAAGGGGTCAAGCTAGATATACTTACTCAGGCAATGTGTTGAGCATCCAGGGTAGTGATTCTCTCATGAGAAAGAGTATCTTTAAGGCCTTGGACTTCTGGGATAATCCAGGATTTTGCCAAGCTCATAGCAGAGCTCGGAGGAACAAAAGTTGGAACACTACCTTCAACATTTAAAGATTGAGAGATAGGTTCAGCAGGTCTCTCAGGAGAGTTTTTCTTTAACCTCCTCAGAGGAGCAGGAACATTTTCAACTAAAGACGTTGTCTTTGTTGGTGATATGACAATAATCTCGCTCGGAGGAGAGATAGCGATAGTCTTGCTCGGAGCCACATGGGGCTTCTCGCCATCCTTCTTGGAAGTAACAGGAGGGGGTACATCAGTAGTTTTTGTCCCTTATTTTGGGATATCTTATTTACTTTTCTTTGCCTCCACATTGGCAGAGGCATATTTGTCAAAAAAGGTAGGAGCTCTTCTCTTCTTCATCAGATCACTGATAGGAATACTCGACACAGAGGAAGAACCTTCCACACTAGTCTCGGAGGCTGGAACTTGGTCAAGATTAACTATCACTGGATGTGGACGAGCAGTGAAAGATGAAGTATAACTTTTTTACTGCAATAAGTAAGAAGCAAGTCTAATATGCTCCTCAGCAACAGATTGATGCAAATCCTAGATAAGTTTCAAGTGCTTTAAATTAACATCAGCCTCTTTTGGAGGTTTTCTTTTACTGTCAACTGTAACAAACAAAAACAAATATCAGGGATGCATTTTATCAAATATAAAGAAAACAAGATTTCAAAAAATAAAAACAACCTATCCCATTACCATAAGGTGGACATATGGGACCTTGGTATACATCATCTCCATTTAATGGAGGGTGTTGCCAATTTTTCATCACCACTCCATGGTCAAAGTAATCCCTATTGGCATCAGAAATATTGACAACTAACGCTCTATTCAAAAACCTAGTTTGTAAATAGAAAGTACTATCGCTGATAACCCATCCGTAGCAATACATAATCTCTGGAATCCCTAAACGGGTTCCATGAAGTTGATTTAACCTGTGTACGCCATTAACTATCCTCCATGTATTTGGAGCTATTCTTGCAGGTACAACATCAAAATATTGGCAAAACTCCAAACACAGGAGATTTGGTGGGAAAGAAAAGCCACATTCGGCTACAAAAAGACTGAGGAACCAATGTCCCTCAGCCAAAGAAAAATAATCAAAAGGTTCAGAAAGTTCTTCCAAAATAACCCACGAAGGGATTAAAAATTCAGATCAAAATTTGTCAAGCGATTCAACAAGGTAAACCATGATGAACAAAGTAAATAAAAGAGAAGGAAGAAAATCTTACAGAAAAAGATAGATCAGTTGACAACGAACGATGGAAAGAACGAGGCACGAGATAGAAAGAAAATAAAGAGTTCAAAGATACAGATTTGAAAAGTGAAAGATGATAGAATTTCTGTCGCGCTTAAATACTTTACCTCTTTAATAGAGAAAGGCAATGATTACAAGGGAGGATGTTTGCGTCTCCGGCGGCTAAAAGAAGAAAATGGGCACAAATATCGAAGCGGTTAAAAAAATTCAAAATATTTATGAGGCCTGATACTATGCGCACAAAAAGGAGTTATATACAATGAACATTTTCCTAAAAATCATAAAAACCAATAATCTGAGTAGTTTTCGAGCAGAATATTCCAAACTTTTCTTCAACCTCAAAGTGTGAAACATTGAGGGCTTCTGTTGATACCAAATTTAGTCTACTGACATGGACCATTCACTTGAAGAAACGTGTCAACCTACGTGGCAATTACAAACACATTCAATGAACAACATACTGTTACCGAGCTACTCAAGTGCCCCGAGCAACTCAATCATATCGAGCAGCTTAGGCGCCCCGAGGAGCTTAAAGCTCCAAGAAACTTAAGCGTACCGAGTAACTCAGGTGGTCTAGGGGTGTTCGCGGTCCGGTCCGGTTCGGTTTTGAGGCTTTTTTTGGACCGGACCGACTTGGTCGGTCCTCTAAAAAAATGGACCGAGACCGGATCGATAATGTCGGTTAACCGACCCTAGTCGGTTCGGTTTTTTATAGGGTCGGTTCGATCTAACCAGTCGGTCCTCACATTAATGAATTACATCATTTATAATAATAAAAATATACCTGTGTCTAATTTTTCCACACATTAAAAACTAAAAACTATCAAAATCTGAAATTAAAACAAACCTACTATTGGATTAAACTATAATTTAAACTAGTCAAATATATAAATATATACTTTTACTATTTATTTATGTTATATATATACATATATATGTAGAAATATATTATTTTATATAGAGTCGGTCCGGGTCGGTCCTACCAGGGTTTTTGAAACTGTAAACCGTGGACCGGACCGATTAGGTCGGTCCACCAAAAAAATAAATCGAGACCGGACCGATTAAGAAAAAAGACCGAAAAAAAGGGTCGGTTCGGCTCGGTTCGGTTCGGTTCGTCGGTCCAGTCGGTTTTTTGAACACCCCTAAGGTGGTCCGAGAAACTCAACATACAAAGCATCCAAATCAGGAGAATCAAAAAGACGACTGCGCATTAAATGATCATTATTATCGTACAGATGTATATGTCTACTAGATAACAGCGCATTGTCCTTTCACATGTACAACCTCAAGGCTATAAATACATTGTGACCTCCTCATTATAAGGGGACTCTGGATCTCTTAGTAAACCACTTATCGAGAATTCCAATCAAACAGTAACCAATACAAAAATATTGGACGTAGGCCATTATTATAAGGTTGAACCACTTTAAAAATCTTGTCTTATTTATTTTATCTGTGATTGATTAATTATATATAATCTATTTTTTTACATCAACAGAAGGGTCTGTCTTGGGGGTGGAGGTACGTCGTCTCACCACCAAGGAAAGAGAGTGCGCTGCAAGGAAGGAGGTTCCTAGAGAGAGAGAGATAAGATGTGAGTTCGGGCCAAGTCCTTTTGTTATTTCTTATTTCCTACAAAAACTGATGTAACGCAACAATATATATCTATGGAGTGAAGTTTTTGTTAATTTTATTGCCTTGGTGTTTTAATGCGCATGCTCTTTTTACTTTGCTGCTGAGACCTTAAAAAGAAATGATTTTGAGAGAGTTTATTTAAAACATGGTGAAGTAAAGCACAAGGATAAGGACATTTTAGAATAAAAATTTATTTTTATTCAGTTTTTCGATTTTGATAAAAAAATAAAAAATAAAATTTTTCCAAAGTAGGGGGTTGTCGATCGGCATACCCCTTGTCATGCCTATCAGCAGTTGGTTTAGTACAATCAATCTGAGGCCTTGATTGCACTTTCTTCAATGGGTTAATACTTGGTGGGGTAGGTTTCCCTCTAATTTTCGCAGGATTCTTTGTCTTTGTTTGAGGCTTTCTAAGTATAAATAGAGGGCATGAGTGGAGTATTTCCTCACAGCTCCACATTCCTTGTTCTTTACAGTCTTTTGCTCACTATCTCTTCATTTGTGATATGGATGCCTTAATACTTTGGAGGCAATGTGTACGTAAAATGTCGACTATGATGCTTTCCATATACGTTGAGTCTCTTTATGGCGCAACCGATAGATAAAGTGGAACATGCTAATGGCAGCCATGGAATTCTAGTACCCTAAAGACCACGTGTTATGCTTTGGGTTGGATGAGGTATGTCCGATCTATAAGGAATTTTTTGCCATGCTGGGGATAAATCCTAGTGTTGCGGTGATTATGCCTGAATTTTTCTGGTCCCCTAGAGAGCTCTTAGCGGGACTTCTCCATATTTCGCCTTCGGTGGCTAGATCACTAGTAGTGGGGGGAATGATCTCTCTTCCTATTGTGCTGCATTTTGTGTATATGCAAGGTGTTGGTGATGCTAGCTATGCTGGAGCCATCACCCTAGGCCTGGTTTCGAAACTGCTGTTGGTGACTAGAGAGCTACTGGTGGAGTCTAAACTCACAACCATTGTTTCATGGATGTCGTACCATCGTAATCCTGGGGCGATAATATCGGTGGAGACTCTGAATGGTATGGATGCCTAGAGGGAAGACCGTTCTGATTTTCTGAGGGGTAGCCCTGTAATGTGTTTCATGTGGATGTCAGAGAGGTTCCGTATGGTGGTCCTACTTGAGTATCCTTTACCGACCATACCAAACTTCTTTTCATATCACTTCATCAGCGAAAGCCCGAATATTAAAAGTTGAGAGAACTGGTTTATGGAGCACGGGGCTCGAGGCTTGCATTGGCCAGTGCCTTGATGGGAGGAACTGTTGCCCATTCTGGAATTGGAGGAGTGCCAGTATGTTTAATTGGTTGGCCTCAAGTAGACCTCTTTCTACTTTTCCTGGCATCTCTTGTGCCAATTTGGCTGGGAACAGATTATGCCACCGTGGACACTAGATTTCTTCCTGGTGGAGGACTTGACAAAGCGAATGCGCATGCGGGTTGGCTCTTTGTGGGAGAATTATCTACCATCATCTCATCCATCACAGTCTACTGGGCGGGTCTGGTATGTCTACATGAAGTGGTTATGGAGGTGGGTAGTTGCCAAGATGCTAGCATTGGAGCCTCGTCAATGATGGTTTGTCACTTTTTGACACCATAGAGGGAAGCGTAGTGGTTTTATCCAGTCTGGTCCGAGCTTATCGTGCTGTGGAGCATCAGCGGCATTCCATTCAGGCATGAGAAGTTTGGGGGGCCCAAGATATGGATAGTGATGATGGGGTTGGCTCCTCTAGAAACTGCGGGTAGGGTTCCCTAGGAAGTTTATTTGTGAAGATTTTGATATGGTGTTTGGAAGTGTATCTGGTTATTTTGGTTGTGCCGTGTCGAAATAATTTTTGAAGGGTTGTTTTTAGGTGTGGATTATTTTTGGGAAAGTAAAAGTATGTTGGTAAGGTAAGTCATTTGACTCCCTATGACGATGTAATTGTACCGAAATTTTCAAATAATGGAATAAAAAAGTTTTTGATCATCTAGTTATGCCTCTTGATGAGTTTTGAATTTGAATTATCTTTACTAGTATCTAAGGCATACATAATCCTTTTGTTCATGTATATGTTAAAATGAACTGTCATTCTTGGAGATAAGAAAAGAATAGCCTTTTATGAAAAAAGAAGGGGGCCATGCTCATGTGATGTGTATGAGCTGCCTACGTACCTATAGTATTTGTAAAAAGTTTAGTGTTTTAAAGAATAAAGTTTTTTGTACAAGATCAGACCCCACGTATCTGGGTAAGGGTAAATGAAGAGAATTTTTAGAATAGAAGGTAGATGATAAGAATCGCAGCGCGCCGAGATTTCGGACTAGGGGTAGAACTTCTTGAGACGGTTCAGGTTGACTGGAGGGGCCATATTTTCTCCATCAAGGTTGGAGAGCATAGCGACGCCACCTGACATGATTTTCTTCACGATGTAGGGTCCGCTCCAATTAGGCTTGAATTTTCCTCTGGGGTCCTAGATGGGTTCTATTATTTCTTTAAGGGATAAGTCCCCTTATTGGACACTACAGTCCTTAAATCTCATGTTAAATGATCGCGCTATTCGACGATGGTACCCTTGTATGTGGTATAAAGATTTTAATCTCCTCTCGTCCAAGAGTGATAGCTCGTCAAGACGTCTCTCATGTCAGTCTTCTTTGTCGACTTTTCTTTCTAGTATAATGTGTAGTGAAGGAATTTCCATATCCATGGGTAGGACTGCTTCCATGTCATAAACCAGATAATAAGGGGTGGCTCCAGTAGAGGTTCAAAATGAAGTACGCTAGACCCAGAGGTAATAAGGGATTCGATTGGCCCAATCTCGGTAACTTTTGATCATCTTTCTAATGATGGCTTTGAGTTTATTATGGCGGTTTCGACTACATCGTTGGTTTGAGGTCAATAGGGGAAGGATTTATGTCTCCGAATCCCTTATTCATCGACCACTTCTGTAACTTCTTCCTCAAAATTCAACCCATTGTCTGATACCTTCTCGTGCGGGACACCATATCGGTAGATGATATTCTTTATGATCAACTTGGCTACCTTCTTAGCATTCGGAACTGCGTATGATTCAACTTTGACCCATTTGGTGATGTAGTAAATGGATACCAGGATGAATTCATGTCCATTGGAGGCCTTGGGCGTAACGTTCCCTATGATGTCGATGCCCCACATGGAGAACGACCAGGGAGAAGGCATGTTATACAATTCCCGAGGAGGAAAGTGTTGAATGATGATGCCGGAATCAGCACCACCAGATAAGGTGTTTTCAAACTCAATCTAAGAACAACAATGGCAGCATAGTTATGTAAAAGGTAAGAGAATGAGATGAGGAGATGAGGAGAAGAGGAGAGAGCCCAAGGATATAAGTGGTTCAACCCAAATTGGCCTACGTCCACTATGTGTGTGTGAATAACCCCACTGCAATAAGACACTAATGGCCATGGATACAATCTCCCAAGCTTTCTCTCTGTACTGTATATCTAGACAGAGTTTTATCTAGGGTTGAATATATGTGGATCTTTTGCAAGGTAGAGGATGAACTCTATATATAGTACCTAGGGGGTGTAATGTACCCCCCATGCATGCAATGAGCATGTGTGTGTTTGCCTCACCAATATGGGAAAGCCATCTGTCACTGCAACATGTAGAGAATGATGATGCAATATTCTCCCCACGTGTTGGGAATAATCTTGTTATAACTGATTTGTGTCCACGTGCCCTTATCTAAATGTCAGCAGATGCTCGGCTATCGTGCCTGAGATTAGGTACCTGTTCAGTCCGAGTATTCCATAGAGGTCTCGGCCTAATGCCAACCGAGACAATGGGCAAGGTCGGCCTGGGACGAGGCTGAGATAGAGTGTTTGGAGTATCGACTGATGTCTTGATGAAGTTACTGGTGGCCTCCTGCGAGCTCGGCCTATATATGGCCGAGGTTGCCATTCCAAGGTATACGAGAATTCTGCTGATCCTTGTGACGCCCCTTAGAGAGGCTGGTGGTAGTGTCAGCTTGGGCCGACCTTGCCATGGCCGAGGGCGGATATCGCGTGTTCCCAACGTCGGCCATAATCTCGGCCGAGGTTGGTGTCTCTGGGCTGAGGTCACACTTGGGGCATATCAATCACCCCCCCAGCCCTTAGTCATATGTGGGAGCAGGTGTCTAAGGGATTATCATACCTCCGAGGCCTGTCTATTACGATCCAATACCTGTTCGACACTTGTCCAATGCTGAAGTATGCTTGCTAGGTGGGCATGTGCTGTTAACTGCCCTTTGAGGCTCCCAAGGCAATGATGGGCCTCGGGAATTTTGCCTGAGTATTTAAGGGTTTTGAACCCTATTTCCCTTCCTTCTTCATCACTTCTCTCATTTCCAGCCAACTCGTTCCTGCAGCTTTCTCTCTCTAGAAAGATCCTTGTCGAAGCTTTTGGAGGGTGGTTTTCTCGCGTCTTCTCGTCTCCTCCTTACTATTTCATCCTTAGGTAACCTTCGCCATACTTTTTCCTTCATTTTTCCTGCAAGTTTCCTTATTTTTGCGTTTTTCGGCGAGTTTCTGAGTTTTTCGGTGAGGCCACTATTATTTCAGGCGAACAATTCTTGCCACATTTACGTAGTTTGATCTTTTATTGCTCTACTAACCTAGGACAACCTTGTTTGTGGTTTTTGGAATCCTAAGTGTAGTGTCATCCTCTGATGCCCAGACCCTTATATCAGCTTCTTGAGGAGTTCCCCTCCCTTAGAGAGAAGACCTTAGAAAAGATTAGACAAATAGAAAGAGCACATAAGGAGGCTCGTAGGTCACAAGAGTTTACCATTAGACCCATATTTCCACCACCTCTGAAGGTGATATATCCTGACCTCCCAGAGTTTTTCTATCAGACAGAGATTCCTGCTGATCCCATACCGATGTCTAAGTCTGAATCTTTTACCTCAGACCCCATGTCTGTGGATTCCTTTCAGGAGGCCATGGACTTCACACCTCGGCCTGATCAGGCTCCTGATCAGGCCGAGGTCTCCAGCCGAGCCTCGTCCCATAATCACTCAAGCACCTGAGCCTCTTCCTCAGAGGTTGAAATTGTTGAGCCAAGTCTGGCTATACCACCACCACTTGACTCCATTCCTCTACTGGCCTTCACTGGTGTCGAGTTCGTTCAGAGTTTCCCGAGTAACCCATCAACATCTGCTCCGACCGACATTGAGTTGGATGATGATGATGAAGCTGAGAGCGATGTCGACGTCTCTGAGGCGGTCAAGATCGAGAGTACTATTACTTAGGTAGACCTTCTCTGCTTTAGATATCTGTATTCTATCAGTCCCTCAATAAAGCTTAGGAGACCTCTGAGGGAGGAGAGGGCTTATCGTGGCCGAGACGACGAGATTTGCCTATACGAGCAGATGTTCAAGTTGGGGTTTCGTCTACCCATTCACCCCATTATCAAATCCATCCTTTCTTATATCAATTTGGGCCCCTCTCAACTATCCCCTAATGCTTGGAGAGTCATAATAGGGGCCATAGTCCTATGGAAGACTGTCCACCACTCAGACCTTCCAGTTCAGGTCTTCGTCGGTTGCTATGTCCCTTCCTCGGCCAAAAATCATCCGAGCTACTACCACTTTGTAGTTCGGAAGCCTGAGAAGAAAATGCTTCAAGTAACTCAGACTTCCAACCATAATTGGAAGCCTCGGTATTTCTTTGCTTCTGGGCCATGGGAATTTGGCCCATGTGTTCATTCATCAATTCTAGAGCCGAGCATTCCCCTGAGGTGGGATAAAGTCACAATGTCTGCGAGGGCTGACCCTGGCCTGAGCCCATCGAACCTTCAGAAGGTGAAAGCCCTTCAAGATCAGGGGGTACATGGTCCGTTCGTCAGGTTCGAGCACTTGATGACTCCCCACTTTCTCTCTGGGACAGGTCTAGGTGGAAGTCCCCTTGGCGATCTTAGTAAGCATTTTTGTTTTTTAAGTTTAACATCTGAGTTTATTCATGTCTAATTATCTAACTCAGATCTACTAATTTTTTGCAGAGCGACCACAGGAGATGGCTGCACCCAGCTTGACGAGACTGGCCAAAAAAGCAGGCCTTAACGCTCCTCCCCCAGCTCCCTCTGCCTCTAAGCCCCCAGCCACAAAGAAGAGGGCTCCAGAAGGTCATGCCCTGAGGATCAGAGGCCGAAGAAGAAGACTGCTAACGCTGCCATTCCCATTTCTTCAGCTGACGCCCTGTCGGCTCGTCTAGATCAGTTGAAAATAACTGACAGCATAGTCGGCCATACGCTTTAGGACTTAGATGCCTTCGGCTCTACAATGACCGAGGATGACAAACGCTTCTTCAGGTCAATGGACACCCAACTGCTGGTTGAGTTCGGCATTCACAGATCCATTCAGGTATGGCTTGACCTTTCTGATTGTTCTTCACCTAAGTGTAACATCTTATTGTTCTCCAGCTCATTCGTTATCACAAAATATGCAGGGCCTGGCAGCTATGCACCACTTATCCAACTGGACTCTGAGGAAATTGCCCCTCATCCCAAAGGGGCAAGAGGCCGAGAAGGTCTAGAGCACTCTGAATGCAGAGATTGACCGTCTCAAATCTGAGCTGAAGGATTCTGAGAAGAAGGTTAAGGGGTTGGAGAAGGACATGTCCCAGATCGGCAAGGATCACGCTGCAGCTCTGAAGGCTAAGGACGACACTCTACAGCAGAAAGTCAACTCAGCTGTCAGGGCCGCCCTTGATGACGCCTCCGAGAAGATAATTACCGACTATAAGTCCTCTGATAAGTTCATGGTCTTCGGCTTTCAATACCTTTAAAGAGGTATCAAAGCCACTATTATATGGGCTGACGTCAGGGAGAGAGAGGCCGACACTTTGAAGGCCTCTGATTTCTTTGGTCTCGGATTTGGTGATCCTCAGTTTGCCCAGGCTCTTCAGGAGGTTGAGGAAGAGGCTGTCGTTCCTGCCGGGACTGCTATGTTGGAGGGCCCCGAGGTTGGAGGGGTAGACCATCGTGATGATGCGGCCGAGGTGACCAATCAAGCCGAGGATGTCAACGTTCCCCCTTCAAACCCTTAGAGGATTTTTTTTATCATTGTTTGTAACTCATTGCATTATGGAGCTTGTCTGTAATCGTTGAACATCTTATTATTTCTGAATATATACCAACCTCTGAGGAGGACCATCTTCACTTTCTTTTCATTGAATGTCATGTGATGCTTTTCATTCTTAGTTTCGTTGTAATGGTGTCTGCTAAAAATAAATTTGTAATGAGCTTCAACCTCTGAAGTCCTCTTTCTAAGCTTGTCTTTTTGCAATGATGTCTTGTTTAAACTCAACCAATGGTCCCGAGCTCAGACCTCGTCACCACTGAATGGTGTTATGAAGGTCTGAGGTCATCACCTAAGATGTTATCTTCATAATTAATCTCACCAAATTAATGATGTTAAGGGTTTGAGGTCATCCCATGATGGTGTCTGACCTCAGACCTCGTCACCACTGAATGATGTTGTAAGGGTCTGAGGTCATCACCTAAGATGTTATCCTCATAATTAATCTCACCAAATTAATGATGTTAAGGGTCTGAGGTCATCCCATGATGGTGTCTGACCTCAGGCCTCGTCACCACTGAATGATGTTGCAAGGGTCTGAGGTCATCACCTAAGATGTTATCCTCATAATTAATCTCACCATATTAATGATGTTAAGGGTCTAAGGTCATCCCATTATGGTGTCTGACCTCAGACCTCATCACCACAATGATTTTGTAAGGGTCTGAGGTCATCACCTAAGATGTTATCCTCATAATTAATCTCACCAAATTAATGATGTTAAGGGTCTGAGGTCATCCCATTATGGTGTCTGACCTCAGACCTCGTCACCACTTAATGATGTTATAAGGGTCTGAGGTCATCACCTAAGATGTTATCCTCATAATTAATCTCACCAAATTGATGATGTTAAGGGTTTGAGGTCATCTCATTATGGTGTCTGAGCTCAGACCTCTTCACCACTAAATGGTGTTATGAGGGTCTGAGGTCATCACCTAAGATGTTATCCCCATAATTAGTCTCACCAAATTAATGATGTTAAGGGTCTGAGGTCATCTACTATGGTGTCTGAGCTCAGACCTTATCACCACTGAGTGATGTTATGAAGGCCTGAGGTCATCACCTAAGATGTTATCCTCATAATTAATCTCTGACCAAAGAATGAAGCGAGAACTGTCATGGGAACTGATCTTTATTAATAACCTCTTCATAATAAAATGGTACATTTACATAAAACTCTATGCAACATCATATGTAATATCTCTTTAGGTGATCAACATTCCATGGGTTAGCAAAAGGTTCTCCTTCTAGGTTTTCTAGCCTGTAGGTGCCAGGCACAACCTCTTCTGTCACTTTGTAGGGGCCATGCCAGTTTGGGTGAAGCTTATATGCTTTTTGTAGGGTCTTCTTTAGCACTAGGTCTCCCACTACAATGGGTCTTGACTTCACCCTTTGGTTGTAGAATTTCGATGCCCTCTGTTGGTAGGCTGCTTGTCTGACCTCTGCGTCCTCTCTTCTTTCTTCGATAAGATCTAGGTCTAGCCTCCTCTCTTCCCCATTATTGTCTGGGTCATAGGTCTGAATCCTATGAGTTGGGACCCCTACCTCCGTTGGTATGACGACCTCCGAGCCATGTGACAACATGAACAGGGTTTCACCTATCAGTGTCCTTGTCGTGGTTCTATAGGCCCATAACACAGTGTAGACCTCTTCAGTCCATCTTCCCTTCGCATACTCTAACCTCTTCTTGATTCCATTCAGGATAGTTCTGTTTGTGACCTCGGTCTGACCATTTTCTTGAGGGCGGCCAGGTGATGAGAAGAATTGCTTAATCCCTACTCGTAGGCAATACTTTTCTAAAGAGGAGTTCTTGAACTGGGTCCCATTATCCGAGATGAGAGTTTTTGGGAGGCCATATCTGCATATGATATTCCTCCAAATAAATTGGAAGGTCTTCTGCTCTGTGATTGTTATCATCGGCTCTGCCTCCACCCACTTTGAGAAGTAGTCTATGGAAACTATCAAGAATCTATAGTTGTTGGCAGCTCTTGGTAGGGGTCCTACTAAGTCGATCCCCCATACTGCAAATGGCCATGGAGAGGTGATTGACTTCATAGGCTGATGGGGCTGATGAGGGATGGTGGCGAATCTCTGACATTTATCACACCTCTTTACATAAGCTGCGGCGTCTTTGGACAAAGTTGGCCACCAGTACCCCTGTGTGATAATTCTCTTGGCCAAGGGTTTTCCCCCTATGTGTCTTGAGCAAGAACCCTCATGAACCTCCTGTAAGACCCGGGGAACTTCCGTGGGATGCACACATCTGAGGAGAGGCAATAGAAATCTCTTTTTGTACAAGACGTCTCCTATCATCGAGAACTTGGCAGCCCTATATCTCAATTTTCTCCTCTCTAGCTTGGACTCAGGTAGCTCTCCCCCTCTAATATACCTGACGAGGGGGTCGATCCATGAGTCTCCTAGGTTCAAATTGTGATACGGGTTACATACCTCTTCTTCCTCGATGGCTGCCTTTCTCAAGACCTCGATCAGAATGGTCCTTCCAACATCTGTCTTCATTGCCGAGGCCAGCCTTGCCAATGCATCTACGTGATTGTTACTTAGTCGAGGCACTCTCTTTAGTTTTGCCTCTTCAAAATATTCTAACAACCTTCTTACTCTCTTTAAGTACTTGGCCATCCTTTCCTCTTTGGCTTCATAGATCCCCAGTACTTGATTGACAACCAACCTTGAGTCGCTGTGGAGTAGGAGTCTCTTTACGCGAAGAGTTGTTGCCAATAAGAGACCTGCTATCATGGCCTCATACTCGGACTCGTTGTTTAAGGCCTGGAAGTTGAACCTCAGGGCGTATTCAATGTTCGCACCATCCGGAGTCGAGAGTATCAACCCCGCACCGCTTCCACTGTCGCAGGAAGAGCCATCAACGAAGAGGCTCCAGACGTCTGTGTCTGATGAAAAGGCTCCTTCTGTCATGACTCCTTTTCTAAAGAGATATCGATCCTCCTCGTCCTTCGTAATTCAGCTCATAACTTTTTTGGATGCGACCTCTTCCAAATTTCAAAAGACACTTGGTGTCTTCTCTTCCTCCTCTCGGAAGACACTGGGTGTCGTCTCTTCCTGATTTCAGAAGATACTACGGTTTGTCTCTTCCATGCCCCCCAGGCCTTTCTCTGCCTCCGCCTCTTCCCAAGTGAACTCAGCAACAAAATCTGTGAGGGCCTGCCCTTTGATGGTTGTCCTAGGTTGGTAGGCAAGATCGTACTCCCCCAACTCAATGGCCCATGTCATCAACCTCCCGGATTTCTCAGGTTTATGTAGGACCTGTCTTAGTGGGGAGTCAGTGAGGACTACCATGGAGTGAGCTTGGAAGTAGGGCTTCATTTTTCTTGAAGCATGTATCAGGGCATAGGCTAACTTTTCCAAGTGAGGGTAATTATGTTCAGCCCCTTGAAGGGCTTTACTGTTGAAATACACAGGCCTTTGGATCCCATCGTCTTCCCGTATTATGGCCGCACTGATGGCTGATTTGGAGACTGCCAGATACACATACAACTTTTCTCCTGCGACGGGTCGAGATAGTAATAAGGGGGATCCCAAGTAAGATTTGAGTTGGTTGAAGGCTTTTTCACACTCTTTGTCCCATTGGAAGGCCTTTCTTATGACTTTAAAGAATGGAAGACACTTGTCCGTTGCCCTAGAAATAAACCTGTTAAGGGCGGCCACTCTCCCCGTAAGTCTTTGGACATCCTTGATACTCCTAGGAGTCTTCATGTCAAGTAATGCCTTGATTTTCTCAGGGTTCTCTTCAATTCCTCTCTAGTTAACGATGAATCCCAGGAACTTCCCAGCTCCTACTCCGAAGACACACTTTGCTGGGTTGAGTTTCATTCTGTATGATTCCATAACATCGAAAGGTCTGCTACGTGAGTGCAAGCTTTCAAGCTCTTTGTTAGCATATCGTCTACATACACCTCCATAGTCTTACCTATTTTCTCTTCGAACATCTTATTGACAAGACGCTGGTACATTGGCCCTGCATTTTTCAGACCGAAGGGCATCACTTTGTTGCAGTACGTCCCTTTGTCAGTAATGAAGGTTGTCTTCTCAGAGTCTTCAGCATCCATGAAGATTTGGTTATAGCCTAAATACGCGTCCATGAAGCTCATGAGCTCATGTCCCGCCGTCGTGTCCACCATCTGATCTATCCGAGGTAAGGGATATCTATCTTTTGGATAAGATCTGTTCAGGTCAGTGAAATCCACACACATTCTCCACTTCCCATTGGCCTTAGGCACGATGACTGCATTTGAAAGCCTCTCCGGATAGGTAACTTCTCTTATGAACTCGACCTCTTCTAACTTTTTGACCTCTTCTCGGATGACATCGTATTTCTCCCTGGAGTAGACTCTTCGTCTCTGTTTGATAGGCTTGGCATCTCTGGTCACGTTGAGCTTGTGACTCATCACCTCAGGGTCGATGCCAGGTATGTCTGCGTGACTCCATGCGAAGACACTCTTTCTCCTCCTGAGGAAGTTTATCAGCTCTTCCTTGGTTCTTGACTCTAGGGCTTTACCGACCTGGACGGTTTTTTTCGGCTCGTCCTCATTGAGGACGATGGATTCTACCTCTTCCACGGCCTACCCTTCTTCAACTTTTTTTCATCTCTTGGGTCAAGAGTATCAATGCTATAAGTGGTGGTTGCCCTCTTATAGGCTTATCTCTCTTCGGCAGAGTTGAAGTAACATTCTCGCGCTGTGGTCTGGTCACCTTGCACTTCCCCTACCCCATAAGGAGTCGGGAATTTTAGCATCTGATGGACCGTCGACGGCACAGCTTCAAACTCTTTAAGGGCCACCCTTCCTATGATGAGGTTATAGGCCGAGAACACGTTCTCGCCCATGACGAAAAAATTAATCTTCTTGGTCAGCCTCTTAGTCCACTCATCACCCATCCGTACGTCCATCTCATACATGCCCAAGGGGTGGACCTTTTCACCACTGAAGCCTATCAATGGGTGATGATAGGGCACCAGCCTTGCTCTGCTAAGACCTAGGCTCTTGAAGTAAGGCCAGAACATCACGTCCACCGAGCTCCCCCCGTTTATGAGGATCATCTGAACCTCGTGCCCATTCACCCCTGTTGTTATAACCAGAGGGTCATCATGGGGGGCTAAGATACCCTTGAAGTCGAGTCTGGAGAACCCAACTACGAGGGTGTCCATGTCTACTTTCTTCCTCTTCTGCACTGTATCGGAAGACGTTAGATTCACAACTTCAAGCTTAGCCACTAACATGGCCTCTTCTACGTGAGCCTTCCTATCAGTTACTTCAGAGCCACCTCCTGCAAATCCTCCACATATGGTGCCAATACCAAAGGAGATCGTACCGACCCTCTTCACCTGGGTGTTGTCATCTTTTGGCGGAAGATCCGGATCGTCTTCGTCATCTCCTTCTGAATCATTGTCTCTTCTGGTCGGGACATTATCACGACATCTGTCATTTCTCTTTTTCTTAGGGTCATCTCTTCCACCCTTTGGAGCCTTACCATCCACATACTTCCTCAGCTTTCCAGATTTCAACATCTTTTCAATCCCATCTTTTAAAGCGAAGCATCTATCTGTGACATGGCCATGATCCTGATGGAACTCGCACCATAGGTTTTTGTTCCTCTTATGTGATGGGGCCTTCAGTTTCTCTGGCCATCTCAGAGCCCTGTCAGTCTTAATCTCATTCAGGATGTGCTCGCAGCTTACAGTCAGTGGTGTATAGTGAGCGAACTTGTCATCACTCGACCACTTCTTCCCATCTTTCTTGCTTTGGGAATTTCCACTACCACCGCGGTTCTCATCCTCATACTTGGCAGCCATTACCTCTTCTGCATTCATTACTTTCCCTGCGGTTGCCAGGAGCTCCGCCATAGACTTAGGGGGATCTTCCGCAAGTTTCCACAATAGCTTCCCCTTCTGAAGACCTCCTATAAGGGCAGTCATGGCTATGTTCTCTTCATAATCTTCGACCTCCAACTTCTCTTTATTGAATCTCGCTATGTAGTCTCTTAGACTCTCATCCTTGGCCTGCTTGACATACAGCAAGTGGGTAGTCTTATTTTGAGGCCTCACCCCAAAGCAGAAGTTGTGGATGAATCGTTCAGCCAAGCCTTTGAAGTTCTCAATTGAGTTATTCGGAAGGGAGGTGAACCAACTGTGCGCTGCCCCTGTCAAGGTCCCAGAGAAGGCCCTACACTTCATCTCAGCGGGTATCGAGTAGATGTCTGCTGCCGACTGGTTCATTTAGATGTGATGCACAGGGTTAGTGCTGCCATCATACTTGGGAGACACTGTAGGAGGCTTGAACTTAGCTGGGGTTGGGAATCCCACTATCCTAGCCATAAATGGGGAGCCCTCTGAGTAACCCCTTTGTAATGGGTCCCTGCTTTTAATGAGGTCTCCTATCTTCTCCTCAAGACGCTGGATAGAATCATTCCATGGTTTTTCGCCGTCGACTTGGCCGAGGTTATCCCCTGCCACCTCCCTGGGATGGACCGAGGGTTCCCCTGCCGCGACACATCGGTTGTTGACCTCTTCCGGTTCCCTGCCTCTTCTTTCACAGTGTCGGACTTGATCTGGCCGAACCTGCCTATTCCCTCTCTGAGAGCCTGCTGCGCTCCTTGATCTCGACAGTCTCTATCTTAGGTCATTCATCGGGCCCAATCTCTCAAAGGCCGACCCTCTGCTCAACCTATCAAAGGCTGACCCTCTTTGTTGGGCCTCTTCACCTCTTTGGCTGACACAATCTTAACTTTGCCTAAGAGGCCGTACAGTGTTATTGACACCTCATATGGCTCCCAACAGTCTTCCGGGGCTTCTTTCGCCTCTAGATCATCATACATGTCCTCTGGGCAAGGGTTTCCCTATCTCCCCAGGCGCAAGAACCTAGGGTCAGCAACGTCCCTTCTCCGCTGGGGTGCAGGCTGGTCCATCATTGGTGCCTGGGGTGGTTTCCCTAGCGTCAGGATGAGGCTGAATTGCCGCCAGAGTGATCATGTCTGGTGAGACTCCAGGTGGCCTGATCATAGTTTGGCTGAGCTGTGCAAATTGCTCCTGCATGGCTTGTTGTGTTGCAGCTAAAGATCTCAAGGCTTCAGCTACCTCCGCCATTTCGGACTGGGGAGGCGCCTGACTGGAACTAGGCCCTCCACCCCTAGGTGGAGGAAGAGACGGTGGTAAGTCTGGTGCCATATGTTAACACTATAGAGCTTGAGTAGAAGATGAGCTTAGTACCTCACAGGACCTCTTTAAATGGAGAGACAACTCCGTGCTAGGGGGAGGCCTGGTTCACCACCAGAGTCTCCAGTGAGGTTAAGCAGAAAAAGAGGAAGAGATAGCTTCTCGTTCCCACAGACGGCGCCAAAATGATGATGCCGGAATCAGCACCACCAGATAAGGTGTTTTCAAGCTCAATCTAAGAACAACAATGGCAGCATAGTTATGTAAAAGGTAAGAGAATGAGATGAGGATAAGAGGAGAGAGCACAAGGATATAAGTGGTTCAGCCCAAATTGGCCTACGTCCACTGTGTGTGTGTGAATAACCTCACTGTAATAAGACACTAATGGCCATGGATACAATCTCTGAAGCTTTCTCTCTGTACTGTATATCTAGACAGAGTTTTAGCTAGGGTTTAATATCTGGGGATCTTTTGTAAGGTAGAGGATGAACTCTATATATAGTACCTAAGGGGTGTAATGTACCCCCCATGCATGCAATGAGCATGTGTGTGTTTGCCTCACCAATATGGGAAAGCCATCTGTCACTGCAACATGTAGAGAATGATGATGCAATATTCTCCCCACGTGTGGGGAATAATCTTGTTATAACTGATTTATGTCCATGTGCCCTTATCCAAATGTCAGCAGATGCTCGGTTATCGTGCCTGATGTATGACCTCGGCCTGGGGTAGGCCGAGGTTGGTAAGTTTAGGTATCTGTTCAGTTCGAGTATTCCATGGAGGTCTCGGCCAATCCCAGCCGAGACAATGGGCAAGGTCGGCCTGGGACGAGGATGAGCTGGAGTGTTTGGAGTATCGACTGATGTCTTGATGAAGTTGCTGGTGGTCTCCTGCGAGCTCGGCCTATGTATGGCCGAGGTTGCCATTCCAAGGTATATGAGAATGCTGCTAATCCTTGTGACGCCCCTTGGAGAGGCTTGTGGTAGTGTCGGAGTGGGCCAACCTTGCCATGGCCGAGGGCAGATATCGTGTGTTCCCAACGTCGGCCATAATCTCGGCCGAGGTTGGTGTCTGTGGGCCGAGGTCACACTTGGGGAATATCATTGAAGATTCGAGAACTATTGACATTTGAGACATCTTTGGACACAGGCGATGTAATCCTGAACCATGTTAGTTTAGTAGTAACCCTGTCGAATGATTTTCTTGGCAAACATATGACCATTCATGTGAGGTTCTCACTCCCCTCCCCGCTGTGGATTTTCTACAATCATTTCTTCAATATCAGCCCATGCAATGTAGTGTAAATAGGTTCCATCAAAGTTCCTTTTGAACAGTGCTTTGTCACAGATGATATACTAGACAACCAGTCTACGAAATGTTGCTCGGGCTTCCTTCTCAGTGCCCTGGGGATACCTACTATGTTTGAGGAGGCGCCAAATATCATAGTACCAGTAGTTGGCCATTTCAGGATTTTCCTCCGTGACGAGCTCAATATGGTAACAGTGGGTTGGTTTATCTTAATTTTGGACTAGGAAGGGGGCCATTGTTATTCCTTCGGGAATGTAAACCATGGAAGCTAAGGTAGCAAGGGCATCGACTAGGTTGTTCTTTGCTCGAGGCAAGTAGTGGAAGGTAGTATCTTAGAATTGAGAGGCTAGCACTTTTAAGTGGGCATGGAAGGGTAAAAGTTTCTCGTCCTTGACTTTCCATTTTCTGAGCATTTGATCGATGATGAGGGTTGAGTCCCCATAAACATCCAGGTATCGAATTCTTTTCTTAAGAGATACTTTGAGGACTACCGTAAACTTCTTGTATTCAATCATGTTATTGGTGCAGGGGAAACCCAACTTGATGGAAATGCCATACCCCTTTTTGTTGGCGGTGCCAATCAAGAACATTTTCCATCGAAGGTCTTCTTGGGAGGTACAAAATATATTCTCATCTGGGAACTCGAAAATCCAAACATCGACTTCTTTCATAGGGTAGTCAACGAGATAGTCAGAGATGTCTCTTCCTTTCATGGACTTCTGCATGATATACACAATATCAAATTCAGCTTGAAGCATCAACCAACGGGCCATTCGACTGAAAAAAAGTAGGCTTTTCGAGAAAGTACTTGATAGGATCCATTCGGGATACAAACTTGATGGTAAAGGACAACATGTAATGCCGAAGCTTTTGGGTAACCCAGACAAGGGCGACACATGCTTTTTCTAAAGCAATGTAATTGACTTCATACCTGGATAACTTGTGATTGGCGTATTAGATGGACCCCTCTTTATGGGATTTTTTGAGGCATTGGGTTAGCAAAGACCCAGCTATAGTATCTATAACGATTAGGTATAGGAGTAGGGGAAGACCAGGCTGCGACAACATGAGTACTGGAGGTCGAGTTAGGTACTGTTTGATTTTATTAAAGATTTTGGCAAGGTTCGTTCCAAACCTTGGTTGAATCCTTTCGGAGGAGTTTGAAAACGTGTTCACAGATGAAAGTCAACTTACTGATGTACTATAATTTCCCATGGAATCCTTGGACTTCTTTCTCTGTTCGGGGTGGTGGAATCTCCTGTATGGCTTTTATTTTAGCAGGATCTTCTTCTGTACCTTTCTTGCTAACCATGAATCCCAAAAGTTTTTCTTTTTGTAACGCTGAAGACACATTTCTAGGGGTTGAGATGCATCTGATATTGTCGTAGTCGCTCGAAGAACTTTCGAAGAGAGAGAAAATGACCTTCCCTCGTCTTTAACTTGATAATCATATCATCCACATAGACCTCAACTTCCTTGTGTATTAGATCATGCAAAATGGTTGTGGAAGGCCTCTGAAAGGTAGCCCCTGCGTTTTTTAGACCGAATGAAAAAATGGTGTTGCAAAAGGTTCCCCACGAGGTGATGGATGCAGTTTTCTCTTTGTGATCCGAGTGCATATTAATTTAGTTATACCCGATAAACCCATCAATGAATGATTTCAGAGCGTGATTAGCCGGGTTGTCTAATATCATATCGACGTTGGGTAGCGGATAATCATCCTCCAGAGAGTCCTTATTCAAGTCTCGATAGTCGACACATGTCCAGAACTTCCCTCCTAATTTTGACATGGGCACGGTGTTAGTTATCCATGTGGGATATTCAATCACACGAATGAAATCCCCGTTCAACTGTTTAACCACTTCTTCTTTAACCTTGAGCGACCATCCAGTGCAGATCTTTCGTAATTTTTGTTTGATCGGTTTTCATTTCGGGAGAGTAGGAATCTCATGCTGAGCTATCTCGGGATCAATGCTGAGCATATCATCATAAGACCATGCAAAGACGTCCACAAACTTCTTCACTAATCCTTTTAGTTTCATGCGCTCATGCTCATCAAGGGTGACCCCTATCCTAATCTCATGCAGTTGGAAACTATAATCGAGATTAGTAACAACAATCTCATATTCATTGATATACCCATATATACCCTCGGTCAGGACGAGGGTTCCCTGCACCTGGACGGGGCCAGGATGACCTCTTAACAAATATCAGACGACCCTCTAAGGGGCCAACCCCTCATTAGTCCCAGATGACCCTTCGAGGGGCCGACCCATCATCATGGCTCAGACGACCCTCCAAGGGGCCAACCCCTCATCAGGACTAGACCACCCTTTAAGGGGCTGACCCATCATCATGGCTCAGACGACCCTCCAAGGGGCTGACCCCTCATCAGACCCAGACGACCCTTCGAGGGGACGAACCATCATCATGGCTCAGACGACCCTCAAAGGGGTCGGCCCTTCATCAAGCCCAGACGACCCTTCAAGGGGCCGACCCATCATCATGGCTCAGACGACCTCCAAGGGGCCGACCCTCATCATGCCCAGTCGACCCTTCGAGGGGCCGACCCCTCATCATGGTCCGGACGACCCTCTGAGGGTACGACAGTACGAGGCCCAGATTAGGCCAGACTCGCTACCAGAAGGAACTTTGCCCTCGGCCTCATATCATAGGCCTAGGGTACATCATCACAACGTGTGGCTTGGGAGACGCGTGGAACAGTGTGCGTGAGGCTCACATGGCACGTGGAAGATCGTTATAATAATATCACCCCCTCACGTGAGGGAATATTATGTCATCATTAATCACAGGTGGCATCTACAGGTGTCAGCAGGGGATTGGCTAGATCATCATTCACATGCATCATGCATGCTTGGGGGGTACACTACACCCCCCAAGACCTATATATACTTGTCACCTATAACCCTGCAAGGGGATCGATAATTCTAACCCTAGATAAAACTCTGCTTATACACACATTAGAGAGAGAAAGGGAGCTTATATGCATTGAATCCAAGGCCATTAGTGCCCATACTTAGTGGATCACACACTCAAATGGGATGTAGGCCTAATTGGCTGAATCACTATACATCATTATCTTATTCCTCTTATACTCATCCCCTTCTATACACTTACACACATACATCTCTATGGTTCATCATCACTTACATGGTGGTGCTAGATTTCAGCATTATCAGTTTGGCGCCGTCTGTGGGAACGAGGAGATATCTCTTCCTTTATATAGATTGACCTTACCGGGCACTCTGGTGGTGAACCAGCTCTCGTCCTTTGAGGGGATGTTTCACCATAGAAAGAGACCCATTAGGGTTCTCAATCTCACCAGTCTCTTCCTCAGTTAAGCTCTTCACAACTTAAACACATGGCATCCGAGATGCCACCGCCACCACTACCTCCGTCGAATAGTGGGGTAGGACCCATTTCCAGCCAACCACCACCTCAGTCTGAGATGACTGATGTGGCGGCCGCCTTGAAGTCTCTGGCTGCAAGCCAGTGAATTATGGAGGAGCAGTTTACATCTCTAAGCCAAAACATACTAATACCGCCAGGGGTCTCACCTGAGATGATTACTCCGACAGCAGCTCCAGGGCAGCACGAGGCCAGGGGACCACCCCAGGCGCCACACAAAGACTTGCCACCTCCACAGCGGCGGATGAATGTTGCTGATCCCCGACGTCTACGCCTGGGGAGGCAAGGAAACCCTTGCCCTGAGGACATGTATGATGATCTGCAGGGGGAGGAGACCCCCATAGAATGCTGGGAGCCGTATGAGGTCTCCAACAATACTGTGCGACCTCTCTAAGAGAGCAGAGTAAAGTGTGGAAGAAAAAATCCTGACGATCGCCCGAGGGTGTCTGCTTTTGATCGTCTGAGCAGGGGGTCGACCTTTGAGAGGATCGGCCTAGTAAATGACCTACGGGAAAAATTGTCCATATTAAGGAGTGTTGTAAGGTCCAGAAGGGAGGTAGTAGATGGTCGACCCCACGGGGGCCGACCCCAAGGACGGGATGACGGTCAAGGGGAAGTAAACAGCCGACACATGCCTATCACAGAAGAACCCTTCGTCCACCTCAAAGAGGTGACAGGGGATAACATCGGCCAGGCCGACCCTACGAGGCCCTGGAATGACTAGATCCAACGGCTGGAGGATAAGATTGGCGATATTAGGAAGAGCCGGGACCCTCTTCAGAGAGGATACTCCATAGGCTCACCCTTTGTGGCGAAGATAGTCAACTTCCCCACACCATCCAAGTTCAAGCCACCAGCGGTGACCCCTCGGTATGACGGGAGTACCAACCCTGTAAACCATATTGAGACGTACCAATCAGTGGCAAACATATACTCTATCTCAGATAAGATGAGGTGTTGTGCCTTTTCTGGCACTCTGACTGGGATTGCACATGTCTGGTACATGTCTCTTCCAAAAAACTCCATTGAAAGCTTTAAGCAGTTAGCAGACCGATTTATCCATAACTTTTGCTTTGGGGTGAGGCCACAGAAGAAAACCACACACCTGCTCTGTGTTAAGCAGGGGAAGAACGAGAGTCTAAGAGACTATATAGCCAGATTCAACAAAGAAAAGTTAGAGGTTAAAGACTATGAGGAGAGCGTAGCCATGACCGCTCTCATTGGAGGACTCCAGAAGGGGAAGCTATTATGGAAGCTTGCTGAAGACCCTCCAAGGACAATGGCTGAATTTCAATTGACAGCAAGAAAGGTGATGAACGTCGAAGAGGCGATGGCCGCAAAATACGAAGATGAAAAAGGAGGCACTAGTGGGGTTAAGTACCATAAGAAGAACAAAGAGGGGAAGAAGAGGTCTACATACGACAAGTTTGCTAATTAAACCCCTCTGATGGTCAGCTGTGAACATATTCTCAATGAGATAAAGAGTGACCGGTCCCTGAAGTGGCCTGAGAAGTTGAGGGCAACCCCCCACAAGAGGAACAAAAACCTGTGGTGTGAATTTCACTAAGACCATGGCCACGTGATAGACAAATGCTTTTCTCTGAAAGATGAAATCGAGAAGATGCTAAAAGAAGGGAAGTTAATGAAGTACATTGACAAAGGTGCCTTCAAGAGGGGACGAGGGGACGACCCCAGAAAGAAGCGAGGCGATTGATGTAGAGAAGGTCCTCCAAAGAGGGGACAACCCTTCTGATGATGAGGATGACCCTGACCTCCCTCCAAGAGATGACTAAGGCCCTGTCAAGAGACTTAATATGATCTCGCTCGGTGTGGGAATGATCTCTGGGGGTCTATCAGGGGGAGGGTTAGAGGTCGCCGACAGGAAGGCCCATGTAGCTGAAGCCAAGGTAGTGACAAAAGCTATACACTCGACCTCTGTTGAGGCAAAGTCAGAAAAGAGGAAGAAGGTCGATATGGATACTCTGATAGTGGGGTTCTCAAGAATGGACTTCAAAGGCCTCTTAACCCCACATGTGATGTTAATGGTGGGGACAACCCCCCATTCATCCTCAAGAAAGACGAGGGGGGACTTGATATTTATACATCATTTGTGGTGGTAACCACCCTCGGCTATGATGAGGGAAAATGGTGGGGATGACCCCTCATTTACCCTCAAGAAAAATGAGGGGGGACTTCAAAATTTAAAACGTCATTCAGTTGGTGGGAAACCACCCTCGGCTGTGAAAAGGGCAAATGGTGGGGATGAACCCTCATTTACCCTCAAGAAAGACGAGGGAGGGTTAGTGAGATTGTTAATTTAAAATCATCACAAGATAAATCGTACAAGAGAAAAGCATAGAAGACAAAAAGAGGCATTATATTACAAAATGTTATAGATGTTTGTCCAACAAAAGTAAAGTAAAAAAATGGTTTACATGCAAAGGGTATTGGATACAAACAGCCACCCTATTGAGCGACATCAGAGGGCAAGGCCTCAACATCAATGGGAGTTTCCTCTATGACCAAGACAGGCCGAGCCTCGGACGTGCCGGTACCTTCGACGTGCACTTGAGATTTGACGTGAGCTAAGGCCTCAGTAATAAGAGGATCATCCAGTTTAACTTCCTCAAGAAAGGGGAGAATAGACGATACTGCATCAGCGAACTTGAGGACGACCCACCGATAGACCATCCTAATTCCCCTCTCTAAGTATTCAAGATCGAAGGCTTGAAACTCATCCGAGAGTTTATAGGCCTCTACTGCACCAGCCTCTGCCTTCTTCACTGCCTCGGATAGCTCATTCTTGAATTGGGCAGTGAGGGCTTCTTCCTTCGCCTTAAAGAGGTCATCCCTCATCTTCAAATCCGCATCATACTGCTTCGTCATCTCGTCCAGGACCCTTGCATGTTCGATCCTCGCACTCTCTAACTCATCCCTCGTAGTCTCAAGATCGGTCTGCAGGTCAGCCTCATGCTGAATAGCCCTCTCGGCTTTATGGAATTTTTGTTGGTTCTCGGCCATGCACTTGGTGGCAGACGTGAAGGCACAAACAGACTACACAGAAAAAGACAGTTATTAAGGGGCCGAGGAAACCGTTAGTGAAAAATTCAACTAAGGAAATGAAGTAAAAAAAAATACCTGGGCCAGAGTGTGCAGACCATAGTCATAGACCTTAGCCGGGGGCATCTTTGACAGGAAGTCATAGTCAGCGGCCGAGGGGGCATAGAACATAGAAACCTTGGCCGCCCTCAGATTGGCTATCAGGGAAGACGGCTCAGCCTTTAAGAATGTTAAGTTTTGGGACCAAAAGGCTCCCATGCTGGAAGAGGAGCCAGTCCCTTCAGACGCCTCCACCCTTGACCACGTCCTTGAATCCGGCCGAGGGTGAGTAGGAACTTCGAGGCCCTTTCTTTTATGGATATCAACAGACGGTTCAGCTAGTGTTGGCCCCACGGCCTTTGACTTTCTCGGAACCTGCTGAGGCTCCTTTCCTTTCTTCTTGCCTAGACTAGACAGTAAGCTTGGGGCAGTCATTTCCGAAATATGGTCAGAGATACCTGCAGGACGAACTGAAAGGGAGACGACACATCAGAAATATACAGAGACAAAGATAAAACACTTGGAAAAAATCAAAGATTGAGAAAAAAAACTACTCACATAGTTCTGTCAAGGGGTCGACCCTCAGACCAGCTTCTTTGATGAATCCAGGGGTCATCAAATCTTCAAATTTTGCAAGTCCACCCTCTTTTCCTTGCTCTATCAGATAATCAACGATGACAGTCTCCTCCAAGCTAAGTCCAAGGTCTGAGTGCGATTTCATTGAGGGATTAGACCATACCCTGGGTACCCTCGAACCATCTTCCACGGGCTCACCCTCGACGGGGAATTCTCAGTCCCCAGAGATAGAGAAAAACTTTTTCTTCCAGTAATGATTGGAAGTCTGAGCCACATAGAGTAGGTTTTTGTCAGACTTCCTGGCCCTCAAGTGGAAGTACCCAGGCTGTTTAGACGATGAGGTGATGTTGTAACAGGCAAGGAATACATCGGTCGAGGGCTCGTCAGTGAAGGTATTCTTCCACAAGGAGACATAACCCAGGATAGTCCTCCAAGAGATGGGAGGAAGTTAAGAGGGGGCAGCGCCGAGGGCTAATAATATATTGACTATGGAAGGATGCAGAGGGAACCTAATGCCGACCTTTAACTTCTGTTTATATACAACGACCTCTCCCTCATCACCCTCGAAGACTTTCTCAGACTCAGAGGGAACCCTTATACTTATGTTGGGGGGCACACCAAATGTATGCCTCCATAGCAAGAGGTCGCGATCCCTAACGGTGGAAACATAAGCTGAGGCGTGGGAGGTGTCAACTGGGTTAGAGTCCGAATCCTCACCATCATCCTCAGTCCCCTCTCCCTCGGCCTCATCACCTGTCAGAGGTCCATCGGGAAAGGCTATCTTGAAGGCATGAGGGAATAAAGTTGTAACACGAACAGCCTCGGAAGGGACCACTCCCTCGGCCTGTCGGCCTAGGCTGAAATCAGACGATTCTCTCCTCCTAGAAGGCCCAGCGCCTGTTGGTGACGATGCTCTCTCATCCATCTCTCCTTCGTATGAATGACTACGGTTGGACGACCAGATAACCCGCAGGACTCAAGGGGTACGATAGTGGTTAATGGAACGGGAAAAATGGGTCTTACCCAATTAGGTTCGTCCCCTCGTCTTCTCTCCTCCTCTTCTTCTATTCGTCTAATCTCTATGAAGAACTTCTCTCTTAAGGATGGGAATTCCTTAGCTAAATCGTAAAGCCTACTAAGCATTAAGGGGAAGACCCTATACTTAGAAGAATTTGGCTAAGCCAACTACAAACAATCTCACAGTTGACTAAGTTAGACTTTTGGATCAAAACCAAATAAGGAAAGGTTATTGATCAAGAACACTCAAGAATGGGAAGAACCCGAATTGCCAGAGAAGGCACCGGAAAATAGAAGGAAGCCTTAGAAACACCACAAGGGGGCATCAACCCCAATGCATGAAATGAAATTGAAGATTAAAAATGGAATTTATGGCAAAGAAAAGTACCTGAAGACGAAAGTTATGACTGAATGAAGCTTGGTACAGAAAGGTTGCAAAAATGGCTATGGAAGCTGTTGAGAAGCTAGAGAGAGAGTTCATGCGCGAAGAAGAAGAAGGGGAATAAACTTCAAAAAATTATTTAAATACCTTGCTAATGAGTGGGCCCACTAACCAAGGCAAAACACGATCCACGAGGAGGGCATCATTAGGGCACAAAGTCCCAGGACAAGTGTGTACCCGCCACACCTTGGAAACTATAACGATAGTGGATATATGCCCAGGTGTCACATCAGCTTGACAAGTGTCACTCACCAAACTGATCATACACCCATCTCAAAAGCAAAACTATCCCTCAGCCATCTCAACACTCTCGATGGCTAAGGTCTGGGGGTGATTGATATACACATATATACCCTCGGTCAGGTCGAGGGTGATCTGCACCTGGACGGGGCCAGTATGACCTCTTAACTAATATCAAATGAACCTCTAAGGGGACGACCCCTTATCAGGCCTAGATGACCCTTCGAGGGGCCGACCCATCATCATGGCTCAAACGACCCTACAAGGGGCCAACCCCTCATCAGGCCCAGACGACCCTTCAAGGGGCCGACCCATCATCATGTCTCAGACGACCCCCAAGGGGCTGACCCCTCATCAGGCCCAGACGACCCTTCGAGGGGCTGACCCATCATCATGGCTCAGACGACCCTCCAAGGGGCCAACCCCTCATCAGGCCCAAACAACCCTTCAAGGGGCCAACCCATCATCATGGCTCAGACGACCTCCAAGGGGCCGACCCCTCATCATGCCCAGAGGACCCTTCGAGGGGCCGACCCTCATCATGGTCTGGACAACCCTTTGAGGTTACGACAGTATGAGGCCCAGATTAGTCCAGACTCGTTACCAGAAGGAACTTTTCCCTCGGCCTCATATCATAGGCCGAAGGTGACATCATCACAACGCGTGGCTTGGGAGACGCATGGAACAGTGCGCATGAGGCTCACATGGCACGTGGAAGACCATTATAACAATATCACCCCCTCACGTGAGGGAATATTATGTCATCATTAATCACAGGGGATTATCTAGATCATCATTCACATGCACCATGCATGCTTGGGGGGTACACTACACCCCCAAGACCTATATATACTTGTCACCTACAACCCTATAAGGGGATCGATAATTGTAACCCTAGCTAAAACTCTGCTTCTACACACAGTAGAGAGAGAAAGGGAGCTTATGTGCATTGAATCCAAGGCCATTAGTGCCCATACTTAGTAGATCACACACTCACAGTGGATGTAGGCCTAATTGGCTGAACCACTATACATCATTATCTTATTCATATTATACTCATCCTCTTCTATACACTTACCTAGTGGTGCTAGATTTCAGCATCATCATGCATTAACTTAAATGAGATTATGTTGTTTATTATTAACCTTATTTAGATCATTTAATAATTGTTCATTTGCAAAATCATCATCGTTAAGAGTTTGATTGGAATCAAGATAAAAAAATTTAAGGCACAACAAGATACTCAAAATCTTCATATATTTCATTAATAGAAAAATTAGCATTGAGAACCTCGTCAAAAGAGGTCTTTATTACCTCAGAGTAAGAAGAAACAACATAAGAATAAATAGGGTAAACATTAGGGTTGGGTTGAGTTTTGGCAGGTGGAACAAGTATAGCATGCCAGTTGAGGAGAGGTGTATCCATAGCTTAGATGGAATAGATGATGTAGCCCCTAAGTGGATCATGTAGAGTGCTATATATAGTGTTTGTAAGTTAAAGGAACCTTCAGAGTCACTTTCTTTGGAATCTTCGGCATTGGCTATGGTATTCTCAATTAGCGGTTGCACATAATGCTGGGAACTCTCGACCCATGAATAGTTGTCTTGGAAAAATATCTCCATTACTGGTTTTATCTTCTTGTCTATATGGTTGTACCAAGGATTAGGAAATCCACAGAAGGGGAATATTCACCCTCTCTGAAGAATCTTTCATTCAGGTAATCTCTTGAGATGGTCTTAACACATTCTAGTCTTCTCTTTAGTCAAGGCTGGTGAATCGTCCTGAGTTCTTCTGCTAACGGTTGATAGTCCAGGCCACAAGGGGAAAATATTTCTTCAGTATAATGGGTTTGAGTATCCCTTACTGTTTTCACCCTAGCCCCCGTCTGGGCATGAAATTCATGTTCTTAAACATCTGGATCACGTTGACGTCACCATAGGGGTCATACTCTAGACAAACTATGTCTTTGAAATCATCCCCTGCTGGGAGTAGAAGTGGCTCAACTCAGAAACTTGATTAAATCATATCATTTAACCCATATTGTATCTCAAGTACTTTATTGTTGGTGCTTTCATCATTGGTAATGTTGTCGTCATCCAAGATGGTAATGCCTTGCCCATTAGCGAATAACTTCAGTTTCTGATGCAAGGAAGAAGAAACACCCTTAATGATGTGGAGCCATGGTCATCCAAGAAACATATTGAAATAAGATGGGATGTCGATAACTTAGAATTATATGACATAATTTATAGGTCCAACCCCTATTACAAGCTTTACGAATCCCATCACTTCTCGAAGAGTATTATCATAGGCCCTTACAGCGGCATAGTATGGATAAAGGTCGCTCACTTTCATTCCCAAATAGTTGAGGGTTCTTAGTGAGCAGTTATTCAGACCAAATCCATTATCGACAAGAAAGAGTGGGACAGTATTTCCCATGACTTTGACAGAGATATTTAGAGCATAGTTGTGGCTTCGCCCGATCTTGGGGATTTCCTCTTCGGAGAAAGAGAGCATTCTTATAGAGGTTAGAGATCCAACCAAATTCACTGCTTCTTCTGGCATGGTAGACGGAGGGACTGTGCGCCCAGTGACTAGATTGATCAAAGCATTTATGTGCAGATGGGAAGACATAAAGAGTCCCCACAGAGTGATGTCAGCTTGGGTCTTTTGTAACTAATCGAGGACCTTGCTCTCCCCGAGAGGCATTTTTGGCATATGAAGATTCTCAACACCTTTCCCTTTGTCATTTGCTAATGGCGGGGGGTTTGGTACTTGGTAATGTCTCCCTGACCTGGTTATATGGTTCACAAAAGAGGGGGGAAAACATAAACCCCATTTCCTCATCAATCTCGAGTTATTCGGCCACCCTGTTGATCTCTCCTATCAGCTCCTCGAATGATATCATCCCACATATGTTGACTACCGAGATAGTCCTTTCAGAACTTTGATCATCATCTGAATCATCGTATTCATCTCCCCATCAGGTGGCGACAATATTGTCTTTCCATTAAAAGTCAATACACTCCACAACTTCAATGGATTTTTTATATAAATCCTCCCATTCGACTGGGAGGTGTAGAGGTGAAGGGACCAGGCGTCTTTGTAGTTTTAGAGAATTTAATAGTTCAGACATTATGCTAATATCACCAGTTTGTTGTAATGAATCTATTATAATCTGGATGACATCATCTAGATTGACTTCATCGGGAGGTACTACCCAATTGTTCAATTTTTTAGAACATTTTTGTGCTTCCAAGAACATCATATTGAAGTTTTGGCCGTCGATGATCATCTGGGAGGGCAATTTCAGCCCGAACTCGAGGAGTTGGTTCAGTACTTCTGATAATTCCATTCTTCCATCTCTAAAATGGGTATGGACAACAATTCATGCTCTGGTAAGGAGTGACAGTTCATGGCCAGGGAGTCTGGCAGGGTGTAGGAGGAAATATGGGCAAGTTTGGAGAGGTTTAGAAGAGTACATGGGTATGATGGGTAATTGGCTTGGTGTAATATGGGTTGATGGATCGAAGTCTGGGTCTCCTTCCAAGAAGATGGCATTGGTATGATTTGGGAGCGAATTGTGAGTAGTGTTTGGCTTAGGATTGGTTGGTGGGGAAATGACACCGCGGTCGATCAGACCTTGGATCATGTTTTAGAGGTGAAAACATTGGTCCATGGTATGGCCATCAGTTTAATGGAATTCATAACGGCCATCTGGTTTGAAGTGTTTGGGAAGTGGGTTGGGTAGTGGGCGAGGATACAGTGGATTGATAAGGTTTCGGCTTAGGAGGCACTAATAAACTTTAGAGAAGGGAGCATGGATCTTGGTGTATTCCTTTAGGACTGGGACATGGCGGATTTTTGGTGCCCATAAAGTGGTTGGTTGATAAATGTTTTTAATGGTTGAGACAGCAGCACTAGCTGGCTTTTCATACTGGCAAAGGCAAAAGCTCTTCCTCCGAAACCAAAGGAAGCGCACTCAGCGACGATTGAGACTAAGAAGGTAAAAAGAACTAAGATTGATATGAATAATTTAATTGTTGGTTTCTCTAGGCTGAACTTTAAGGGGATCTTATCACTTTATGATGACCCATTGGTGGTTATAACCCTTGTGCATGGGTATGAGGTTCCCCAAATATTGGTGGTCTATATAGGATGCTCAACCGATGTAATATTTTGGGATTGATACAAGGGTCTGGGGCTGAGAAAGAAGAGGATGGTCCCATATCATCAACCCATCATCGGGTTCAGGAGAGTGAAAGTACACCCTTTGGGGATCTATGAAATGGAAGTCAGAATGGGAAAGTACTGGCTGAAATGCCTCACAAAGAAGATTAATTTCTTCATTATGGATGAAAATATCCACTTGGCCCATATTATAATTCTCGGATGGGTAGCCCTTAAGGAGTTTGAGGTCGTGCCCTCAATCGTTAACCAAATGTTTAAATTCTCGACTCCATATGGAGTAGGGGACGTGCAGGGTGACTAAGTTGAGGCACATGAATGCTACTTCAATTCGGTTGAGGAGAGGGAGGAATAAAAAAGGGCCACTACGACTTACAACATTGATACCTTGGATCCCATAGATGAAAAAAAAGATAAGAAATGGGTGAGGCCACTGAGGAGGTAGAATCCATCATCCTCAATGAGGACGAGTAGGAAAAAACATCCAAATCAGCAAAGCCCTGAAGAAGGAGATCAAAGATAAGTTGATCAAGTTGTTAAAGAAGAGGCAGAGCATCTTTGCTTGGAGCCATGAGGATATGCATGGTACCGATCTGAAGGTCCACTACCATAAGCTCAATGTGGCTGCAAATGCAAAACCAGTCAGACAGAGAATAAGAGGTTACATTCGAGAGAAGTATGATGTCATCCAAGAAGATGTGAAGAAACTGAAAAAGGTTGACTTCATGAGGGAAGTCATTTACCCTACGTGGTTGTCCAATGTTGTTATCATCCCCAAGGCCAATGGCAAGTGGAGGATGTGCATTGATTTAACATATCTAAACAAAGCCTATCCCAAAGAAAACTTCTCTCTACCAAGGATAGACTAGATGGTTTATGCTACTTCTGGCCATGAATTAATCCCTTTGGCTTGAAGAATGTCGGGACAAATTATCAAAGATTGGTCAACTAGATGTTCGAGGATAATATTAGGAAGACGATGGAGGTTTATGTCGACGATATGTTGACAAAAAGTCTCAAAGCCAACACACATGTGACTGACCTTGAGAGAAAGTTTGACACTATGGATGAGTATAGGATGACCCCGACAAGTGTGTCTTCAGAATGGGGGAAGGAATGTTCTTAGGCTTTATTATGAATCATAGGGGGAATGAAGCCAACCTCAAAAATATCAAAGATTTTATGGAAATGAATACTCCCACGACAATAAAAGATGTGCAGAGGCAAACCGGGTGACAACATTAAACAGGTTTGTGTCTAGAGCTATTGAGAAGTGCCTTCCCTTTTTCAAAGTGCTCAAAAAGGCTTTTGAGTGGGATGAGGATTGTGATAGGGATTGTTAATAATTGAAGGCCTACCTCAGCTCCCCACTCCTACAGTTAAGACCAATCCAAGGAGAAAATTTTTATCTGTACTTAGCTGTGTTGAAGTCGGCCATAAGTGCCCCCATAGTCAGAGATGAAGATGACGTGTAAAAGTCAGTGTACTTTAATAGTAAGGCCCTTCAGGGGGCCGAACATAGATATCTTAAAATATAGAAACTAACATATTCTCTCATTCCATGCTTCAAGGAAGATGAAGTCGTACTTTCAGGCACATACTATGGTCATCCTCATAGACTTTCCCCTCAGACAGGTCATCCAAAAACCTGAGAAATCAGGTAGACTTATGGCTTGGGCAATTGAGTTGGGGTAATTTGATATCTTTTACCATCCAAAAATAGCAATTAAGGGGCAAGCCCCAGCTGACGTCGTAACCGAGTTCACATGAGATGAGGCCATTAAAGAAGAAATTGAAACTTCAGCTTATGAGATAGAAAGAAGAATGTGTTTGGCCCCGACCGAGGCCGAGACGAGTACATCAAGAAAAAAGGTGTATGAGAACGAGGAAGATAGGTACCTCTTCAAGAATGGGACCCTGGAAGAGGGTAATTTCTCCAAAGATGGTACTATATGGATCTTATTAGTTGATGGATAGCCGGGTGAAAACGAAATTGTAGTAGGATTGATTATCTCAGCACCAGATGAAACTGACATTGAGTTTTCCCTGTGGTTCAACTTCAAAGCCTCAAATAACGAATCAAAATATGAGGCCCTTATAGGAGGTCTCTCCCTTGACCGACCACTAAACGTCGGCTAGCTCCTGGTCCATACTGACTCCAGGTTAGTTGGGAATCAAATTTTGTGAGTATATGATGCGAGGGACGACATAATGGCCAAATACCTTAGAAGGGTAAAAGAAACACGGAAGCATTTCAGAGAAGTGAAGTTAAAGAGGATACCTCGACTTGACAACAGTCGAGCCAATGCTTTGGTGAGGTTAGCCTCCGCCACGAGAACATAAATTAGAAGGACAGTGCCGATAGAGATCTTGCATCGACTGACCATTGATGAGGAAGAAAATACTGTGGAATTTTACTTCAACTTGGATATGGGAGATTCTTGGATGGATCCTATCATCCGATACATTAGGAATGGAGAGTTTCCCTATTCCAAGGCCGAAAAGAAGAAACTGAGGTACAAAGTGGGTAAGTTATCCATAATAGGAGACATCTTGTATAAAAAAGGGTTCCTACTCCCTCTACTCAAGTGTGTTAATCTGTCTGAGGTAGAGTACATTTTAAAAGATGTGCACAATCAATCTTGCTCCAGTCACATCAGAGGAAGGTCATTAGTGAAGAGGATCATCACTCGGGGATACTGTTTCCTGACGTTGACTAAAGATGCATCCGCATATGTGAAGAAGTGCAACAAATTCTAATGGTTTGCCACAATTCCCTATAACATCATTAACCCCTGACATTTATCATATCCCCATGGCCATTTACAGTCTGAGGGATCAACCTGGTAGGACCATTGTCGAGAGCTGTTAATAATTACCGCTACCTAATTGTGGCTATTAATTATTTTTCAAAGTGGATATAGGCTGAGGAAATGATCACGATCACGAAAAAAAAACTTTCCAATTCATTTGGAAAAACATTATTCGTAGATACGGTCTACCTAACACTTTGATTTCTGATAACGGGAAGCAGATCAAGAATATCTTCCTCGAGAAGTATTATGAGCAGATAGGCATCAAATAGTTCTTTTTAACTCCAGGTCGACCCCAGGCCAATGGCAGACAAAGGTTACGAATAGAAAAATTCTTGAAGGAATCAAGAAAAGGTAAGAAGATGCCAAAAGGAGATGGATTGATGAGGTCCATGCCATCATATAGGCATATAGAACGACAGAGAGGACCCCAACGGGTGAAACCCAATTCATGATAGCCAATGGCTCAGATGTCGTGGTGTTAATAAACATAGGTATCTCAACCCATAGGGTCCAAACATATGATCCGGAGCAGAATGTTGAAGAATGGAGACTAGACTTAGATCTTATAAAGGAACGAAGGGAAGACGCTGAGGTTAGGCAGGCTGCCTAGCAGTAAAGGACAACGAGCTTCTACAATAAGAGGATAAAGGCCCGACCATTAGCAGTAGGAGACCTAGTTCTGAAGAAGACTTGGCATAAACCTAACAAGCTTCATCCTAACTGGTATGGTCCCTATAGGGTGGTGGAAGAAGTGGTTCCAAGAACGTATCAGTTGGAAAATTTAGATGGAGAGCCATTCTCCAATACATAGAATGATGACCATCTAAAAAAATACTATCAGTAAGAGTTTTGTTGATTTCATTTCATTTGTATTAATTTCATTTTCCTATGTATATGAGAATGAAATTATGATTGATAAATTTCTAAGTGTTCTCTTCTATGTTTATTGCTTGAATTATTTTAGATTGTATGTATTAGATTATCCTAAGCTACAGAACATCATTCGTGGTGAAGTAGATCCTACTTACTCTCGGTGACATGACAGTCCAGACGGGGTTGACCTCGTCCATGGAATCTCAATAACACCGAGAGGGGGGCTCATCTTAAACATCATTAAATTGGTGAATAAACTCCCTTGGATGAGACAACAGTGTATGGAGGATATGACTCTTATCAATACACTCTCAAAATGACGAGGGGGAATTATGCTGCAAACACCATAATTTGGTGAATTCAAATTTAAAAATAACTTAAGTGTGGTTCATATTAAACATCATTAATTTGGTGAAAAACTCTCTCAGTCGAGACGACAGTGTATAGACGAGACGACTATTTTCTATACGCTCTCAAAATGACAAGAGGGGACTTTGTTACAAACACCATAATTTGGTGCAATCAAATTTAAAAATCACTTAAGTGTGGTTCATATTAAACATCATTAATTTTGTGAAAAACTCTCTCGCTCGAGACGACAGTGTATAGACGAGACAACTCTTATCCATACACTCTCAAAATGATGAGAGGGGACTTGTGATGCAAACACCATAATTTGGTGGGATCAAATTTAAAAATCACTTAAGTGTGGTTCATATTAAACATCATTAATTTGGTGAAAAACTCTCTCAACCGAGACGACAGTGTATAGACGAGACGACTCTTATCCATACACTCTCAAAATGACGAGAGGGGACTTGTGATGAAAACACCATAGTTTGGTGGGATCAAATATAAAAATTTCTTATGCGCCGTTCATATTAAACATCATTAATTTGATGGAAAACTCTCTCGATCCAGATGACAGTGTATAGACGAGACGACTCTTATCCATACACTCTCAGAAGGACGAGAGGGGACTTGTGATGCAGACACCATAATTTGATGGGATTAAATATAAAAATCACCTAAGTGTGGTTCATATTAAACATCATTAATTTGGTGAAAAACTCTCTCGGTCGAGATGACAGTGTATAGACGAGACGATTCTTATCCATACACACTCAAAACGATGAGGGGGACATGATGCAAACACCATAATTTGATGAATTCAAATTTAAAAATAACTTAAGTGTGGTTCATTTTAAACATCATTAACTTCGTAAGTAAACTCCCTTGGCCAAGACGACAGTGTATAGATGAGACGACTCTTATCCATACACTCTCAAAATGACGAGGGGGCATGATGCAAACGCCATAATTTGGTGAATTCAAATTTAAAAACCACTTAAGTCTGGTTCGTTTTAAACATGAGTAACTTGGTATATAAACTCCCCTGGCCAAGATGACAGTGTATGGGCGAGACGACTCTTATTCATACACACTCAAAATGACGAGGGGAGACATGATGAAAACACCATAATTTGGTAAATTCAAATTTAAAAATCACTTAAGTGTGGTTCATTTTAAACATTATTAAATTGGTGGATAAACTCCATTGGTCGAGACGAATGTGTATGGACGAGATGATTTTTATCCATACACTCTCAAAACGACCGGGGGGACATGATGTAAACACCATAATTTGGTGAATTCAAATTAAAAAATCACTTAAGTGTGGTCCATCTTAAACATCATTAATTTGGTGAATAAACTCTCTCGGCTGAGACGACAGTGCATGGACAAGATGACCCTCATCCATACACTTTCAAAATGATAAGAGGGGATTTGTGATGCAAACACCATAATTTCGTGAGTTCAAATTTAAAAAGACATTTTATTTATGATTGTAAGCAATCGTCTTTGGTCGAGGATGAGTTTAAATATGCAAATCAACTCATGAAAAACAAACATCGGCAAGCTCATTAATCATCAACAAAGGAGAAAGGAAAAGAATTAAGACGAGAAAAAACTTCCATCAATTAAAATAAGAGATTTTGTAGTATACAAATGAAGTGAGGAGTTGAAATGTAAGATAAAGGAAAATTTAAAAAAATAAGGGGGTTGGCCATAGACGGCCACCCTAATGAGTCTGCTCAACATTTATATTTGCTATAACATTATCCCTGACTGCAGCCATCGTCTCAGCATCGACATTTCCTACCTCAGCAACTAGGTTGGCAGACGTCCCCTGTCCCTCAATAGTGGCCGAAGATTCGATATATAATAAGTCCTCAGTAAATAGGGGGTCCACAATGTCAACATTCTTCACCGATGGGCGTATGGAGGAGACGACATTAGCAAACTTCAGGATGACCCATCTGTAGGCCGTCTTAATTCCCCTTTAAAGATACTCCAGGCTAAAACCTTGGAATTCGTCTGAAGCCTTATAGGCTTTAGTTTCCTCATCCTTGGTCCTCTGAACAACAACAACAAGGTCGAACTTGAATTGAGTGGCTTGGATCTTCAGAGACTCATCCTTATCCTTCAAGGATTTGTGTTTCTCCTTAACCTGGTTGCTATGATCCAACTTCAAATCATCCATGTACTTTTTATTCTCGACCCTGTTCTCTTTCAGCCTTTGCTTCAGCTCGACTTCAGCTTGAATTTACCTATCGGCATTTTAAATCTTTTGTTGATTTTCAACCATCCACCCGGTGGCCGAGGTGAGGGCGTATATGGACTACAAAAATAAAGAAGTCAGAGTAATATAAAATTAAAAATTATATGAGATGAGATGACTCAGGGAAGTACAAGGGCGATACCTACACCATATGGTGGAGGTCAAAGTCGTAAACCTTGACAGGGTTCATTTTCCTCAGGATTTAAAAGTCGGCCTCATAGGTGTCTACAAATATGGAAGCCTTCGTTGACTTCATGTTGGTAATAAAAAACTGGGGTCGGCCTTCAGCTAGGCCAGATGGGTGCCTAAAAATCCTGTAAAGACGAAGAAGACCCAGGAACAGTCTTTACAGAGTCGACCCTCTGCCTTGTCTGGGGGTCTGGCCGAGTGTATTTGGGGTCCATAGGTTCTTTACTCTTATGGGTTACCTTAGGATGAGTCGGACCCTAATAGTTGATTTCTTGGGCGGCTGCTTGTTACCTTTCTTTCCCGGTCCAGATAGGAGATTTGGAGCGGTCATATTCCAAACCTCATCTTAAACGTTTGGAGGACGATCCGCAAAGAGAAAGATAAATGATTAGAAATAATATATGAAGATCAAGAAAGACTTTAAGGGATTAAATAACTCACATGGCTCGTCCAACGGGCCAACCCCCAAATCGGACTCATTAAGATTGTTAGGGACCATCAGATCCTCAAATTTTTGAAGGGCCCCCTCGTTTCCTTATTCCCTCAGATACTTGACCTTGTCCCATTCCTCAAGGCTGAGGCTGAGGTCCAATTTAGTTGTTATAGAGGGATTAGCAAGGTATGGGGGGACCCTCGACTCGTCCTCACCTAGGTTAGCACCGGATGGAAACTCTGAGGCCCCGGAGATAAAGAAGAACCTTTCGTTTAAAAAAAGATTGGAAGTTTGGGACACTTGGACAAGCTTTTTGTCTAGTTTCCTGGCCACTAAATTAAAGTATCCGACTTGTTTGGTGGAGGACGAGAAGTTGTAAGAAGCTATAAAAAGCTCAACTAAAGCCTCGTCTGGAAAGGTATTCTTTCATAAAGAGACATACCCAAGGATGATTCTCCAAGAATTAAGGGTCAACTAGGTAGGTGCAACCCCCAAGACAGATAGGATAACTCATATGGAAGGATAAAAAGGTAACCTGATGCCGACCTTAAACATCTGATTGTATACGATGATTTATCCTTCTCGACCTTGAAATACGTTTTCATCCTCGTTTGGGACCCTCATTGAAATGACATCCTTAATGATATACGAGTGTCTCCATAATAGGAGATTACTCTTTGACATAAGAAATGAAAGACCCAGCATATGAAGTATCAACTGAATCCTCGACCTCGGCATTTAGATCATCGGCCTCAAAGTTGGCCTCACCATCGGCCTCCTCAGGGATAGGGGCCCCTCTGGGAACCTCTCATGAAATTCATGAGGAGTCATAGTCGAGACACGAATGGCAGTTAGATTGATCGTTCGCCCATACCTATCAGAGACAATATGAATAGATTAGTCATCTTGACTAGATGACTCAGACTCAGAGTAAGAGAACATACGAGATTCCCTCATCTCCTCTTCGAAATCTCGTCCCTTGGCTTGGGCAGAGGATAAGCCAGGAGCCTCAATAGATGAGAGAATATTATTTTCATAGGAATTTGGAAAATGGGTCGTATCTAATGGGGGTCGGCCCTATTTTTAGCCTCGTACTCTTCTTATACCTTATGGATCTCTTGAAAGCACCTCTCCCTAATTATGGGTAACTCTTCAGCTATCCTATAAAGCTTTTGTAACATCCAAAAGCCGAGGTGGGACTTAGGCCTAGAAGAAGTTAAAACTCTGAAAGTTTGAAATAAACACACACCTTGGGGCTTTGACCGATTTTGACCCAAAGATCAAAATGGGGAAGTAAATCGTTCTTTTACCAAGAACACTGAAGAACAATTTGAGTGCTCACCGGAGAAGACGACTGACAGTTCACCGAACTAATCAATGGCTCTATAATAGGGGGAAAATCCATAAAACCACCCAAAAAAAGCCTCAAGTCCTTTCTGTCAACCAAATTACCAAAATCCTCAACCCTAAAACCACATAATTGTAGCTAAACAGTCGTCGAAAAACCCTTAAGCTCACCGAAGAAAAATGAAAAAAAAGCTTAAAACTAACATGGAAAGAGAAAACTCTTGAAAAGAATGGTAGAAAGAGGATATTTGGAAAAGTTAGAAGAGATAGGAAGCAACGAGATCCCTAAAAGCACGCCTGTAAATGCTTGAACAGAAGGGAGGCACTTGTTTTAAAGAAACAAGGCGCGCGAATTCGGTGAAGGAAGAAAGAAAAAGTAAAGAGATTTTCAAGTTTAAATATCACAAATGATTTTTCATAACTTTCAAAGAGGCGCACGACTTTCAATGTAATTCATCATTGGGTCACAATACCCTAAGCATGTCTGGCACTCATCATTCTTGGGCAACACATCATTCCACATAATGGCAGGCATGTGTCCCCTTATAATGGACCAGACCTAACAGTTGAAAGGATGCCTTAACCAAAGGACACTTTACCCCTCATCCACCTCATAAAATCAATATCTAGGGGGTTATTGATTCGCCCTAGTGTACCCTCGTCTAGATCTCGATCCACCTTGGCCACATCTAACTAGTATCAGGTCATTCAAAGTAAGGAATAACCACTCGATTATGGACCCGACTTGAGTCACCTCGACCTCGTCTAAGGAGTTTAGTAAACATGGTTCAATAACATCAATCTTGTAGCAAGTGTAACCTCGGCCTCATCGCCCATCTGTCAGGAGACTAGGTCAGAATTCAGCACCAGTAGTGATCCTACTGGGGAGCTGACCCATCATCTCGGCCTCGGCCTAGACTACAGGGCTGACTATAGAACTTGGTAGAGTGCGTGGGATGTATCACACGTGGAACAGTGTGAGTGGGCTATAGGACCACGTGGGAGAAACCGTTATGGCCAAATCTCTCCTACACGTGAGGGAATATTTTATCATCATGACCTACATGTGACAGAGATATAGGACTCCTCCTCATTAGATAGGAACATTCTATGCATTCATATTACATGCTTGGGGTTACACTACACCCCTAAGGCACTATAAATAATTGTCTTCTCCTACCTTGTAAAGGGATCGATTATTCTCAACCTTAACAGAACTCTGTCAAAATACTGAGTAGAGAGAGAAAATCTTGAGTGTTGTATTTACTGTCCATTAGTGACCTTATTATAATGAAACCACCATTCACACTGAACAGTAGACGTAGTCTCCGTCCGAACCACTTATTTCGGGTATTATCTTCTCCTTTGCCTCATCTCTTTCTATATTTTTATATATGTTCTTACACCATTGTTGTCCTAGTTTGAGCTTACTTCTCGAACTGATTTGGTGATACCAATTTTGTTATCATCAATGTTCTTGAATCTTGTTTGTTATAACTCATTGAGTACATTTCAAACATAGTAATTTTGTAAAAAATGGATTTGTAAATCAAAATTTATGATCATTTGAAGATTAAAGAATAGGAAAAATAAACTTTAACCATTTGAATAACTTCCACCTAATAGTTATGGATGAACGGTGTAAAAGGGGTAAATTGTCAAATAAGAATCCCCCAAAATAGTAATAGGACCTATTTGAAACAAACATGTGCCATTTATTGTTCTTCTTTATTACCTTCACCATGTTGGCCAACCAATCAGGGTATTTGGCATCTTCGATGAATTTTACCTTTTGCAATTTGTCAACCTCTTCCTGGATGGCCATATTCTTCTTGGTACTAAACACACGCTTATTTTATTGATAATCTTATCATTTTTTATGATATTCAAATAGTGGCATATGAATTCTAGGTCAATCCCTGACATATCCTCATAACTCCAAGTGAATACATTCTTTCGTTCTGTAAGAAATTTAATTAACTCCTATTTGAGGGTTGGTTACAGAGATGAGCCAATTTGCATTGTTATTTCGAGGCGATCATCATCCAGGATAATTATTTTCGTAGCTTCCAAAACCTATCCTTCAACTAAATCATCCTCCTCGCGAGGATATAGGGTCTCTATCTGTTAGGTAATGGTGAGTTTCTTTACGTCCTCCTAGTCGGCTAAAGTATAATAGCATTCCCTAGCTTAATTTGATTTCTCGTAACTACATCGACCCCATAATAAGTATAGAACATTAAACACTGGTGGATAGTAGATGGAAATTCTTTGAATTTCTTCAAATTAACCCTTCCATGGAAGATATTGTAGGTAGATTGTAATTTATTAATTGGAATGTTTTCAAACCCACCCTTTCAGTTCGCCTGGCAGGCCAAGTGCCAAAAATAACTTCCAGTTTGATAGTTCCCAAAGGATACACTTTTTCTCCCGAGAAACCTATTAGGGGCCTATGATAGGGTTCCAACTTGATATCGTGCAATCCTAATCCTCAGAAGCAGTTGTAAAACATGACGCCGACCAAGATGCCATTGTATTCTAGAATTCTGGCTACCTTTACTTCATATACTCATACAATGATAACTCGAGGATCATCATGAGGATAAAGAACTCCAGATATATCATTCTTTGGTAAACCTATCACTATATTATCTTTATTCATTTTTTATCAAAGACCATCGACATCATTAAATATGTTGATTTACCAAATATATAAACATGATTTGGCTTAATTTAAGTAGGCTTTTCTTTCATCTATTTCATCGCCACCAGCGTCTCCTCCTACAATAAAATGATAACCAAAATATATCATCAATACCTAGAGTTCAGGTTCTTAGGGTTTCTTCGAAAGGTCTAGGTCATCTTTCAAATCATTGTCTTCGCCTTTTTTTTTATCTTCCCTTCCTTTGTAAGGGGATTCTGATCGTCTTGTGGTGTCTTTTTCTTCTATCCTATCAATAAACTTAAAAATCTTGCCACGTCGGATCAGTCTTTCTATCTCATTATTTAGGTCTATCCAGTTGTAAGTAGTATATCCATGGTCCGTGTGAAATTCACAATACTTGGACTTGTCCATCCTTTTAGGAGGGGACTTTAATTTCCCAAGCTATTTGAGATCCCACGTCCTCCAATCTCCTTCAGGATATGATGTACACTAATAGTCTGGGGTCATATTTGTCATAATTTTTGGTCTTTTCATCCTTCTTATCCTTTTGGTCCTTCTTCTTGGAGTTCTTTTGTCCACCGGTCTTGGGACTAGGTGTCGATTTAGTAGCCACAGCCTCCTCAGCATTTATAATCTTGCCATATTTAGCCATTAACTTAGTCATAGTCTTAAGGGGGTCTTTGGCCAGAGAATAATACAACTTCTCAAAGAGAAGGCCACTAATTAGGCCAGTGATAACTATCTTTTCATCATAATACACTACTTCCAACTTTTCGTTGTTAAAATGAGTGATATACTCACGAGTGATTTCCCCTGGTCACTGATGAATACTTAGTAAATTAGCCACCCTTTTGATGGGTTTGGATCCAAAGAACAAATTACTGATGAATAGATTGGCAAGTTGCTGGAAACTATAGATTTGCGTATGAGGCAAATTGTTAAACTAAATTTATGTCGATCCGGTGATAGTGATTAAAAATGCTCAGCAAAGCGTTTCATCTGGCACTGAGTAAATATTAGCAGCAGCCTAGTATTGATCTATATAAAGGTCAAGATCAGTTTTCCCAACATAATCAGGAGTGACCATAGTGGTTTAAATTTAACAGGCATAAGGAAGTCCATAAAAGCTAAAATGAAGGGTGATCCCTTCATAAAACTCCTCTGCAAGAGATTTTTAGATTTCTCCATTTCTCTAAAGTGTTCTTCAACCTGCTGGATTGAACCCTTTCAGGGATGACCGTCTAGATTAGTTTTATGGGAAGAAGTTTTAGCGGCTCGGTCGTACATATGTGCTGAGCTCTCTTCTTGGGAAGTCTTCTCATCTCGTGCGAATCCTCACATGCTAGTTCTTAACTTGACAAAATATTCTCGAACATCTCGACATCTGGATGGGAGCCTAATATAGTGGCCTTTATTTGCTCAAGGACCTAGACGATAGAAGGCAGAGCCTCTGCTTAATCTATCCTGGGTGCTCAGTCATTCATGATAGAGAGAAATGCCATTATAGTAATGAGTGGATCTGATAGAGGAGGTTGCACTAGGGTCGTAGGACCTGTCATTTGAGGATCTGGAGTGTATGGATCTGCTTCTTTTGTTCTTGGGAGTTGGAGGTGGCATTTTCCATCAAAAAGATAAAGCGGTATCTAGACTAGGTTGGAGCGTTGTAGTAAGCTGCCTTACTATTTCCTATATTGCTTCTTGTCCCTTTGTAATGTTCAACATGATTTCTTGAATGTTTCCTATGCAAGGAGGAGCAGAAGAACTGAAGGCATTGCCTCCAGCAAGACTCCATTTGGAATGTCTGTCATATCTCGACAGTGTGATTAAAAAGTAGTACTTCAAAGAAATTGGTAGGAAACAAAAATAAATCATCCTTCCCACGAAAGGCGCCAATAATTTATAGGATAGTTATTTAGTCAAATATGCAGCTTCTAATAAATTGCTCACTTAGATGTCGTGTTGGTGCATATGTTCCCCGTTCTTCTACTGGACAAACTAACCCTAACTCGTTTTCCTCTTTCTGTGATTGTTTCCTGAGTGGCTATTATCCTTCTTGCTTCGTCCCTACGCTCTAATACTGCTTGCTTTCGGGTGCGTGTCTCTTCCTTATAAGCCATGACATGGTCGACTTTCTTTTCTATGCCATGTGTCAAGTGGAACTGGGATTTTACGGTCTTAGGCTGAGAAGCTTCCGTGGTTGTCTGTCCTTTCCTCATTACCACAGGACTTGCACTTATGGGGCAAAAATCTCTATTTTCAAACTTGTTGGGCTGAAGCAAGCACTTGGCTTTAGAGCCCTATCACCTTGCTCTACGGCTCATGTTTTCACAAAAAGAATTAAGAAGTTGTGAGACTTTTTCTCATGGACGGACAAGACTAACCAAAATATCGGATCAGATGGAGGGGAGAGAGAACAACTATTGAAAGAAGGCAAATCACTACTCCTCATGAATAGAATCTTATAATGAAAAAGAATCCACGGTAGAGCCTGATCCCACCTGCTACTACAAATGAAATTCCTCCCATTGAAAGAAATGGAATAATCAACCAAAGAACCCAACCAAGAGATTCTCCTTGACCCCCCCCCCCCTCCCAAAAAAAAAGGAACGAACAAGATTCCATCGTCGAGTTCATTCCATTGTGGGATCAACGACTAATGCTAATAGAACTGATGCATCTCAGAAAGTGTCCTTTTGATGTCTAAATTTAGGTTATATATATTTTAGTAATGATCTAAGCTCAAGTTACCCACACTTATAATCACAGATAAATATGTAACGATATAGAAGGAAGTGTAAAGAGACACAATATTTTTTACATTGTTCAACCTAAGAATGGTGCCTACATCCACGGGGTAATGTTACTATTGGTTTAGGGTTTAGTACAAGTATCTTAGTAACAGTTTTTAAGGTTAAAATGAAGTGGTTGTGTCCCCCAGCTAAGAGAAGTAGTAATATATTTATAGTAGTTGGAAGTTAAAGAGATGGAATGCCTATATACACTAGGCATTTACATTATTACACAATAATATGCAGCTTGATATTTGTTTACATGAATATGCATGGTGGCTGTTGAATATCCCATGTATGGTTGTTCATATTACTGATGGTTTATCTTCTGAGGTGTGGTCCAATGGACGAACGACCATGAGATATCTGAGCTGAGTAGGTTTATCTGCTATTTGAGGGTCCAATTGTAATGTTGACAGGTGCCACTATTTTATTGGTCCGCTTAGCCTAATTATTTTAGGCTACAACAACCTGCAACCCAGACTTAGAATAATTTCAATATAATTATAAACATGTGTATTTCATTAAAGAAATATGGAATGTAGGGTTTGTATGAACAATAAAAGGATGAGGAGGAGAATCCCTTACCAAACTGATGTAGTCTAAGGATTAAACTTCCCAGACCCCCCTTCATCTACACTAGTGTTTGTCTAACCATTATCCTTAACCCCAAGCCTCACTCTAGACACGACCTCTAGTCACTATAAATCTCCATCCTTGATAAAACTCACGCTTTATATCTACATTTACTCTCTCTCTCTCTCTCTCTCTCTATTTATCTATTTATCTCTCTCTATCTCTTAGAGAGAGAGAGGGAGCCAGTTTACGCTTGGGAAAGAAAAAGTGCTTATTGTAGATGTGTCACAAATTATATAATGAAAGCGACATATATTTTACATGTGATACATAATACGATTTTTGAAATGTGAACTTCTTTACAATTATCATTACATGAAATTTTGATAACCGCTCATTGAAATATGATAATACATTGAGTAAAAAAATTGGGCAAAAAATATTAGTTTAACATCAATAAAATGTACAAATTCAATGGTGTTCATTTTTATATGTGTAAGGAAAAAAGGATTAACTAAATGTTAAAATGAAAGCATGGGATTTAGACTTAATCTTAATCTTAAACAAATTGGTACTTTCGAAATACTTGTCATACCATGATTCATAAATCAAAACAACTTCTAAGATAAATATACATTAAAAAGAAGATATAAGTTGTACGGATACTTTACTCTGTCAATTATAATGTTGGTCTACTTGTGTAAAGGACAATATAACAATTTTCTATCAAATTGTACATTTTGTGCCTTGTGAGAGATGGAGTTTATTTGAGTAAATCGCAAAAAATACTTTGTAAATTAGTACTTAAAATTTAAAAGAGAATAAGATTAGATGATATACAAAACCTAAAAATATAATGTAAAATTACATAAAAACATCCTACAATCAAACCATCAAGCTCAAATCCCAAACAATTATTCTAAGCAGTCTACACTCATAATTTGCAATAGATAACAATCAAAGTCTGTCATTGAAGAAAGCCAAAGATTACAAATTTCATAATTCACAATACATATCATGGAAAGAGAAAGTAATGAAGCAACCTAAGGTCTTTTATTAACCATGACCTCGAGATAATGTACTCGTGTTTATCTATTAGCCACATCTGCACTTACTTCCATGGATTTATCTCTCAAATTTTTCATCTCCCAGAATAAGTACAATCCATTATGTTACCAACAAGTATAATCAAAATAATAAAAAACTAGATTCCGCAAAAATAAAGTTTTATCCACCATTCTAGCTCTAAGAATCCACTAATAACAAAGTTGGAGCACGTTAGTTAATGCCCAACAAAAATTTAACATGGAGATTGAAAATTAGCATGGAGGCCAAATATTATTCAACTAGGTAAAATCTAACCACAAATGAGTAGGAGAAGTACTTGTAAGATATTTATATTTTCCTTCCAAACAATGAAGATGAAAAAAATTAACTTTATGTACAAACCATAGGAAAGACTCAAGTATACAGAATCTGGTGTTGTCCAAAAATTGGAAGATGTAGTATGATGTATATTTAAATTGGTGAAGCAACTAGCTTGAGTGAAATTATTCATCAATTAATCAATGTTGAATGTTAATTTCAGTTAAAAATGTTACCTTTATCACAATTTGTATCCCAGTAATCAAACCAGGTGTTATGTATATGCTTAAAATAAATTTAAATAACTATGTACATGACACTTTTTATCCATGTAATCAAATCAGAATACCAATTTAAGTTGTTATTGTATATGCTCAAAATTAATTTAAATAATTATAGAAGAAAAATATAGAGTAATTGAAACCTTACACATTGGACCTTAACTTTTTCTCATGATATGTCTCTTGAAGTGAAGTAGTGGGATCTGTAAAAACTAAGGGCTTACAAGTCCAGAAGCCTTGAATAAACAAACAAACAACAAAATTCCTCTATTAAGAGAATAAATATCACAATGTTTTAGAGCTAAAACAAATGTGACTAAGGAAATGCACATGCTTAAGTATACTATAATTCATTATTGTGTTCACAACCTGTAAAATTAGAAAAATCAACATCATATATTAGTAATAAGTAAAAATATTTTTTCTATGAATTGATATAAAAATATTTGTTCCACTTTTTTTGTGCAATCGTGAATGATTTTCTTCTTCGCAACATGTTGAAATAGTATCTCACCTCCACATAAACTGCAAATAACAAACAAATACAAATGAATATAAATAATTTTACTTTTCTCAATATACATCAAGCATACATAAACATTATCAAATAATACAGTCAAGGGAACAGTTTGAAGAAGACAACAAGTGCATTAAACCCAAGTGGCCATATTCTAAACTCTGCTCTGCGAAACCCACATGGTATTAGTGTTATGTCTACTATTTATAAATAACAATCGTACAAAATTATGAATTATTCAAATAGATACAAATTAAAACAGAATTACAGAAACGAAACACTTACTTGAATTTGCAGAAATAATATAAGAGTAAAAGAAATAATCTGAGCCCTGTTAAGAACAGTCTCCTTAAGACAATTTATTCCCTCCAATGTGCTCCGAGGTTGATGAATATTGTCTCCCAAGATAGAACGGATTTTCCAATTAATTATGTAGCACAACAATAATTAATTACAGCGAACTCAAATTCTGTGTCTCATACTCAACAACAATGCAACAGATGCTATGCAGAAAAGGATATGACAGGAAATTTCTGGAAGAAAAATGGCAGCAATTCTGGAGGAGGGAAATTTTTCATTGTTTTAAAAATGGAGGGAGGCATCTGTATTTATAGCAAAGTAGGTGACGGTTGGCAAATAACTGTCAAAACAGTTAAACGAATTAACTGTTGACTGTTGGCAATAACTGCCAACAGTTTATTAATTAATTAATTAATTTTGTAATTAATTAATAATTAAAGCCCGGAAATTTAAATAAATTCGGCCCAAAAAAATGTAGGAGATTTTTATAAGCCCGAGCCCGAGCCCGAGCCCGAGCAGAGCCGAGCCGGCCGGACGCGCGCGCGCGCGTGTGGAATTTTGACCGAAAGTCAACCCGTGCATAGCTTAGGTCATCTCCCCTTCAAAGAGTTGGGATACCCCAAGGCATCCAAGCCTTAGTCCATACTTGGGGTGTTATTAACTCATCAAATTTCCAATACTCTTCCAATGTGGGACAAGAGTTAAAACACACCCAATTCATTAACTTTCATTACTTTGTGACTCACTTTGGGAACATATTTATCATTCATAACTTATTAAAATTGGACGTATGAATATACTACGTTAATCTCCTTGCGGAGGTGAACGCGTTCGTATATGGTCCCACAATTTTCGTAGTGCGGGTCCCACCTAAATTTGAGCTCAAAGTTGCTCAAAATTCTGTCCAGAAAATTCTGGACAGCTTTCTTAAAACCCAATTCAAGTCCAATTTTCCAACAATCCCCCACATGAATGATATATCGCTATAAATAAAAAAAACAGATGCTAATGCAGATGCAGACACAAGTTGAGTAAAACTGAAGACTTATTGCATTGGGAGAAGTAGCCTAGTGGCCTTGAACTTTCCTTAGTGATATACTATCGTATTTACTTAGTTAATCAGTAGAATTCACGTCCTTGAACCGTCAACCATTTTTGTAAACCTAGACAATAGTATTCACACGACAATTCTTCAACACAGTTGGTTCTCACGTTTGTGTTCATTTTTGCCATGAACACCACTTGGTTCCGCAAGTATTTTAGAGAATATGCCTTTCATTATTATCATAGAAGTGGACCCCTTCTTACTCACGTAGGTGACTTCCATAAAGAGTATTCTGCAATACCCCACTTAGACGTACTAAGATATAGATGTCATTAAAAGCATAACTTATCCTAATTTCGCGGCAGATATGCAGTGTCTCATCTTTGGAATGGATAGGATTAAATATCCTCCAGTGCTTACTGAATACAACGTAGTTCGGTTTGCCCATTGAACCTAGATCTTGGGATCTCTAGTCAGCTAGGTTGGTTTGCCACTATATTGATTCTTATTTATTTATAGGCTTTAGACCTATTCCTCTCGATGATCTTTCAACTTGCTCTCGGTTTAAACCTTTCGTTAGTGGATCCGATATATTATCTTTTGACTTTACATAGTCAATTGAGATAATTCCGTTTGAGAGAAGTTGTTTAACGGTATTGTGTCGACGACGAATATGTCGTGACTTTCCGTTATACATGTGATTTTGTGCCCTTCCAATTGCTGATTGGCTATCGCAGTGTATACATATTGCGGTCACAGGTTTAGACCAATTTAGAACATCCTCTAAGAAATTTCGAAGCCATTCAGCTTCTTCTCCAGCTTTTTCTAGTCCAATGAATTCCGATTCCATTGTCGATCTAGCAATGCACGTTTGTTTTGAGGATTTCCACAATACAGCTGCACCTCCGAGGGTAAACACATACCCACTCGTAGACTTAGAGTCTTTTGTATCGGATATCTAATTTGTATCGCAATGTCCTTCAAGAACAGCTAGATATTTTGAGTAGTGCAGTCCATAGTTTTGAGTATATTTTAAATAACCCAAAACTCTCAATATAGCTTTCCAGTGACCTCTTCCTGGATTACTCGTAAATCGACTTAGCTTACTTATTGAGTATGTTATGTCCGGTCGCGTACAGTTCATGATATACATTAAATTGGCGATAATACGAGAATTTTCTAGTTGAGATATGCTTTCACCATTATTTCTTGCAAGATGTAAGTTTACATCTACAGGTGTCTTGGTAGGAATAATATCATACTTCTTGAATTTTTCAAGTACTTTCTCTATGTAATGAGATTGAGATAATATAAGTCCATCCGATTTTCTAGAAATTTTAATTCCTAATATAACATCGGCGATTCCCATATCTTTCATGTCAAATCTACTGCTCAACATTTGTTTTGTAGTTTTGGCAATTTCCAAGTTACTACCCATGATAAGCATATCATCAACATAGAGGCATACAATGACATATCCATTATGAATGTATTTAAAGTAAACACATTTATCGCATTCATTAATTTTGAAACCATTTGATAACATTGCATTATCAAATTTTTCATGCCATTGCTTAGGTGCTTGTTTTAATCCATATAGTGATTTAACAAGCTTACATACTTTTCCTTCTTTTTCGGGAGCTTTGAACCCTTCAGGTTGCTCCATATAAATTTCCTCATCTAGTTCACCGTTTAAGAATGTATTTTTTACATCCATTTGATGTATTTCAAGTCCATTAATAGCAGCTATTGCTATTAACATCCGAATGGACGTTATTCTTGTTACCGGTGAATATGTGTCGAAGTAATCCAACCCTTCCTTTTCCCTATAGCCTTTAGCTACAAGTCTAGCTTTATATTTATCAATTGATCCATCGACCTTCAATTTCTTTTTGAAGATCCATTTATAACCTAACGGTTTTGAACCTGGTGGAAGATCCACTAGTTCCCATGTATGATTTTGTAATATGGATTCAATTTCACTATTAATTGCTTCTTTCCAATTGGAAGCATCGGGTAAGGATATAGCTTCTTTATATGATTGAGGTTCAATTTTTAACAAATATGTTAGAAAATCTGGACCGAAAGAAGTCGAGGTTTTTTCTCTTTTACTACATCTTGGTTCATCCTCTATTGAATCAATAGGTTGATGAGTACCACTTGTAGTAGCTTGATTTGTCCTTTTAGAAGGACCAGATTCTCGGGTCATGTTATACGGGAATTCATTTTCAAAAAATGAAGCATCCCTCGATTCAATAACCGTATTTTCATGAATGTCCGAAATCTCAGATTTACAAACTAGAAATCGATATGCACTGTTATTAGTAGCATAACCGATGAATACACAATCCACGGTTTTTGGCCCTATTCTTACCTTTCTAGGTTTAGTAACCATCACTTTGGCTAAGCACCCCCACACTCGTAAATATTTATAGGAAGGTCTTCGACCTTTCCATAATTCATAAGGTGTCTTGTGAGTCTTTTTGTGAGGTACTTTATTGAGAATGTAATTAGCAGAAAGTAAGGCTTCTGATAAGCACCCAAAACTGTACAATTTATACCCCGAATAGATGTATTTTAGTTGCTATTTTTCGACAATATGGGTCTTATGTGCTTAAATGTTTAATATGCAGGCTTAATGCACGTTGCGGTGTTCAAACGCGTATTTCAAGGCAATTGTGCATTCTATGGAGCTAATTACCAATCCCCTAACCTCACCCGAGCCTAAAACCTAGCCTAAACCTACCCTAAACCCTCTGTGTGTTTAGTTTGTGTCCTTTTTACTACTTTTTAGATTTTTAGTTTGAGTCATTTTAATTTTAGGATTTATTTTAGAATTTTTAGATTTTATTTTCTATTTTATTTTTATTAATATCATTTTACTTTATTTTGATTTTGATTAGTTTTTAGTTTAGTCTTATTTTATTAAGATTAGTTTTAGTAGTTTATTTTTTTTTAGTTTATTAGATTTTATATTTTTAGGACTTTTGTTTTTATTAGATTTTTCATTTTTTATTTCTTTTGTTTTATTATTTTAATTTTTAATAGCTTAGGATTTTATTTTTAATTTTAATATTTTTATTATTTTTAGTTTGTTCTATTTTTTTTAGTTATATTTTATTTTATTTTTTTAGTTTTAGTTTTAGTTTTATTAATTTTTATTGAGTCTTTTTTAATTTTAGGGGTCCAAATTAAACACACACACTCCACTTATCCTCACTTACACCAAACACTAACCAAACCCTCACCCTCACCCACCTTACCCTATACCCTCACACACCAAATACACCCACTCATCTTCAACCTCCAACTTCACACTCTCTCTCTCCTCAACTTCCAAACTCACCACTACCATAACCCACCTGCAAAACTCTCTCACCACCACTCATTTACCAAACACAAAGCTCACCATTACACCTCTTTCCACCTTACTCTTCTCCCCTCCTTGCGACCTAAACCCGCCGGCCCCCCCTTTCTCTCTCTTCCGATCGCAACCCCACCGCCGATCTCCAGCATCTCTCTCCACCTGCCCATCTCCGGCGAACCCGCCACCCAGCCGAGACCCCGACCCCCTCTCATTCCCTACCGCCGGCGTCGCAACCTTGACCACCAGCCCCTGCCCGGCGACTTTCATCCGCGCCCCTGCACCTACCATTCGCTGGCGGCATACCCTTGCCGGCGGTCGCGATCCAACCTGCCGGCGTCCAGAACCACGCCTACCGCCGGAGCCTCGTCTCTCTCTCCTCGATCTACCCTCCCAGCCCACCAACTCTACCTCCTGGTCCAACCTCAAACCCATGTCCAAAATGAAGACCCATTTTACCATTTAAACCCATTTGCAAAACCCATTTCCCATTTCTCACCAAGCCACGAACTTCACCTGCTAAATGTCTCAAACCAAAAACAAATAAATCTAACAAAATGTCCCCACATGTGCATTAAACCATTTAAACCCATTTTCCCATAATACCCCCCAACTAACCTTGTCTAACCAAACACCCAAAATACCCCTCAAATCAAATCTGAATTTATCCTCACCTCACACCCCCATGCACATGTGCTCTCACCATTCCCACATGCACACCCTTGCCAATTTCCATTTTTTACCCCTCATGCTCCATGCCTCCTATATATTGAGGATGAAGACCCATTTGCAAAAGATCTCAAATTAGTTTTAAGATAGGTGTGATAAAATTCTCCCCACCCCTCTATGTTGAGTATTTGCATTTTTAGCAAATACCTCAATATAGAGGTGTGTGTTGAAAATTATCTCTAGGATAAAATTCACCCCACCCATCAATTATGGATTTTTGCATTTTTAGCAATTATTTCATAATAGATTGATGTAGTGAAATTTATCCCTTATGGGAGATAAATTCTAACCCATTCATTTATGTTGAGATTTTGCATTTTTAGCAATTATCTCAATATAAATTAATGATCTAGAATTTATTTCTTTGGGTGAATTCTAATGTATAATTTTATAATTTTAGGATTTGCATTTTTAGCAAATCTCTTTTATTATTTAATTATCCATTATGAATTCATCCATTATCCTTTTAATTTTTAGTTTGTAATTTTTAGTTTAGCTTCAATAAATACATGAGTGAAGAATTGTAAATGAGAGATTGATGATGTAATTGAAGATTTCATGTCAATTCAAGGCTTAAATGGGTTTGATCTATTCCTCTCTTTTACTTTTAGTTTAATCATCTCATGCTTTCAATTGTTTAGCTTATATTTTTGGATGATGATTATTGAGGGCTAATCTCCCATTTATGGGATGAAATTTTGAAGCCCTCATGAGTCCAATTTAGTTAGTTTACTTTTTAGCTCAATTTTATTTACCTAATTTTTAGTAGCTTTTGCATCTTAATTAGTAGTTATAAAAATTAGTATAGTTAGTTAGTTAAAATATTCCCTTGAAAAATTCATAAATAAAATAGAAAAAGTAAAAATAGAAAAAAATATAATAAAATGCAAATGAATCTATATATATGTCCTCTCCAATTTTGTGTTTCACCCTTAGATTTGGATTGATACCCTTACTTACCTCTACACTAGTTTTGTTATAATTTTGTAGGTTCAAGGGAATTTTTGATGGATAGAGAAGTTGCAACAACGACAAAATCTATACATTAGAAGTAATTTCTATTTCTATCAAATGGCGCCGTTGCCGGGGATGGGCAGGTGGAGAGAGATGCTGGAGATCGGCGGTTTCTATTTCCTCTACACTAGTTTTGTTATAATTTCTATTTCCCCCCACAAATATTGTGGAGATCCTGAACTTAATAACATTGAGTTCATCATTTCTTTCAAAGTACGGTTTTTGCGTTCAACAACCCCATTCAATTGAGGAGAATAAGGAGCGGTTGTTTGATGAATAATCCCATTTTCAGAACAAAATTCCTCAAATGGATATTCATATTCACCTCCTCTATCACTTCTAATAGCCTTTATCTTTTTGCTTAATTGATTCTCAACTTCATTCTTATATTGTTTAAATGCATTAATAGCCTCATCTTTACTATGTAACAAATATACATAGCAATATTTTGTGCAATCGTCAATAAAAGTAATAAAATACTTTTTCCCACCTCTAGTTTGAACAAATTTTAAATCACAAATATCGGTGTGAATTAAATCTAAAGGTTCAGTTATCCTTTCAATAGAATGGAAAGGTAATCTAGCTAATTTAGATTCCACACAAATTTCACATTTATGATTTTTATCAATATTAAATTTTGGCAAAAATTCCAAGTTAATTAATCTACGCAATGTATCAAAATTAAAATGTCCCAATCTAGCATGCCAAATATTAGATGACTCAATCAAGTAAGAAGAACTAGAAATATCATTCATTGAAATAGATGTTTTTAGGGTTACAGTAAGAACATTGAGTTTAAAGAGCCCCTTATTTAGGTAGCCCTTTCCTACATACATGTCATTTTTAGAAAACACAAAGCGATCAGACACAAACACAAGCTTGAAATCATTTTTAGTAAGGAGAGATCCAGAAATCATATTCTTTCGGATATCAGGCACGTGAAGAACATTGTTGAGAGTAAGTTCCTTTCCAGAAGTCATTTTCAGAGTTATCTTTCCTTGTCCCACCACCTTCGAAGTGGAAGAATTTCCCATAAAGAGATTTTCTTCATTTTCCAAAGGCTTATAGGTGCTAAACATCCATTTGTTTGCACAAATGTGTCGTGTGGCTCCAGTATCCACCCACCATTCCTTGGTATTTCCAACCAAGTTACATTCAGAGACCACGTCAGAAAGATTCATATCCGCCAAATCATTGACGATATTCACACCCTCAGTTAGATTTGATTGAGGATTGTTTTGATTTTGCTTCTTCGGCTTACGACACTCGCTTGAGCGGTGTCCAGGTTTACCACAATTGTAGCATTTGCCTTTGAACTTTTTCTTGTTATGTTTGGAAGTGCCTTCCCCATCATACTTTCGTTTCTTCTTCTTAGGACCTTCAACGACATGGACCTTTGTTTCCATCGGATTCTTCCCACTTTTCTTTTGAGACTCACGGTTGTCTTCTTCGATTCTTAGACGGACCAGCAACTCCTCCACATTCATCTCCTTACGCTTGTGCTTGAGATAGTTTTTGAACAAAGTCCAAGATGGTGGCAACTTTTCAACAATTGCAGTAACTTGGAAAGTTTCATTGATTGACATTCCTTCAGCATGAATGTCGTGGAGGATCACTTGGAATTCTTGCACTTGCGAGATCACAGATTTAGAATCAACCATTTTGAAGTCCAGAAAACGCCCAACGATAAATTTCTTCATCCCAGCATCTTCAGTTTTATACTTATTTTCCAAAGAATTCCATAATTCTTTGGATGTCTTGATAGTGCAGTAGACATGATACAAAGTCTTGTCCAAGTAGGCAAAATATAATTTCGGCATAGGTAGTCCGAATGCTTCCAAGCATCGACAACAACAACCTTTTCAGCGTCATCTCCATCTTGAATAAAGGGGCAATCTTCATATACAAACCTGCCCAGTTGACAGGTAGTGAGATAGAAGTACATTTGTCCTTGCCAACGTTTGAAGTCAGCCCCAATGAACTTTTACGGTTTCTCCCCGTGTGGCATAGATACGGGTGCAGTCACATTTGTGTTGGTGACAATCAATTTCGTAGGAGTAGTGTTCGTACTTTGTGATTCCATTTTTGTTTCAAAAATAGAATTTTTATCAATGATAAAATTCATATATAGTGAATTAATCAAAACAGAATACAAAATTATGTGCACCAATTTCCTCCAAATATAATTCACAATAAATGAATTCCAAAAGAATTCCAAATAAAATTCAGAATTAAACTATAATATAAACAGAATTCCGTACAAAACAAAATTAAATATAAAATCTGTGTCACACTAATTTTTAATAATAAAAAGAATTCTGTACAAAACAGAATTATAATTTAAAGATTAAAATTTTTTACATAAACAGATTTTAACAAGAATATACAAATAAAATTTTATTTTCTAAAACAGAATATAAAAGTAGTCTAGAAATTAATTTCTATATCAAAACTGTTTTACTAATTTCTACAATAAAGCAGTAAATTAATTCATTTTATTCTGTCAAAACATATTTATTTTCAACAAATAAATTTCTGTAATAAAAAATTCTCTACACTAAAAAACAGTAGAACTTTATAAATTGTTTTAAGATTGTTATGTCTACTATTTATAAATAACAATTGTACAGAATTATGAATTATTAAAATAATTACAGAATTAAAACAAAATTACAGAAATGAAACACTTACTTGAATTTGCAGAAATAATAGAAGAATAAAAGAAATAATCCGAGCCCTGTTAAGAACAGTCTCCTTAAGACAATTTATTCCCTCCAATATGCTCCGAGGTTGATGAATATTGTCTCCCAAGATAGAACGGATTTTCCAATTAATTATGTAGCACGATAATAATTAATTACAGCGAACTCAAATTCTGTGTCTCATACTCAACAACAATGCAACAGATGCTATGCAGAAAAAGAATTTTCTGAAAAGGATATGACAGGAAATTTCTGGAAGAAAAATGGCAGCAATTCTGGAGGAGGAAAATTTTTCATTGTTTTAAAAACGGAGGGAGGCATCTGTATTTATAGCAAAGTAGGTGACGGTTGGCAAATAACTGTCAAAACAGTTAAACGAATTAACTGTTGACTGTTGGCAATAACTGCCAACAGTTTATTAATTAATTAATTAATTTTGTAATTAATTAATAATTAAAGCCCAGAAAGTTAAATAAATTCGGCCCAACAAAATGTAGGAGATTTTTATAAGCCCGAGCCGAGCCGGCCGGACGCACGAGCTCGCGCGTGTGGACTTTTGACCGAAAGTCAACCCGTGCATAGCTTAGGTCATCTCCCCTTCAAAGAGTTGGGATACCCCAAGGCATCCAAGCCTTAGTCCATACTTGGGGTGTTATTAACTCATCAAATTTCCACTACTCTTCCAATGTAGGACAAGAGTTAAAACACACCCAATTCATTAACTTTCATTACTTTGTGACTCACTTTGGGGACATATTTATCATTCATAACTTATTAAAATTGGACGTACGAATATACTACGTTAATCTCCTTGCGGAGGTGAACGTGTTCGTATATGGTCCCACGATTTTCGTAGTGTGGGTCCCACCTAAATTTGAGCTCAAAGTTGCTCAAAATTCTGTCCAGAAAATTCTGGACAACTTTCTTAAAACCCAATTCATGTCTTATTTTCCAATAATTAGAAGTGAAGGAGCACAGATATTGCATTTACATTGTGAAAGCGGTGGTTTACTTTCACTTTTCAAAAATAACTAAAAATATATAAGCATAGGAGTATACCATGGATATGGAAAACAAAGAACATAAAAGAGAGATCCATATAAGATATTAAAATTTATAAAAACTATTTTCAAATCAACGGGCATAACAGAGAATGAAATCCCTATAAGAGATACATAAAGTAAAGTTAGCGATGGAATAGTGAGAGTGGGAGTGTTAGTGAGAAAAGACTCAACTGAACTCAACAAAGTCTTTTTTCAATTATTTGAAGTCGACTACATAAATTCTATTTTTCCATTCCATTATATCCAGTGCAATATTTTTGGTGGCTTAAATGTTTATGGTAGCTAGAAGTTAAGATTAAGAAAATGGGGGAAACAAAGTAAAAATGTAAAATTTAAATTTGGAACTTGAATGTTCATCAATAAAAAAGTATAATTTGTGTTGGTCTCAATTTTTTGTTCTCCCTTAGTATATAAATGAATCTAATGAATGACTCTTTATTTATGGTGCTCACTCTCCAGTTTACAGATAACCAATGAAGGTTGTTAAATAAATAAAGTGGTCAACAGAGACTCAAAACAAACCAAAACAAACCCAAACCTATAAGTTTGAGCCTACAACACAATATCATATATCTGATTCCATATGTAGCACTCTAAATCTTAAACTAACCCGAAAATTCCTAGATATTTGATTATATTGAAGAGAAAAAAAAATTGTTGAAAGCAAACAAAAATTGAAAAAACAAACTTTTGTAGATTCAATACATGAACAAAACAAAAAAAGTTAATAAAAGAATTTAAAAAATAACAAATTATTAAAAACATGGAGGAAAAAAATAATATTTTGAAGGATTGATGAATTGGAAATGGTTTTGCGTCAATTAACATATACTCCAAAAAAAATACCACAACAATGGAAAATAAAATATGAAAAATAAAGTTTGAGATCTGGAACATGAAAAACTGAAATATGAAAAATAAAATATATAGAATTCTAGGTGCGAGGTATATACATTGAAGATGAAACATGACATTTGAGTAAAAGATTTTTGGGTACATACATGGATTGAAGAGGAAACAGGACATGTAAGAGTATACCTTTGAATATATCAACATTAATCTAAGAGAGATATAGCCTCAGTTTTGAATGGTGGAATGTGCAATAAATTAATACACCTTCTAAAAGTTAAATCCAAATATAATAATCATTAGTTAAAAAAAAAACAAAAATCAAAAACCCAAAATACCCGAGAGAACATGAAGCATACCTGAGATATATTAAAATAAAAACCCAAATGGAACCCCAAAATACCCTATTAAAAATGGAGGGTATACATATGATTTGAAGTGTGAAATCCAGTTAATCTACAAAATAAAAAATAACTACAACAATATATAACAATGTTAGTTAGTTCCAAAAAATAAGACCGAAAAATCCATTTTAAAAAACACCACAAATATACATGATTTGGACCAAAAATAATTTTGGATTAATGAGAGATGAATTCCTGATGGTGGGTTTACAGAGAGAAAGAAAGAGGGGGGATCGTATGAATTAAAGGATAAAATTTGAAGAAAGATAAACCCTTTGTTTGAAATAAAGAAAAATTGATTTGTTTAGTTTGGGCAAGATAATAAATTTTGGGTGTGAATCATAACCACTGATTTGGCAAGTGGGAGATGTGATCAAATCTAAAGCGTTGTTCTAATTTTTACATTTTGTAAAATTCCAAAATTTCCTTATCATATATATATATATATATATATATATATATATATATATATATATATATACAGAGAGAGAGAGAGAGAGAGAGATTCACAAGTGAACCTAATGTAACACCCCGCTAATTTAAATACCTGGTGATCAGTCCTATACCCAATTAAATCAGAGTATACAGTTAGTTCATTCTTTGCATCACTTTCGATTTTTTTTTATGAATCACCTAATACTCAATTAAGCTAGTTTTAAAAACTTTCAAATTTTAATTTAATAAAATTCCATTTTACCATTACAAATAATTTCATGTAATCCACTCCATAACAATGCATAATAGAAAAGTAACATCACAACTGAATTAAATATAACTGGAATAAACTCCCTAGATTAAATATCTCAATACAACAATCTAAATAAACTGAATGTATCAAAACTGACATAAGTAATACCACTGTGTGAGGTAGAATCGAAATAACTAGAATCCTTGGGCGACATGACCTGTGTGTACTAACTACTACAGATGTATGAATCAAGAGAATGAAAGCGTATGAGCAAAGTCTGCAACTACATAGCATCCATAGTACATCAAGTATCCAATCCTCTATGCCAGGCATTCCTGTGACTGGACACCTAATATAGAAGATACAAGGGAGACGAGAATATGCAAAAAAGTGGGTCAGAACCCGATTATAAAATATATTGAAAACAATTCAATAAATGCTACAACTAGCAATTATTAGATACATGTTAGAATCTCAAAATCTCTCTCTTGAGATTCTCACCCCTCATCTAGAGTGCATGCGTGTCGTATATCTAAATCATACTAGTTATTGTTCCCACGCTAACTAGTTTATATCAGTGCCAACTAACCATAGCCTATATCCTTCCCACGTATTTTTCTTGTAATACAAGATATATATATATATATATATATATATATATATATATATATATCCAATTTTCAATTCCACATGGATAAGCCCTTTTTCAATACAATATAATTAAGTGTTCTCATACTTAATTCATTTAGATTTCATTATCCTTCATGTCTACTTAATTCACACAGTAAACACTATCACAAGTATATATATACATTCACTCTATTATCTATATACAATACTGCACCCCGAGGCTCAGCTGCGGTGCACGCATACTATGCTATCATGTCCGAGTACATCTCGTCACTGTACAAAGGACTGCTAGTTCGGTATATCCCTCCAACCATAAATATCAAAACACACATATTGGAGGCGAACATAGTCCTAAGCCTTTGGGTGATGCACATACCTACGCACCCAAATGACCAGTCACACCCTTATTCACAAAGTAGTGCTCAATCCCTAAGTTCTATGTTCTGAGGCGACAAGTCAAAAATCCCGCCATAAGACTCATCAGGATATGACTGCCCTCAAACCGCAAACCTCCCATTGATAAAAAGTAGGATAGGTATGCCATACACATAAATTAATCAAGCAATAGGTATATACTCAACCTATATAGTAATAGGTACACACTCGACCTTTATCTCGAATTAGGAATTCATCCTACCCCAAGTACCCGTTGTATTTCTCGAATACTACCCAAACTTGTTAATAACGATTTAATCTCATTATCGTAATTTTATTATGTAGTTGTTACTCACATAATTCTTTTATCAAACCCAAGTACCAGTATAAATTACAATGCTACCCGTACTTTGACTATTATGAATTATTCTCTTATTCGTATTTTTATTATGTAGATCTCTCACATAATTGTTTCTCTCTCACATATATAATTTTCCATTACTAACCCAAGTCACTCGCTCCTTGTTAATATACCAAAATTATTTAACTCTTGTTGTGGGCAAAATTACAATTTTCTAAACTTTTCTGGGCTAAAAAGGGACTTTCTGAAATCTCGTTCGAAGTCCCAGAAATGTCATTCGAATGACATTAACACTTTTTCTCGATAAAGTTACATTTTGCCCAGAAACATAAAATTACAATTTGAGGCTTTTCTGCTCCGATTTTGAAAAAACTTAGAATTATAAAGTTGTACATAACGTGATTTTATACAAGAACTCACATGAACACTACCATTTTTCGTTTAAAACACTCCTAAAATTATCATACATTGTTAGTCCTTTTTCTAAAATAATTTTTCATGCATTTTCTCCACTTTCTTTCACCCAAACTCACATGTAATATTTTAACAAATCCCAAATATCTCAACATCATTTAGACATGATTATTGGTAATTATAATACAAGGAAAAACATCTAAATCATCAAGTTTATATGAGAATTAACATCAAACCCAATTAACCCTCAAAATCCCCATGTTCCAAATTCACCATTTATCTCCTTAATAAACCCAGAATTTTAATTTCATGATTTACAATCTAAACCATAATTTTTTTTTTTATATCCTCTACATGTGAATTTCTCAACTACATGAAATACCTAACCATCAATTGATTTATCAATCCAAAACATACCCAATTTAATAATTCTCATGGGTAAATATTAATCATATTCTAATATGAATATTATACTCACTAATTGGAACAAGAATTACACTTGCCTTATGTGTAGGTTTGAACTTTTGGTGATGATAGTGTAGATAGTTATCCTCCCCTTTTTCGACGGACTTTTGGTGGTGGTAATGGTGGTGCAAGGTAGTTAGCCTCCTTAGATTGCCTAGAAAGCTCCTTGGTTTCCAAGTAAAACTCCTCCTCTTCTTAGAAAATCGTTCCTCTTCTTAGAAAACCTTTTACTCTCTCTCAAAAGTACTCACCTTTTGCATAGATGAAGTGAATCTATGTTCTCCTAAACCAATACTTATATAACAATCATTAATTTTCAGAGTTGATATCCATGTCCCCTAGAAAGTGACCAAAATACCTCTTTAGGGTGTCTATTTGTCTTTAACATGACCCGAGACTTAAATCAAACCCCCATATAGACTTTTTTTACTATATAAATCCCTCTTGACAATTTGACGCACTCGAAACGACCATTAAGATGACATAAAATAATTTACTTTTCATTCCATTCAATTATAGTCGCGACACGACTCACACGCGCGTCCCGACTTAATTATCGTAATTGTCATATTTATAAATTCTGATAATTTTTATAAAGTCATAATCATATATTACTTTTAATTACTGAATAATATTTAATATCAACCACATATTACTTTTATTCTAGTAATCTTTAATCTGGATTAATTCCAATTATTTTCACATTGATAATTCAATTAATCCCCATTGATTCAACCTATTTACTTTTAATTTATCTCATTTTAAAAGTCATTAAAAATACGGGGTATTACATTCTTCCCCCCTTATAGTGCAATTTCGTCTCGAAATTCGAAAAATAAGGCATATCTAGTAAGGAAAACTCCGGGTATTCATATCACATCTCATGTAACCTCTGTCGTACCACCCATACAGTACATTATAGAATACCCCTAATAATGAACACCTTACTGATGTTATACTCCAATCCTTACCATTTAAGTTTCACTGTTTAAATTTTAATTTTAGATACTCACTATCTATCCTCCTACTATTTGCACTATAGTAGATTAATCGGTCTTTGGATATATATAAACTCGTCTTACTACTATGTCACATCAGTAGTTTATTCTTGTTTGTACGGTATATATTTTACACATAATATATACTATAAATTCCAACACATTTTCGCAATAATGCCTCATCAAAGGACTATGTAACCCAATCCTGTAAGCTACAGGTCTAATCTTTACAATAATAGGAAATGGTCCTACGTATCTCAGTGCCAATTTCCTTTTTTTTCCAACATGCAATAATGTAATACAAAATTATTTCAATTCTGGCCTACGGGTCCTGAATCCCTCTGGCCCAAGGAGCCATATCGTTAATGAGTTGAGAGGAGTTATTGTACACCGACTCCACTAGTGGAAGCTATTACACTAAACCATCCCCAAATCGAAAATATAACATATCTCTCAATATGTAACTAGATACTCATGGCCTTTCGGAAACTCTTCCCAATAATCGAGAAATAACTCTCTTGTCTCTATCGGGCACAATGTCTAAATGTACCCCATATAACCTTACTATCTTATGAATAATGATTGGGGTATACTGTCACACGTTATGATTAGTCCTAACTGTCATAACGTGAGCTACTTCGATTACCCGGCCTACTATCATCTATATAAGGTTGTGATTTCTTTGCAAAGTAAATTTACTTTATGATAATTTAGGGATACGCTCTCCCATTTCTACTAAGTAATTCCTAATGGCTGAAGGAACCCTATTAATTTCTGATGGTCCACTTTCAATTAGAACTTATAATTATCTTTCTTGGTTTTATTCCATTACTACTACAGTTTTATATCATGATGCATTTTATCTTTCTCACAAACGTATCCACAAGCATAACTCGTGCGATGATGCCATCTTCGAGTGTCGTAAGTTTTCCCCCTCTCTTCAAATTTTAGATTCTCATGAAACATAGGCCTCCACATACCTTATCAAGTAAGTTTCAACTTTCCCGAGTTAAACTTTATCGAATTCTTCCTATACCATCCTCGTGGAAAATTTGGGGAGTAGCAGTCGTAACTGACCTAAACCATCAAAAAGCTAATTCTTGAAATCACAACTTCTACATTTATTTACCACAAAAATACGTACTGTACCACAATTCTCAATTATGGAAAATAATACAATCCAACTATCTAGGGAGCCTATACACCCTATGTTATGTACATTTCAGCATACGATCTAAATGGATATGATATCATACACTATATGTGATTATTCTATAAGGTTACACTTTACCACCTTACTACTTATAATATACTCCATATCACACTCGTTTTCACATCCACATTTGGCGACTCCACTAGCCTCAAATCATACTAAAATCCATAACTCTCAGTTTTAACATATGCATATTATAACAAAGGTTCTAAACCCATATCCTAAAGACCCAACTTACTTAGACTCCCAACATTCTCTAGTTTCATGTGTGGGGAGTCTCGTAGAGCGAAATCCAAATAAGGAACCCCCCGATACACTACTACTAAACATGGTCGATCGTCGAAACCCTTCAGGTCCATATTCCACAATATGTACCTTCGCAACAGGTTTTGTCTATTTATATGAAATTCTACTCATCCATTCTCTTGTCCCTCAAAGATAAGATTAAACATGGCGCTCTCCCTAACACAAGTTCTCAGTGCAATAAATATAATGAGCCATATTACACTCCGCTCGATTAAGAACACATTGTATCATGAATCACATCAGCAACAAGTCCCTACACATCGGCATACTCACAGATGCTAAGTATATAATGTCATCTATAAATTCATACACTTAGGCCCAACCTTATTTCAGGTGGTGCCTAGCAGAAATAATACAGTTCACTCTAAAATAACAAATACGATAGTCTTATTACACAATTTACCATCGTTTCAATTCTCAAAAATCAGTGACTACACATTACCGTAATAGATCCTACATTCCTCACTCACAAATGTAGTATATAATAACATAATTCTTAATGATCCTACCTGTTTCTCCCTACAAGTGTCAACAGTGGGTTTCGCTACCCCATAAACATATATGATGATATCTATACCTAGGATTCACATCTAATATTCCCGGGTTTTTTTTCTACACCTGAAATAACTTTTCATGTCATTTCCCCTGTCCCTGGTCCTAAAAACCATTTTGAACCTAACAATACTAGCATCAATGGTAGCTTTACTGATTTCTTCAACTCCACTTTCCCTATGGAAATCGTTATCGACTATACTAGACTTGACTGAATCCACCTCCACGTAGTACATATTCAATTAAACCATATATATGGGTCCCCCTACTAGGTATGCCCTTAAGTGGTGTTCTACTATCCTCGTTTACCCTAGTCTATCTTTTTGACTAACTTCTCCAACACTCTTGACTCCCTTCTCACAAAAGTATTGATATTAATTCATAAATGTACACCCTTGACGACATCGTCACTAGTCATCTAAATATGATTTTTTCCATTTATACATGGGTATATAAATCACGAACTCCCTAACAAAAAGTAACTCATTTTTGTCAGGTACATCCCATTTATGATAAGGTCCAAAGTTTCAAAATTTCATTCGCATCTCTATTACAACCACAGATGGACGATTTCACGGTCAAACCGTACCCCAAATTACACATTTATCTCACTAACAAATTATTTATATACTAAGTCTAATGTCGATCACTTAAGATTGCTCTTATGAGAGAAATGTTGTAAAAAATTCTCAAATCCTGGATGTTGCTACACTTAACCCTATATAATAACCTTTGGATTTCTACTTCCATTGGCCCCTCACTCTTTTTCCTTCTTACATTTTATAAATGTTATTTTTTTAAATCCTTCCAACTCCGCCACCCTTCGTCGATAAAAGTTGGGTGAGTTGGAACAGCACCATCGTTACCAACGATGGTGTTTAAGGAAACTATTGTTATTAATCGATTTCCTTATTGTGGTCAACTTGAATAATAATTACGGTGAATTTTACCTCAATCAACAATTACACTAAGTCTCATGTTGAGTATTTCCTGCTGTATTTTGTCCAATGGCCTTCCCTGGTCATCCTATTCTGTTCGGCGTACGAAGCCCGATCGAACTTGTATAAGAATTTCACCACTTATGTTTAATATCACGAGAACATAAATCTTCATACATGAAGGAATACAACAATTCTAATCATAAGGCTCTACATCAAAGGACGCTACGCTGAAATGTAGATAGTCGTACAGATCCTCGGGACTCTAGAACCTGATGCTCTGATACAACTTGTAACACCCCACTTAATTAAATATCGGGTGATCAGTGCTATACCCAATTAAATCAGAGTATACAGCTGTTTCATTCTTAGCATCCCTATCGAAAAACATTTTATTTTATTTTTGTTAATCACCTAATAATCAATTAAGCTGGTGTTAAAAACTTTAAAATTTTAAATTAATAAAATTCCATTTTACAATTACAAATAATTTCACGTAATTCACTCCACAACAAAGCATAATAAAATGAATGTATCAAAACTGACATAAGTAATACCACTGTGTGAGCTAGAATCGAAATAACTAGAATCCTTGGACGACATGCCCTATAAGAACTAACTACTATGGATGTATGTATCAAGAGAATGAAAGCATTCAAGAAAAGTTTGCAAATCCATAGCATCCATAGTACGTCAAGTATCCAATCCTATATTCCTGTCTTTCCTATGACTAAACACCTAATATAGAAGATACAAGGGAGACGGGAATATGCAAGAAATTGGGTTAGATCCCGATTGTAAAATATTTTGAAAACAACAAGTCAATAAATGCTACAACTAGCAATTATTATATACATGTTAGATTCTCTTAATCTCTCTGTTGAGATTCTCACCCCTCATCTAGAGTGCATTCTTATTGCATCTCTAAACCATACTAGTTACTATTCCCACCCTAACTAGTTTATATTAGTGCCAACTAACCATATCCCATATCTTTCCCATGTATTTTTACGTCATTGTAAAAAGGTAAAAATTTCGTTCCCAAACAAAAAATGTAATTTTAAAAAAAATAGCTATAATCTCCTTTATTTGTTGGACTATCCACCCTACGTAACAAATAACAAATAGTCCAACAACGTTCAGATAGTCCAAATTCATCAAATGAACTCACATATAACATTAAATATACATTATTTATCAATCGAATTCATATTGTGACTCAAATTAGCAAAGTATCAATTCTATAAAAAAAAATGGACACAATCTTCTTTGTTTATTGGACTATCCACCCCGCTTGAGGGGTAACAAAAGCAAATTATATCTACTATGGAAATACTATAAAAATTATGGACATAGTCTTCGAGACCTTCATTTAACAAAATCAAATTAAACAAATAAATTCACAAAATCGTAATCCCATATCTCAAACCATAATCTTCTTTAACCAAAATAGAGTTTATTGCGTTGTCAAGCCTTTGGACTGCCATACTAAGTCCTCATCCTAGTTTGTTGACCAAAAGATTTTTGAGAATACACTATGGGTATCGATCATCAGTGGCATGGTATTGATCATTGATTTAGCCATGATAGTGTCGTATGCACTGGTTGTTATTTCCAATGTACGGTTGTGGATTCATCAAACCCAAATTAGCCTTGTAAAAAATGGAAATGAACTATCAGAACAATTCCAAATCGATCAAAAACAAATTAGCAAATATAATCAGTGAGAATTCCAATGTACTCTAAGTAAGAATTGAGAACTCACTTTATCATATTCAAAATGTATCCATGATAGGCCGCAATCATAATCATCAAAATTCTGTAATAAATCAAATTCAAATCCAGAACACACAAATCATTAAAAATATGTAATAAATCAACTTGTAACAATTATAGAAATCAAATAAAAATAATTAAACCCACATGCAATATATAAACCATCATAATCATTCATGCATGAACTTAAATCAACAAATAAAGTACTTCTTTGAAATTATAACGAACCAACTGAGAAATCTAATATGGTATATATGCCGTATGGATGTATACCATAAAAAAATTTAGAGTGAAATGAAACAGAAATCATAAAAATATACATAATTGATGATAATGGAGATAGCACCACCAGATCAAGGCATTGGAAATCTCAATCAGGTATAACAATGGCAACATATAAGAAATATAAATAAAGAATGAGATGAGGAGAAGAGGAGAAAGATATCAATATAAGTGGTTCAGCCTATCTAGGCCTACATCCACTGTGAAGGTGAGTGATTTTCACTATAAAATAAGGGCACTAACGGCCTTGTGATAAAATACTCACACTCTCTCACTCTACTGTATATTTTGACAGAGCTTCCGCTAGGGTTTATAATAAGCCATCCCTTTTAAGGAAGAAGATAAATAGTATATATAGTGCTTAGGGGGTATAGTGTACCCCCCCCCCCCCCCCAAGCATGTTGTTTGCATGAATTGTTGGCTCTTAATCAACCCCGTGTGGACACCTGGCTATGCCACATGTAGATCATGATGAACAAATATTCCCTCACGTGAGGAAATGATATAGTCATAACGGTTTTGTCCACGTGTTCCTGGTCTCTTTTGTACTCGCATATGCTTGGACTGCTCGACGTCATCCACTGGAACCTCGACTTGGCCGAGTATGACGTTGTTGAATCTGAAATGACTATTGAGCTTGCCATCATAAGTAGAACCTCGGCTAAACAAGTCAGCCGAGGTTAGGTAAAAATGCACTCTTGATATTGGCTACCTCAGATAGAATGAAGTTATCCCTTGAGGATGACCCTTCCTTTGGCTGGTTGGACCCTTTCAGTGACTTGGCAGTGAAGTCGAACAACGTTGCTTCTCAGAGTATGAGGGTGTACTTCGATCATATCAATAACCTATATAAGAACATCCAACACAAATATCCAAGGTATGGTCTACAATATAATGGTGATTTAGCATTCTCTAATTTATATTCTATTACCCACACAGTTGCCTACGAATTTGCATTTTGGGTTGAGATAAGAATTTTATTTTTGTCCAAATTTCTTTTAACGACCATTATAAACTAATATCAACCTAAATGACAAAAGGGGAGAATACCCAAAGTTTAAATATCCTTATCAAAGCTTCAATTTTTAACCATCATCCACATACTCTTAGGCAAATATCACCTAAAAACATCCAAAGGGTGGTGACTAAACCTATAAAAACTTCAAATCGAGATATTTTTCAAGATCAGACATCAAAATATACATTAAAATAAAGTGCCAAAATATTGGAATTAAAAAAATGCAAAACCAAAAATAACAAAATAGAAAAGAACAATAAAACGTACCAAAATAGAGAGAGCCCATTGTTAGCAAAGAATAAGGCAAATAACAAAATATTTGGATAGTCGTTTATAACTGTTATATTATAAACTTCAACAAAATATTTGGTATTATTTTCTCTAAAGCACACAGTTGAAAAGGTACCTAAGTCTAAAAAGTAAAGAAAATGGTAATTTTTTAGTATCTATACTGAAAAATTACCATTTTCTTTACTTTTTAGACTTCGATACACCTTTTCGAATGTACTTTAGAGAGAACATAACACACCACAATGCAACTGTAATTCGAACACCAAGACCATGGAATTGGTGATTAAGATCACATCAATAAAGCTTTGACAGTTTTCTTATCTGCTTTAATCTACCGAGTAAATGAAAGAAGCCAAATAAAAATGCATCAAGATCACATTGCAACATGTTGTGGAAGCTAATAAAAATAAAGAAAAATAAGTATATTTTTAGACATGGTTGAGACTGCATGTTTGATTTTTAGAAGAAGATGGTAACAGACATGGTTGTGACTCATTCTCCTATTAAAAATAATATATTTGCTTTAAAAGTGAAGAAATACTATTATATAGAGAATGCTAAATAAATAAGAGGAGTGGAGTAGAAAATAGGGTGATTAAATATCCGAAAACATCAAAAAGTAAATGCATACATACATACAAAACGATAAGATAATGGAATGAGAACATTGGATAATGAATAAGGACATTAGATAATGAATAAAGTCGCAAATGAAAAATAAAGTCGCAAATGAATAAAGCCGCAAACGGAAAGGAATGTAACTACAAAACAATAAGATTAATGATTCTAGGCAGTTGGCTTGTAATTTTTAACAAAGTTAAGCTGATGGTTTAAAAGATACTTTATATTTTTTTTTACTACAATTAGCAAGTCAAAAAACTCAGTGATACATAATATAAATCGCATAAAATTATCACATTACACACGACTAACACCTAACCAAATGAATGAAAAAATATTAAAAAAGCATGTTTTAATAACACAACAACAAACATGGAGTATGTATATGGCAACATACAGATAAGAAAATGGCAGTATACCGATAAAAGTGAACTTAACATAATGCAACTCGACAAGATAATGCGATAAGTATATGAACAAATTTATCACCAATAATAAGCATACCTGTAACATCGAACAAATTAGATGATAAAATAAAATCTAACACCAATAATACCTTGTTTCTCCATATCGTTCATACTGTTTAGTAAGAAACAAATGGATGTTTCTCCGAAGAAGCCTACAACTCTAGCTGAGGTAGCAAATCTGCGTGAATTAAGTGGAACACTTTGAGTCAGGTAATGTAAATAAAAAGTAGCTATCACATGCAAAGTTCAAGTAACTCGGTCATAGCTATGTGTTGATTCCTATAAAAGAGTAGTATCTATGTACGGCTGCTATGTAGTAGCTACGTATAGGACAGTGCCACAAATTTGAAATAGGAACCATACATGTTCAAATTCGAACCGAGTAACCCCATGCTTCTTAAATGAAATCCATATACTACATAACTACAATCCAACAGTTCATATATTCAAGTTAAAAAACTCAAATTAAAATTAAAGTTGCTAGCTTATGTCTAATAAGGAACACAATTAAGATGTTTAAATAATTGATTTCACCCATTGATTACATAAAAGTTAACTTTCTTAAAAAGTTTGAAAGTCAAGTCACGGATCTTAAATTGACATGGGAGTGACTAATATGATAATTAGATTTATATAGTTATTATAACATAGGGAATTTAACATGACTACCAGTCCATTGCATTGGGAAAGATTATGGGTAATTTAACATATTCATGCCTATTTGACTACTGGTTCATTGCATTGGGCATTTAACATGAATACCAGGTGCTCACTTGCTCTGCATTGCATTGGGAAAGAATGGTAAGATGGGAAAGATTATAATAAGAAGAATCACTGTAACAAACAACTACACTACACTACACGAAGCCACTTATCCATATGAATTCAAAGATTAACACACTACACCATACGACCCCGTTTATCCATCTGAATTCAAAGATTATCCGTCTGAATTCAAACATTACAATTAGCAGAATCACTGTAACAAAAAACTACATATAGAGACATAAACTATGAGGATCAACATTTAAACCAAACCATAGATGAGTAAATAAATTATGGCTTCAAGGATAATAAATTCGAACATATGAGTGATCATTAACTTACTATGAGAAAGCAGTGAGAGGGAATGGAAATTTTTTATACAAACTTATAGATAATCAACTCAACAAAAAAACTCAAAATTTATCTTTAACCATGAGAACCCCAAGTATTCAATAGATCTAAAAAAACTCAAAATTAAATAGAGAGCATACCGTAAAATGTATTTGAAGAATTGGATCTTTAAAAAAACACGATTCTTACAAAACAAATATAATCACACATAGGACCCAAATTAGATTTTAACACTAAAACTTACATGTCTTGAATAACAAAAATAAACGTAATGCGTAAAATAGATCCTAGCACTAATAGCTAAGATGCCTAAAATGCGAATAAACTATGCGTGTACCAAGTATATTACTTTTTGCATCCCCAACTATGGTTGACTCAAGCCGATCTAAACCAAAATATCACCTGATGAGCCGAATTTATGAATCGAATATCGGGAGGACACTGTAACTCAATGGATATTGTATCACATATTTCATCATATAGTGGACTACCAAAGACCACGATTCAAGGACTGCAAAAATAACACCGAGTTGAGCTTTGAGTGAAGTTTTGTCACTATTAGTTCAATAAAGCTCCATAAAGACCTTTTTTTAATGTAGAAAAAGAAAACATTAAAACTAATTTTTTTTATTAATATACCAACATAAGTAACAATTTAAAATTGTTAGCAAAAGTAGTGTAGGAAAAGAATACCTAAAACATGCACTTCATTTCTTCAAGATCCAGAAAGATCTGGAAAAAAAAGTCACATAATCTTCAAAATCGAATTAAATATATCTCGCACATGATCATATTAGAATTAGTGTCTGTGTGTGTGTATAACAGAGAGATATTACTACATTTCCAGTGGAACATAAAAACCCCAAATGTCAACTGTAATAAAAAACCCTCAAAAATCTCAGAAATCAACCAATATAGAAAAAATCCATAAAAAACACACGCTCTAAGTTTGATCTAAAGTGTACAAATGCAACACCAAAACATTGTGTGTTCATGTGTGTATGTGTCACCAAAACATCGTTTCGAATTTGGAAGAATATATCTAGCTTGTGGACTACCAAAAAACACAATTCAAGGACTGTCGAATCTACACCGACATAATGACCTTTATTGAAGTTTTGTCACTATTAGTTCAATAAATCTCCATAAAGACCTTTTTTTAATATAAGAAAAGAAAGAATAAAAATTAAAAAAAAATACTAACATATCAACATAAGTAACAACTTAAAACTATTAACAAAAGTAGTGTACGAAAAGAGTACATAAAACCTGCACTTCATTTCTTCAACATCTAAAAAATCTGTAAAACAAAAACCACATAATCTTCAAAACTGAATTAAAAATAGTATGTGTGTGTGTATTAGAGAGAGAGAGATTACCTCGTTTCCAGTATCAACTTGAAACCCCCAAATGTCTACTTCAATAAAAAAATAAAAAATCTCATAAAGCAACCAACATAGAAAAAAATCATCAAAAATACGGATTGAAAGTTTGATCTAAAGTGTACAAATGCAACACCAAAATAGTGTGTGTGTGTGTGTGTGTGTGTGTGTGTGTGTGCGCGTGTGTGTGCACGCACACGTATGTGTATATGTGTGTGTGAGAGAGAGAGAGGGAGAGAGAGATTACCTCATTTTAGGTGGTTACGTGGGTTGAATCGCGCCTATGTGTGTGTGGATTGAATTGCGATTAACACCCGAAAGTACCTGAAAGAAAAAAATCAGATAATATGCTAGATACAAAAAATAACTATGGCGTGTGCATTTTTACATCTGTGAAGAAATAAATGGGGTGTGTGTTCGTTTGAGAGAGAAAAAGAGAGCTTACCATGGGAGGGGAAAAGCTGGGGATAGGGTATTGGGAGAAGGGGAAAGGGAAAGGGAAGGTGAAGAGGGAGAGATTGGGGAGTGAGGGGCATATAAGGGTTTGTGTTGAGCGTGTGTTTACAAAGATACCCCTTTGTTTGAATTAAAGTAAAAAGAGGGGTCAAATTATATAGAGAAAAAAAGGGGGAAATTAAAGATTTGAGGGGTAAAATAGGAAGTGCAAAAAAAAAAATACATCTAGATGACATCATATTTTGATCTTATGACATACATAAGTTTTGTAACTTATATATATATAATAAATTATAAAACTTATGTATATCACAAGTTTGGCTAATCATGTCATGAGATGAATTACTTTTCGTACTACCTATTTTACCCCATAAACATTTCAGTTTCCCCTATTTTCTCACACTCTAAAAATATTCCACCTCCTTACTTTATTTCAAAAATAAGGATACTTTAGTAAATAAACACCCTTCGCTAAATCCGTGATAGAGGAACGTGTCTTTGTTTCTCTTTCATGCAATTTCCCCTTTGTTTATCGAGATAAACCCACCCTCACAAACCTTATCACCTCACCCTCTCTCCTCAAGCTCCCCACCAAACCAAATCCAACATCGCCTCTCACCAAATGTCTCACCATATGTGAAGGATACCACATAACCTCTCTAATTTCTCTCATTTTTTTCTTTAATGTTTTGTTTTTTAGATCTAACCGATTTTTTCTTGTAGATCGACATCATTTATGTGTGTTTTTTCTTCAGCTTTTGGTGGGCCTGGGTGGTGGACTCGCCTTGGAGAATCTCCGTTTTTCTTTATTTTTTCGTTGAACTCCGTTTATTTCAATGGTTTCTCGCAAGCTCGGGTTTTGGGCATTTCTACTATTTGAGCAAGGTCAGGTTTTTAAAGATTTTTTGCCTGTTTCAAAACTCAAAGGTTCATTTATTGCTGAGTAGATGTCATTTGGTTTTTTTTTTATTGTCCATGATGTCATTGCTTTGGGACCCCTATATTAAAGAAATAAAGAGTTAAACATTAAGTGAAGAAGTGGTTGAGTCGGTAACTATGGATGTGATGGACTCCGACACTGATTCGAAGGTGGGTTTTCCTTCTGTATTAGCTTTTTTGTAGCTTGGAGATCCATTCGAAGTTCCATACTTGAGTTTGCTGATAGTTATCATTTGAGTGTAGTTAGTAATTTCATGTTTATTATATATTTTATGAACCATAATACCCATATTGAATTTGGGGCATTTATTTTCTCAGCCCTTTTGTGGTTAAAGTTAAGTTATCATCTTTCATTTTATTTCTAGTTTTTGGGTTCAAAAAATTTGTTCCGCATTTTTTTTTGGTTTATCAGGGATTTATTCAAAATCTAAACCTACAATTTTAAGATATGGAAATGGACGATTGAGATTTTATGCTCTGGAAATAAACCTACAATTTGAAATTATTTTATATGTTTGCTATATCTCCTATCCGTTTAATTCTGAAGCACGTTGGTATTGTTTTATATTCTGAATTTTTCGCGAAAAATGCTTTGGTGCAGGATCAATGCTCAGTTTCTTGACAAGGTCGCTACCTATGTGCTTGATGATATGCCATAGGGACGAAGATGTGTTAATTGACTTATATTTTGTATTGGATTTAAGTTTATTTCAATTGTTACTGCCTTTTGACTGAGATCAATGGTGGTCAGTGTAGTGAGATTAGAAATAGATGATAGGATTGGTGATGAGAATGAGTTACAACATAAGTTGAGAGAAGTGAGGCTATGTAGATTCTGGATGTTGTTGGGTATAATTCCACTGAGATTCATATGGGAGAGATCGAGCCTTTCGACCATACCATGGGAGTTGTAACCCACTCCAGTCCAGTTACAATGAGATGAATTATTTTTTACATTGTTTGACAATGTCCAATTTACAAGATGGTTTAATGGATCAATGAGGATGGATTTTATTGAAAGTAATATCGATGCTTCATTGTTGAATTCAACTTTTTCAACCACCTTATCATACCCAAAAGAATAACAGCCAATGTAACAGTAAAAGAAGAATAGGAAAAGAAATAAATGTTTTTTTAACTTCATGTTTGTTTTTCTTCAATCTTCTTAGCAAATATATTAGTTCTCTGCTATTTTCAATCTCAAAAACAGTGGGAGAGAAGATGGGTCAGGTTAGGTCAGATAGAGATAGAGATAGATAGATAGATAGATAGATAGATAGATAGAGAGAGAGAGAGAGAGAGAGAGAGAGAGAGAGGCAGAGAGAGAGAGAGAGAGAGAGAGAGAGAGTAATATAAAAGAGGTAATTGAGAGAAGATTAGTTGGTTGATTTGTGCTAATATATTTTGTATTGGGGTTTGATTTTGTATTTTATTGTGTTCTTAGTTGTATTTTTTTACATTTCTAATTGTGTAGTTTTGTCATGTTTGCAGATCTAATTTGCAGCTGCTGGTTCAATGTTCAATACCCCTCAATGGTAGGTTTGTGTGTGTTATCTGTACTTTCTATTGTTTTATTTGGGAGTTTCAATTCATAGAAAACTACTAAAGTTTTAGATTAAGTTTAATGTGTATACTTTTATGTCTTCTCTCTTTCAATAAGTATTTGCAGATATGAGTGCAGATGAGGTTATATAATAACCAAGAGAATATGTGGGTTGATAATTAGTTTGTAATATTTTAAATTAGTGCATATGGTTGTCCAACACTATGGGTAATGACTGATATATTATTTCAGAGTAAAATTTGTTCTAAATTTGTGTTTTCATGGAGTTTTACAATGGTCAGTGGCTGTGTTAAATATTTTTATTGCTTTTTCTATTTTGTTTTAACTTGCAGGTATAAAATGAATTGAGATGTCTGATCAAGATCAAGCCTACTAACAGGAGTGCATGACTTTGGTGCATTGATTGTGCAAATAAGTTGATAAGAATTAGTCCTATTATTTAGGCTCCTAGGTGGTCAAAGTTCACCTATTTTCATAACATATGGTATTTTAATATCTCATGGGTATTTGAAATATACCCCAATGGTGTAAAAAATCATGGAGTCTACGTTTTGAAATTTTGGCATTTAAAGAAGTAATGTGTGGAGAATTCATATGCAACACTATACAGAAGCTAAGAAACATCTATAATTTGAGTTTGGATGCAAGCGATGTCCTTCTTAGTCACAGACACCGCTTATGGAGTTAAATGTTCCTTTTCCCCCTTTTGGATATAGGTATATTTTTTAGGTGGTATGAATAGGAATGAGGTCTCATTGTTTCGTTGTACTTATAATATGTTAGTCCCTTGTTATAGAATAAAAGTTTTGTATATGATAGCTTATTAGACTATTCACATATTATGTGGATGCCTACTGAGAAAACAAAAACTGTGTTCATTGTTGCTAAATTTATTTTTCTGAATGTTTCTTCTACTTTACTTACTGGACATAATTCAAACTAAATATGAATGTTTCTTTTTGTGTAGTCACTTATATTATTGATCCTTTTGATATTAGGTTGAATGAATGTCCTTAGTCCTATTACATTGGCATTGTAAGTATATCTTTGATCTTAGTTGTTTGTTGTGTACTGATAGTACATCTTTGATATTGGTTTGAGAAATGAATACTATGATGTGTAATTGTTGAAATTTTTTATTAGGCCTTTTTATTATGATATATTTTTATTGTCTTTGAGTATCATCTTGAAAGTAAGATAACTATAGTTCACACCTTGAAAGTAAGATAACTATAGGGACTTATGTCTTGAGATAATGGATTTGTGCATTGAATATATCCTTCTTTAATGGGGTTTTTCATAAATAATATGTAATTGACGATTTTTTTTATATAATGTCCCAGATGGACTTTTAGTAGTGTTGTTTAGTTATTTTTTGGTCCTTAAAACAAGTAGATAGTCCTATAAACAATTGAAATTTTGCCCAAAATTTCTAAAATATTGAATATTTTTTTTTATTATAATATAAACTATTTCCAAAAAAATTAGCCAATTCAATACTTTGGAAGTATTTGTCGTTCCTTCATAAAAACTGACCATGACTCATACTATAATACAAAACTTCTATGACTTGACCATGACTCATACTATATATATATATAAGGACACCTTATGGGGCAGACCCCGGACATACTATTTTTCTTAAAAAGTAAAAAAATGAATTTTTTGAAGAAACTTCATGGATATGCATATTTGTACTATTTGTTTGATCAAAAAATTCAATCAAAAAGTGGGTGAGATGATCGCCAACATTTTAACGGTAAAAAATGCATATTTGTACTATTCGCTTACACATCACCTCATCTCAACGATTTTTTTATTGGTTTTTTTATGAAAACAATTGGAGATGATCTTCTCACCGTGAATATCTTATCCACTAAGTTTCATAAAAAAAATCATTTTTTTACTATTTTAAAAAATGGTATGTACCGGAGTCTGCACCATAAGAAGTCCTTACAGGAGAGGGCCTCTCTCTCTCTCTCTCTCTCTATATATATATATATATATATATATATATATATATATATATATATATATATATATATCCAATTTTCATTTCCACATGGATAAGCCCTTTTTCAGTATAATATAATTAAGTGTTCTCATAATTAATTCATTTAGAATCCATTATCTTTCACGTCTACTTAATTCACACAGTAAACACTATCACAAGTATATATATACAATCACTCTATCATATATATACAATATTGTACCCCGAGGCTCAGCTGGGGTGCACATATACTCTCCTATCATGTCCGGGTACCTCTCGTCACTGTATAAAGGACTGTTGGTTCGATATATCCCTCGAACCATAAATATCAAAACACACATATTGGAGGGGAATATAATCCTAAGCCTTTGGGCTATTCACATACCTACGCACAGAAAGGACCGGTCACACCCTTATTCACAAAAATGGTGCTCAATCCCTAACTTCTATATTCTGAGGTAACAAGTAAAAAATCCCCCCATAAGGCTCATCATGATATGACTTCCCTCAACGCGCAAATCTCCCGTCGATAGCAAGTATGCTAGGTATGTTATACACATAAATTAATCAAGCAATATGTATATACTCAACCTATATAGTAATAGGTACACACTCGACCTTTATCTCAAATTTGGAATTCATCCTACCCCAAGTACCCATTGTATTTATCGAATGCTACCCACACTTGTTAATAATGATTTAATCTCATTATCCTATTTTTATTATCTAGTTGTCACTCACATAATTCTTTTATCAAACCCAAGTACCCGTATATATTACAATGCTACCCGTACTTTACTATTATGAATTATTCTCTTATTCGTATTTTTATTATGTAGATCTCTCACATAATTGTTCCTAACTCACATATATAATTTTTCAACATGAACCAAAGTCACTCACTCCTTGTTAATCTACCAAAATTATTTAATTCTTACCGTGGGCAAAATTATAATTTTCTAAACTTTTTTGCACTAGAAAGGGACTTTCTGAAATCTCATTCGAAGTCCCAGAAATGTCATTCGAACGACATTAATTCTTTTTCTCGATAACGTTATATTCTACCCAGAAATATAAAATTATAATTTGTCGCTTTTCTACTCTGATTTGGAAAAAACTTAAAACTACAAAGTTGTGCAGAACGTGATTTTTTACAAGAACTCAAGTGCACACTACCAATTTCTGCTTAAAATAATCCTAACATTATCATACAATGTTCGTCCTTTTTCTAAAATAATTTTTCATGCGTTTTCTCCACTTTCTTTCACCCAAACTCACATGAAATATATTCTAACGAATTCCAAATATCTCAACATCATTTTTACATGATTATGGACAATTGTAATACAAGTAAAAACATATAAATCATCAAGTTTATATGAGAATTAACATCAAACCAAAGTAACCCTCAAAATCCCTAAGTTCCAAATTCACCATTTATCTCCTAAATAAACCCAAGATTTTAATTTCATGATTTACAATCTAAAGCATAATTTTTTTATATCCTCTACATGTGAATTTCTCAACTACGTGTAATACCTAACCATCAACTGATTTATCAATCCAAAACATACCCAATTTCATAATTCTCATGGGTTAATATTAATCCTATTCTAACATGGATATTATACTCACTAATTGGAACAAGAATTACACTTGCCATATGTGTAGGTCTGAACCTTTGGTGATGATAGTGTCAATAGTTCTCCTCCCCTTTTTTGGCGAACTTTCGGTGGTGATAATAGTGGTGCGAGGTGGTTAGCCTCCTTAGATTTCCTAGAAAGCTCCTTGGTTTCCAAGAAAAACTCCTTCTCTTCTAAAAAAACCTTTTCTCTTCTTATAAAACCTTTCACTCTCTCTCAAAACTCCTCACCTTTTATTTAGATGAAATGACCCTATGTTCTCCTAACCCAACACTTATATAAAAATTATTAATTTTCGGAGTTACTATTCATCTCCCCTAGAAAGTGACCAAAATACCCCTTCGGGGTGCCTATTTGTCTTCCAAATGATCTGAGACTTACATCAAACCCTTGGGTAGACTTTTTTGACTATTTAAACCCTTCAGAATACTTTGACGCACTCGAAACGACCATTTGGATGACATAAAAACAATTTACTTTTCATTCCATTCAATTATAGTCCCAACACGACTCACACTCGCGACCCGACTTAATTATCGTAATTGTCATATTTATAAATTCCGATAATTTTTATAAAGTAATGATCATATATTAATTTTAATCACTCAGTAATATTTAATATCAATCGCATATTACTTTTATTCTAGTAATATTCAATCCTGATTAATTCCAATTATTTTCACATAGATAATTCCAATTAATCCCCATTGATTCAACCTATTATTTTTTAATTTATCTCATTTTAAAAGTCATTAAAAATACCGGGTATTACACCTAAAAATTAACATTTTAATGAACATTAACAAAAAATAATTAACAACCCATTTATTTTAATTCCTATGTTGTAATTGGTCCGTGCCAGCGGCAACGGACACGCGTGTCGATCGAATATCTTTTTCACACCCCACCCCTACCCATCATATGAATTCTAGTTCACACATTTGGTCCCAAATATTATATAACAATTAACACGGCCAAACACCAACAGAATTGAAAATGATTTTCCAAACACCTACAAAATTTAATTTCAGCCAACTCCAATACATGAAAATGAAACCAACACCAAAATATGGGAAATTTCCCTAACACTTTATTCGCAGCAGAATGTGTGTAGCGGTAGGCAGGCGCACAAGGGTTAGGTTGGTAATAGGGGAAACAACACGGGTGGGTATTGAGGCTGGGGGTGGATGGGTTTATGGCAGCGCTTGTGTGGAGGGTTGGGGATGGGGAACTATAGGTTGTGGTTATGGGAAAATTCATAGGGTAGAGGGTAGGGGAAATGGGTAGGAGGAGGGTTTGAGGATGGGTTTATGGGTTTGTGGGTTCGTAGAAGGTTGGGGTCAGCAAGGGGCCTGGTGGTATCGAGGTTAGAATTGGGAGGAATAGAGGGTAGTGGGTTAGGGGGTATGGAGTGGGGTGGGGGTTAAGGTGTGTGTGTGTCTGTATTAAAAAATATTCATGTTACACTCGTGTTACCACTGGCGCAGACCAATTACAACATATGAATTAAAATTAGTGGGTTGTTAGGTATTTTTTGTTAAGGTTCTTTAAAATGTTCATTTTTAAGTTCATTTGTGAATCTCTCTCTCTCTCTCTCTCCATATATCTATCTATCTATATATATATATATATATATATATATATATATCAAAAGCTAGTAGATCTAGAAAATGGTTCAAACTATTCTAATTTATTATAAGGGTGAGGAACCTAGTATTTCCTAAAATATGGTGAATTTTCCCAAACTTTTCTTGACCTTGACCTTATAGAAGGTCCACTATCCCCAAGTAGTCATATGATTAGTGCATTCCATTAATCCCCGTGCTTTATTTTCAGCGATACAAATTCCAGAGGCAAAAATTAAGACAAATACCTAAAGTCCCCATAAATATCGGACTTCTTAAACTCCCTTCCAAGTCCATTAATATAGTTTTGTGTCCTACCAGAATTTCCTAGTTTACTTTACTTATTGACCTTAACCAAAGGCAATTTCTCTACTTTTTTTTCGTAAGGATTAGCATTCGAGTTTTACACACCACCTCTGGAGGAAGGATATAATGTTGTACCAATTGATGTGCGTGTAAGGCATGGTAATGATACTCCCGCAAATATTTTCCTCAATTTTACCAATAATCCTGACCCAACCATCTCCCGCTCTGAACATATCCACCCATAGTTTATGTATAATTTCAATGACTAATGAAATTGAATGTCTAAAATTTTCTACATATTTAATTAATGATACAATAGTTTGATTAATGTTATGTTAATAATTTTAACATTTTTTATATAATACAAATTGAAAATAAATAATTAAACACGTATGATCATCGTTCGCCAAATCCTTAACGATTAATGTGCATTTGATGACTAGGTAAGGGGGAACATTCATAATGGCGTCGCCCCTTAAAATCCAATGCCTTAATCCTACATTTAGTCGCACGTGAAAACCATATACCCTACAAACAGATGTGTAGCCTACGTACAAAAATCCTAATTGCATTCATGAAAAAGTATGGATTGAATAGAGTTATTTTGATAGAGAATTAGAGGGGGAATGTTAGTGAGAATGATGGACGTCACGTATAATGTCGCCTAGCTATGAATTAGGGCATTTGTATTATTTTTTATCGTGACACTTGGATTCTCACGCATGCCTTCTTTATATGACAATGGATTTGAGACTATAGATACTGCCTCGGAATTGAGACTGATTTCTAGTTAAGCAAAATAACATTACAGATTTTCTCAAAGAAAAATGTCACAATTAGGGATAATATTAAGAATATGTTCTTTTGTTTTAGGGAGAGAAAAATAGCTCAAATGTGTGATTAAGTGTCTCTCAAAGCACATAGTGTATATATATACACACACACACACACACACACAAATAGAGAGAGACACTTTTAAGCCTTTCGAATTGAGAATTTCTAAAACCCTCATTAGTGAGGCTTCTTTGGACCTACAAATTTCTAAATACAATAAATGGTTGTAAGTATTCTAAATATAATCACATTGGATTTATTATTTAATAATTCATTGGGTCGACCTTACCCATGTATAAAGTCTCCAAAAATTTTTATAATTACATTAATCATCCGCATAACAATTGTTGGGGAATAACTCTTATATTGTGTGTGACCATTAGGTTTTCCCCACACTAAGCATGAAATTAATTAAATCACCCTCTAAATGGACTAATAACAATGAAAATCAATTATTCCAAAGAGTAACAATAAGAATATTATATAATCAATTCATAATCGCATGTAGTGCCTAAGAAGCCCTCCATATATATTTTTCATAGTATATTTGATCATTTTAAACCTTTGTACTATCAATTTTCATACATTCATATACTTCCAGCATATCGAAATTCCCGACCAAGTTATATGGGGAATGCAATATTACTGTCAAATCCATAATTTGATCGTATGCACTTAAATCCAACTGAATATCCTAATAATGACCAAAATTAGAATGTCACATTGCAATAATTGTTATGTCACGCCCATGGACTTCTTGAGAATAAATCATTATCAAAACATATAAGATATTCTCTACATGCTGGGTGTGATGGATTTCTTATTGATCCATTCACTAATCTTCAAATGCATGAGAATGACCCCAACATTGAATATACTTTACCTTAATATGAACATATTATTCATCAACACCATATGACCATCACCATTCATATAAAGTAACTGTCAAGACTCAAGTTATGTATTATATATATTGACTGTAGCTTTGAACTATTCAATGACATAATAGGGAATCCATTGGATGTTCAAGTTTTGCTCACTTTAGTGCACATGTTCTTAAAAACGCGCCCATATGGTTGACTTAGTATCGCATTGCAAGCAGTTTAAGAAAAAGTAACTTAATGACATTCATAACATACGATAACTTGAAGAAGACACTGTTTAGATGTACTTATCGTTACGAATTATTTATAGAATAATGAATTGAGTAGTGAAGATCTCATTATCAATATCCATTATTATGATCCAACATCTTTACAATATTTTGTTGAACTAAATAAATGATTATTTTTTTGAATTTTTTAACTCTTTATCTTCTCTCTCCGGTGATTCTCGGGATACTCCTATGGTTTCCATGGCGATTTTTGCTACCTAGCCTAATGATGAAGTAGTCCCTAAACCTCCATACCTTAACCCTTGGAAAAAAAATCATTTTCATCCATCATTGCATCATCAACTACAAAAGAACATTTATTTAAACCACCATAATATTTTAAAGGAGAACCTGCAGTACTATTTTCTTATGAAGATAACCAAAACCTAGCTGACCCATTCAAATATGTTGTCATTGGAAAATTTTCGTATGGAAGTCCCTGAATGGAAGTAATAAGTAAAGCACTTCTAACATTCTCACTTAAGGATTCTTACACAATTGTCCTTCTCGATAAAAAAATGCATCCTCATATGCCACAATTGCAAAGAAGATTTTGTAAGGCTTTGGCTTCGAGACTCGTGGACACTTGATTTCAAGATTGAAAAGGAGAACCCAATTACACCAGTGTGGATTAATTTACCAAAGCTTCCTATACATGTGTTTGTTAAATCACCAATTATTATACTGTCCAATTAGTTAGAAATCACCCCAAAATGGACACTTCCACAGCATCCATTAATAAACCCTACCTTTTTCGAGTTTGTGTTGCATTACACCATCTCCGAGATATGCCTATAGGGTTTGGATTAGATGTGGAGATTTAGGCTTTTGGCAAGATGTTATGCGTGAGAATGCTTCATGTTTCCTCACTTATTGCAAAAGAAAGTTATGTCATGGACTCTTGTTTATTTAAGAACCCAAACAATTCTTTTGCACCTATGTAGACAAACAAACCACCAAACGTAATAAATCTTTATGTTCCTATCATCATTGAATATAAGCGTAAAGAACCAACATCCAAAAATGTTGAAAATAACCTATCTGTAACTGATGTGGTTCAAAGATCCCCTATAATAACCCATGGTGATGATGATGTAGAAGGGTGGTGTAACTGGGGACTTAGAAGAATTGGAACGGGTGAGGTGTGACCCACTCTAATGGACTCTGTCTTCAAGGTCCTCAAATTCTTTAGAGCAACTCTAGTAGAAAACCTTCATCTTTTGGTAAAAATAAAGTAAATTCTAGGACCTCTTCCAACAAGCAGATGACCTTCACAAATAAGAAAGGTAACTTAGAGAAAGATCTCTTGAGAATGATAGTTGTAATGATGGGAGCAAAGAGACAAGAACTTAGCACTTAGAGAGCGAGTAGGGAGAGAATACTAAGTCTAGTGTAATTTTAAGAGAGTAATAATTTATCTGGAGTTTCTATTCTGATTTGACCTTACCAAAGGGTCCTATTTATAGGTGAATACTAGGGCTGATTTGGGCCTTTTTAGATGAAAAAAATGAGAGGGAACTTTAGGGACAAGATCTACAATGTACCTTTTGTCACTACCTATCTGTAGCCGCATGTCCCCTCTGACAGATGACACCTGGTGAAAACCAAAGTCAAAAAGCAAATATGTCTCCTAATAGTGACAGAATATGTGATTTGGTAAATATCATTTCAAATGGTAATTTTCTATACAAACTTTGTAAAACTTGAGAGTGACCTTGAGGGACACCCTCTCTAAAATCATTTTGTAAAAGTGATTATTTTCTTGTGAGAAACCTCTTGGCTACTCACTTCAATTACAACTAAGTGTGGGCTACGTAAGGTCTCGAGTGACCCTTTTAGTACCTCTACGCGTATTCTCTTTATCTTAAAGTGTCAAGTGGACGAGCTTGCTCAACAAACCTTGTCTCTCAGCCACAGAACCAAAACTCCTAGGAGATCCAAAGTAGCCTGCTTGAGCCCTGCTTACTCAACTAGGCTACCTGTGTAGGAAAATAAACATTATTACTTTATTTATTAAAAGTAAAAAATTCTTGGGATGAGGGGCTACTCGTGATGGACCCCTCGTCCTTAGTCCTTCATTTTTTCTAGAATTACTTTTTGGCTTAGGGGCCACTCAAGGTGAGTCCCCTCGCCCTAATAAACTTTACCTTATTTGATAGTTTATCCAGTGAGAGGGAGCCCTTGGTGGTGGAGCCTCTCGTTTTTATATTTGTCTTTGGCAGAGGGGTCACTTGTCTTTCACTCCCTCACCATAAATCTCTTTTAACATTAATTATGGACGAGGATCCACTCGTGGTACACCCCCCACCACTAGCTATTATTATTTATCTTGATCTTGGTTGAGGCATCGCTCGTGGTGGACTCCCTCACCACAAAACTATTGACTTTGAACATCTTGGCCGAGGATCCATATGTGTTGGATCCCCATTCCTTTAAGCTTTCTTTTGAATTGGTCTTGGCATAGGGGCAACTCAAAGTGGACCCCCTCACCAAAAACTACTTCTTATGCTAAGCTTAGCAGAATGGGCCACTCGTGGTGGACCCCCTCGCCCCTAAGCTTAGCATAATGGGCCAAATCCTCTATGTTGGGTAGACCAATGGGCTTTGTACGAAATCTTTTTTCTTGGTATTTGAAAGGTTATCATACCCAGTTCATTGTTTCTTCTACAATCATAAAATACTAGTGCTTGTTAATCCCATATTTGTAGTCTCTAGGGGGCATGTGTCAAGCTGGTAACTGGAATCCCATCATTTGGGTAATAATATTTTTGTATTTTGTCCGCCCCCTACACGCGTCTTTTCTGGTATAAAAGGGGTCTTTTTATCATTTCTTCATCTTACCTTTATCATCTTTCAAAATTTCAGAGATCCGTAGAGAGAGAAAGTGTGAACCTCTATTACATCTTTACTTTCCAAACTTCTCAACTCAAACGTCCATGGATTCTTCTTTTAAAGTCCCCATTTTTTCCATCACCACCACCACTAGTGAGGTTTTAATGGGTTCTTTACCCATTTCCATCATTGTTTCCATGGTGGTAGCCATTGGTGCCACCACGATAGCCACCACCATTATAAGCATCACTTCTACTGTGAGTGGTTCGCTTTTGGGGATGGTCGTAATAGGTGGTCTCTCGACCATAACCTCTTACTCAAAATCTCACAAGGACTATTTTCTCAACCGCCAATAAAGGGATTTTGGTCTTTATCATTGTGCTCCCTACTTTGAGCCGAGAGATAACTTTTTGGCCTTCCTTGTAAATTTTGAAGAGAAGTTATTCACCAAGATTGCCGAGAAACCCCATTGTACTTATTGATTCTATTAGAGTTCGAGTGGATTGTGGTGACTTTTCCCATTTCAATATTGAAATTAAAGTTTTTGGAGGGTCCCCTGACGAGTGGAACCTTTGGGAAGATCACATCCTTGACACCCCTTCGTACAAGTCTGTACTCGTGGGACTTGGCCTTGTCAAAACAATTGATAGTTTGAAAACTTGGATGGTTTGTTCGTGTTGCCTCCTTCAATCTTTTGGCCTCTTGTTGGAGTAGGGAATTGCAAACTTTCATAACTGGGTCGTATGAATTTATAATAACTTTAAAACATGTTTGCGAGATTCTTGCCCTCCCCAACTTAGGGGAACATGTCTTCACCGATGGTTACGAGGACCCTCTCGAGGAAGAAATGGTTAATGAGCTTCACTCATCTATTTTTGAATGTACTAAGTATGTATCCATTAACCAAACTAGTTCCACCAAACATTCCTTTATGAAATGGAAAAGGTATTAGTTTAAAGATTTCAAGAAGCTTACTAAAGGTGATACCTCGAGCAGGGTGTCCAAGAGCCAGGTGGATCCAAAGTTCAACTCCCCATTACACTTAGAATCTTTCTTTGTTACTTTCTTAAGCCGATTCTTGATCCCAGGGAGACTAGAGGACTCCCCTCGCGAGTTTATTTTTAGGCTGACAGTGAGAATTTCTCGAGGGAGAATGTTAACCCTCGCACCTTTGACTCTTGGATCCATCTATACTTGGTTAGATTGTACTCACGTTGATGTTTAGGGGTTGTGTGGTTTCTATGATGCTACTAAATTCACAAATTCTTTCATCGTGATGGCTATTCTGTTCGAGCGTTTCCTCAACTTTATCCCGATAGAAAGGGCTAGTCATAGTGAGGCTGCTTGCATAACAAGATGGCATAAAAAGACCCCCAATAATATTTTGCGGTCTTTGATTGACAACATTTAAGAGTTCTTCGCCCCTATTGGGTTGGCGACCCTTTTACTTGGCATCCTTCTCCAGAGATGGGGCACCTTCTACCGCCCCTCTAATATAGAGTTTTTTTTCTTACCCACACGTTAATGTGATGGTTATGTTGTTACCAAGCATCCTTAATTCCTTGATCGAGATGGGTCAACGGGTTGAGTTTTGTCATTCTTAGAGGGTGAGGATACAGTTTGGATATGAATAGGGTGTTCATACCCCTTTATACCCTTTAAGTACTTCTCCCTCAGATTTATACTTGGAGGAATGCCGGAATTTTACTCCTCAGGGAATGTTCCATAGGGTGAGTCATTTGGGAGGGTTACATATGACTCCTCGTGATCACTTACCTTTGTTTACCCATTCCTAGTTAACTCTTTGGCAACGACATGTGTTTCTCATATAAAATTGTGTGGTGGACAACCCCCATGAGAGTATTCCCAAAAGATTCCAGAGTGAAAAGTTCCTATCCAAAATGACCCAAAAAAAATATGGCATCATAGTACCATTACAAAGACCCCCTTGAGTAAGTTACTTCAATTCAAGTGAGGTCATTGATCGATGAGTCTATTTACAAAAAATATCATGAGCCTCATCCTGCCAAGTCCAAGGGAAAGGGAAAGGGAAAGGTAAAAGCTTAGTTTCTTTTAAGAAGAAGCACCCTCACATAGATATGTCAAATTTCATTCCTGCTAATACTATTGCTCTTGTTGCTACTCTTTATTCTCCTCCTTCAACAGTGAGGACCAAGGTAAGTAAAAAGAAGTAGAAAGTTGGTGTTGAAGTTGTTACTCCTTCTCCTGCACCAGATCAGGAGTCTGACATTGATAACCTAGGGGCAGAGGAGCCTTACAGCACTGTGCGCGAGCAAGTCTATGAAGCCTTAAGTTTGTCTTATCAAGATCCTCCTATCACTTTTATTCCTGTTGTTGAAGGTATTACACCTGAATCCTCTTTACTTAAGGAACTGGATTTCATAAGATTTAACCTGTTGGTTCCCCTTATCGCTCATATGAAGAGGAACTAGTTGACTATGGAAGCACTCATGCCTATGATGATGGTAGTTCTTCTTCGAATGACGTGAATGAAATAGACCGTCATGGTGAACGTCATCCTAATGCTTCTACTTTGTTTCTAGTTTCGAGGGAGTCTTCCAGTGAGGATACTATGATATATTCTCCCTCCTCCTCTAGTCCTACCACTGGAAATCTTCCATATGGGCAGAGCACTTTCATAATTTCTATAATTATTTTCTCCTGACTTATTTTATTGACATTTTATCTTATTAACTTTCCTAGCTTTTTTTACTAACTTTTCCTTAGGATACTTCTCCGGTTTCTTCTGTAGAAACGAATGATCCATCGCCTCCTCCTATTGTCCAAGCACATTTTCCAAGGGTGAATAATTATAGGCTTGTCTTTTCTTTAGGTCTGGTTAGTGAGGTTCATTACTTCATCACTATTTAACTATTTTTTATCTTCCTTTTCTCTTATAATATTTTACTAACATAGCTTATTTCTTTTTACCTTTTACAACCATATTTTGTGTTTCCTACCACCACGAGGACCTCTTCCGTGTTTTCTCGTTCAACGCAGGTAAGAATTAACCCCTCTAATTCTTTTAACTTATTGTCTTTTTAGACATATCTCGATTTAGTTCGATTTATATACTTATAGAGGACCATCCCTCTTAGCCTTACTTCCCCACTTCCTGCCTCTTCAATAGTGGGAAGTTCTTCAGCTGGGCTTCCAGAGGTATTTGAACTTTTTATTTCTAGCATCTTTTTCACTCCAAGTTTTTTATGCATGACTAAAAATTATGTTACCTATGTTGCTTTTATCTTTCTTCCTTACAGGGATCCTCTTCACATAGCCCCTCCACCACTAGAGAAATGGTATCGCTTACTGGAGTCACTATTATAGGCCTGTCACGTTCCAGGAGGATACCTATCCCCTAGGTTTGTATGCCTATGGATAATAGGCCCCATATCCATCCCCTTCCGTCCCATTCGATCTTCAATATTACTTCCAGTGAGCCTATTTCAAAGGCTATCACCTTTTCTCAGATACTACTCATCCTTGCAAAGATCAACTATTTACTTGATTTTTGTTTTCTTCTAATAATCTTTTGATGAGCTGGACACTAATTCTACATCAATATTTCCCGTGGTTACCCCTCACCTTCTCCCCTTGAGGGAGTTAATGGATTTTTTGAATCTTCCATTCTTGACTCATTTTTATTTATCGCTAAAATTTTATTCTCACGGCATGCCACCATATGTTCGTGTTTTAACTGGACCATGCTACCACATCATTGGCCACTTCTTCGCTACTTCTTGAATGTCCCCTACAGCCGTTGAGGCTCCTTATGCCACGTGTTTTTATGGAATCACCATCATAGTGCCTCTCCCGGTATGTACTTCATCTCCACTAAAATACACTTTTATATGTTTTCGTTCGCTATATAAGCAATTACCTAACACGTATATTTTTCTTCTTTTTCAGACGAATGTTGATGAGACCTCTTCATTTGTAGTTCCTACTACAAGTGCTATAGAGGTGACCCTCCAAGTTCTATACTTCTTGTATAAGAATAGCTTATTTTGTGCCACTCTTTTTCTAAGACTTCTTTAGTCTTATTTGTTATTAGGCCAATATAGATGAGGTCCCATTATCTACAGGATTTATTATGAGTTCCTCGGGAGTGACTTCCCACCTATTTCGTTTTGCACATCTGTTTGCTATGCTTGTACTTTTTTCCTTTCCTTCTATGCATGATAATTTCTAAGTCTTTCTGACATACTTATAACTAAGGTATCTTTATCCGCGAGACCTATATCTTGAATAATAGGTTAACACTGTGCTAGTTGTTGTACCTATGGAACCCTTGGCTAGTATTTTAGAGGAGATTACCCTGGTAGGTTTTTCATACAATATTTTTTTGACTTGATTTTTCTATGCAAGGGTTCGCTAACACTTCCCTATCTTATTATTTTCAGGTTATTGCTGTAGCTGTCCCCGTCATTGTTGGACCTTTGACTAGTGCCTCAGATGAGACTATCTAGGTAAACATTTAGTATATTATGCCTTCCAAACTTTATTTTATTGTGCAAATGTTCGTTAACACTTACATGTTTCCTTATTTTCAAGTTAGTGTTGCCGTTTTTCCAATAGTTGTGGAACATCTTGAGGAAGCAACTATGAGATCAGTATTATACTGCCATATCCTTTTCTCCTTTCTACTTCCCCTTTTCTTCTTGCTTTTACTACACAAGTATGCTCACCCTCACATCCCTATTTCCTTGTTTTCAGGTTAGTGAGGTTGTTGTTCCTAGTTCTACGAAACATGTTGAGAGTGTTGTAATGCACACTCCTCTGGTATTAGAATGTCATACCTGATTTATTATTACCTGTTTCTTAGAGATTTTCATTTTTAACTATGAAAAAGTACGTTGATGTTGTCTTTATAAAAAAATAGTAAGGAATGTCTGAAAGAGAAGAGGAAAAATGTTATGTTTGAAAAAGTAAGGAAAATAATTTTAGACATTTTTTTGGAAAAGAGGGGATAAAATGTTTTTGGGTAAAAAGGGAGGAAAAATAATTTTGGTATAAGGAAGAAAAAATTCTTTTAGAATTTTTGATAAAAGAAGGAAAAATATTTCTGACACTTTTTGGAAAAGAAAGAAGGAAAAGACGCGAGACGAATCTCAACAATATTATTATTATGTTTATTATGTTCTCACATGTATTAGGTTTACCTAAATACAAAAAGAAATGTCAGGCGGGGCCCGAGCTTGAAAAAATTAAGTTTTAAAGAATATGTAAAAACTATGGATGAACTTGTTACTAGGCTCATGGGCAAGGTCCCATTTAAAAAATTGTGGGAAAATTTGGGCAACATGCCAACTCGTCATTTTGGCAGACTTTTGAGTAGAAATCGGCAAACTAAATATGAGTGCCCTAAGTTTAACACCTATATGCGGGTATGCAGTTGTTAGGTTAATTGGAAGGGTTTCCCCCTTTGTCATGACTTCCACGATATACTTCTTACTTTTGAGGGCAATTAGTACGTGTGGACAAGTCATTTAATATAACCGAGTGTACGTGAATTGCCTCACTATATATCTCATGGGGATAGTACGTGTGAGAGCGAATTTGATATACTCGACGTACGTGAGCAAGTTTTGTGTGATATACCTCATGTCATGACTTCGATAAAGTGGTACAATGCGGAGGAAATCATTCTATACGTCGAAGGTACTTGGCCAATGGAAGGTGAGAGTCATATCGCTTAGGCAAACTACGACTTGCCTGACCAGCGCCCATCACGAAGTGACCCCCCAGTTACGAGATAAAATTTGGTTAATAGCCATGCTCTTTGGTGATGTAATATGAAAAATTCATGTTCCTTGATTAGTATATTATGGATAGAGTATCTTTATTGAGCATCATGCTAAGAAGGTAATAATGTACAAATATAAAAAATAAATCTATACTGAACATGGATTATGTAAGAGTGAGTGATGTGCAACTATCAACAAGTGAGTGTGTGTTAGTGAACCTAAGCATGGATCAATTACAAGTGGTGTGTGATAAGTGAGCATGGATATATACAAGTGTGATAAGTGGAGGTGTGTGTTAGTGACATCTAAGCATGGATTTCTAAGTGGTGTGTGCAACATGTGGATATAAGTGATCCTAGGTGCATGTGGTGTGAAGTGTAAATGTAGATCATCTACAAGTGAGTAGTGGCATAAGCATGAGGTATATATGTACAAGAAATAATAGAGAAGACAAAGGGAACATACAGGTAGGTGCATACGCACACAAGCAAAATAAAACACCCATGAAAACAGAGTCTATCCCTCTGATGAAAAGTAATCCCTAGCGGAGTCACCACTGTGGCCATCCCAAATCATGATGTGTGTCCCTTCCCTCTACTTTTCTACCTACCGAGGGAGATTGGTAAGGAAAGGGGATTGAAAGGTCTCACGCCCTACTCAGGAACTCTTTGGTCGTCGTCGGTGTGGGTTAAATGTAAAGAGATGGAGTCGCCAACCTATTTTGCACAAAATAGGTAAAAGAACATGTTGCCGCCTTAAGAGAGCGGAATCTAAGACAAATTGATTCTTACAAAACCTATAGTTTGAAGGTTCGGTGGCTAAGTTACGGAATGGGAAGGTGTTAGGCACCCATCCCACCCTTTCGGTCTCTCATGGGCTTGTGTTATTATATTTCTTTATTTCTGCATGAAGTGTGTGTGAGTGTATGTATAATGGAAATCAAAATCGTTCAACTCATACCATGGAAAAGATAGAGTGAAGTCATCCATATGAATATTCCCAAAATAATATATAAAAAATATAATTTATGCGTTTATCGCGATATTGATCGTTATGATGAAACGATAATATGTGTTGGATGAAACACAGACAAACATAATATATATACTAATAAAAGAATATGATAAATTCGAAATGGGGGATTTAGAAAAATTGGAAGATTAGAAAATTGGATAATTTGAAAATTCAGAAAAACATGAAAATTAGGAAGTTGAAAAATTAGAAAATTAGAAAAGTGAAAATTGAAAAATTGGACTTGAGTCTCGAGTTTTAATCGAAAACATCCACATAGCCTATAAAGGCATCAAAGTCCACGTAGTTCGCATGCAGCATAAGGGTAGGGTTTATCCCAGGGATTCGAACGAGATTTTATTATAGGGGTGTGTGTAGAAAATGTATTTTAGTTTTGGAAAAGTGTGATGGATAATCCCATTCGAAATTTATGGGTGTAAACCTCTTTCTGTTTTTTTATAGAAAATAAAGCATGTGCAATATACTAATAAAAGTGTAAGATGTTAAAGTGCATGAACCAAAGTAAGAACTAGTTTATGAATTTAATGTAAAAAAAAAAATTAAAGAGAGGTGGAAGAATTTAGACCTTCTTTGAAGCTTGATATTTGATCTTGGATGAACTCCCTTAAATGTGAGATGAATATTGGATAGGAGAGAATGTGATTTTTTTCCAAATTAAGTATGAAAAGGATGGGAATGTGAGCTTGAATGGAAATTCACATGGAGGAACTTCGCTGACTTCGAGAGAATGTTGGTGAGATCAATGATCCTGATGGGTCTAAGTTGTGCTTTGGAAGTGAGGTCATTCCCTCTATTTATAGGGTCGGAGATGGTTCCAATGGGCATAGCCATAGCCCTGCCAATCGGCAGGTGACCTAAGGCAAAATACCGATAGGGAGGCAAATGGACCTGCCAATTAGCAGTCTCGTGCAAATTTTCACTAAAAAATGGTCATAGAATATAATTTATTGATCTGAATCATGCATGGGTCATACTGTTAGAAGATTAATTATGAGGCCTTTAAGAGTCCTTTTGACTAATCCCGAGTTCGAGAGTTGACTTTAGGTCAAATGTAGCTCGGAAGCCCACGTCGATCCTTTGGATGGGGGATTGTCGGACGAAAATGGATCGTTCGTCCACAAGGTAAGTCATAATCACCCAAGGGGAGGACCATTGGAAAGGTTAGGAGATGTACTTAGACATTCCAAAGATCTTCGCTCAGTTCGGAAACTTGACCATAGTCACCTAGGGCTCGGATGTGCCCGATGGCCTCTCGGAGTAAAACGAATCATTCCTCCGCATCGTAAGTCAGAATTGTACATGGGGTAGACTGTTGGAAAGGGTATTCAGTGCTATTCGGGTATTCATTCAGTATCATTTGATCTGAATAGTTGACCTTGGTCAAACGGGGCTTGAGAGCACCCGGTGGCCTTCGGATTAGTTTTTAGGAGAAACAGATCGTTCGTCGAAACGGTTATACTATTTTATGCATGGGGTGGACCATTGGAAAGGGGTTTTAGTTCCCTTCAAAGATTAAAAGATCTTTTTCTATGACGATGAAGTTGACTGGGGTCAAATCGGGGCTCGGGAGCTCCCAATGGCCTCTGGATCGTACTCAAATTATGACCTAGGGTTTGTAGTGCAATGAGGAGGTGCTAGGGACCTAAGAAGAGACTTAGGGGGTCCTATAATGTGGTGTCTACGCTCCTATATTTTCTTTGGTTCCAACCCTTTATAAATTAGAATGGTTCTACCTTATTCCCCTTCTAAACCCAATTTTATTTCTTCAGCTCGTACAGTTGCTCTCTTAGATCATCATTCATGCATTCGGGCGCTTCCTTAGGTTCCTCTACATGCTCTATAATATGTGACTCATATACCATGAAACATTCTTGTGTTGGGTCGATGCTATCATCCTAGAATGCCACCCGCGCAGACTGTTATAAACACTATATAACTTTTCCATAGGGAAGGACGACTTTCTTATATATTCGAGGGGGCTTGGTACTTCCTCCAACCACTTGCATTCCCTCTAATTTTCTTACCGAGCTATTTCTCTCTTCGTTACGCTCAGTATGAAATGTCGCATCCACTATATGGGCTTCCTTAATAGAAAATGTTTTTTAAGTTGCTTTGATTACAATCTTAGTACCTCGAATATTGGCTTTGATTCATTGATGAAATGTGGAGGGCATTATCCCATGAGTGTGCATTCACACACACCCTATGAGAAGCTGGTAGCTTATATTGGCATTGATGACATCAAATTTAATATGGGAAGTGAAGTTCCCCAGTTTAATTCCTACATTCACATACCCAAGTGACTGTATGCTTGCATTGTCAAAAGTTAAAATCACCAATGGTACATGTACTATCTTTTCTTGAGAGATGTAAGTATTATATAACGTGTTGATGGGCATGATATTGATGGACGCTCCACCATCTATCAATTCCCTTAGAAAAATAATCGCATTAATCAATGTTTTCATATAGAGTGGGCGGTTGTGAAATGATGGTACCTATTTATTTATCTCGAAAAAGACCACTTTTGAAGTGTACCTTATGATCAAACGCCCAATACGTCCCTGCCAATTCAAAGAGGGATCCTGTTGCATTAATTCTAAAATCTTTTTGTAATGACCACCCGAGTGTCATACTTCAACCCTATCTGGTAAAAAAAACATTTAAACTTGGGACTCCTTACTGTGGCTTCGCAACCATATCCCAACTCCACTTTATAAGTTTGAGCATTGCAGATGTACTATGCATCAGATATTCCTCCTTCGTTTAGATCAAGGAATACATCTTATTTACCTTCTTGGGGGGTTCACTTGCTTAACCCCCTCATGCTCAACTTCTTCTTAATCAGGGCTGAAAAACCATTCTTTACGCATTCTCTCATTTCTCCACCACTTTTTTGGTTTTAGAGATTCCTCTTATTCATCATATGCCACCATCACATTGGTGGTGGCATAAAGATCTTCTGGCAGTGGGTTTTTGTTGATATCCACAGGTGGTATCTGTAAAGTACTATTAGCCACTTGCTCGCTAATGATCCTTCATAGGTAGAAACAATATTTGGTGGCGTACTGCACTCTCTAATGAATCTCACAATATTTAATATCTTATTTGTCTGTGTTGTTGGTATTTGCCCATTATAGTGGGGTGGACCTTCTATCCCCTCACACACTAAAGTGCGATAATAGTCCATGACCTTCACCACACTACAAGGTAGAGGTGGTGGGATGTCATCTCTAAACTTCCTTTTATTTTTTGGACTACCTCTTTTGAATCCTTAACCTCCCTTATTGTCCTTTAAGTTCCCATCTACATAGTTAACAGCTTGTCTTCTAGAGATCTGGAACCTCCATGAAGTCAAAGGCACCTGTGTCCTCCAATTTAACTGTCTTGGTTTAATGATCATGGAAATATTACAACTTTCTCGGGTGAATTCTCTAAATGTTGCATATCTATATTCATTGACTAGATGAAGTTTGTACTCATCTAAGAGCCCCTTAACACAGATATGCGACAACCTCGCTTCAGCCACATCTTCGTGAACATCCAATGCCCTTTCACGAAAATGTTTGATGTACTGCATTATCTCTTTACCTGGATTCTACACTTCTTGGGCGAGGGGCCTCAATGTAAACTCATCTTCTGTCATGAAAAACTTTTGGAGGAACTACCTGTGCATCACCTCCCATGTGGGAATGCTATTGGGTGCAAGGTGAGAATACCACATATATGCATTTCTAGCAAGAGTCTTGGATAACTCTTACAACTTCAACTCATTGTAATTTCCATGCACACCCAAATATTCCACAAACCTCATTAATGCTCTCTGGGAAGGGATTTTTCAGCTCCTCATACAAGTGAGAGGGTTTTCTTTGAGAGGAAAATAACTTCTTCATGTAATACCCCGTATTTTTAATGATTTTTAAATATGAGATTAATTAAATTAAATATGGGGAATTAATTGATAATTAATCCGGATTAAAATAAATATTAAGTAGCGAGACAAGGGTTAGTACTTATTGATGTGAATTATATTGAATATTACTTAGAGAGTAAAGTAATATAAGATTGTGAATTTATGTAAAATTGTCACAAGTGAGAAATACGATAGTTAGGGTAATTAAGTCGGGACACGCGTGTCAGTCGTGTCGGGACTTAGTTTAATGAAATAACAAGTGAATTATTTTTAAGTCATTCAAACGGTCATTTCGAGTGTGCCAACGTTTTTTATTTGGGTCCTGGGTCAATTTTGGACCAAACTGACATCCCGGGAGGGCAATTTGGTCATTTGTATTTTTGGAGTAATTAAACCTAAGAATTTTCTAAGTTATTATATCTGATTAGAACAGGGGGGTTACGACTAGTTACGTGGGAAATAAGAAGAAGCAACAAAGAGGCCATAGGCGGAAGAGGAGAGGAGTTCCAAGGCTAGAACCACCACCTCTACACTGATTTCACCATCGAGACCGCCGCATTTTAGATCAGAGAGAAAGCAACAACAATTTAACCATCTTTTTCTACGAATCAGACCTACATACAAAGAGGCAAGTGTTTAATCTTGAAAACTTATAGCATATATGATATCCATGTTAGTGTAGGTTGAATTAACTATGAAATTAATTTGATTTCAATGAACTTTTGAAGACATATATCATTATCTTGGGTGAAATTGATATAGAATAGGATCCTCCATGTAGGTAGTATGAAACTCATGAAATTATATTTAATCTTGAGGAAGAAATATGGGTTTTAAGGGTATGATTGAACTATAGAACAATTTCGTTAATTTGAAGAAGTCTATGAAATTGGGTAAACAAAATCGTCGTTTTAGAAACTGTTTTGAGCTATTTTGGTGCCGCAAATGGCTATTCTGTCCACAACGCCTCGTAGAAAATCCCGTTGTCTACATTTTGTTCCCTAATGCATTTTTTTCAAAACGACTCCGAAATGCCTCAAAACTGCATTTTAAAAATCTGGGCACATTCGTGAGGGAAATTGTAAGATGTGTTATTTTTAGTTCTTATTCTATTGGAAGTTGCCTAGATTGATTGATTGCGATTGTTGTTCTATAATAAGGATATTAGACTTAAAGTGGAGATTAGGTTTACATAAAGTGAGAAGAATAAATATTGGAATAATTGAGAAAATTGTTCTGTTTGGGTTAAAACCTTGCAATGTAGTTAATTCGAGGGAAAGGGAATAACCCATGATGATTATTAGGTTAAATTAATAGTGGGAGAATTTGGTTGATTACGTTAAAATATTCTTGGGCAGTGAATCATCCTTGGGGAAAATACGATGGTGATAATATTTGTAAGTTAATAAATATGTCGGTAGTATTAGTGAGAAAAAAATAATACTACGTATGAATTATAATATTCGAATTATGTGTATACCTACATTTTTATAAGTTGTGTGAACACTTATTGCTTGATTTATTATGTGTAGGACATACCTACGTTGCTTGCTATCATAGGAGGTTAACACGTCAGGACGGTCATATCCTGATGAGCCTTGGGGGGGGGGGGGATTTTTTTCTTGTACCTTAGAACATGAAACCTAGGTACGGGCTATCTCTGATAATGATAGTGATGACGGTCATATGGGTGCGTATGTATGTGCGTAAACTATAGGTTTGGAACTCTGTTCGTCTCCAATATATGTGATTTACATTTACGGTTCGTGAGAGATACCGAATCGACAGTCTTTTATACAGTGTGTGATGTACCTGGACAAGATAGTAGAGTATGCATGCACCGGAGTTAAGTCTAGGGGTGCCGTAGTAGTAGTATATATATATATATTCTTACTATATTATCTACTGTGTGAAATTTATAGATAAGAAAGAAAATGAAATCTTAAATAACTTAAGTCTGTGAACACTTAACCTTATTGTGAACACTCTTACTCGGGATAGTAAATGCAAAAACATTTAATAATGTATATTATGTGGGAAATACGGGACATTAGTACGAGTGATAGTATAGAAAATTTATGACTATGATCTAGTTAGGTGTGATAACGATAACTAGAATGGACTAGAGGTATATTAGGCGTGCATAATTGTTGAGAGGTCATAATCTCAAGTGAGAGTTCAAAAAGCTAACTTGTATATAATATTTTATTTACCGCATTTTAAATACTTGATAAAAGGTTTTTGAAATATTTTACACTCAGGCTCTATCCCGTTTCTTGCAAATCTATTTTTTCTTGTGCAACTGTTTTAGGTGTCCATCCAGAGGGATGCCATGCTTAGACTGTCGAACCATTTGACGCGCTGCAGCTAGTGTGGGAGTTGCAGTTCCTCATATTTAGATGCCTCCACCCTTATCATCTCATTTTTATGCTTAGTCATTTAAGTTAGGGAATGTGTTGCCCATTCTTAGTTTCTATTTATGTCAGAGAGATATTTTACTCATTTTATTTCAGTATTCAGTTGAATTTAATATTATTACGATTGGATGGTTTTAAAGTTATTTAACTGCGACGTTTATTCCAGTTTTATTTCATTCAGTTAGATGGTGTATTATTCATTATTTATTTATCCTTGAGAATGGTGAATGTTATTAATTGTTGAAATTTTCATATAATAATAAAACGGTTAAACGTTTTTTACACTAGCTTAATTAATTTATTAGGTGATTAAAGAAGTAAATATTTTCGATAGTGATGCTAAGAATGAACCAACTGGATATTCTAATTTAATTTAATTTAATAAAGGAGTGATCACCTGGTATTTAGTTTAGCGGGGTGTCAGAGGTGGTAAGAGAGCATCAAGTTCAAGAGTCTTTTGGATCTGTGCAGCTTTTCACGTTTCAGCGCAGCGTTCTTTGATATAGAGCTTTATCATAGGATTGTTCTATTCCTTTACGTTTGTGACTTACATTCTCCAACTATTAAGTAATTGATGAAATTCATGCACAAGTTTGGTTGGGCTTCGTACACAGAACATTACAGGACGACCAATGAGGGTTGTTAAGAGGATTATAGGAGGAGAGGCTCAGCAGAATACATAGAGTATTAGAGAAACGGTGATCGCGATAGGCGTCACCAGGAATATTGTTCAGGGGGTAATAATAAAATATTCACTCGGGAACAGTGGATTCCCCAAGCACCGAAGTGGATAACGGTGGTGAAAATTTTAGAATCACCAAGTGAAGACAACAAGGGGGAGTCGGAAGAACTATTTTGAAGAGACATCTATAAAGATGCAGGGAAGAGAAAGTGTAATGGGACAATGGAAGAAGAGAATACAAAGGAAACTGTGTAGGGTGAAGTGCAACAACACCCAAAATTTAATTTCAGTCAAATTTTTAGCTCATTGGAAAGGTATTAAGTGATCAGAGTCAGTCACCACATATAAAGAAGTATGAGTGAAATTCAACGAAAAATTTGGGGTACAGTTTAACCGTGACGTCTTCCATCTGCTTTTCAAATAGAGATGCGAATAGAATTTTAAAACTTACCACAAGTGGGTAAGATAAAGACCGATAAATGAGAGAAAGGTTGATTTGCTTAACGAACTTTGTACTTGGTGAATGGGTGTAAAAAAAGGGTTTATAGTTAATAAAGGACCCGTGAGTAGAATACAAAAGTATGGATGAGGAATCAAGCTAGGGTGACTTATGTTGATGTCGTCAAGGTTGTACGTTTACAAGTTTATATCAGCACTTCTAGAATAAGTGAGCCAGGAGGATTAGAGAATCTAGTCGAAGAACAAGGCTAGACTTACAATGTTAGTGGATCACCACATGAGAGTATACACAGTAGGGAGACCATTTATATGATTTTGATTGATTGAATTCCTATAAAATGATGATGGAGTCAATCAGGTCCATAGAGTCCAATAATAAGTACCACATGACCAGCATAGCCAAAAGGACAACATGAGTAACAATTGGGCCCAAGACTACCAAGTCGGAGAGGAGGACACCCCAACATGGCTAGTGAGGCCAAAGATAGGGGGACAGTGTAGGAAGGTGTCCTATTTATAGAGATTAGTGTCATATGTGTTTAACTTTTTCACAGCAAGATAGTTAGACAAGTAAAATTAGGAACTATGCCAGTGGAGCACTACAGTAGGAGGAACGGGATAATAGATTTAGGTTAGGGGTTACCAACCTAAGAGCGTAAGGTTCAAGTAGTATCAATAAGGTCCACAATATATCTGTTCCTCAGGGCCGTTGGGATTAAATAGAAGGACGGAGGAGGCCAGCAGGGCTACGGTCAGGGACATGAACGTTTCTTTGACGGTTGTTACATTAAGAAGAGATTTTAGGGTTGATGCTTCACTTAAGAAAGTGTAGGCCATAACAAAAGAAGGATTACACAAAGCGAGGCATGGAGGATGTATAACTATTATAATATGTCGGTGGTCATTTCCGGTGCAAGAGTACATTTAAGGAACCGACGATTAAGAGAAGCGGATGTCAAAAGGAGGTAATATCTTTATTCCACCCTTTTAAATACGAGATTAGTTCAGGTGATATGAATGCATCACATTGTATGATTATCGACACTAAATTCGAGGGTGAGTCGGCTTTAGTGGGTGCATTGGAAGTATTAGCCTTATTATATATATTTATCGTTAGGTAGATGGTATTATTTTTGTGTCACCCATAGGTGAGCGATTATGGGCATTGAGAGAATTTGATGTTATGAATCGCTAATTTTGATAGTTAATAAAGTAGAACTTATTATAACCGTATGTAGTAATGGGATGCCGAGAGTTTAAGCGGTAGTAGGTTATGTGATAAGACTATCGTGCTTGTTATTCCAGAGTGACATGCATTATTTTGCGAGGCATAGTCTGAAAGAAGGTTGAGCCTACTTACATATATGTCATTTTATATTATGATTAAATATAAAGAGTTATATCCTTAATGTTATATATAAATACAAGAAGGTTACGTACTTCGGTGAGTATGTTGTCTAATTATGTTTGATCCCGGTGCATAGGGACTTTTATTGATATGATTTAGGGTGATTTATGTTCTTTGTCAAGCGGAGATATATAGCTCGTTATTATATTTAGCGCTAAGAACTTATGACAGTAAAGGCACCGTATTATTTGTCATCTTTGGTGACATGAGAGTGGAAGAGTAGACTTTTTATGCCAGTGGACGTAAATTTGTGAGTACATGTTATGGACTGAGGATCTAACGGATCTCGATGACTAACAATGTTAGATAGTAGTGTATCGGGGGGTTGCTTATTTGTATTTCTCTTTAAGGGACATCCCACGCATGAAACATATCGAACGTTGGAAGTTGGGACATGTTTGTCCTTTAGTACCTGGGTTTAGTACCATAGTTATTGTACACATACGTGCATATAACTGAGATTTGATAGTTATATTATGAATTAAGGTTGGTAGAGTTATACCATTTCGAAGCAATAACCAGTTTACAACGTTTACACCAAGAGTAAATCGGTGGGACGAACTAGAAAATAATTATGTTATAAGAAGTTGGGTGGTTGAGTATAACCTTATCGTATAGTCAGGCCAAAGTATATTACGTGTGATGAAAGTATATTACGTTCGATTGATTTGTGCAGAAATGCACAAAACATAGGGTGTATGGGTGCCCTAGTTAGTTAAATTGTTCAGTATCATTCACCAGGTGAGAACATGACATCATATGAAATAATGAGGTAAATGTATGGGCAAAATAGAGGTATGACTAAAATGTGCATTATGAGCTAGGTAAGTCACCAAAAATTGAATTGTAGACAAAAATGGGTGATTAGAGTGTCGAACAGTGCAAAGAGGTTACATTTGAAATATTTGGGGATAAACATGAGCCACTCCATATAGAGGAGTAATATAATGAGAATTATATCATAACCAACTAAAGATGTAAAAGCCTCACGTGGGTAGACGGGAGGTGATTACGATGTAGGTGATTAGGATGTCATTTTCATATAATTCAGGATGTTAGTGAGAGTTTACCATCGTAAACCAAGTTTGGATCCTGACATAAGTGGTCAGTATTTGTTACAAGCGCTTCCCAAGGGGAGAGTTACGAGATTTAACATAGAGAGAAATTGGCACCTAAGAATTATGGCACTTTCCAATATAGAGATAAAAGAGCCAGTAGAGGGTAGGCTCGTCTCTTTAAAGCATTATTAGTGGATTTCACGTTGATTTGATATGTCATTAAATAGGCAATACCTAAAGAAATATATCAGCATATAAGAGTGGCAATGACTTATAGCTAATCTGGGATAGTAAGGAGTGGAATTTTAGTTATAATGGTGACACTAGCATAAGTATAGTGGAAGTATTGAAATAATTATTATGAAATTAACTTTGAGTATGTTCGGATACATTGAGTGTTAGAATATGAAGTTTTAGTACTGAGACATATCCAAATTCTAAGGACGAATCAAATATTGGAAGCTATGCTGCGAGTGTTTATCCTCGATTCGAGCAGAGGTTGGGAACGATATCTTCCACTGATGGAGTTTACATATAATAACTCCTATTAGTGTATGATTGGCATGGAACTATTCAAGGTCATACGGTAGGCCTTGCCGTTCTCATACTTTTTGGCTAGAGGTGGGAGACAACAAGGTACTCAGGCCAGAGTTAATTCAGAATACTTCAGACATAATTGAGATAATTTTAAGTCGTATACAGGTAGCTCAAGACAGATAGAAAAGGTACGCCGAGGGCAAGCGGTTCTTTCGAGAGTTTACTGTGGGGAAACAGGTGCTACTACGAGTGTCTCGTGTGAAGGGGATAATGAGGTTCGGAAAGAAAGGGAAATTGGTGCCGAGACATGTAGGGTCGTTTCCTATCATCGAAAGGATTAGATTATTGGAATGCAGGCTTGGGCTGCTGGAACACTTGCATCGTAATCAGGATGGGTTTTATATTTCGTCACTGAGGCGGTATCACCAAGGTGAGTCAGACCACACTCACATTCCATTAGAGAAGATTGACCTACAACCTGATAGTTCAAGTGAGGAGAGACCGGTGGCTATCTGAGACCATAACGAGAGGATATTGAGGTCGAATTTAGTTCCACATGTACGGGTCCAGTGGGAATAACATAATATTCAGAGTTGTTCGCACCAGATATACTTTTATTTTTTGAATTTCGAGACGAAATTCTGTTGTAGGGGGGAAGAATGTAACACCCCATATTTTTAATGATTTTTAAATATGGGATTAATTAAATTAAATTAAATATGGGAAATTAATTGATAATTAATCCGGATTAAAATAAATATTAACGAACGAGACAAGGGTTAGTATTTATTGATGTGAATTATATTGAATATTACTTAGAGAATAAAGTAGTATATGACTATGAATTTATGTAAAATTGTCGCAAGTGAGAAATACGACAGTTAGGGTAATTAAGTCGGGACACCCGTGTGAGTCGTGTCGGTACTTAATTTAATGAAGTAAAAAGTAAATAATTTTAAAGTCATTTAAATTGTCATTTCAAGTGCGCCAAAGTGTCCGGAAGGGTTGAGATAGTCAGAAAATTCTACTCGAGATTTAATTTGGGTCCTGGGTCAATTTTGGACCAAACTGACATCCCGAGAGGGCAATTTGGTCATTTATATTTTTGGAGTAATTAAACCTACAAATTTTCTAAGTTATTATATCTGATTAGAAAAGGCGGGTTAGGGAAAGTTATGTGAGAAACAAGAATAAGCAACAGAGAGGCCATAAGAGGAAGAGGAGAGGAGTTCCAAGACTAGAACCACCACCTTTACACCGATTTCACCACCGATACCACCGGATTTTAGATCGGAGAGAAAGGAACGCCAATATAACCATCTTCTTCAACGGATCGGACCTACATACAAAGAGGCAAGTGTTTATTCTTGAAAACTTATAGCATACATGATATCTATGTTAGTGTAGGTTGAATTAACTATGAAATTTATTTGATTTGAATGAACTTTTGAAGACATTATCATTATCTTGGTTGAAATTGATATACAATAGGATCCTCCATGTGGGTAGTATAAAACTCACAAAATTATATTGAATCTTGATGAACAAATCTGGGTTTTGATGGGTATGACTGAACTATAGAACAATTTCTTGAATTTGAAGAAGTCTATGAAATTGGGTAAACTAAATCTTCATTTTAGAAACTGTTTTGAGCCATTTTGGTGCTAAAAATAACTATTTTGTTTGCGTGTCCTCGTAGAAAATCCCACTTTCTGCATTTTGTTCTTTGTTGCGTTTTTTCCAATACGACTCCGAAATGCCTCAAAACTGCATTTTAAAAATCTGAGCAGATTCGTGAGGCAAATTTTAAGAAATGTTATTTTTAGTTATTATTCCGTTTGAAGTTGCCTAGATTGATTGATTGTGATTGTTGTTCTATAATAAGGACATTAGACGTAAAGTGGAGATTAGGTTTACATAAAGTGAGACGAATAAATATTGGGATAATTGAGAAAATTATTCTGTTTGAGTTAAAACCTTGCGACGTAGTTAATTCGAGGGAAAGGGAATAACCCACAATGATTATTAGGCTAAATTAATAGTGGAATAATTGGATTAATTACGTTAAAATATTCTTGGGTAGTGAATCATCCTTGGGGAAAGTACGATGGGGAGAATATTTTTAAGTTAATAAATATATCGGTAGTATTAGTGAGAAAAAATAATACTACGTATGAATTATAATATTCGGATTGTGTGTATACCTACATTTTTATAGGTTGTGTGAATACCTATTGCTTGATTTATTATGTGTATGACATACCTATGCTGCTTGCTATCACATGAGGTTTACGCGTCGGGACAGTCATATCCTGATAAGACTTCGGAGGATTTTTGACTTGTACCTCAGAACATGGAGCCTAGGTACGGGCTATCTATGATAATGATAGTGATGACGGTCATATATGTACGTAGGTATGCTCTCTCATAAATATACACTTTTTAAAGTTCTTTTGAGGTTTCTAGCATTCTCAACTTAGAGAAAATCTTATTGGACCGTTTCTTAGTATATTTCTTTTTCTTAGGGGCTCTTTTAAACGGTGGCTTTCACGACGAGTTAATTTTGAACTCTCGCAGCCCTTTCCCATGATTCACTCATCATTTTTCAATTAGGTACCAATTCAAATACTCATGGTAAATGATTTTTATGTGCACACTTCTCCTTAAGTCTACTTATGCATAGATGATAAGATTGAGATAAGAACGCCTCACCAAATTCAACTATGCAAGAGAAGTCAAATATCCATGAAAACTGGTGCATGTGTGCAATGTTGGCATATGTACAAAGTCGAATCAAACTGCATATCAACTTCGAAACAACCCCATATAAAACAATGGTTAAGATCATTCTATGCATCGATAATAATGACCAAATATCCTAGCCACATGGATAATGAAACGATTGGAGGAGGGTCCAAGCACACCAATATGCCACATCAAACATGTAAACTCAAAAATAGAAATCGAAAATCTTTTTGGCTTTTTAAACATATTTTGACTCAAATAAAAGAAAAATCTTTTTGGGTTTTGAAAAGTTTTCTCAAAAATAAAATCTTTTTGTATTTTTTCAATAGGACACAAACAAATGAAAACTATAATACAAAATGATACACATGTCATTATACAAGTAATGAATTTATCATTAAGCAACCTACCATATGACAAACAAGGCAACATTATCATCCTTTAGATTTAGCATGGGAAGAATCAAGTGCACCCAAACGAGAATCATGAAGTTTAATTCCTAAAGCCACTAAATCCTATTTCCTAATTCAAGTAGGTGTAAAACGATGCATGGGGGTTTGGGGAACCAGGGAAACTTTATTCCTAAACTTCTTAGGAGCTTTTCTAAGGTCGTAACAATAATGCCTAAGGTGACCTTTCCTACCACAAAACGTGCAAGTGTAGCGATGGTGGGAATGATTACCTATATGTGGACCTTTTCTAACCTTCCTAGTGTTTCTCGCACGTATCGGGGGAATGGGAACAACTCTCTCATCAAAACATATACCTCCCCTATCTCCCTTAATTTGGACGGTGCCTAAGATCTTATCTAACTTCTCCGACCTAGCCTCCAAATCAACCTTAACTCTAGATGAGTCTCTCAATTTCTCCTCCAACTCATGAATCCTAGACTCCTCAAACTCTAAAATCTCCTTTTTCGAGGACTCCATCAAACCACGGAGATTGTCTCGCTCTTTATACACAAACTCTAGTTTCTCCCTAAACTTCTTCTCTTTTGCCCTAAGATCCTCTATTAAACTATCATTATTTTCTATGGCACGCTCATTCAACTTAGCCTGCAATTTTTCATTTGCCTTTTTCATTTTCACAGTCTCGGTATACAATTCATTAAATGCAACTTGCAACTCTTTCACATCTATCTCCTCCTCGTCACTCTCTTCGCCCTCACTAACATGGGATACACTCAAAACCTCCTCGGAAGTATCATTCACATGAGAATCGTCATCGCTCACATAACATGCCATAAACGCAACAAAGTTACGTTCAATGGGGGAACTATCTTCCTCTTATGGATCACTATCACTTAAGGTGTCACTATCAACAATGGGTTTCTTGCCCTCTTTATTAATTTTAGTGAGACACTCCTTAACTTTGTGACCGTACCCCTCACACCCAAAGTACTTAACCGACTCATCTCTTTTAGGCTTATCAAACTTATCCTTAGAGGTGGGATCAACTTTGTTATTCTTGAAATTTTCAAATTTCTTGGCATCTTTAGATTGCTTTTGAAACTTAATAAAAAAAATTAATTTCTTTGCCAACAAAACAACATCCTCAAAATCAGAATCGGAATCGGAATCGGAATCCAAAACTTTAATTTCCTCCTTCCGGATTTTCAAAGCAATACCCTTTTCTTTCTTAGGAACTTTCTTGGAGGTAATCATGTCGATTTCATAGGTTTGTAAGTCACCTACAATCTCTTCTAGTTTCGTTGGCTCTAACTTACCAAAGGAGTTTAAAATAGTCACTTTCGCATCAAACCTACTAGGCAACAACCTAAGGATTTTCTTAATGACACGTTTGTCAGGAATTTTCTCACCTAGGTTAAACGACGAGTTGAGAATATTGGATAACCTAGCATAAAACTCATCAAAAGTCTCACTCTCTAACATCCTAATGGTCTCAAACTGTGTAGTGAGATTTTGAAGCTTTGACGCCCTAACGGTTCTAGTGCCCTCGTGAGTGAGTGACAAAATATCCCAAGACTCTTTTGATGTTTCACAAGTCCTAATTCTATTATATTCTTCCGGCGTGACATGTGAAGAAATAACGTGCAGACCCTTAGAATTATATTGTGAAAGTCTATGTTCAGTTTTGGTCCATGACTCAACAGGCTTTAACTAGTGACCTCACCTACAATAGTGACAGGGGGTGTCCAACCTTTGTCAACTTCTAGCCAAACACGTTCATCAATAGATTTTAATGCACCTCTCATTCTCATTTTTAAATAAGTGTAATTAGTTCCATTAAAAATAGGAGTTCGAAAAAGTCCGTTATTTCCAAAATTCATCTTTGAAAACACACGGGATCACAAAATAAATAAAATATGTTTTCTAGCTCTGATACCGATTTGTGAGAACATAGGGGTGGGTATCCCTTATGCGTGTGTTTCAAATCAAACAAGTTTTCATAAAAAAATATTCAACTTTTAATTTGCACCAAACCAAGTTGTGAAAACTAATTCTTACTTTAAACTAATTTTATCCTTATTAATCCTAAAAATGCATCTTGTGATTAAAGAAAGTAAAGTAAAGTAAAGAATACTCACAACGCCGGATGTACGAGGAAAAAAATCAAAACGGAAAAATAACCTCGAACGGCCCAAGCCAGACAATCTTTATGAACAAAGGTTTTATAAAGACATATTAGCCTTACTTAATGACTTGATCCCCACGGGTCTTGATGCTCCTTCTGATATCCTACCATTCTTCAATAGTGTCCACACAGAATTTCTATCTTCCACGATACCTGTATATAACACTCGCATCCACGTATGTCTCGGTGTCCACCGAATGGCTTTGATACGTCTACGATGTCGAACAAGAAGTCCTTCTCTTTTCTTCACCGCAAAACCCTGATGTTCAAGTGTAGAACAAACTTCTTGGTGCAGCAAGATCACGTAAACATATAAGAATGATCACTCGGATCTTTCCAAACTCTAAGGATGTGTTTAAGCTTTTTAAACCTTAGAAAATGTGTGCAAAACTTGTACTGGATCGTAAACTGTTTTTTCAGAATGCACTCTTTTAATTCTGACGAAAACATGCTTTAAATAGGAATTAAATGCCGCCTAGAAAATTATGTCGTTCGAACGACATAGAAACGTCATTCGCACGACATAAGCATCTCGTTCGAATGAGACTGCTTGTTGTTTGAACGATGCTGCGTGTCAGTTTGAGTTTTTGACTTTTTGTTTAAAACGTCTCTTCCAAAATTGATCTAAATACGTCAAACTCTTTTTCGATCTTATCAAAATAAAAATGTAGTGTAAACATTTAAAACATATTTAAAAACATTTAAAAATATTTTTATTTATAAAAATTACATCCTTATGTTTTATGAAAATAATTCTAAGCACCATTAATTATACGCATTCATACATGTGTGATCTCAGAATGCAATTAACTTTGAAGACGAATAAACTTGCACTAATTAAACTTCAGTATGATTAATTCTTTGAAGCTTTGTCGCAACGTCTTCAATTTCTTCAATACGTCATAGACCAAGTGGGATCGTGATAAAATAAAACCTCCCTATGACATATTACAGTCACAGTTTTGTTCACGGAATTAAGTCAAAACAATACATGGACTCAATTAAAAATTTATGTCCTTACAGTCTTCTATTTAAAGGACTCTTCAACTCCGTTTTCCATACGAAGTCTTTCTCGTTTTTCATTCTGCAAACACTACGAAATCAGTAGAGCACTTTTGGCTTCTTCTTTATTTTCAATTCACAAAAATCCCATATGCCGTGGTGAATTATTTTGGAACCAAAATACGATCTTGCTGATATTGCTCTTATGTAGAGGGTAAATCAACATCATATGAATGCTTGTCATTGAGGATCTTGTTGTGTGAAGATTCTTTGTTGTTTTAGACTGAGGTTCATAGGGAGTGCTACGATAATCCTGGGCTGAGATTAGGACTACGGTTGTTGTGGATTGCTGCGCGTAATTAACTACTGATGATACCGATTGACGCCTGCGGGTATTCGCGTGTCAAAATCTATTTCATTGTAACCGTGTAAGTTACGATTTACAATTATAATGAAATAAAAAGTTTTTCTATTCGGGGATTTTTCCTAAAACTGGTTTCCTTTGCATGTTTATTGATTTTATGTTATCAAATCACCTAGATGCATGTGTTAGGGCTTTAACTAAAATTTGGGTTTAATTAAAATTGAACTTATTTGAGAAGACACATTATTCCGCTGTAGCACACTTCTTATAAGGTGAGAGACCGATTTTAATTAATCATGTTTTACAATCTATTCCGATTTTTACATTGGTAGCTAGTAGCGGCAAAATGTTGCTCAAATAATAAAACAACCAATATAGCCAAGTCATTTAAATATGAGGCCCATATTTAAAAGCGATGAGTGAGTCAGATATGAGGCCCATATTTAAAAGGTACGAGTCAAATATAAAGCTTATTTTTAAAGTTGTGAGTAAAATATGAGTTTTTTTACATATATCTAGGATTATAATACTTACTTTGGTAGAAAAAAATGGGTTGGCTCAACCCATATTAGACCCTCCCAAATTAGATCAACTCATAGTTTTGCCATTATTATTGGAAGGCATTAATGTTCCTAATCAGGTTGTTTCTTGCATTGGGAGGTCCTAATTTGGAAGAAAATAAACATCAGTGGATTAAATGGGAAAAGCCATGTTATCCTAAAGAAGAGACAGTTTATCTTGCAGATCAATTTCTGACATTATTTCTGCTTCCAGTCTTAGAGCTTCTCCAATGTTGTAGTCTGTTAAAAAGAAAATACTATCCACGTGGGCAGTATAGACATTTAGCAAAACAGACGTACTCCAATGCAGTTGTGAATATAAAATATGAATCTCACGTGGCACTTGAATTGAAAGACATCCGGCTATTAAAAGTCTAGTTCTGGACGACTACTTTAAGGATGTGTTCTCATCCTAGTCAGCAAAAAAATTGTTCTCTCTAATAAACTCCAACAAACTCTTTCGTCAAGTTTATTTCCCAGCCCTTTTTTCACCAAACCCTACATCACCAATATCAATTTTTTTCTCCCTCGATTGTGCAAACAGTCTGGTTAGTTCAAAATCAATTGATAATTACTTTCTATTATTTCTATATTTGATATTATTTGTGATGTTAATGTTGAATGTATGTCATTTATTTGCCGAGATATTGCTGAAATTGAAAAGAAAATATAATTATTTTAACACCATAATTTGATTGAATTTAAGTGATCTGCAAAAATTCATTTTTATCAAATTTAAACCTACTGTAAACATCCCAGAAAGCTAGTTATATGTAATTGATTTTGTGAATTATGGTACGGGTCCTTCTTTTGCGGCAAATGGGCTTCCAAAGTAATGTCTTCGCCAAGTTCGGAATCTGACTCGGATAGTTCATCATCTACCAATAAGTCAATGGATCTCGACGAAGATCTGTTAGAAGATCCATGGCATGATAATAGCATACAATGTACTAATTTAACACAAAGTTTGGCCGAAACCACCGCAATCCATGTCCCAATTATAGTCGCATCAATGGCGGTTCAAAATAAACGATCTCATGGTGGCTCTGTTCCTGGGCGACGCTATGTTCCTCGGTGTAGGAAGTCTTGCCACGATCTAATTATTAATGACTATTTCAAGGGTGAGCATTCAAAGTATACACCAGAGCGTTTTCGTCGTCGATTTCGGATGGATGTGGAACTATTCAATCGCATCTTACATTCAATTGGGGGTTATGACGATTATTTCACACAAAAGTTTGATGCTGTTGGAAAAAATGGGTTAAGTCCTTTACAAAAGATGATAGCAGCATTGCGGATGCTTGCATATGGTTGTCCCGCTGATCTTCTTGATGAATATCTACAGATCGGTGAAAGCACTACAATTGAAAGCCTTAAGCATTTTTGCAATGCGATCATCGAGGTTTTTGAAGAACGATATTTTAGAAAACCAGATGAAGATGATATTGCTCGAGTTCAAAAAGAAGGGGAGGATCAGGGCTTCCCTGGTATGCTCGGTAGTCTTTACTGTATGCATTGGCAATGAAAAAATTGTCCGGCGGCATGACATAGCACGCACACTAATGGTTTCAAAAAGGCCCCTACTCTAATTTTAGAGGTTGTAGCATCAAAGGATTTGTGGATTTGGCATGCATTCTTTGGCATGGCTGGTACAAACAATGATATCACTGTTCTCGATAAATCTCCCTTATTCGATGATATTGCGAATGAAGTTGGGCCACCGTGTAATTTTACAGTACAAGGCCATAATTATAAGATGGGGTATTACATTTATGATGGAGTTTACCCAAAATATGCTACTCTTATTCAAACCATCTCGCAACCGTCTAATGTCAAAGAGAGATTATTTGCTAAACAACAAGAAGCCGTAAGAAAAGATGTGGAACGCGCATTTGGGGTGTTGCAAAGTAGGTGGCAACTACCAATATTTTTTGTCTCTTTGAGGAATTAGTTTTGGTGAGTTGTTCCGAACACCATTTCGGATTTCCTTTCATGATCTCCCAACAATGTTCAAATTTGAATGCCGACCCATCACCCATTTCCTTGCACATTCTCAATGCTTCTCGTTTCTACAAATTAATGTTTTAAAAATGAAATATAAAAATTAAAATAGTAATATAAGAAATTCAAAATATTTGTATCAAAGAAAAATAAACACTTACTATATCTTCAATTGAGGCTCCACTTCTTGGAGCTCTCTCCAATGATTCATATAAGCCATGGAACTTGTTAACAGCCGCATGTACAATACCCCAACAACACGATAAAGCATTAATATTTCAGGTCTCATCATACACTCCCATGTTCTCCTTCCAAGCCTTTAATATGCGATTCCACATCGTTTCATTTTTTTTATCCTTACCAATAACTGGATCAATGCTAATATAGAGATATGCCCTCGTTAATGCTATGTCTTCATCAATTGTCCAAAATCGACGAGGAACGAGGGGTTGAGTGGTTTGAGAATTGTTTGAGGCCTTCGTTTTCTTTTCTTTCTTTTTGGCTACTTTAGAAGAAATGGAAGCTTGAGAATCAACCATGGGAATGGAACCATTCAGAAGCCCTTCGTAGGAAAACCCATATTGTTGTTGAACATAAGGAGGATATGAAGCATTAAGAGGGTTAAAGGATAAATTGTGATGGAATTGTGCATTTGAAGGGATAAACTGAAATTGATTGGATTGAAGCAGTGAACTTTGTAGGGAAAACTGAGGAGCATGACTGTTTTGAGAAATGGGTGAATCACTTATGAATACATCTTCGGGATCGGTTGTAGATTGTTGGGAGAATAAAAACTGAGAGTCCTGTGAATCCATGTGTTACAAAGATTCCTAAGAAACACCTACAAAACAGAATTACAAACATACTTAAGTGGAAATATTGCAAACTGAAAAATAATAGCATGATCCATTGAATATTATTAGTTAGGTCTACTTTCATTTTTTATTCATCTAAGTTTGCATGTAAATTTTTTTATCTCTTGTTTTACTAATTATATAATTGGGATCAGTAATCCCTTTTCATTTGAATATGACATGATTTGATAATTATAGGAGCTGACCATTTTTTTTACGTTAGTAATTCCATCAAACAGTTAGTGTATTTTATTAGTAATTCTATCATACAATTGGTGTACTATTTAAATTTATTCTATTTGTAATTCTATCATACAATTGGTGTACAATTAGAAATCTAAATTTTCATAAAAGGACATACTGATAAGAAAAGAGGGAGAATGGTACCTGCTCTCTAAAATTTGGAAGAGAAGCTTTTTGTAGATGAGAATGAGAAGACCCATGTGCTATATATAACGAAGTAATTTGGCGGGAGTAATATAGCGGGTGTATTTTTACCGCCAACAATTTGGTGGGAAATCATATGCCAAATAGGATAGAAGTTACATTTCACACGTTTCCATTGGAGACGGTTTGTTTATCCTGATCCGTCGTGAATTAATTTTCTTGATGACTAAGAAACACATTGTCCACTAATCACAGCCACGTAACAAAAAATAGGCTGTTACATTGGAGAAGCTCTTAGAATCCTATGGGATTTAACCTCAAAATATAATGTGGAAGGCGAAATACAAGATCAATCTCCTAGCGGGTACCACTGGTTCTCATTCGATCAGGAAAGTCATGTTGCTGAGAGCCCGTTAACCATTCAAGATGGAGTAGTTATATGGACTCCATCTTCTTCAAGCGACTTCAATTTCAAATCTGCTATAGAGGCCTGTAGAAAGCATAGTCCATTATCTCTTAAATCTAAATTTATTTGGAATAAATTAAAACTCTCCATATTTTTTAGAAGTTATTAATTTCTTCTATAGTAGTGGATTCTCAAATTTAACTGATTGGTGTCAGAATTGCTTCTCGGTGCCAATGTTGCCATAACGCGGTAGAAATAATTAATCATACATTTGTGGAGAGTTCTTGTGCTAAAGCGGTATGGGCTTTCTTTCGGCAACATTATGGGTGTGAAACTAAATTTTCAATCCTTCCATTCTATGATTTTAACATGGAGTTTATGCAATTCAAAGTTGGATTACATTAAATTTTTATTCTTAAATATCCCTCTTGTTATGAAATTTAAAAATCTAGAAACTGTAGTTTTTTCGAGGAGAAACCTATGAAGGCTGAAGAAATAATCTCAAATGTTTATTCTTTGATCTCCAACATTACGAAGGCTGTGGTGTTCACTTCAAAGACTAACTATTATTTTTTTTCCTGATTGAGCTATTCAATTTGAAGATCAAAACATCGTCTTATATTTTCACAACTATTAGGTGAATTAAACCTGCTGTAGGCTTCTTCAAAATTAAATCAAATGGTTCATCAAAGAGCAATCTAGGGAACTGTGGGACATGAGGTATTGTTAGAGACTGTAATGGTGATTTTGTTGCATCGTTTTCTTTATTCTTAGGCAAAAATGATATTCAATTTGGTATCCAACTTGGGGTTAGTTTGGGTCTTCAAAACAACAAAATAGAATCTGAGTCTAAGCAGATTGTAGACTTGATTAAAGGGAATGACAAACCTCCTTGGAAATTGGTACTTGTATATATATCCGAGTCTAAGAGATTATTATCCCAATTGAATGGTAGATGTGTGCATATACGGAGAGAATCTAACACTCTCGCAGATGGTTTGGCAAATTTGATAGCCTATAGATCTAGTGGCATTTTCAAGTATTATTGATCCTTCTCTTCTCTTTCAAGAATTGTTAAGATGCTCCTAAAGCTTGACAAAGTTGGTCTTCCTTCTATTAGAGTTTTAGTTAAATAGTTCCTTTTTTTTTTTAATGCGGGTATTTACTAATCCCCATATTTTTTTTTATCATTCTCTTTTGTAATGGAGATGTCTATAATTCTTACTGAAGTCAACTCAATAGGCTCAACGTTTGACTTTTTTTCTAATTATTCGAGGGCTTGATCGTGTCACTTAAGAAAAGGTTTTTTTCTTCTTTTTATTAATAATATGTGTAGGGCTATGTCCTTCTTTTATAAAAAAGAAAAATTAAGTAAATTATTATAGCTTGCCCATTTTTATGGTATCTATATTTTACCTTTAATACGTAGTATTGGAGGCATTAATTTTGAACCCTTTTAATTAATGACGAAACTAATGTACTAAATGCTCCTTTAATTTTAATTTGTCTACATGCAGTTGATCTTATCACTCATTTATTTATTGAATACCATGTATTAAATATTTTCTCAATTTTAACCTCTCCACCCGGTCGCCTATCTTATCATCCACTTATTTATTGAATTAGATGAAAGCATCTATATTATAATTTCTCAAGGAATAGTGACGTTTTTACTGAACCTTTCAACCGTTCACCAAAAATAGGATATAAACTTTTCATAGGATATAGAGAAAAGCACTCAAAAAAGTCACCTCATCCGTGCTATCATTTTAAATTTTATAGAATATTAAATTTTTACATAACAATTTGCACTAGAACAGGATGACGTTGTTGAAATTTCAAATATTTCAGGATACACCCCGATGGCTGAGTCTCAGATGAGAACCTTCAATTAATATATGAAATTGGGTTCGTATAAAATTTACAAATAATAGAAAAATTGATCATTTACAAAGACAAACTGATAGAGTTCTTGGGTGTGTATAAAATTTATAAAGACATACTGTTGGATAAATTCTTACGTATGAAATATTTCTTTAGAACTAGAAATATTTCAAAACTAGATCGATCGTAAGATAAATTTTCACACACACACACACACACACACATATATATATATATATATATATATATATATATATATATATATATATATATATATATATTCCATTTCGAATGAGTTTTCTACGTTTGGTATAATAATGTTTAATTTCTTAACTTTAAAACATTGAAAAAGTTTGTTTTATAGTATTTTAGTTGCATATAAAGTCGTTGAAAATATGATATTTTTAGTTTATTTTAAGCATGCAACAGATGAAAAAAAATAGAATATCAGTGTAATGATTTTAAGATAAGATATTGAATTTGTGATAAATACTAACTTTTTTAATTATCTTTATAGTTTTTTTATTATTATCTCTTGTGTATGGCACTAGTTATAAACTAGTTGGATAATGTATAATATCAAATAACAGTATTTATTACAAATAATATCCGGAAAAATATAATTCATTAATTAGTTTTAGGACATATCTCCGACGCTTAGCGTCCTAGGAGTTAGGCAGTTTCTCACTTTTGCCTTCCTTTTTAGAACATTGTTTCTGCATTGTTTTTATCTGCTCAGATTTCTCAAAGCTTGACTAGTTTAGGAAATGTCGAATAGAGGCCAATCAATATCGATTTTTCATGTATGTTAGCTGGCTATGACTCACCTGCACAGTTCCATATGACAATCTAGTGGTCATCCTGTGTTTTTCCAAAACAGTTTAAGTAATAATACTTGGTAATTCACCCATAAAAATAAGCGTCTAAGTCAAATGTAATTTACTAGGGGTCTAAGTGGTAAGGTTTTGTCGGTAAATAGTAGATACCAATACCAAAATCAAATTCTAGATGGTAAAACCAAACCGTACCAGTTTACCACCCGGTACACCAAAATCAATACCAAAACCAAACCGGCTGGTATTTCGATTTTTTCGGTAATTTTGATTTTTTTCTGATTTCGGTAAATTCTGGTTTTTTCTGGTTTCTTCTGGTTTCGGTAAATTTTGGTTTTTTCTGGTTTCTGGTTTCGGTAAACAACACTAAAAGTCCCAAAAAACCAAAAACGAAAACAACCAACTTTTTTAAATATTAAAACCAAAACCAAAACCAACTTTTTCTGGTTTTGGTAAATTCGGTACGGTAATTTTGATAAATTCGGTACGGCACGGTAATTTTGGTACGGTTTTTTCTGGTTTCGGTAAATTCGGTACGGTATGATAATTTCAGTACGGTTTTTTCTGGTTTCATAAAATTCGGTATGGTAATTTCGGTAAACCGTTTTTTAAAAAATTAAAACCAAAACCAACCAATTTTTTTGCGGTAATTTCGGTTTCGGTAAGACTGGTTTCTGGTATTTTAATATATGAAACAAAAATCATTTTTTTTCGGACCAAAACGGTACGGTACGGTACGGTACGGTACGATAAGGTAAAAACCCGTACCGCTTCCACCCCTATAATTTACTTTGAGTTAATCAAATATTCTATAAAAACAAGAACTGAATTCAAAATTCACCTTCCTTTTTTTTAATTTGACCTTTGTCTAGATCATACGTGTAAAATCGTATACACTGTACATATTTCACAAGTGTATGCACATTGCTCCCGTTTGGATATTAGTTTCAACTACACTAATTGATTAGATTGGCATTTGACTTTGACTTTTTGAGGATCATAATGCCCCTTAATGCGTGCGACCGCCATTTTAAGGTTAAGTTGGCTGAGATTTGGTATGAAGGTCTGAAAGCATAGGGCCATTTTGTTTTTCCAAGATTCCAACTCGTAGCAATGCCTTCACTTGTCTTGCATAGTTGTTTTCATTATTCAACGTCACCGTTCCAGCTAAATTAAATTGTTTATATAATGTAATTCTTGTTCATCACAAATTTTAAATAAGCTCAACCTTTCCCATCTGCCGCCACAAAAACTTAGTTTGCTCCAATTCTAACTGATATAAAACCCATTATTATCAACCATGACTAATGAGCTTACCTCTAAAGTCATGAGTTTGATTTTCCTTACCAACAAAAAGTTGGGATCATGGAGCGCAGTGATTAGTCTGAGGTGGGCACAAATTGATCCGGAGTGAATTACTTTCATACCATAAAAAATAAAAATTGCAGATAAGAATTACCTTGTCAAAATGAACAAAATTTTCATAACTAATATAATATCCTGAATAATGGGAATTTGGATAACAAAAAGGTTTGAAACGATCGCATTACTTTTCTGCTTCTGTAATTTTTTAATGGATTTAAGTTTTCTGTTGTCCACTAAAATGTTTTAAAATGATCAGATTTGATAAATTTTGATAATGCATACTTATCATAATGATATAACTTAGTTGATAAACTACGTAGATTATAACAGGTATGTAAACAACACCAATAATGAAAATATAATGTTTGTTGAAGTTTGTTTTAAAACATCTGTTAAATAATATGCAAATTATTTTTTTATTTTGTTATCTATTTTGACTTAGAAATCACGACTCCAATTTTTCCACCTGGCACCATATGATCATGATGAATTGGTGTGAACACATATATATCAAAGACGGTAAGATCGAACGGTGACCAAATAATGAACACATAAAGCATAAGGTGTATTACCATACACATTTACATGAAAAAGAAAGGGACCAACCGACCCATACCCCATATATAAAAACCAGCTACTTCCACCACCTTACCTTTTCATCTTTGTCCACTTCAAAAACATTCTCATTCTTCAAGCATGAATCGCTTTCACCTCTGCCTCTGCCTCTTCATCTTCTCTCTCCTTCTCTTTACTAATCCCTCGGCTCACACCCTCCGCAGGGGCGAAATTTTCTCGGTCCGGCCATCCAACGTAAACCATAATGTTTTTCACCCTCCAGTTCGGGCTCCATATATCGGTAGAGGTTTCGAGTCTGAGAAGAGAAAAGTCCCTACTGGATCAAATCCACTTCACAACAAGCGCTAGGTTCATTTGGAAGAGTTCTCTCCTCATTTCTTCTGCTACAATATTGCATGTTCACTATATATATAGATAAGTATATGTTACAATGGTTGTTCTTTAATGTGGAACTTCTATGGGTGATTCAAAGTCTATCGGGAAAATTGATTTTGAATCACCAATAGAGATGTTGTACAGAAGGTAAGATATGTATCTACGTATTAAGTTACATTATTATTTTATTAATTAACAGTTTTACATGTTTTCCTTAGTTCCTTTTTCTCTTCAATCTTATTCTTGTAAGATTTGTAGCATGTAGAGAACTAATCTTTTAGAGTACTGTAGAGATAGTATAGAGATTATTTGTATGATTTACATTTAAGTTTGATATAAGAACTCTTGTTCTCTTAGTATTTTTTTTCAATTGTAAACTTTATATGTGCATATGATGGTTTTTTTTTTGGAGAGAATAATTAGCAAACTAGTTATAAGGATGACAGTATCACACACTCACATATAATTTCAAAATTATCATATTTCTATCTACTTCCCCTCACAAGCAACACATAATGCATAAGGTACGACTGGGTCAATGCAGGTAATAAGTCTACATTTTGAACTTTTTGGTATCTAAGTCCAATTTTCCAATTATCATCAACAATTGATTTCTGATACTATGCCATCTTTATAATCGTTCTATTAAATATTTTTTTCATTTTCTCTAGCCCCGTATTTGTTTGGTGAGAATGTCAGAAGATAATATTGGGTCCTTGCAGCTTGGAATTGAAATCTATGGATATAGTGTGAATTAAAATTGTTTCTTCTCTCTTGATTTCCTCAGCAACCAAACATAATGATGATTTGATGAATACGTTTCATGGCCTAATATGTTTTTTCAGTCACACAATTTGATAGTGGAGATTACAATCAAACAGGTACACACACAAAAGTATGCAGGAATATAAACACTGTTTCTTTACCCATTTGATTTTCCCCCATTTTATTGTATAGAAATTATATATGTAAACTGAATATATAACCAATTAATTCGGCTCTCCTTTAAGTCAGCATGGACCCAAAATTAAATAGGCAGCGTAAATACCTATTACTTCATACAACCACCATGCATCCTTGCAAGAAAATAATTTGTACATCTTGTTGGTTCTCACGGTCTGTGCAATTGAGTGCGGGTAATTCAGAATATTAACTTCTTTTCCTTATTGCGCTGTTGTTGACTCTTTCAGTTCAGAACCTGACGTACAACCATTCAAATTGGAGCCCTCTTCGGAATTTATATATATACACACACAGCTTGTACTGTTGAGTAACATAGTTTTATCAATTGAAATACAATTTAAATGATATTAACACTGTGGCATGTCCAAATTAATAATATGAACAATAGTCTTAGGACGATAAATTTAATATCATATATAAATTTAGGTGGGATTTTTATGTTACCAATAGGAACATTACCCGTAAAATAACAATAATCCAAGTGTGTTAAATTTAAAAGATATTCATCATATTTAGGAGGATGAATTTGAAAATAATATGTTTCCTTATAATGTTTTCATTTCAAATGGCACTATTAATTTGGAATGAAAAGAGTAATGCATATAGTTACTTTTATTTGACTTTTTTTTATTTGGTCCACATTGGGTGTCAGCAATGTCCACTATTTACACTTTGGTACTTGAAAGCATCATAAAGACATGTATTATGACTGTTTTAAAAAAAGAATCATAACGCATAATCAATATTCGTAATAAAAAAAAAATATATTGCGCCCTGGCTTCTATATATAACTTAAAAATAAAAAATAAAAACCTTCTCTCTATAATATATTTCAAAGGGATCCACATTTTTTATTTGGTTTGGAAAATCTTATATCCTACCAGCTATCTTCCTGGAAGTACGAGAATGGGCAATATTTTCCAAACCCTATGAAATTGTGAAAAAAATTCAAAAAATATTTTAGAGGTGGACCTTTTATTTTTTTTGGCTAAAAGTATGTTGGAGGACGACATTTGACAATTAGCCCAATTTATGAAGCTTTGGATGTCAAAAGTCCAAATTTTAAAAGTTATGGGAGTAAAAATAAAGAAAATAAAATAAAATAACCGTAAAATCCAAGTCCATAGAGATTTGATCCTTCTATTAAAGCTGTGATCGAATTTGGTGAAAGTCAACAGGGCTTTAGTGCACATATTTGTTACCCCACGTACTTGCTTTTATGTATGTGCGTGTATAATTATGTTATTCTTAATGTGTGGGTGTGTATAAATCTTGAAGTTATTGAACAAATTATTACCTGGTTGAATTAATACCTCCAATGTTATAAAGTCAATGAGAAATGCACGCACCATTATAAGCACGTTGCAGCCTGAAAGGTTTAAGATAGTCATTGTATCAGTTGTCTATAGACTATATTGAGATCATAATAACCGAGTTGATACGCACATTTATGTAAATATACACAAGTTGCGGGTTCTTTGCGTACCATTTTTGATAAGTTTAGTTTGGAGATCATCACTAAATAATTTTTTAAAAAATTCAATTTAAAAATAAGTGAGACAATCAACAGTTAACCGCATAAAATGCAGATGTTCATCTTTTTATTTAATCTTCATTTTAGTTTGTTTGAATTTAGTTTCATGTCCAAAGTTTTGTTAGGTCCCCTCTCATTTATTTTTTAAATTATATTAAGTTTCATAATCACTCAAAACCTCATTGAATCACTTTCTAATCATCTTTTATATTTTCTGTAGAGAATGACACTTGTCTCATAGTTGTTACAATTTGATCAAGAGAACAAATAAATCTTTAAAAGTGAAAATGAATATTTGTGATCCCATCTCATTCTTATAACATAGTAAACAATTGTATTTTTTTAGTGATTTTTTTTGGAGATGATATCCGGAAAAAATCATAATTTTTTTTTTTTGGACAATTTAATAATTTTTTTTATAGAGATACGTATATATGAGGTCCTCATACGAGACTAATTGTGTGTGTGTGTGTGTGTGTGTGTGTATATATATATATAATGTTCTTGTGCGGACTAGTCTGCATTTTAAGAATGCGGACCGAATATGTGTCACCTAACGGTGCCCCTAGAAATTATAGGCACACTCTCTCTTTTCTAGTGTCACCTAACGATGGGCCTAGAAATTATCGGTCAAATTGTAGGCACCCTCTCTCTCTCTCTCTTTTCTGGCTCATCGCTAGATGGCACATGTCCGCTCCGCACTCTTAAAATACGGATTGGTTCGCACAAGAGCAGTATATATATATCAAAGACGGATCTGAATATTAAAGTTATTCAACATTCAAGCCTCCGTGAGATTTATTTTGATAAGGTTGTGTTTTAATACCTTAACAGTTCACTTAGAGTGTTGGGATAATTTTTCTAACTTATTTTCTAAGTGTTCAGGCAGAGTTTTTCGTCAAAAATATTTTTCTAGGTGTTGAGGCGTACTTTTGAAATAAAAAAGAAACAATTATTTTTTTAAGGTCATTCGAGCGACCTGTAGAGTCGTTCGAGCGACATTACATCTCGCGCGAAGCTGTCGTTTGAGCGACATTGAGATTCGTTCGAGCAGCCTGCTTATTTCTTTCGAGCGATCTTTCGCCTCAAGTTTTTTATATAAAGAGTGTTAAACCACTCCGTTTTCGTTAAAAACTCCCGACATTTTAGTTTCTACAAACACTGCAGATCGGCAGAATCCTTTGTCTTCTTCATTTAAGGTTCAAATTCTTTTGTTTTCATATTACAAATCATCCCAATCTTTATGTGAATTATTTTGGAACCCAAGAACACAATTTTGTGAAGTTTCCCTTGTAGAGAAGATCTCTACTGTTGATCTAGGTGCCACTTGAGAGAGGTGTTGGGTTGGTGTGATTACGTGTCAAAGGGAATACTCGTGGGTGCTCCTGCGCTGACTGAAATGCAGTTCGTGTGGAGTTGTTGTGGAATTCCATTACTGATTTAGGTTGCAGCCTGTTTGAGTTTACTGCAGTTAATCCATTGCAGATTTCACTTCTAATCATTGTGAGTATTATTTGTGAAATAAAAGGTTTTACCCGAAAGGAGTTTTTTTCCTGAAATTTGTGTGTCAGCAATTTATTTATGATTGTTTGATTTATCCTCACCTAGTTGCATGTTTTAGGGCTAAATAAAACTGCTTTAAAAATTGATACCGATTAAATATGGTTAACTTGAAAATTTGTGAAGTCGGTTTAATCAAGTATCACACACTTACATTTTACAAATTGGTATCAGAGGAGGTTACACTATTTTTTTGTGTATTACTATTTTCGCAAAGATTGTGTTATATTATTTTTTTTAAATCGTTTTTGTGAAAAATCGCAATTTTATCGATGGAGCATTTATGTAATCGGAATCCCCCTGATGAAATGAGTCAAAGTTTTGATGAATTAAATTTTTTGAATTTGACGTTTGCTAAAAGAATTGATTTTTTGGAAAAATAAAATTTTCGTTTTAAATCCGCTCAAAAAGTCAAAGAGGTTTTTATCATGAGAAATTTGTTTCTTTGAACCATGACTTTCATGGGTTAAAATTGTCCAAAAAGAAGAGTGACGATAGAGTCCTATTGTTAGAAAAAGAATTTGAGGACTTTAAAAATTCTAGGGTTTATGTTTATACCAAAGAGGATAAAAATATTTTAATCGATGAGTTTATGGCACGTGAGGAGACACTTAGGGATAAGTGTGTGTATTTTAAAGGAGAACGTGATAACCTTATAGGAATAATTGAAAATTTAGAGAAGGAGTCCCTAAAATTAGAAGAGTCTAATTCTTTACTTGAGCAAATAAATTTGAAGATGAAAAATGATTTGACAAACTCGAGTAGTGTTGATGGCAATGGTAGTAGCTCGTCGTGTTCTAATGTTTCGAGTGTTAAAGTCAAGACCATTATTTATTTTAGAGGGTCAATAAATCCTTAGGACGGTAGAAAAGGTCAACCCATAGGTATCGTTCCACCCGTTTACACATGTTCACATTGTGATTGGAAATGTCACCTTATGCATTTTTGTTTCGATCTTTGAAAAAGTCTTAAGAAGTTGAAGACTAGTGTTCCTTTAGTTCTTAAAATCCCCATGCATCGTTGAACACTTATTTGGGTTAGGAAATCACTTTTAGAGACACTAGATGTTAGATTAGTTGATTCTCGATTGCTTGCACTTGATTCTTCTCTTGCTATATCTTATAGATGATTGTGTTTGCATGGTTCGTTTGTCATACGCTAGTTGTTCTTCATGATATATTCTTGCTAGTGTTATGACTTGTGTACTTTTTGTATTAGACTTTTGTTTTTGATAAAACTTTAAAAATACAAAACAATTTTATTTTGATAAAAATTGTGAAAAAAAGACAAAAAGAGTATTGTATTTTGTTTACACCATTTATGTATGGACATTTAGGATGATCGAGTCACAATTTCATTCCATATCCGTGTGACTGTTTGATAGTGTTTTGATATGCATCATAATTTCATTTTTGTGCTTTACAATGTTTGGAGTCATGGAGATGTGATTGGTTCTTACTACTTACATGTTTGACTCATGAGTTCATTTAATGAACACTTGCACGGATTTGCTTGACTATCATCCTTGTCAATCACATGTTGACCGATGTGCTTTCATCTCAATTATGGCTTTAAAACGAACTAAATGCGATAAAACTTGACAATTAAAGTAGTGCATGTAAGAACCGTTTGTAACAACCCGCTTAATTAAATACTGGGTGACCCATCCTTTACCCAATCAAATCGAATTATTCAGTTGGCTCATTCTTAGCATCAGTGTCGAAAAATAATTTTTTTTCTTTCATTATTAACCACCTAGTAATCAGTTAAGCTAGTGCTAAAAATTTTAATTTTAATTTTAAATAAAATTTCTTTTTAACAATACCAACAATTTAACATATAATTCAATCCACAACAATAACTAATAAATAATAATCATCACAACTTATTCAATATAACTGGAATAAACTTCCCAGTTTAAAATATCTCAACACAACAAACCAAGTCAAACCAAATGTATCCAAATTCAACATAAGTAAAACTAATGACTGAGATAGAATGAAAATGAAAAGGATCAATTGACAACATGTCATAGAAGAAAATGACTACAGAGTATTGGAAACAATAAAATGATGCGTCCAATGCAAGGTCTACCCTCCAAAGCATCCATAGAGAATAAATTTGCGATCCTCCCAGCTGGGCGTCCCTGTGAATGGACACCTAATATATATATAAGAGAAGAGAATATGTAAGAGAATACAAGTCGGAACCCGATTGTAAAAATTTTTAAAAACAACAAGTAAATAAATGCTACAATATGCAATTATTATATACATGTTAGATTCCCGAATTCTCACTTGAGATTCTCACCTCTCAACTAATAGGCACGCCTAACGTATTATTCTAGTTACTATTCCCATTTTCACTAGATTATCTCCTTGTATTAACTGACCATAGCCCTTATCTTTCCCCATGTATTTCCTTCACAATGCATGTAATAAATAAATATATTAATTCAATTCTCAATGTAATTAAGTGTTCTCATAGTCAATTAATTTTAGATTTCACTATCTTTCATGTCAACTCAATTTACATAGTAGATGACATCACAAGTATATATATATATATTTACTCTATTAGACATATATATACACAATACTGTACCCTTAGACATAGGTGCAGTGCATGCACTACTCTGCTATTATGTCTGGGTACATCTCGTCATTGTACAAAGGACCACTAGTTCAATATCTCACTCGAACCATCATCACAAATCACACATATTGGAAGAAAATATAGTTTCAAGCCTATGGGCTACGTACATACCTAGCACCCATATGACCGTCATCACTATCATTATCACAGATAGCCCGTACCTAGGTTCTATATCCTAAGGCACAAGTCAAAAATCTTCCCAAAGGCTCATCAGGATATGACTGTCCTCAATGCACAAACCTCCCGTCGATAACAGGTAGGCTAGGTATTTCATACACATAAATCATCATATAGGTATACACTCAACCTATATATATATATATATATATATATATATATCAACAATAGTGCATACGCACAGCTCACATTACAAGTCTGATACGTCGTATACTTATATCTCGAATATCCTACGCATCATGGTATTTTAAACCTCAATTATATTATAGGTATTCGCTCTGCCTATGTATATATATATATCAAAAAATGGATATACTCTCATCCCATATACAAATCCCATACGTAGTATATTTTAAGTTTATCCCATAAACTAATAATTCACATTTTAATTCACACTTCCCATTATTCCTAACATATCTTGTTAACCGAAAGGATTTAATTAATTATTCCAGTATCTACTTTCAACCCATACTTATTAGTCCAAAATCCAGACTTATTATAACAAGCCCAGATTATATTATAATTCCTAATAATCCTTTTTTCCGATAAAGTTATAATCTGCCAAGAAATATAAATTACACTTCTGAGGATTTTCTGCTCTAATTTTGAAAAAACTTAAAACTACAGTCCTTTTTCTATATATTTCTACCTACTGGTTGTAACATAATTCATCCTTAAAACCTCCAATAAATTATCCCAAACTCATTCCAAATGATATACTCAAGTATGTACATGATTTATAACATCAATTCATATCAAAATCATCATGGAATTTTGATGAATCATACTAATCGTATTTTAAATTTAAGAAAATATACATAATCAAATTCTTTCTCAAGAACACATATAAACCCAAAATTCCCTCATCAATTAAACCCAAAATTTCACGGTGTTAATTCTAATTTCTTCAAAGGAATAATCCTAAATAATTTCCATTCCAAGAATTACATCAAAATCATCAAATTTTCATCTTTGATTTATAATTTTCATGGATGTTTGTCCCTTCTAATTTAACATGGATATTATACTTTCTAATTGGAACAAGAATTACACTTGCCTTAAGGTGTGGGTTTGATCCTTTGGTGAAGATGTATGTAGGATGCTTCTCCCTCCTTTCCAATCACTTTTTCAAGGTGGGGTAACCCTTGGTTTGCTCTCAAAACCCCTCCTCTTCCTAGAGTTCTCTCCCTTCCTGTAAGGCCCCAAAACATGATAAGGAAGGTTAATTACATGATTAAGTATAAATTATTAGTTATTAATTATAAATTGGTTATGTGTGTAATCTTGTTAATTATCTCGTTTAGGGGATGCATGCTCATGTGATATATATGTGGTTTATATTAGATGATTATCGAGCTTATGATCGGGGATAACATATTTAGAGCATATGATTAGCTATATGGTTAAATGCATCATAAAATATATTTTTAATGCATCGTTATGTTCATAAAAGTAAACCAGGGTGTTGATACGAAATTGGCAATGTTTTGTCGCCAAATGTGAAAGTTTTGAGATTTTTGGTAAATTGCTACTCTCATGTTCGAGCCCAAATTAGGCGTACTAGTTATATGATTTGGGGAAAAAATAAAATATGAAAGTTGAAGATATATGAATTAGGGTTTTAACGCAACAAACGGTGTGTTAAACAGTGGTCCGAACAAGAATTTATACCGAAAGTACGAAACAAGGGCAAATATGTCCATCCTTTAAGTAATATTTGTCTTATTAGCACAAAATGTGCTGTTTTTTGATTGGTTAGAGGGTGGGTGATGGTTTGGCTGACTTAAACTTATTTAAAGAGCCCCCTTGCTCTGCCAATTCATCTATGAAAAAGAGTTTTGCCTAAAGAGAGATAAAGAGAAGAAAGCTAAGGAATAAATCGTTGGAAAATTTTCTATAAATCAAAGAATCCTCGTATGGTAATTACTTCTTTATTAAAGTTGGTCACATGGATGAGTTCTAAACTTGTTATATTTTTTTTTCTGATTTGAATAAATATTTTTATTATACCCATTATGTCAAATTTTGTTAAAACAAAGATGGTTTAAGAACCTATGTAATAACGCATGTTAAGATCGTAAATGCTAACTTTCACTACACCAAAATGGGAGATTTGTGAGTGCTGTTAGCACTCACAAATGACTTTTATAACTGCGATTTACCGTCATAATTTAGGGGGTGACAAAAGAAAATTTATAACTCCTAACAGCAGTCACAATTTTTTATAACCCCTATGGAGTTATGACTGGTGACCCCAATTTGTAATTGCTATTCGTAACTGCTCACAACAGTTACGAATGTTATATTTGTAACTGCTGACAGCAGTTACGAATCATATATTTGTGACTGCTGTTAGCAGTTACAAAATTAATAGTAGTGGCAAATTTGTGACTCCTATTAGGAGTTACAAAATTAAATTTGTTAAATGTTGTAAAAGCTATTACAAATATCTTTATATTTTTACAAAAGGATGAAATAATGAAAGTAAAATAAATATCATGATAACAAGTCTAAAAATTTTGACAACATTTCATTTATATTTCTGATATTCCAAATATCCAGTACACATAAAACTTGTTAAACTTAATTTAACATCAAACAACCCCTAAGTGGGCGCCAAGTACAAAATGAACATAGAATAAAAAATAAACTAAAAAAAGTAACGACACAACACTTCGATGACATGGAATGCCATGAACATGTAAAAAATCATTCTAAATCTAGACCAGGAGTCACCACGCAGTGGATACAATTCGTGAAGTCTAGGTATATCAGCCGTGGGGGGTATTGATGCGGTGACATCCTCCCTCGTGTACTCGGAGTATGCCTGTTGAGCAAGTTCAATGGACTCAAATTTTTTGAATACGGCGCCTCGGTATCCATTAACTTGTGCTTGTGTTGCTTGCCACGAAGTGTAAAACACCTGGATTTAGGCCTTTGAATACTACGCATGTCGGATATGGCATGTGTATGCCTGCAAATAATAAAATGTGATTAATATATATATATATATATATATATATATATATATATACTAGCGTATGCCCGTGCCTGAAGGCACGACGAAAATTGCAAAAAAAAATCGTTACCCGACAACAAAGTGAAATAAATGTACAATATTTCTGTCCTAATTTTAAAAAATTTGGGCAGAGTTCCCTTTATTTATAGGACTATCCACCCTGTTTAAAAAAATAAAAATACTCAACAACAGCAATACTACAATACTCGAGGTCCATATTGGACCTCATTTCAACCACTTCATCAATTTAACAATAATATTGACAACTATTGAATAGGATGTTGAGTCAAGAACCGCACGCATCACCGTCAAGAACCGCACGCATCACCATTCAACTACATAGTAATCCCAAAACTTTGAATCTACAAATAACTACAAAGTAATCTATATAAGGGGTGGTGGTGGATATGATAGGAATGATACAAACAAACAACTTCCCCAAAATTGGGTAAACATATATGAATTTCATTACCATCATCTTACCTTTTCTCGTCGTTAAATGATAGCTTCATTTATATCTTACCTACTCCTTCACCTGAAATAAGACATGTGAATTGATAATTAAAAATGATAGCACAACTTGAACCAAAAACCATCCATTTTACTTGAATACAAAAATCATTGTAAAACAGAAGCATTTTATGCATATGTGACAATTTATAGGTACATAAAAACCATTCTTGAATATTTTCAATCAAGTCCCCTAGACTATTAATACAACAATCAAATAAACCTTATGAAATAGTAATTCACATACCTGTCATATAATTAATAGAGATGTTGTCTTTGAGAGTTTAGCAGCATAGAAATAAACAGTTACTGGTACCAAACGACTCCAAAGTTGTGAACATGATGGTTTGCTGATTAGTAGACCTCGGCAGGGTAGTACATATTTAAGAAATAATACAGGTTTCATACATGACGCATTGGTTCGCTCTAAATAAAGCTTGTGATTCAAGTGCAAATCTATCGCAACGCATTAGTAGAGCTTAAAACACTAACCCTTGCATGACAAGAGAAGTTAAGAAACTATGATACTCCAATACCAACACATGAAGTTCCATTAGAACAATTATAAACCAAACCCTAAATATGAAGTTCAAGCATCCAAGGTGGGATTATGATCCCCAATCATAAGTCTAGCTACTCATAATTGAAACTACACTACACATGCTAGTTAACAACATAATTAAGTTAGTTATCTAGTTTAAACACAAACCAATACAAGAGATGGAATTAAATGCAAATTAAAGCTAGTAGAACAAGTAGAGAAGAAGTAAATGAGTAATTTCATTAATAATCACAAGTTGTGTACATGGGGCACAAAAACCAAAATTAGAAAATAGACTAAGGGCCTGTTTGGTTGTCCCCAAAATTATAAATTAGCCCATTTAAAATTAACTCATTCATGAATTGTCTTATTATTAGTGTTTGGTTACAAGAATGAACAAATTCAAAAATGAACCAATTCATGTTGATTCACAAAAACTTAAATTAGTTCATTTCACCAAAAGTTTGAAATTGCACAATTTATAATTACAACATGAATCTTAAATGCACCACTCCCATAGAGTACCTCTCACCATACTACTCTCTCTCTCTCTACACACACACATACACACACACACACATCAAAAGTAAATAACTCCATTTTTCTTTTCCAAACACACCACAAATTAGATTTAAACCCATTTAAAATTAATACATCGACAATCTATTCATTTCAAATTGATCAATTTATAAAATTAAATAATTTACGCAACCAAACGGGCCCTAAATGTACTCTCTCTTCCCCACATCACTACACAACTACAAAGTTACAAACCCAAAAATCAAAATAAAGAACCAAAAAAGTTAGCAGCAGAGAAAGCGGGATGACAACGCCCTACATATGGTCCGGATGGCGGCTCGAGGATTCGGGCGCGGTGGGGTCACAAGGGGCATAGGGATCATAAAGGTAAGGAGACACATCAGCCTCGCCCCCATGAATATGAGCAAACAAATTCATCTGTGCCCGGGCAATCATGGAAGTATCTCGCTGATAATCAGCCCGTAAGGATGCGACGTTCGTCATATAAGTGTCCCGAAACTCGGTAAAATCACCCTGCAACGATGCGAAGTTTGCCATATAGGTGCCCCGAAACTCAGTAAAATTAGCCTATAACTCATCCATCCGCACCCCGAGATATGTAATGGGGTTAACAGTAGGAGGCACAGGAGTTGGGACTGGATGAGGCACTTCCGAAATATCCGGCATAGGAGCATCAGGGGCATCAGGAGCATCCAACATATGCTTTTTCCTCCTCTCCCAATAATATTTCCCCAAGATTTTAGCAATGGTCTTATCATTAAACACCTTGGTCAGCCTAGGTATCTTGTCGCTGCCCAAGACCTCACATCCGTCATCCCTGCAAATTCGGGAAATCAGTCGCGCAAAAGGAAGAGTTGTGGTTCCCTTCTCGCTATAGGCAGCGTTCACTATTTGATGCAACATGAGGGCGGGAAGACTGATGACCGTGTCATCCCCTAAAAGACTGTATAAGAAGAGGGCCTACTTGTAACAGAGGACAGCCTTGGTCTGAGTTGGAATGATGGAATTAACGGCGATGAGATAGAGGATACGATGTACATCGGCCATGCCCGAAGTGGGGAAAGTCTCCCCCTCCCAAATCTTGCCGGGTGCAAGACGCGTAATAAGTACCTCTTGTGGAAGCTGAGGCGCATCTGCGAGGACCAGGTAATGATAGAGCTCGGGGTTAGAAGCCCCACTAAGGTGCGCAGCCAAGATGGGCTTAGAAATAGTAATCCGCCTCCCTCTCACATACACTTCATACGTGCCGCCGCGCGTAGATACTAGAGAAGCATAAAAACGGCGCACGTGGTCCTCGTTGACCTCCCCTCTCATGGATAGATGGGCCTCCCAATTGAATTTGGCTAAATATCGTCTTACAGAAGCCGGCATCTCATCTAAAATCACCTCCTTCTCAATAGCAATCGGGCGACTGGTTTTGAACATGGCCTGATACGACTCCATCTCATCCTTGGAACGAAAAGATTCAAAACCAGCGCCTCCCCGTCTAGTAATCGCATTGGATGATGGCTTGGTGTTCGAAGGAACCTACAAAACATTAATTCAATACACACACCATAAGTGCGATGCATAAAATCAAAGTAATCGTGAAATTTGGGGAAACTAGGTTCGGACGGTGCGCGTTGGGAAAAATTGGTCGAGTAGACGTAACCGACGCACACCACACTCAAACAAGGATAATTAAACAAGAATGTGCGATAAAAGGTGCGAAGATGGAGCTTTAGCGTATAAAACCTTCACAGAGGCATTTTATCAAACATATAGCGTGCAATGTATAGAAAGTAATGTGAAAATGGCATTTTCAAAGTGAAACAACCCCAAAAAATACTACTTAATCATCAAAGCAACATAAACAAGTTGTATTAGTTGAATTTACATCACAAACAATGAGAAAATATGAAGTTTCCTGCAGAAAATGTGGATTTTACAAGAATGCAATTAACCCTACTTTTATACAAAGAACACTAAATAAGATTTGAAAACAATTTAAGAGGGTTGAATTAGTAACCTTAGATGAGGATGCCCTGGATGAGGAAACCATGAGGGTGAAAATGAATAAAATAAAGGAAATGATATGGGAGAGGAGGAGGTCTTCGGCTAAGGGAGAAGAGAGAATGATAAGTTGATTTGCTAATTTTGAGGGAATTTTAAGTGACCAGGTGAACCGAATCGATTCGGTAGTTAAACCGAATCGATTCGAAACTCTCGAATTCAACACTGTCTAAAGGCGAATCGATTCGGATGTAGAGACCTGACACTTTTGGTTTTCCGAATCTATTCGAAAGTAACCCGAATCGATTCGCAAACCCTTAATTGGCTACTGGAAGGGGTCAAATCGATTCGGTGATAAATCGAATCGATTCGGATGCTGGGATCAAACTTTCTGCTTTGCTAATTTCCTAAATCTCATGAAATTTGATCATTGGTCCACCTTAAACTGGATTTCTTGGACCCATATGGTATATCTAATGTATGTAACAGGTCTGGAACCAAAAAATGCAACCCCACACGTGCCGGGGGATGCTCGGCACCAAAATTGAGAATTTATCGAACCCAATCACCCCTGCTAACGGGGCTGCTGCATACGATGTCCGGTTGTAAATCCGTAGATATAATTAGGACGTAATTCACAATGTGAACACCTATTCTTCCCATTCTTCCGACTTCGTTCCAACTAAAGTTCACACACTTAACAATTATGTCGGGTTCTAGATCGGAAGACATTCAAAACAGATTACTAAAATTTAAAATAGAGTTCAAACACTACTAATTGTTCACTTTGACAATTTGTTCAAATTTCTCAAGAAAAATTACTCTGGATCACTTAAGGATAAGACAAAGCAACGGCCAAACCACCCAAGATTTCTCGACATCCTTAATAGTGTCCGCCCCATAACTTCGACGATACGACGGATGATTCTCTTCTCCTGGCTCAACACTACTAACGTAAACCTTACGTTCAAATATCAGCAATTGATGGCCATGCACCACCGTTCCAGTAGCAGCTGAAGCAACAACTTGTCCACTTGCAATCTTTCTCTGATTTGAAAAATCTAATAAATCGACATATGGATCATGTGGAGGATCAGTTAAATATCCAAAGTTTGGCTCAGTTGAATCTCCAAAGTTTGGCTCAGTTGACGGGGGGGGGGGGGGGGGTAGGAATGTAATCATGGGGACTTGAATACGGAACTGGAGTGTAATCATGGGGACTTGAGTGCGGAACTGGAGTGTAATCATGGGGACTTGAATGCGGAACTGGAGTGTAATTACGAGGACTTGGATGTGGGACAGGAGTATAATTGCGAGGATTTGGATTTGGTATTTTCAATCCATTCGATTCAAAAGCACTTAAAAGCATGGTAACGGATGATTTGAGAAATGCCATATCCTCATCATGTTTTTCTTCTTGTGTCTTTGCTCTAGTCAACTGTGATGCTATAGGAGCAATTGCCTTAAGTTTACTTTTGGACACGAGTCCAACACAACGAGTCTCCCCCCTAGTATCTTTTTTTTAATTAAAGGCATTCAATGCATCTGTATCAATACTGTTTGGACTTGAAGAACCTTGACTACTTCTCGGCTCACTCAATTTTTGCTGCAAAATTATTTATGAATCGATTAAAACCATTGAACGACGAAACTTGAAGGAATTTAATTATTACAACTGAGATTACAAAACTCACCATATCATCATCTACCTTTGGGTGAAACTCCCCAGTTTTCCGCCTACGACTTTCGAGATACACTTCCGAACGATCAACAGGTCATTTATTGTTAAGAACCTATAAGTTAATTTTACATTAACTATTTGAACAAGACATATAATATATATACACATTAAAATAAGAAAGGGTTTATACCATCTCCTCAATTTTCTCAGCATACGGCATCCGACCAAGACAATGGACGTCAGTCTTTTTAGCCCTGTTCAACCGGCCTTGGTGTCGTTGTTTTAATTTTGCCTCAGATGCTTCGCGCGAGATGAATTCTTCCACTCACGAACAGGGATATGCTCTTTCTCCGGTACTTGATCCTTCAGGGCCTTTATCCCATCACTGCCCAATCCCTTAAAATAAGTCGAGTGGAGGTTACTTCTAAAAGTCTTCAATTGAATACCAATGGCTTTCATGGACCCCTCCTTCTGGTCGGCCGAAAGATTGAACTCTTTCATGAGCGTATCCCACAAGTCGTCCTTTTTTATTTGCTCAACCGTATCCCAACTCTCATATTTTAAGCCAATACAAGATTTTAACAAAGACAAGGCTCGAGCTTTAAAAGGATTCTTGCCACCTATTGGCAAACCAAATAGGTTAAGGGAAACGTTAGCACGAGAATCAATGGCAGAATGTTCATCATGACTTGAACTTTCTGGCCTGGATGATGGAATTGTATTCTCGGACGCCATTTTCTGCATTTTTATATTTATGCATTAGTTCATATGTTAATACAAGAGTAAGGAAATAATATAAAAAATATAATATAAGTTATACCTTTTCAACATATTCTAAAAGTTTTGATAACTGAAACAAACATAACATGCCACAATTAAACATCTACTCCTCTAATGCGTTTAATAATTTCTTTAATTCTGGGCTGTCATCCATAATAGACTGAATCTCGATAGGTGCCTCTATATCGTCTACCGATGTAGTCAAGCGCTGAGGAGAATGTAAAACAACATATCATGGATCATTGTTGGGGCTCTTTGCATAAAACACTTGCTTTAAGTTTTGGAATGCACAAACGAATGGTTCGTCATTAACATTGTCTTTACTCTTCAACTTGGCCAAATCAACCTTCACCATGTGGGTGTCAGGGTCGACCATACATGCATTCTTGTCCCCCACTCTCACCCAATCAAAGTAAAATATAGGTATGCTGAAAGATATATAATCTAATAGGATAATTTGTTTTATAATCCCATAATACGTCATCTCAGCTTCTATCAAGTTTTTATCTTTCGCGCTTGCCCTGAAATGAGTTAATGCTTTATATGAAATGCCACTGTTTTATTTTCCAATGAGTTTTAACTCGTGTGTGCTTGAAGAGAACACAAAACCATTGACACGATATTGTCCAAACTCCTTGGCTACAAAACTAGGCCCATTTGCTAGACGTGCAAGCCTCGTCGATACTTCACCAGCTTTCAATAACTGAAACCAAGAAAGTATTTGCATTGTGAATATGTTGCAAAGATAGTAAATAAAAGTGAGGTATTACTGTAGTCACCTCGGAAGCTACCCAATGCATAAAGTCATTGTCTGCGCTCGCGCCTCCCTTCCTCCTCTTGGCATGCCCGAACTCATTATATTGCCTAGGTTAAAACACTAAAAATATTAATTTCTAATGAATATAACATCGAACATATTACATTATTTTACAAAACACTTTAAATAAACTCACATTTTCCATTTATCTATGCCTTCATGCTTCTCGAATACATATCGAGCCACCTGGTTATATTGTGTACTTGTTAGCTTCACTACTTTACCTTTCCCCAGGGCCTCCTCATCAGCAAAGTCTTCTAATTCATCAATAAAGCATTCACGACCTCCAACGTTTGGGTTAGGCATATATTCCTTTGCATACAAGGAAGCCTCTTCCATAATGTACTCCTCAGCAATGGACCCCTCAACATACCGTGTATTCTTAACGTAATCTTTAAAAGTTTTCATTAATCGTTCGAACGGATACATCCATCGGTACCTAACTGGTCCACATAAAAGTGCTTCATCGCACAAATGCACTAAAAGGTGGATGCTTATGTCAAAGAATGAGGGAGTAAAGTGCTTCTCCAAAACACATATAGCCTCGACCAAAGTTTCTTTCGCTGCCACTATGTGCGTCCTGTTGATAACTTTCTCACACAATAGGGAGAAACATAAGCTAATTTGTAGAATGGCCCTTCGAAGATCCTTGTGTTCCGAAAAACAGTGTCCGGACAACAGAGGGATAAGTTGCATTATCACATGCCAATCGTGGGACTTGGACTTTTTCAAATCTTTTGTTGCGTCGCAGACAATCCTGCGTAAGTTTGATGAGAAATTAGAAGGGACCTTCAAGCCCTTTAATGTTTCTAAGAACATATTTCTTCCTTCAATGCATAAAGTATAAGATGCAACTGGCATATGCTTTTTTCCAGTGTTTGTATCTTCTTTCAACCATAATGATCTTTTAATCTTCAAATCACGAAGATCTTCACGGGCTTTTTCTCCATCCTTGGAATGAGAACCACCAATGCATGTGCTTACGAGATGCTCAATGATATTTTTTTCAGCGTGCATTATGTCTATCACATGTCGAAAAGGATGTTCCTTCCAGTATGGAAAATCAAACATTATTGATCTCTTGGACCACGCTGTTTTCACATCAACATCCTTTCTTTTACGTTTTTAGGCTAAAATTATGGGGTGTTTCCCCCTCAACTTTTGATCAGCCTTTAATGACCTTTCTTCAATTTCCAAACCAGAAAGTCTTGGTGGAGGTGGTCGCGTCTCGGTGCCTTCTGGGAGAAAATTGATTCGTATTGACCTGAATTTGTGACTTTGGGGCAGAAATCTTCGATGACTATGATAAAAAAGTTTACCACTTTTCTTAAGCCAGCTGGCTTCAGTCTCCTCTCCACATATAGGACAACCTAGGTAACCATGTACATTGCACCCAGATAAGGTCCCATAAGCAGGAAAATCATGAATTGCCCATATCAACATAGCTCTCAAAATGAATTCCTCCTTTTTGTATGAGTCAAATGCTCTCACACCTACAACCCATAACTCATTCAATTCATCTATTAGTGGCGCTAAGAAAACATCAATGTCACTACCCGGTGCTTTTGAACCTAGTATCAATAACGACAAAATTGAAAACTCCTTTCTCATGCACAACGACGGGGGCAAATTTAAAGACGCCGTAAACATAGGCCATATACTCTTATCTGTGCTCAATTTGCCAAACGGGTTAAACCCATCGGTTGATATTCCGAGGCGAACGTTGCGTATTTCTGTAGCAAAGTCCGGGTATCGCTGATTTGCAGATTTCCATACAGATGAATCAATCGGATGTCGCATGAGATTCTCACCCACCTCCGCTCGACCATGCCAAGTCATTGCCTCTGCTATCCAAGGTATAGTGTAAAGTCTCTTAAATCGAGGACCTAAAGGGAAATACTTTAACACCTTCTTAGGTATTTGCGTATCTACTTTCAACAAACGTTTATTATGTACTATCATCTTTTGTTCATATCTAGGTTCCTTACATACAGGACAAGCCCGTTTGTCCTTATGATCCTTATAGTATAAAATGCAATCATACTTGCAGCAATGAATTGATTTGTATTTCATACCCAAACCTTTCAAATTATCCTTCATGATCGGATAATTGACTGGCAGTGTATTTTCTTTGGGGAGCAAATCTTTCGCCCAGAGGAGTATTGCCGTCACACTTTCTCCCGACAAGCCAAATTTGCTCTTTAAGTTGTGCAACCCAACCATGGAATATAACTTTGTGTGGTCGGAGTTAGAGTTATGGCATAATGGTGTTGCGGCTGCTGCTTTTAACCATATATAATCCTTAACTTGGTCCGTATCGTTGCCAACATGATCCTCACATCCTAAAGCATTCCCTCTACTATCTTGCTTTTCTTATGCTGCGTGCACTTCATACGTATCATTTATGAGATCGTTTAACCTAGCATGTACTAACGGGTCACCATTTGTGTGAACGATTTCATTGACAAATATTTATTCTGGAATATACTTAAATTCCCTATCCCCATGGAAATGCCAAAACGTGTAGTCAGCTTGCATACCCCAATGAAACAAATGTACTTTTACATCTACCCCTTTCAACCGTTTCCCATTTTTACAACGATTGCACGGGCATGAGATAATATCATTTTCGAGATTCTTCGTTGCATAATTCACAAAGTCTTTAACCCCATTAACATATACTTGACCCACTCTACAACTTTCACCCATCCACTCTTTATATTCTGGAAACCCCATTAATTCTACAATACAAACAAATAGAATCTCAGTAAATTATAAAACTAAATGAAGTTTGAGCTAATATTTAGAACATAATCTCTGACTTATCATTGCATTAAAACTCACAGAAAACCCAACCAAGCACAAAACGTCAAAACTTCAACGAGCAAAAAATAATGGTTATTTAATTAATTTTTAGATAAAATAAATATGAATAGTATAAAATGATTATTGAAAAAAATCTAACATATTCCCAAACAAGATAATATTCAAAAAACGAAAGAGGTTAAACGATGTGTAGATATACTCACAACAAAATAATCAGATTTGATTATATTTTGTCTAGAGAACGTTGACCACAAAGCTCGGGCAAAACTCGTAATATTAAAAATCCATTTGATTATATTTTGTCAAAAAAAATATAATGTCCAGAGTTTTTGAATAATATTTTGTTAAAAAAAACCTCAATACAATTTCTAGGGCTTATTAACATAAAATACAGTTTGTATATAGATACACTCATAAACACACATATAAACAGAAATCTATACATACACATACATACACACACATGTAATCATAAATTTATACATACACACACACACATATACACACATACCCACACATAATAAGAATCGAAATTAGGCTTTAGACAGAAATTATACAACAAAAATACCCAAAAATATACCTGTTTGATTCACAGAAATTAGGGTTTTAGATTCTCAAATGCTTCTTCACATCAACGTCTTCTTCACAGCTAAGACAAAATTTCGTTTTTGGCAAATGAAATAACAAACGAAATTAGGCCAAAATTTCGTTTTTGGCAAATGAAAGAGAGAGGGAAATCAAAGCGGGAGCAGTCACAAATTGAGGGAAATTTTGGTAAGATAGAGGGAAATTTTGTGACCGCTAATAGCAGTCACAAATTGAGTCTAAGATCAAAATTTGTGTCTGCTGGGAGCAGTTACAAATTTATGACTGTCAATAGCAGTTACAAATTAAGTCTTAGGCCAAAATTTGTGACCGCTAATAGCAGTTACAAATTTGTGATCGCTAATAGCGGTCATAAATTAAATCTAAGACTAAAATTTGTGACTCCTTATAGCAGTTATAATTTCGTGACTGCTCATAAGAGTCATAACTTATGTCTACTAATAAGCTTGTGACAGTTATAAATTTGTGACTGCTTATAGGAGTCACAAATTAATTATATGGTAACATTTGTGACTCCTATTAGCGATAACAAACTAATTGACTCAATTTTTTTTTAACCAATTAATTTTATCACTCCTAATGGCAGTCACAAATAATTTTGTGACTTCTCCCGGGAGTGACTAGTTTGTCACCCCTATTGGCAGTCACAAAAAGGCAGTCACAAAATTTACATTTTGGTGTAGTGTTTAAAGTCCAAGATTTAAATTTCCTTCTCGTGAATCTTTTTTATTTAGAAAATTTATTTTTATGATGTGTGTATATATTAGAACATGTTATTATATGTTTCCATGATTGATACCCAAGGTGGAGGTTATGTTTACTTGAAAATGTTAAGTTATGCTTTAATATTCTATTCCATCCTAGTTGTGCTAAAAATGACATAAATCATGGAATACATATAGAAATTGAGTGATTCGAGTTGGAGAATAAAATATACTCATATATGTATGAAATCTACTAAAATTATCTAAAAATTCTAAGAAATGAACCATTGGTGACACTACACCAAATTTGCCCATTTGTCAAGGTCAAGGTCATTGACCTTGACAAATCCAACTTGTCAAGGTCAATGACCGTGACATTTTGAGGCGAGACAACTTTTTTTGTCACGGTCATTGACCTTGACACAAAACTCGCGTTTTGTGTCAGGGTCGTGTCAAGGTCAATGACCGTGACACGTTTGTCACGGTTATAAACCGTGACAAAGCCGTGACCCTTTTTAAAAAAATTGTCACGGTCATTGACCGTGACACGTCCGTGACAACTTTTATCACGAGCTTGTCATGGTCAATGACCGTGACAATTCTGGGCAGAATTTAAAAAAAATCTGCTGGGCAGTATGGCCACTGCCACTGCCCAGCAGTATATTTGTACCTGTTATAGCAACGTCATACCTGTTCCAAACATCATATATCCAACACAAACTAAAGATAATGAAAATATATATTCATGATGATATAATCCAAATATTCAAAATAGAAATAATATACATGACGATATAATCCAAATATAATTAAAATGGACAAACTTAAAAATAATGTTACTACATGTCTTGGATAAAACTGAGGAGGTGAGTAGACCACACGACATACGAATTGACGCACCCACTAATATACGTCGTGCCACATTGTTCGCGCAACCACAATAGGGAGTTCTCCTTCCCGGGTATGACATGCGTGACGAGCACCCTGGACTCCATCTCTTGAAGCACACGTCCATGGACTATTCCACCCTCGACGATATTCGGGTCCCTCAACCCCCGCCCTATCCGCTGGCCATCAAATACGTCCAATATGAACACACTCGGCCAACCAAGTGTCGACAATGGTTTGTTGAAAGGATCTAAATAGGGAAGTGGATCATCGAAGTACGAACGTGTCGGTGATGAAGCAGAGAGGTCCACATCCTCGTCCTCCCGCACCTCCTCCTCCACCGCCTTCTCCTTCTCCTTACCTTTCCCTTTCCATTTACGGTCTCCACCCAACGCACGCTTCATGAATGCGTACATATCTTGGACCGTCGCCTTCAAATGGGACAACTTCGCGTCGTGTGAATCCACCGTTCGAGTCAACCCGGTGTCGCTCGTCTCCAATCCGATGATCCTAGATTTGTCCACCCGCGATCTCACTCCCCTTGTCCTCCCCTTACGATCAGAGCCAAGCACTTGGCTGAGTGTGTTTGTTGACAAAGATGTCTTGTCGGCATCAGACTGCGACTCATTCACTTCCTTAAGCTTTGCCTGAAACGAAAAAAAGCACATGATTAGTAAAATAAGTAAACTAAAAAATTATAACGTAATTAACAATAATTAAACTGTCGGATTACTTACAATCGTGGCCGCGACGCTCGGGGACACCTCCTTGTCCTTCCCCTTCTTCGTCCGAAGAGCCACATAAGTATCGAGCCTATGTGGCTTACCCCCTGGCCCACTCCCTACCCCCTGAAATAAAATAAAGTAAAGTAAAATTAGTATCGGCCCCGCAAAGTAAAATAATGAAGAATAATATATTTCTGTAGTTATAGATAAATTAAATCTTACCTGCATCCTATGCTCCACCTCAGCGTAAGAGGTCCGGCCGGAGTAGTGCACGTCCGTCTTTTTTGCCCGATTTTCCCTCCCCGATTGGCGAGATGCCAATTGTCGATCCTCGATCTCATTGTCAATGAACTTTTGCCATTGTGCCAATGAGATCGGCTCCTTGAGCGGGACGGATCCGCGCCATTGTATAATGGACTCTCGTGTTTTCCCAAAGTACCGTGTCCGCATATTTTTCTTCCACGTCTTGTGTTGCTCCCTCAACTGCTCCAAGACGGAATCGCGTAGCTTTGGATCCAAGTTGAACTGTTCCTGTCCAACAAATACAATGTTAGTTGCGAATAAATATAAATATAAATATAAATATGAAATTGAAATTGAAATTGAAATATTCATATAAATATAAATATAAATATAAATATAAATATAAATATATTACCTGTAGTTCCGCCCAAACAGCTAACTTGAGCTCATATGGCACCTCCTTCCAACTCATAAACCCCGGGCCGATGACCGTCTTTAGCAGCTCGAGGGATCTCGCTAATAGCTCCGACTTGTTCTCGACGGTAATCCAAAATTTTCCATATTTGGGGAGCCTAGGGGCGGAGGAGCCCTCGTCGCCTCCGCTACCACCGAACCCAGACGACTTCATCATAAACAGCATCATCATCTTCGCCTTAATATCTGAAGGAGACATTTTTGCTGTAAAAAAATGTTATTAGTGCAGATAAAAAAAATGTTAATAGTACACATACACACACCCCTACCCCACCCGCCACGCACACAGGCACACACCTACGCGCACACACACACACCCCACCCCCACCCCCTCCCCCCACAAATTATAACAAAATATTATCAGCTCCCCCACCACACCCCATCCCCACTACCCCCCTCCCCCACCACACACCACCACACACACACATATACACACACATATACACATACCACACACACACACACCCCACCCCCACCCCCTCCCCCCACCACGACCGTGACAACTACATTTATTGTTTATCAATAAAATTATGACATGAGATATTATAATTGGAGCATAAATTTCATTATCATAAAGGGATAAATCCAACCAAGTACAGAGATTCTACAAATTAAAGTGAGAATTAAATTTAAGACTTTCTAACAACATGCATGTGTATGGATTCTACATAGTTGGGCACGAAAGTAACTAATGATATTCCTAAAAACATACAATTGGCAACATTTTGTGAATTTACTAAATTCCATATTTTACTAAATTCCATATTTACAATTGGCAAAATATTATCATATTTTTAGTTAGAAAATTCCACCCCCACCCCCTCCCCCACCACACACCACCATACACACACATATACACATACCCCACCCCCTCCCCCTCCCCTTCCCCCCGCCACGCACACACGCACACACCTACGCACACACACCCCCCACCCCCACCCACCCCACCCTCACCCCCCACCACGACCGTGACAACTACATTTATTGTTTATCAATAAAATTATGACATGAGATAATTATAATTGGAGCATAAATTTCATTATCATAAAGGGATAAATCCAACCAAGTACAAAGATTCTACAAATTAAAGTGAGAATTAAATTTAAGACTTTCTAACAACATGCATGTGTATGGATACTAACTAATGATATTCCTAAAAACATACAATTGGCAACATTTTGTGAATTTACTAAACTTTATATAATATTATCAAATTATGTTAAAAACTTATCTAGGGTTTTACCTAATTGAATTAATTTCATGAATAAAATTATTATCAATTTAAATGAAAATATCAATTATTATTTACATTGAATTAATTTATCAAATTTCATATAATATTATCAATTTCATATAATATTACATTGAATTTCATATTTCATATAATATTATTTCATATTATTTCATATAATATTATTATTTCATATAATATTATTTCATATTATTTCAAATTTCATATAATATTATTTCATATAATATTACATTGAATTTCATATTTAATATAATATTACATTGAATTAATTTATCAAATTTCATATAATATTATTATCAATTTCATATAATATTATCAAATTTGTGAAAATATCAATTATTATCAATTTGAATTAATTTACATTTACATTTTTGGATGTTATTTACATTTACATTTTTGGATATATACACACATACACACATATATATATACACATACACACATATATATACACACAAACATATATATAAATGGAAGAGAGAGAGAGAGAGAGAGAGAGAGAGAGAAAATCGACCTGAAAGTAGAAAGAGAGAGAGAGGGAGGAACGGCGGTAGGGAAAAAAGAAAGGGGTAGGGTTTTTACTACGAACATTGTCACGGTCGTGTCAAGGTCATTGACCGTGACAAGTATTTACATAATTGTGACGGTCATTGACCGTGACAATTAGTTGTCACGGTCGTGTCAAGGTCAATGACCGTGACATAAAACGCGTGTTTTTTGTCACGGTCAATGACCTTTACAAGGCTGGCCGGCTGAAAGGTGACAATTTTCCCATTTTGGTGTAGTGTGACAGTTTGATTTTTTGGTTTAAAATCTGCCCTAAAAGAGTAAGAATGCATACCAGGTGTTTGACATTTTGCTCGACATAACAAATGAACCCTAAAAATTATTAAACATTAATTTTATATTTTTCAATGTGTTTATTGATATTGGGAGGAATATCATGCAAAGCTATGATGTATAAAAAGTATGAAAATTCTTGGAAGTTGAAGTTATGTTGCTATTTTTCTTGAGAAACGATTTGGAGAAGGTAGTAATAAAAATAGGCATAACTTTGTCTAGAGAGTTCGTAATTTGATTCCGTAAATTGTGTTAGAACACGAATTAATAGGGTGTTATATAAATATGAAGTATCATATTTATTTCCGATTGACCAAATGATGTGATGTATTACTAGGTTTAATGTTAATTCGTGTAATAAAATACTAATGATGTTGACTTGTTGAATGGGGAAGCAGCTAATACTACCATACCAAGGAAGTAGTTTTGTTATTAATCTTAGAACCACATCCAAGGTGAGTGACATGTCCTATAAAATATAGATGATTATATGTTCATATGGAAATGTGTAGTTCAATCCATGTGTTAAAATGCTTATGGGAACGATGTTGTATTTATGAAACATATGCATATGATTAAAAATGTTATACGATGTTATATAATGATACGGACTGACGAGTCCTTTATCTGATGTTAAGGAGTGGTGGGTCCTACAGGATACAACGACCTCGTTAATCCAATTTAAAGGTTTGTTGTACTCGTGCCTAATTATGAGAATTTGTGTTCCCTATTAACTGGGAGTTAATTGGACTGGTGGGTCCAGGCTTGCGAGAGTTACACAATTCCTATTTGGTTATAACATTAGAAAATAAAAATGGTTATTTAAATTGGTTATATGTGTGGCATATGGTCATTCACTAAGATTGTGTTTCTTACACTCCTATAATGTTATGTTTCAGGTATGCCTATCATTTGGAGTTTACTACCAAGTTAGGACCTTAAAACGGGGGAGTGACGGATATCTAGTATGGTTTGAACAACAAGAATATTTTTTTGTAAATGTTAAACTAAGGATCTTGGGTATGTAAAGTTATGTTGTACTTATAAGTTACATGTAAAGATAGTTATGCTTTCATCTACACATGCCTTTAAAAAAAAAATCTTATGCTATTTTTCCTGAGAGATTTAAATTAAAGATTGTTTAAGGGAATTTATCTCTAATAAAAAGGATGTGTTTAACTTAATTATGTCAGGGCACGACAACTTGGTATCAGAGCGTGGTTGTTAGGTTCTGGACAGGGTGTGAGACAGTGTACACTAGAAAGTGAGTTTACTATGCGTCTGGATTTTTACTAACAATGTTAATATTAAACTATTGCTATTGTATTTTGTTTAAGTTAATTATATTGCAGTGGAGTGATGGATCCACACGAGCCGCATGATAGAGCCTAGGGTGAGGCATCCTATGTACCTAATAGTCAGCAAGGACATAGGCATATTGAAGTGGATGAACCAGAGGTACAATGACAATCTATTGGTGATGTGGGAAGAATAGTACGTGATGTGGCACAATTGGTGGAACAAGTAAGAGGTGGAGTACATGGAGGATATAGGGATAAATTGCATGAGAGGTTCATGAAGTTAAGTCCTCCAGCATTTACGGGGACTACAGATCCGTTAGTGGCAGAGGGGTGGATTAGAAAAATGGAAACAATATTCAAGGTGCTGGAAGTGCGAGATGAACAAAAGGTTTTGTCAGCAACCTTTAGATTGGAGGAGGATGCAAAGTTATGGTGGGATGCTACAGAGAGGTTACTTACTACGATTGGGGGATTAGTGCCAGCAAATCCTACACCAATTACAGGGGAGAGGTTTGTGAATGTGTTCTTTGAAAAATACTTCCCGAGTATTTATAGGAAGGAGAATGAGGACGAGATTATCATGTTGAAATAAGGGAACCGAACAGTGGCAGAGTATGAAAATTTGTTTATATCCTTATCTAGATTTGCACTTGATTTGGTGAGGACAAAAGAAAGTAAATGTGATCGGTTTCAGACTGGGCTGAATGTAGATATAAAAAATATGGTTGTTAATATGAAGATCACATATTACGTGGATCTGGTGGACAGAGCTATGGTATCATAAAAGTTAATGAAAGAAATGCAAGTTGAACACTCGAATAAAGGTAGACACGATGGTATAAGATCATATGGATGGGAGACGAGAACCTCAACTCAAAGTGTAGCACGAGGAGTATCTAAGGGACAAGAATTTAAAAATAATAGAAGTGGATGTGGAAGATTTCAAGCTCGAGGTGGAAGGAATGGGATGAGTCGATCAGAAAATGTATATGTGCTGGGACCGAGGGCCGTGTTTTGTTTTAGATGTGGTGGTCAAGGGAACATGTCTCAGGAGTGTACAATAGCTAAGACGAAACCTTTATGTTTCCATTGTCATCAAACAGGGAAATTACGAAAGAATTTCCCAGCGATGGGAGCTACAACTTCAGTTGGGAGTGTGACGGTAGGAGATAGGATTTCTACGCCGAAAATACACATGGGAGGTATATGAGGCGTGTCTCAAAACCAAGGCCAAGGCATAGTGTTTTCACTGATGCAATAAGATGCACAAGTTATGCCTAACGTAGTCACATGTACACTTTCTATTTGTGATAAATATGCTTATGTGTTGATAGTCCCTGGTTCTACACATTCTTTTGTATCCCTCCTTTATCTGTTGCACCTTAATGAGCCATTATCATCTTTAGATTGTGGTTTAGCGATTATTACTATAGTGGGGGGGATTAGTTTTTATTGATAGGTTGTGTAGGGAGTGTGTGGTGCGATATGGTGAAAGGAAGTTATTGGTTGACTTACTACCTCTCGATATGAGCGACTTTGATGTGATACTGGGTATGGATTGGTTAGCATCATATAGTATTGGCAAAATGTGGCCCAAATAATAAAACAACCCATATTATCCCAGTCATCTAAATATAGGTCCCATATTTAAAAGATATGACTTCAATATTGGTCCCATATTTAAAAGCAAGGAATTAAATATAAAGCTCAATTTTAAAAGATACAAATCAAATATAATACTAATTTTTAAAAGTTATGAGTAAAATATGAATTTTTTTACATATACCTCGAATTGTAATACTTACTTTAGTAGAAAAATAATGGGTTGGCCCAACCCATTTTTGGCCCGCCCATATTTGGACCGGCTAATATTTAACCCAACCCATATTTGGCCCAACCCACATTTAGCTCAACCCATATTTGACCCGCCCAAATTAATCCCAACCAATGATTTTACTAGTGCTAGCCTCATATCATGTATGTTTAGATTGCTTTAAAAAGGAGGTAGTGTTTCGGTTACTGGGTGAACCTGAATTTAAATTTATTGGGGAACAAAATGTCTTTTCAGCATGTTTGATTTTAGCTACAAAATGTTATGAATTTCTAAGGAAAGGATGTGAGGGTTATCTTGTGTAACACCCCGTATTTTTGTGATATTTATTTTACGGGATTAATTAAATTAAATGCGTATTAATTAGAAATTAATCCGGATTAAAATACTAGTGAGATGCGAGTTGGTATTTGAATATAATGTGCATATATGATTATACATGAATATTGAAGTATGAAATTTTCCGTGAGATTGAAATACGACAATTTGGAAATTTTGTTGAGACGCGCGTGACAGTCGCGTCAGGTTTATATTTTGATAATTAAAAAGTGAATTTTAGTTCTATTAACCATATGCTCGTTTTGAGTGTGCCAACGCATCCAAAAGGGTCGAAATAGTCAGAAAACACTAGCCGGGGGTTAAGTTTGGGTCCTGGGGTATTTTTAGGCCATACCGGCAACCAAAAAGGGCAGTTTGGTAATTTTAGAATTTTGGGATTTTGGATTAACGAATTTTAGGAGTTTTAATTGAAAAATTAAAACACCCACTAACCCATTACCATCCATTATCTAATTAGAGGGCTACGGGGGTTATTAGAACTAGCCCCAAAAGTTACTTAGGCAAAAACCCTAGCCACCATTGTTACTTGGAGAAGAAAGCTTGTAGAAGGAGAGATAGAAGGAATCTGTAGAGAGAGAGAGAACCATTCATCAAATTCGTCATCAAATCTAGAGTTACCATTAACGCAAGTGGTTTAATTTTGTTTTTATAGAGAATGTTTCTTCCATGTGTAGGAATTGATAAAAATCTGATTTGTTCTTGGAAGTTAATGAAAAACCCATTAAATTGGAAATAGAAATTACATTCTTGATGAGGAAATTGCATGTAGATTTGTAGTTGATGATTATTCTGATGATATCACAATTAGTATGAAACCAAAAACGGATTTAATTAGGCTCCTTGATGATTTATAAATTCTAGGGTTCATGTGTTTGAAATTGGGGGAAAATATGTAGAGATTTGATATTTGAATGATGTTAGGATGAAGTAACACCCCCAAACATGTTAAAATGTGACCTAAGGATGTTTAGGGACGATTAGGAACCTTAAAAAATCGTTGGAGTAATGTTTGGATGAGATTTGAGGTGTAGAGAGATGGGAAAAACGAAAATAAGAAATATGGGCTCGAATCTGGTCGCTCGTTAGAAGACCTGCCCAGGTCGTTCGAACGAACTCGTTCGAAGGAGCTTCTAACGAGTTGACCATTGACTTCTAACGAGGGTGAAGTTCATTCGATAGCTTCGTTCGAACGAGACCTCGTTAGATAGGACAGTTCATTCGAACGAACTCTCGTTCGAACAGCCTCGTTCGAACGAGACTTCGAACGAGTTGACAGTTTAGGCTTTTTAGCCTGTTTTAATCCCGAGTGCCCCGTAACCTTGTGTATAGGTAGAGATAGCTTTCCCTTAATGATTAAGTGATATATTTGGGATGATTGGGATATAATGAGGAGTCAAACCTAGAAGTGTAGTTTGAACCTAAGGGAAAATATGAAGTAGGACGTGAGTGCCTATTGCGATGCGAGAACTATTGACGGCCTAATTTATTATATTAACCGGGAACATATAAATTGTGTAGTATTATATGTCGGTACGAGAATGAGAAGTGTACCACCAATACATTTTGGTGATACTAAGATGCGTGAATACTTAGTATATGTATTGATTTTATGTGTATGACATACCTACCATACTTGCTATCACGGGAGGTTCACGTTCGCTTAGGGCCCTCTAATCCTTGTGTTCCCGAATTTAGACTAGTTACCTCGATGAACATAGGTCAGAGAAGGACTTATTGGGATGTTAATAAGTCTGTTGATCGTGGGAGCGCAGGTATGTGCGTGACCCATGTGATGTGACTGTGTTCGCCTCCATTATTTGTGATGTTGTTATCTGAACGATTCCTGAGAGATTCGGAATGTGTGATCCTTATGTATGTGATGTACCGGCATGGATAGCAGAGTATGTCTGCACCGCAGCTTAGTCTCGGGGAACTTGCATTGTATATTTATGATGTGAATAATATACACTTAATTAATGGGAACTTTCATGTTTATATTGTGAATAAAATTATGGAATTGTTTTGAGAAAACATAACGTGTTAACCGATAGTGAAATGTATTACATATTGAGAATCCGAGTTTAAGTAAAGCCCTCTATTTATTTGATAACGTTAGAATGTAATATGGGAATCGAGTAGTAAGAGGTAGAACTTATTACGTTTTGGTTAGATATATGTGTCATTTAGATGGGTAATGTACGTTAGGAGTGCACATGTAGTCGAGAGATGAGAATTTCATGTGAGTTCACGTCCTAACATGTATTTTGAATTTAATGTTTTAATGTTATTAAAACACTTGCTGTTTTCAAAATGTTTTCCACTTTCGGGCTCTGACCTATTTGCTTTCAAATCTATTTTTGTAAAAACCATTTTAGGTCCCATCCACAAGGACACCATGCATAGGATTCTCATTCAGGTGACGAGCTGTAGCTGTTTGTGGAAGTTACAGGACTTTTCTTGTAGACGCTTCATCTATCTTGACTCGATATTCATCAGTTATCAGTTGTAGGGCACGTCGCCCATTTCTTTTAGAGACATTTCATTTATTTCAGTTACTCAAACCTTTGGCATGTAATTATTCAGTATTCAGACTTGTAGTTTTATTCTTCAGTTGTGGGATTGTTGTGAGGAGTTTTTCTACGGATTTATATTTATGTTGTTGGTTATTCATTACTTCATTATAGTGATTGGTTATTATTCTTTCATTATTCTTTTACTGCATGTTAATCAGACTTAACTTAAAATTTGGCACTTACTTTTTAAATACTAGGGGTTAGTAATTATTAAAACGTTTTCGACAGTGATGCTATTAACTGAACCAACTTGGCATTTTGAATTAATTTAATAAAGGAGTAGCTACCCGGTATTTAATTAGTCGGGGTGTCACAGGTGGTATAAGAGCATCAGGTTCTAGTGTCCTTTAGGATCTGTACGACTCATTATGTTTCCGCTGAGCTTTCTTTGATGTAGAGCCCTATATTTTAGGACTGTTGTATTCTCTTGTTTATGCTACGTTCTTTAGCTATTTTAAGTTTATAACTGCGAACTTATAAACTTTATTCTTATTTCAGATGCCTCCACGACGTGCACAAAGGATTCCCAGGGATGCAACGCCAAAACCACAGCCCGCACCAGTTCAGGGCACGATGAATACCGCCAAGGTTGCAGCCATTGTGGCTCAGGCGGTAAATGCCGCACTAGAAGTAGTTCAGCAGGCACCACCTCAGGCGCCGATAGCCGCACCAGTTCAAGCTCATGCATTCCCGTCTGCTTGGGAATGTGTACGTGATGCTTTTCAGAAAGCACACCCTCCGGAGTTCGGAGGTAGCTCCGATGTGGTAGTTTCGAGTCAGTGGAGGAAGGACATCCAGCGACACTTGAGGATGTATGAGTGCACAGATGTCCAGAATCAGATACTAGCTACCTTTAAGCCAGTGGGATCTGCACTGCAGTGGTGGGAGTCTATTACCACCGTAGAGGAGAGGGATACTCTCACTATTCAGGAGTTTTGGGTGCGGTTTGACCGCAAGTACTTTCCGTCGGCTGTTCACACAGAGATGAGGAGGAAGTTGATGAGCCTCAAGCAAGAGGGTAAGACTGTGGCCGAGTATGAGGCCGAATTTATTGATCTTCTGAACATTGTTCTGGATGAGATACCGACGGAGGAGAAGAAGATACAGAAATTTATGGACGAGTTGACATGGAGGATTCGTCAGCACTTGTTAGGGAACCTCTCGTTAGCCACTTATTCTGATGTGGTTAACGCTGCATTGCTCCATTGCCAGGATCACCATTTTCACATGGTTGAGGGCAAGCGATCGGGAGAGTCTAGACATCAGGGCAGGACTAGAGGAAATGGTGCCAGTGGGGCACAATCTGTTCAGGGGCAGAGGCAGGGTGATCAGGGTACCCAGCAGTGGGATCACAAGAGGTTCAGGTCAGGAAATTTCAGGCACGGATAGGGAGGTTTTCGGAAGGGCCATCAGGGTTCGAACGACCATCAGCACCAGCAGGGTCAGAATGGTCAACAGTAGTTTCAGCAGGGCCAGCAGGGCCAGTGGAGGAATGGTAACGGCCACCAGTGCCGGGGGCAGCAGGGACAGAGAGGGAAAACTTTTCGGGGAAGTGTTTCGTTTGTGGCAAGGCTGGCCATAAACGCCAGGACTGTCCTGATAGGGGCAGGGCCCCGCAGCAGCAGCAGGGTGCTCGACATGAGCCACAGAAGCCACTTTTTCCACCAGCTCTCCCAGCTCCAGCCCAGGTGCCAGCTTTTCCAGCCATTCCAGCAGTTCCTGTGCAGCAGGGACAGTTACAGTATGGACGTGTCTATAACGCCCACCAGGCAGCAGCTCCGCAGGCACCACCCGCTATTGAGGGTACGTTTCCTATCCATGGTACTATGCGTCGGGTTTTGTTTGATACGGGGGCAACACATTGCTTTATAGCTACACATTTTGCGAAAGCCTTAGGGTTGTTAGCCACAGCAGAGAGCACAGTGACGTGTGTAGACTCACCATTGGGGAGTGGGTCACTTATTTTCTTTATATGCCGGGGAGTAGGGGTAGAGATTGGTAGTCTGGTGTTACCTGCAGATATGTTAGTATTAGAGATGACCGAGTATGATGCCATTATTGGTATGGATTGGCTTGTTGCGTACCGAGCCATGATTGACTGTTTCAGTAGGAGTATTATCTTTGCCATTCCCGGGCAGGAGATGTTTTTGGTGGCGATGCCTCGTTCCGAGGGAGGATCGTCCACTCATTTGTACTATATAGAGGAGGAGACCTCAAAGGAGGTGGTGATACAACTTGATTCGATTCGGGTTGTTAGAGAGTTTGCCGATGTATTTCAGGATATACCTGGATTACCCCCCAGTCGAGAGATAGACTTTGTCATAGACTTATTGCCAGATACGAGACCTATAGCACGCGCACCGTACCGTATGGCTCCAGCTGAGATGAGGGAGTTACGGGATCAGATTGAGCAGTTGTTGGGTCAGGGGTTTATACGGAGGAGTACTTCGCCGTGGGGTGCCCCTGTGTTGTTCGTGAAGAAGAGAGATGGTTCACTGAGATTGTGTGTGGACTACCGAGGGTTGAATAAGGTCACGATACGGAATAAATATTCGTTGCCTCGAATTGATGACTTATTCGACCAGTTGAGAGGAGCTTCTTTCTTCTCAAAGATTGATTTGAGATCGGGATACCATCAGTTGCGTATCAGGGAGGAGGATGTCTCGAAGACTGCGTTCTTGTCGAGATATGGTTCTTACGAATTTCGGGTTATGCCTTTTGGTTTGACCAATGCTCCAGCCGTGTTTATGGACTTGATGAATAGGGTGTTCAGGGATTTCCTGGATCAGTTTGCCATTGTCTTCATTGATGATATTCTGGTTTACTCCCAGACAGAGGAGGAGCACGCCAAGCATTTGAGACAAGTTTTGCAGACACTACGTCAGAACGAGTTGTATGCAAAGTATGAGAAATACGGGTTTTGGCTGAAGGAGGTCCAATTTTTGGGACATATTATTTACGACCGGGGAATATTTGTTGATCCGGGGAAGGTATCCGCGGTGAGGGAGTGGGGACAGCCCACGACACCGAAAGAGATTCGTAGTTTCTTGGGCCTAGCAGGATACTACAGGAGGTTCATTCGGGGATTCTCGAAGATAGCAGGTCCTTTGACACATCTGACTCGTAAGGGTGTGCCATTCATCTGGAGTGATGCCTGTCAGTTGGCATTCGATGAATTGAAAGATAAGTTGACCTCAGCACCTGTGTTAGCATTGCCGAGACCGGGAGTTGAGTATCTAGTATACACCGATGCGTCCTTACAAGGACTTGGAGGTGTATTGCAGCAGGAGAGTCAGGCCATAACTTATGCCTCCCGTAAGCTAAAGCCTCATGAGAAGAATTACCCCACTCATGACTTGGAGTTAGCGGCAGTTGTATTTTCCCTTCGGATATGGAGACATTATCTTTTGGGGAAGAAGTTTCGATTGTTTACAGACCACAAGTCCCTGCAGTACCTATTCACGCAGAAGGAGTTGAATATGCGGCAGCGAAGGTGGCTTGAGTTTGTGAAGGACTATCAGTTTGATATCCAGTATCACCCAGGGAAGGCTAACGTGGTGGCAGACGCGTTGAGCCGTTGGCCAGCAGATGAAGTGGCAGAGGTGTGGAAGGCCAAGTGGAAGGAATTGGGACACCAGGATGCAGTGGCCCGATCGTTCATGTCTGTGATGACCGTTACACCTCAGATTGTCACGAAGGTAGTAAGGGCACAGGTAAATGACTCGTTCTGTCAGGAGAAGATAGTTTGATTACTAGCAGAGGGAGCCGAGTCCTATACCGTTAGCTCATACGAGGGATTACGCTTCAATGGGAGATTAGTAGTTCCGGAAGGGGAGGAATTACAGCATGAGGTGATGGCCGAGTCGCACGGCTCACAGTTCGCAGTACATCCCGGTGGGGACAAAATGTACCAAGACATGAGACGTCAGTATTGGTGGAGCGGGATGAAGAGATATATTTCCGAGTTTGTTTCTAAATACGCCACTTGTCAGCTAGTAAAGTGGATCATCAGAGACCGGCAGGACTGCTACAGCCGTTGGAGGTCCCGATGTGGATGTGGGAGAGCATATCCATGGACTTTATCACGGGATTGCCTACGTCACAGAGAGGTCACGACTCCATTTGGGTAATTGTGGACAGGTTGACCAAAGTCGCTCATTTTCTGCCCGTAAGGACAGACTACACTGCCGGACAGTATGCCCAGTTCTTTATTGCAGAGATAGTGAGACTTCACGGTGTGCCCTTAAATATCGTGTCTGACCGAGACAAGATATTTGTTTCACGGTTTTGGGAGAGTTTTCAGGAGACCATGGGCACGGAATTACGGTTGAGTACGGAGTACCACTCGCAGACCGACGGGCAAACGGAGCGTACAAAACAAATGTTGGAGGACATGCTACGTATGAGTATCATTGATTTCGGGGGTGGATGGGAGCAGTATGTTCCACTGGTAGAGTTTGCTTACAACAACTCCTACCAGTTCACCATTGGCATGGCTCCATTTGAGGCGTTGTACGGTAGACCTTGTCGTTCCACAGAATGTTGGTTGGAGGTGGGGGACAACAAACTACTTGGGCCAGAAGTGATTCAGGATACTTCGGCAAGGATATAATTAATACGGAGTCACATTCGGGTAGCTCAGGACAGGCAGAAGAACTATGCTGATGCGAAGAGGTTCTTTAGAGAGTTCCAAGTGGGGGACCAGGTTTTGCTCAGAGTATCTCCTATGAAGGGAATTATGCATTTCGGGAAGAAAGGGAAGTTGGCACCGAGATATGTGGGACCATTTCCTATTATTGAGCGGATTGGACCGGTTGCGTACAGGCTTGGGTTACTGGAGCATTTACATCGGATTCACGATGTGTTTCATATTTCCTCGCTAAGGAAATATCTTAGAGACGATTTGGCTCATTCTCACATTGCTTTGGAGGACATCGATCTCCAGCCTGATAGCTCCTACGAGGAGGGGCCGATTGCTATTTTGGACCGAAGTGAGCGGAAATTGCGGTCAAAGATAGTCCCGTTAGTGCGTGTTCAGTGGCGACATCATAATGTTGAGGAGTCCACATGGGAGCACGAGGATGAGATGCGCGAACGTTATCCAGAGTTGTTCTTACCAGTTACTTTCTAGTTCCGAATTTCGGGACGAAATTCAGTTATTAGGGGGGAAGTATGTAACACCCCGTATTTTTGTGATATTTATTTTACGGGATTAATTAAATTAAATGCGTATTAATTGGAAATTAATTCGGATTAAAATACTAGCAAGATGCGAGTTGGTATTTGAATATAATGTGCATATATGATTATACATGAATATTGAAGTATGAAATTTGCCGTGAGATTGAAATACGACAATTTGGAAATTTTGTTGAGACGCGCGTGACAGTCGCGTCAGGTTTATATTATAATAATTAAAAAGTGAATTTTAGTTCTATTAACCGTATGGTCATTTTGAGTGCGCCAACGCGTCCGAAAGGGTCGAAATAGTCAGAAAACACTAGCCGGGGGTTAAGTTTGGGTCCCAGGGTATTTTTAGGTCATACCGGCAACCAAAAAGGGCAGTTTGGTAATTTTAGAATTTTGGGATTTTTGATTAACGAATTTTAGGAGTTTTAATTGAAAAATTAAAACACCCACTAACCCATTACCAGCCATTATCTAATTAGAGGGCTATGGGGGTTATTAGAACTAGCCCCAAAAGTTACTTAGGCAAAAACCCTAGCCACCATTGTTACTTGGAAAAGAAAGCTTGTAGAAGGAGAGATATAGGGATTCTGCAGAGAGAGAGAGAACCATTCATCAAATTCATCATCAAATCCAGAGTTACCATTAAGGCAAGTGATTTAATTTCGTTTTTATAGAGAATGTTTCTTCCATGTGTAGGAATTGATAAAGATCTGATTTGTTCTTGGAAGTTAATGAAAAACCCATTAAATTGGAAATAGAAATTACATTATTGATAAGGAAATTGCATGTAGATTTGTAGTTGATGATTATTCTGATGATATCACAATTAGTATGAAACCAAAAACGGATTTAATTAGGCTCCTTGATGATTTATAAATTCTAGGGTTCATGTGTTTGAAATTGGGGAAAAATATGTAGAGATTTGATATTTGAATGATGTTAGGATGAAGTAACACCCCCAAACATGTTAAAATGTGACCTAAGGATGTTTAGGGACGATTAGGAACCTTAAACAATCGTTGGAGTAATGTTTGGATGAGATTTGAGGTGTAGAGAGATGGGAAAAACGAAAATAAGAAATCTGGGCTCGAATCTGGTCGCTCGTTAGAAGACCTGCCCAGGTCGTTCGAACGAACTCGTTCGAAGGAGCTTCTAACGATTTGACCATTGACTTCTAACGAGGGTGAAGTTCGTTCGATAACTTCGTTCGAACGAGACCTCGTTAGATAGGACAGTTCGTTCGAACGAACTCTTGTTCGAACAGCCTCGTTCGAACGAGACTTCGAACGAGTTGACAGTTTAGGCTTTTTAGCCTGTTTTAATCCCGAGTGCCCTGTAACCTTGTGTATAGGTATAGATAGCTTTCCCTTGATGATTAAGTGATATATTTGGGATGATTGGGATATAATGAGGAGTCAAACCTAGAAGTGTAGTTTGAACCTAAGGGAAAATATGAAGTAGGACGTGAGTTCCTATTGCGATGCGAGAACTATTGACGGCCTAATTTATTATATTAACCGGGAACATATAAATTGCGTAGTATTATATGTCGGTACGAGAATGAGAAGTGTACCACCAATATATTTTGGTGATTACTAAGATGCGTGAATACTTAGTATATGTATTGATTTTATGTGTATGACATACCTACCATACTTGCTATCACGGGAGGTTCACGTTCGCTTAGGGCCCTCTAATCCTTGTGTTCCCGGATTTAGACTGGTTACCTCGATGAACATAGGTCAGAGAAGTACTTATTGGGATGTTAATAAGTCTGCTGATCGTGGGAGCGCCGGTATGTGCGTGACCCATGTGATGTGACTGTGTTCGCCTCCATTATTTGTGATGTTGTTATCTGAACGATTCCTGAGAGATTCGGAATGCGTGATCCTTATGTACGTGATGTACCGGGATGGATAGCAGAGTATGTGTGCACCGCAGCTTAGTCTCGGGGTGCTTGTATTGTATATTTATTATGTGAATAATATACACTTAATTAATGGGAACTTTTATGTTTATATTGTGAATAAAATTATGGAATTGTTTTGAGAAAACATAACGGGTTAACCGATTGTGAAATGTATTACATATTGAGAATCTGAGTTTAAGTAAAGCCCTCTATTTATTTGATAACGTTAGAATGTAATATGGGAATCGAGTAGTAAGAGGTAGAACTTATTACGTTTTGGTTAGATATATGTGTCATTTAGATGGGTAATGTACGTTAGGAGTGCACATGTAGTCGAGAGGTGAGAATTTCATGTGAGTGAACGTCCTAACATGTATTTTGCATTTAATGTTTTAATGTTGTTAAAACACTTGCTGTTTTCAAAATGTTTTCCACTTTCGGGCTCTGACCCATTTGCTTTCAAATCTATTTTTGTAAAAACCATTTTAGGTGCCCAGCCACAAGGACACCATGCATAGGATTATCATTCAGGTGACGAGCTGTAGCTGTTTGTGGAAGTTACAGGACTTTGCTTGTAGATGCTTCATCTATCTTGACTCGATATTCATCAGTTATCAGTTGTAGGGCATGTCGCCCATTTCTTTTAGAGACATTTCATTTATTTCAGTTACTCAAACCTTTGGCATGTAATTATTCAGTCAGACTTGTAATTTTATTCTTCAGTTGTGGTATTGTTGTGAAGAGTTTTCCTCCGGATTTATATTTATGTTGTTGGTTATTCATTACTTCATTATAGTGATTGGTTATTATTCTTTCATTATTCTTTTACTGCATGTTAATCAGACTTAACTTAAAATTTGGCACTTACTTTTTAAATACTAGGTGGTTAGTAATTATTAAAACGTTTTCGACAGTGATGCTATTAACTGAACCAACTTGGCATTTTGAATTAATTTAATAAAGGAGTAGCTACCCGGTATTTAATTAGTCGGGGTGTTACATCTTGCTCATGTGGTGGACACACGACAAGAGGCTGAAAAATTATCAGATATACCAGTAGTTAATGAGTTTACAGATGTATTCCCCGAAGAACTCCCAGGGTTACCACCAGACCGTGAGGTAGAATTTGTGATTGAGTTGGTACCAGACACTGCACCAATATCTATTACACCATATCGTATATCACCTACAGAATTAAAAGATCTAAAGATACAGTTACAAGATTTTTTAGATCGTGGTTTCATAAGGCCTAGTGTATTATCGTGGAGAGCCTCTGCATTATTTGTGAAAAAGAAAGATGGAACCATGAGACTGTGCATCGATTGTCGTTAATTGAATAAGGTGACTATCCTTAACAAATACCCACCGCACTGCATTGATGACTTTTTCGATCAGTTGCAAGGAGTCAAAGTGTTTTCCAAGATCAATCTCTGATCCGGATATCATCAATTGAAAGTAAGAGATTGTGATATTTCAAAAAATGCTTTTCGTTCTAGGTATGGACATTATGAATTTCTTATCATGCGATTTGGGTTAACAAATACACCAGCCATATTTATGGATTTGATGAATTGTATATTTCACCCATACATAGAATCTTTTGTTATTGTCTTCATTGATGATATTTTGATATATTCTCGTAGTAGGGATGATCATGAACACCACCTGCGTATTATTTTACAGACTTTGCAAGAGACACAGTTTTATGCTAAGTTTTCTAAACGTGAATTTTTGCTAGATAGGGTAGTATTTTTGGGGCATCTTATTTCTGCTGATGGTATTTGTGTTGATCCCAAGAAGGTAGAAGAAGTAATGAATTGGGAAAGACCAACTAGTGTGACAGAGGTATGTAGCTTTTCGGGATTGGCAGGATATTACAGGAGGTTTATATGGGGGTTTTCTTCTATTGCATTGCCATTGACTAAGCATACCAGAAAGGATAACAAATTTGTGTGGAGTGGTGATTGTGATAAAATCTTTGAAAATTTAAAGGGTAAGTTGACATCAGCTCCAGTATTGACTATCCCAACGGGTACAGAAGGTTTAGTTATTTATAGTGCTGCTTCGTATCAAGGACTTTGATGTGTATTAATGCAGCATGTAAAGGTAATTACTTTTGCTTCTCTACAATTAAAGATACGTGAACGCAACTACCCTATACATGATCTTGAGTTGGCCGTAGTAGTTTTTGCACTAAAGATTTGGAGGCATTACTTATATTGTGTTAGTTATGAAATTTTTACTAACCATCAAAGTTTAAAATACTTTTTTACTCAAAAGACTTGAACTTGAGACAAATGAGGTGGATGAAACTCATAAAGGATTATGATTGCATAATACATCATCATCCAGGTAAGGCTAATGTTGTTGCTGATGCTTTGAGTAGAAAATCTCAAGGAAGAGTGTCTTGTATTTATTGTATTAGAGTTGACCTGCTAAGAGAATTAGCTTTAATGGGGGTGGAATTAACTTTGAATGAATCTTACGGAATAGTAGCACATTTAAATGCTAGACCCACATTGATAGACTGGATAAAACAAGCATAGCCGGGAGATACAGAATTGGAGAAAGTTTGAGATAATATGAAAAAGGGTAAAGAAAATGAATTTTCTATTCGTGATGATGACGATGTTATGTACGGTAAACATTTATGTGTACCTAATGTGCTTGATTTAAGAAGAACAATTTTAGAGGAAGCCCACTGTTCTTTATATGCTATGCATCCAGGGATTACAAAACTATATAGAGATTTGAAACAATCTTATTGGTGGTCGGGAATGAAACACAACATTGCAGATTTTATTGCTAGATGTCTAGATTTCCAATAAGGGAAGGCAGGGCTTCAGAAGCCTAGTGGTTTAGTACAGCCCTTACCTATTCCTGAGTGGAAATCGGAGAATGTTACTACAGATTTTGTTGTAGGTTTACCAAAATCATCCCTGATTTTGATTCTATTTAGGTTGTCATTAATAGATTGACTAAGTTTACACATTTTCTTCCTGTTAAAACTACTTACTCCATGGATAGATATGCCAAAATATATGTAGATGGTATAATTAGATTGCATGGGGCACCGATTTCTATAATCTCTGTCTGAGATATTAAGTTTACTTCTCACGTTTGGCCTAGTTTACAACAAGCTTTGGGGAAAATAAGGCAGCTGATGGGCAATCAGAAAGAACAAGCCATACACTCGAATACATGTTACGAATTTGTGTATTGGAGTTCAAAGGCAGCTGGGATGAACAATTGCCACTAGTAGAGTTTGCTTATAATAATAGTTATCATTCGAGTATTGAGAAGGATCCCAATGAAGCTTTGTATGGGAGAAAATGCATAACTCCAGTGTGTTGGACTGAAGTAGGAGAACGAAAATTACTTGGGCCATACTACTGAAAATATAAACCTTATCCATAATCACTTGAAGGTGGCACAAAGTAGACAAAAATTTATGCAGACAATCGAAGGAAGGAATTGAAATTTGAGGAAGGTAATCGAGTATTCCTACGTGTTTCTCCTTTAAGAGGGGTTATGAGATTCGGGAAGAAGGGAAAGTTAAGTCGCAGGTACATTGGCCCTTACGAGATAGTAAAACGGGTTGGAGCTGTGGCTTATAAGTTGGAATTACTATCAGAATTGTCCCGGATACATGATGTTTTTCATATATCCATGTTACATAAGTATGTGCCCGATCCTTCACATGTGTTTATTTCACAACTGATAGAGCTTCAAGATGACTTGACTTACGTGGAGGAACCAATTGCTATTGTAGATCGAAAGGAGAAAGTGTTACGTAGAAAATCCATTTCACTAGTTAAGGTGATGTGGAGAAATCAGAATGTGGAGAATACCACCTGGGAAGGAGAGGATAACATGAAGAAGCAATATCCTCATCTGTTTAGTAAGTTTCTTATGCGTTAAATTTTGAGGATGAAATTTTTATAAGAGGGGTAGAATTATAAGGCTCTAAAACGTGATTAGGAAGTTTAATTACATGATTAAGTATAAGTTATTAGTTATAAATTTCACCTCAAAAAAAGTACTTTTTAAGACGGAACCTTTTGAGATGGTTAAAATTTGGGTCTCTAAAACTAACATTTTGAGACTGCTAAAATTAACCATCTTAAAAATTACTCTTTTTAAGACATCTTTTGTTACCCGTCTCAAAAAGTACTATCAAAAGAGACGGAAAATTTGTAGCTGTCTCAAAAACTATACCTTATGAGACGGCTAAAAGAAATTTTTGTTTCCTCCACTAAAGATTTAATCTCCTGCTTATTCTATCACCCAAAGAGCTAAAGAAACTAAAAAACCAAAAAGGCCCAGCCATTCTTCTCATTCTTTTCACCCGCACCTTCGTCGCCTAAGACCTAGCCCTAGCTTCTCTAGACCTAGCCGCTCTAGCCCTAACATCATCCCAGTCCATTGCTCACTCCGCTGATTAATTATATTAGAAATTTTTACTCATGCATTTTTTATTTTTTGTTTATCTTTTATGCCATTCTTGTATGTTAAAGGGTTTATGTTCTTAATTGAATTTTTTGGAAGATTGCATTAGAGGGGGCGAGTAGTGCCATATAGATTTAATCAATGGGCTAATTACTAATTTTATCAAATCAGTGCATATACCATTGGTTTTAGCAATTTCATTTCAATTATGTGTTTAATAGTTGAGATTTAATTTATTCTATTTGTGTTTCCACTACTGCAATCAATAATACATGGTTGACGTTAAAATTTGTAATATGATTTTTGGATGATGCAGGAAGACAAACTAAATGATTTGATTGGCTGAGCTAATCTAGTTCCGGACATTCAAGTTATACTATCGTCAAATTGATACGGATAAAAGTAATTTTAATTCTTGGTCATTGATTAATAATATTATTAGTTTTTGTACTCGATTGGTTTTTAGTGGTAATAGGAGGTTGAGGGTGAGCCAATTAAAATCCGGATTGTGAACTGCTTGTTGTAGTATAGTTTTAAGATTAATTTATGAAAATATTTGAATACTTAATTGTGTGAATTTTAGTTAGAGTTATTTATATATTTGTTTGTGTTAATTAATTCATGTCCATTGCAAGTAGTTAATTCCATTAATTTAATTTACTATTCAATTATGATTTTATTTTGTAATATATGTGATGGACCCAAATTAATTCAAACATGCATCACCATTATAAAATATCATCAATGTTATCAAAGTATCTCATGGGAAACTATGAATCACGGGCACGGATACTGGTGTCTTGTCCAACATGACAGGGACATAATGACACATCAAACTTATAAAATAACGACACGACATAGCAAAGACATGACGATATATAAATATATTTTTTATACTTGTATATATACATATACATACTTTCATCTACTTTGCATTTCAAAAACAAAAATCAGTTGGGAAACTAATTTATTAAAATTATAATTGTTTAATATTTCATAATCACAATTAAATCGTAAGTCAAAGATATGCATTTAAATTAAGCAAGATAATAACTTCATTCTTTTTACTTTTCTTCTTATTATTCATACATCCTTGAAGATTTAATTTTACAAGATGACACTAGAATTTCTTAGTGTTCTTAAATTTTCTCACTCCGTCGTGTCCACAAAATGTCTGGGCCATGTTCGTTACGAGTCTAATATTTTTTTAAATGCCAACCAAGTCTGACAAGCCACGCTGTAAGGACATTATTTTATAAGTCCGTTATTAATTTAGTATGTCGTATACCGTTACACCGTAGAAGAGCATTCAAGAACATTCAAGTATAAAAAACGGATCCGAATATCAAGATCTTCAATATTCAAACCTCCACGAGTTTAAGTTTGGTAAGGTTGTGTTTTAATTCCTTAGCATTTCACTTAAAGTGTTGGGATATTTTTATGAAATATTTTTCTAAAGATTTTGTTCTCGGACACCTTTCCGTAGAAAAATCATAACTAATTCATAAAAAATCAGAAAAATACGAAACTGGTGGCCACGTATTCGTATAAAAAATTTCTACAGGATCGCGTGAAATCTCATTTGATAGGTCATTCGAACGACCTTCTTTTGTCATTCAAACGACATTTTCCACTTATCATTGTCATGTTTTTCGTTCGAGCGACCTGCTCTTATCATTCAAACAACATATTATCTCGTTCGAGCGAGATCCAACCTCATTCGAACGACGCGCCGCCTTAAGTTTTTTATAAATAGGAGTCTCCAACTCCATTTTTCATAAAAAGACATGCATTTTTGAACTGTTACGAAACTGCTACTGCGAAAACAATTTTTTCTTCTTCTTTTAGGTTTGAAACCTTTTGTTTTCAATTCACAAAACATCCCAATCCTTTGGTGAATTATTTAAGAACCCTAGATTCAACTTTGTTGAAATTTACCTTTGTGAGGATAACTCTACAACCGAAGAGCTGCGTGCTATTATGGAAGGAGTCTCTATAAAGTTACTGTTGTGGAGAAGTCTACTATTTTCCATTGCTTCCCATATGGAGTTCTTACGGGAGATTCCACCTGACGATATCGGAACCGGCACATGAGGATATTTTGTATATCACTGTTATTTTTATTGTAATCCGTGTAAACCGTTCTTTACAAATTATAGTGAAAGTAAAAAGGTTTTTCCCCTTTGGGGGGATTTTTGCCTAAAATTGTTTGTTTTATCCTGTATTCTTTATTTTATTGGATAAATCATCTAGATGAATATTTTAGAGTTTAACTATAATTTGGAAATAATTTAAATTAGATTTTATTTGAGAAGTCACAATATTTTCGCTGTAGCGATTCTTCAAATTGGTATCAGAGCCAATTGCACTAAGTTATTGTGTTTTGATCCTGATTTTTCACAAAAAATGGCTTTTGGTGGTTTTGATGATTTTCGATGTCAACTTTTTGAAAAGGTTAATTGGAAAATTCACATGAACTCTTGTTTTAAATCTTCTATTCAAAATGACTCTGAGAGGTGTTCTTGTTGTGAGGGTGTTGGTCACACGTTAGATGAGTGTACCACAAATTTAAAGAAGAAATTGAATAAATTGTTTTCTCATGTTTCTACCCTTAGTGATAGTGATTAGAAAGAAGAAGTCTTTTATGCTTCTAGGCGAGATCTTCCCATTTATGTGATTAGTGACGAGAGTGAGGATGAAAATATTAAGGAGGAAGAAGAAGAATTGAGTGAGTTGCAAGTTGAGTACAATAATTTGTATTTTGAATCTTTAAAGACAAAAAAGGCAAACTTGAAACTTAAAGCTGAATTGAAGAAACGTACTTTAAATAATGATAATACTGATGCGTTGATTAAGGATATTAGGGCACGTGAGGATATGCTTAAAGAGAAATTAGGATATGTTGAGGGTGAGAGAGATAGTCTTCGAGGTGTGATGGAAGTTATGAAAAAGGAACTTTTAGAGTTGAAGACTCTAGGAGTTTGACTGAATCTAGGATAGGTGAACTTGTGGTGAAATTGAAAGATTCAAGTAAAGTGAAATTTGATTTGGAGTCTTGGTATGAAAAACTTGATAAGATTTAGGCACCGTCGAGATCAAAAAGGATAGGGGTGGGATTGGTCTTGGAAAATATGTTGCTCCCATTCCCACACGTGTGAGAGAGCCTCATAGGATTGTTAAGAAAGAGGCACCTAAGTTTGTTAGGAAATATCCCCCTAGGAATATCATGAGAGAACCTCCTAGGATCATTAGGAGAGATCCACCTAGGCAAATTCGGATGGAGCAACCGAGAAATTTGAGGAGAGGGCCACTTTTAGGTAACACACACCGCCCGATTTACACTTGCACACATTGCGGTAAGCAAGGTCATCTTAGGCGTTTCTGTTACAAGCTTTTAAAAGGACCTATGAAGGTTAATAAAAGAATAAATTTGATTCCCCAAACCCTCACGTGTCGTTACAAATCAATTTGGGTTAGAAAATCGGATTTGGAGGCTTATAGTTTATTTGTCCTCGATTCCCATTTGCTTACACGCGACTCACCCCATGTGAGATCGTTTGGTTGATTATATTGGATGTTTTGTCATACACTAGCTATGCATCACGTTTTATTCTTTCTAGTGTTATGACTCACTTTGACGTAGTGCACATTGATTTATTTGTTGCATTTGTGTGTTTCGCTACTGTTTTAGCACTGTTTTGGATCTCTTTGCCCCTTATAGGTACTGTTTTCACAAAAATTTTGCACTGGGAAAAACTGTATGGTTTTATGGGCATTCTGCGAAGTTTTGGTTTTCTCGTTCGAGCGAGATCTATAGGTCGTTTGAGCAATAACTCTGTCTCATGCGATGTCGCTTCTCGCGACATGCCCCTGTCGTTCGAGCGACAGAGCTGAGTCGTTTAAGAGATATGTCTGGAATTTTTGCTTCCCTTTTATTTTTAGTACCTAGTGTTCATATGATTATGTTTTAGTACTATTGGGTTGCTTTTGGACAGTTTATATGCAGATATTCATCATATCCATGCTTATTGATAGCACTGCATTGTTCGTTTGATCACACATGCTTTGACTAATGATTGATTTGTGTGATTACCATTTTCTATCATATGATGATTCTCATTCTGACATTATATGTCTATTACTGGGTGTATCATTTTGCAGTTATTTTTCTTTTTGAAAAATGCAAAAAGATTTTCTATTTTTTGAGTGTTCATTCATATTTTGTTTTGGTCAAAGTTGAAAATCCAAAAAGATTTTTGTATTTTATTTGCACCATTTATGGATAAACACTTAGGGTGACCGAGTTACAATTTCATTCTATTTATTCACGTGACAATTTAATAGTGTTTTGAGACAATATATCATGTCATCCTTGTGCTTTACATTGTTTGGGGTCATTAAGATGTAATTAGTTGTTACTTCCTACATGTTTGACTCATTATGTCCTTTATTACACGCGTGCATGAATTTATTTGATTATTGTACTTGTCTATCACATGTTGGTCGAGTGTTTTGATCTCAAACATGTCCTTAAAATGAACCAAGTGCAATAATATGAGAGTAATAAAAGTAGTGCATGTAAGATCCATTACCCATGAGGAATTTGTTTAAGATAAAAAATGATGAGTGAACACGAAAAAGTGTTGCGAGTGAATAATAATTACGTTGTGAAAGCCACCATTTGAGAAGATCCCACACAAAAAATGAAGGCAATAAAAAATTAAATATGCCAAATGTTTGGGCCAATAGATTTTCTCTAAGTTGAGAATTTAGAACCTCATTAGAAAAATAAAATTGCATTATTATATATGAGGGAGTTTTGGATGGATATATCAATGGGTTTGCTCGTCCTTTGAAAAGTTCTCGAAATGGCACTAAATAGTTTTGGAGTTTATTGGTGTGAAAATCATTTAAACTTTGATTTGTTGATTTGATTAAGACATTGTCATCTAAATTCAACAATTTTACACCTAAGGATATTTTTTTATGTTCATCCGTTAGGGGTACACGTATGCATCGTGCACATATGATTGATTGAGTTGGTTTACCTATCGAATGAATTCACACCCATACATTCCATTTCCGTGCACATGATGTGATTTTTGTACATTATTTTTTCTTTGAAAAAATTAAAAAAATCAAAAATAGTTTGTGGATTTTTTTTAGTTACACCTTTGCATGCGAGTAGTTTGATTCATATTTGCTATGAACTTTTATCATGGCACTCCATGTTCAGTTTGTTTCTTCTTATCAGTCTATTTGGGAACATAATAAAAAGGGGGAGAACGAATTATGATTTTATGGAGGAGTTTGCATTATGGGGGAGATTTGATTAGATTGATTAATTTATTCTTAGATTGACTGATTTATTCTTATATCATTTCAAACTCGATGTGTCATGAAGGTATTTGATTTATCTCATGTGTGTAGGTACCTAAGTGATGATCATATGTTGCACACCCTGATGAGAAAGCTTAAAGGTTTGAAGATTTGAACTTGAAGATTTTTGAAGAAAATTTGAAGACTTGCAAATTTTAGTATTTTCCATTTTTCGATTCATGGGAGATATTAGAGTTGTATAGGCACTCTGATTTTATAATTCGGAGTTTTCATTTTGTACCGGCATAGACATAGGGGGAGATTTGTAAGGACATTATTTTATAAGCCCGTTATTAATTTAGTATGTCGTATACCGCTACATCGTCGAAGAGCATTCAAGAACATTCGAGCATCAAAGACGGATCCGAATATCAAGCTCTTCAACATTCAAAACTCCGCGAGGTTAAGTTTACTAAGGTTGTGTTTTAATTCCTTAGCATTTCACTTAAAGTGTTGGGATATTTTTATCAAATATTTTTCTAAAGATTTTGTTCTCGGACACCTTTTCGTAGAAAAACCATAACTAATTAATAAAAAATCAGAAAAATACGAAACTGGCAGCCACGCATTCGTATCAAAATTTTCTACAGGCTCGCGTGAAATCTCGTTAGATAGATCATTTGAACGACCTTCTTTTATCATTCAAACGACATTTGCCACTTGTCATTGTCATGTTTTTCGTTCGAGCGACCTGATCTTGTCGTTCAAATAGCATATTATCTCATTCGAGCGACATCCAACCTCATTCGAATGACACGCCGCCTTAAGTTTTTTATAAATAGGAGTCTACAACTCCATTTTTCATAATAAGACCTGCATTTTTGAACTGTTATGAAACTGCTACTGCAGAAACGATTTTTGTCTTCTTCTTTTAGGTTTGAAACCTTTTGTTTTCAATTCACAAAACATCCCAATCGTTTAGTGAATTATTTTGGAACCTTAGATTCAACTTTGTTGAAATTTACCTTTTTGGGGAGAACTCTACAACCGAAGAGCTGCGTGCTATTATGGAGGGAGTCTCTATAAAGTTACTCTTGTGGAGAAGCCGTCTCTTTTCCATTGTTTCCTATCTAGAGTTCTTGCGGGAGATTCTAGACGACGACATCGGAACTGACACTTGAGGGTATTTCGTATGTCACTCTTATTTTCATTGTAATCCATGTAAACCGTTCTTTACAAATTGTAGTGAAAATAAAAAGGTTTTGCCCCTTTGGGGGATTTTTTCTAAAATTATTTGTTTTTAACCTGCGTGCTTTATTTTATTGGATAAATCATCTAGATGCATGTTTTAGGGTTTAACTAAAATTTGGGAATAATTAAAATTGGATTTTATTCGAGAAGTCGCAATATTTCCGTTGTAGCTATTCTACACACGCGGAGTGTGGTACGAGTGTTAGCATGTCCGACACGGGTACGTCACCTTCAGAGAAGTGTCTGTGCTTCTTAGGTGGGAAATGTCCATTCTCTCATTGGAATCGATTTTTTTAAATATACTAGTAAATGTTTATTTTGGGTGGCGACAAATATAAATGAAGTGGCATGGAAAGAGTCACGAATAACTTCAAACGTATTCAAGTAACCTAAGAGAAGGATGGCGTCCTCACCAGGATCATGGTTACTGAATTTAACTAGTATATGCGCTTGTTATATGGTTGAAAATGAGACTTAGGAGCCAAAAAAATAAAATAGGAACTTGGTGGCATAATAAGAGACATGAACACCCTCAGAGTAATTAATGTATCCTGTGGGAAGAGATGGTTTCATCATTGGAAATCTAGTTTTCGAAATCTCTCTCTTTTATATGTTCTTTTGCGTGTTAAAAATGGGTTTCTGGAGTCGAAAATGAAAAACATTAATCAAGCCCTTAAAAGAGGCACAGACACCCCAAGCCGGACAAAAGGAGCATGTGAGACGTGCGCATTTCCTAATTGAACTCCACTTCCCGAGATTGACTATTATACGCTCATTTTGAGGTATAAAATGGACTTTAGGTGTGAAAAATCAAAACATCAATCAAGTGGCACCGACAGAGGCACGAACACCCCCAAAGGTATGGAAGTAATTTGTGGGAAGTGTTTGTGTTCTCATCAGACTCTTGGTTTTCAAAATTGAATAGTAGATTATTATTTTGGGGTTATAAGTCGATTTTGGGGGTGAAAAGAGAAAACAACAGTGAAGTGGCTTAGAAAGAGGCACGAATAGCTCGAAAAGAGGCAGCGAAGTGGCTCGAAAAGAAGCGAAAACAATAGTGAGGTTATTAATCTAAGTATGATTTATTAACTATGAGTCACATTAGTGTTACAAGACGAGCATAAGAAGAGCATAAGTTGGTACTCAAGAATATCAACGACAAAGTGTCAAAATGAATACACTTTGCAAACATATTGAATATCAAAATTGCTCACAACTAGTATAATAATATATTTTGATTCAAAAAAACATGTGGGATCTATAATGACTTTGTTGCATTGCCTTTCGGATGTTGCCCAATATTTCTTATAATAGCAATGGAAGTACTACAATAACCTTTTTCCATTAAACGATGAAATAGTTCCATTGTTAAGAAAGTTCTTAATACGCACGAGGCTTTCTATTTAATATTTGGGCTACACATGTTCGTTTGTTCCATTTCGTTGCAATCTTTTACTAGTCTAAATGCGGTTATAGTTTCGCACATATTGAATGAATGTGTTTACATTTATGGACCTTGTGTGCAATTGTTGATCGCGACAATAATATTCCAATAGTTCCATCGTACATATGAATCTATCTGGGCCATGAGCCCCATCACCATTTATGTCTTTAATACATTGAAATATGTCTTCTACATTAGGCATGATAGTTAACATATTCATACCCTTGGTTTTAGTGATTTTGAGTCTAAGTATGCTTCTTCATTGTTATTGGTCCCAGTGTCTTTTTTCATTCAATAAGTGTGTGTTATGTTTCTCAATGTCTAACTCGACTTGGTTAAGCTTGGTAGTGCTCATATTAGGTTGAATTTTACCTTCTCAATTATTTTCAAACCATTGAATTATGTTCAAATCAATGACTGACTCAACTTAATTATGATTGGTAGTGCTCAAACCAGTGAATTATGTTCAGGCCTTTCAAAAATCAATGTTGGTTGAGGTCATTCAACTCTTATCTCTATATTTCTCAAATAAATTATGCATTTTTGGGACTTAAAATAATGTTGTTTGCAAAAACTGAGTCACACGGTGCTTAAAATGGTTGAAAAAGTCGGTTGACCAACGCCTCACATCGTTCAACCAACATTTGGTAGAGAATATCGTGTCATTTGTCCGACATTTGATCCTAAACGTTGGTCAGCTAACATTTGAAAAAGAATCTCACGTCGGTCAATCGATAGTTGATCCTAAACATCATTTGATCATAAACATCAGTCATCCAACATTTGATAAAGAATCACACGTCAATTAGATAGGTATTTTTTCCTCTGAATTTGAACTTTACTTCATATATATAGTCATTGAATCATCTTTCATTTAAATAGTTTATGTTACATTTTTCAAATAGGTCCTTAATTATAAGTACCCTTTATCATTAATAACATTATAATTTCCATAAGTTATTTTGTACTCGCAGTATGATTATACATGCATGTAAAGTACATTCACGTTTCTATTTATTTTCATGCCTTTTGGGAAGGGTGGTTTGATCTTAGCATTTTCTATGTATATATACTCTTTTGATGTTGGTTTGTGTTTTTTAGAAGAAATCTCAGCAAATCAAAGCCTCTATATAACTTAATGAGGGTTGATAGTTCATAGAAATAATTGGACTTTAGGGTGTTAAGTTTGATTTTTTCTTTCATCTTATAATAATTTCTTTTGTCTAATTCTCAAACTAACCATTTTCTAGGAATTTATTTCTTCACCAATATGAGCTCTCTCAAACATAATTCAGTGGTTTGTGGTTCAACACTGATAATGTTTTCTAGCTCCATGGTTCCTTCTATCGGTCTTTTTGATGATCTATCCTAGCCAAAGAAAAATCTACAAATACTCATCATCATGGTGTACCTAATTTGACTATCACAACTGCCATAAACTTCTATTATTTGAATTAGGCAGGGAAGGTGGTGATGTTGAATGTATTTAGGTTTCGAAAAAATAATAACCTCCATGTCGTACTTCTTGGATAGTTTCTTTTATTATTCTAACTGTGGGTTTCATTCCAGCTCCTCTAGTATTCCAAAAAAGTATTTTTTTTAGTGAAACTGATTATATAAATAAGCTTTTATAATTCGGGAACCTGATCTAGTAAGCAAGGTATGGTTTGAAGCATACTTTGTTTTTCTCAAAATTCTTCTTAACATTTACAATACCATTATAAAGATATGTGATTTGTTCAATTACCCATACATAGAGTTGCTGGTCCAGAACTCCGAGCGGCATGCTATAACATCCCAGAAATTCGGCGTGATGTTCGCTGTCCCACAGGAGAAGGAAGGATTACCTCGTAGGTTCTCTTCAATTTTTTTATATGTCAACCATTATTTCTCACCTTTTATAGTATATGATCAGAGTGAGAAGATATTAAGATGTTAAATTTATGCAGACGTTTTAGATTGCCTTCATCTCATGTAGGCTATCATCAAAGTTTTGAATTTTAATTTCATTTTAAATTCAATGCAAGTTTTAAGGCTATGACAAAAATGGCCTGTTTGGCATTTCTCAGAGTTAGGCTATCTAAGATTACCCACTAGTTATTACTTGACTATTATTTGATAGAGTCGATATTTCCAGTCTGGGTTTAGTGACAGCAGTATCCAAATAGAACTTCCTTGACCCGAATTCTATATACTAGTAAGTCTTACTAATGTATAAATATGTAATATGAACACTAATATTTTTTTTCCAATGCCAAGAGCAATTTTTAAATCAAATCATTTCCTAGCTTGAATTCAAGTGGTACATGTCAAAACTATGCTGATGCATATTAGAGAGCAGCTTTTACATCAAATACTTCATGTACTTTGCTAAAATAGTGGGTTCAACAATATGGGACAAACCCTCCAGACCACATGTACAAACCAAATCTATATCGTAAGTTTTGGTGTCCAAATTAATGACCACATAGAAGAAGCCGTAATCATCTTTTATAGTCATCATAGAGTTGATTAACTTCGATGTTTTGAACAAGTAAAACAAAAAGATTAAACATACCATCCCAATACACTTTGACCGGGAATATATGAAAAATGAAGCATTATGTGCTAAAAAACTATTATAACAACTATAAGCATCTAATCAATATAAATTGTAACTAGTGGTGGAATTCATGTCAACCTATATAGTTGCTCTAACCTCCTTTGGTTGAATTTTTCTTACAATAATCTTGAAGAAAATATTCCCTTCGAGCTTGGATCCTTGTTGAAATTTGTGTTATAATTATTCTCGATAACAATTTGATGGGTGTCTCTCTCCTTTGGGGAATTTGCCTTCTTTTGAAAGACTTTCAGCGACAGAAACTAATTTTTTTGGAAGTATTCCTGATGCTTTTATCCAATCGGAAAAGATTCAAATAATTTCATTGAGTGTTAATAGATTGTCCAGTACCATCACTCCTTTAATTTTTAATCGCACTTCTATCACAATTTTTGGTGTGAATGGTAACCGAATTATGGTGCGTCTTCCCTAAGACATGGGCATTACACTTCCTAATCTCCAATGCTTTAATATTGGCGACATAGTTTCTAAAGGCGCGTCGCGCCTCGGCTCATCATCGGCACCTAGCCTCATTCAGGAAAAGGCTTCTTCAATAAGTGCCTCACTAAAATCAGGCAAAGGTTTCATTAATAATAACCAATAGCTTAGCCGAATGAAGAATGGAGGAAATCCACTGAACTAGTTTGTCATTAAAACCAAAATCATATAAGGTCTTAAGTGAAAAATTCCAACCAATTGTATCAAATTCTTTTGAAATGTCAAACTTAATACCAACATTACCACCAAGATACTTAAAATCAAGAACATTATAATTCTCAAAGTCCATATTCTACTAGGAATAAAAGCCCTAGGAATAAAAGGACTTTGAGAATTATAATCGAACATTATAACTCACCTAACTAAAGGAATGAGTACTACTTCTACTAGGAATAAAAGCCCTTTAGTTAGGTGAAATAATTCTGGCAGCAATGACAAACAACCTATTGATGATTATCTTGAAAGAAAAGGATTCCATAACAATAGGTCTAAAGAGATTAAGAGAATCAACTTTAGGAAATTTGCGAATAAGAGCAATTAGATTCAAGTTAAAAGTTAGGAAAATCCAGTTATTCTCAGAAAAACTAATCGTAGTTGTACAACCATCACCTATGGTAAAACATACCACCAAATCCATCCAAACTTGGAGCTGCATTGGCATTCATGGAGAACATAGTTCTCCAGACCTCATAAAATATGGAATATAAGTAAGATCTATATTTTCTTGATCAATAACCAATTTAGGAATTACATGCCCAACTTGAGTTTAGCATTTTCAATCAAGTTTCTAATCTTCCCGAGGCTTCTACGTCACTATAGGATGTATCTTCAAGGTTTCCAGTCCATTAGAATTAAGAACAATACAAATTAAGTGTCTTATTTTTTTTTTCATTTTCTGTTGTAAATGTGTCTATTTATAACGACATCCAATTTCTTTGTCCAAGCTTCCTAGGTAAGGTTGTTTTACCTAGGAAAATTTCACTTTGTATATGGATCTAATAGATCTAAATGAGATGGATCTGATGAAATACAAGTGAACATGCTTTAAATTCGTGTTGTTTCTTTGCTCTATTTTTTATTTTTGAAGTATTTCAAGGGTAGTAGGAGGAATAGCTTTGGTTAAAAACAATAAAAAAGGAAATAACCTAGAGCACAAAAGCCATTCAATCTTAGGACTGAGGTTTGGAACATATGACTCAGAAGAAAATTACAAAATTTTCACTCATGATCTTTTGTCATTACATATGTTTATTTAAAGCCTCTAAATTCTAGTGAGAGTACAGTAATTGTATTTTTTAGTTTTAAAATAGAGATTATATGTTATAGTAAATGGATTTTTCACATTTTGAAATTGAGTTCAGAGCTTATCTTAAATTGAGTTCACTCGTGTTCTTTGATCGTTATATGACTTTGTTTAAGTGTGAACTTATTGCCTTATGTTACTATAAATATATCCAATAATCCTTTTTTTATTTATTAACTGCCTAGGAAGAACTTCTAATAATTTGAAATGCAATATTCTCCACTACAAACCATTTCACAGTTTGTTCGAAACAACGTTGATAAGTTAAGTAGGGCAAGACTATCCAGTTTCTTCCTTTTCGATTTCTTGTAGTTCTAAGGTTTGAGCGGTCAACTAATTGCAAGACTATTATAGTTTGTTTGAGTTCCCCAAGACCTAGTTATTGGTAAACTGAGTAGGGCAGTAAGTTGACGCTAGCTCCTGAGACTATTTTCCATGTTCATTCATTAATAATGAGAACTTTTCAACATTATTTCCATTATTTATTTATTATATTAATAATTCAAGGCTTGGCCATTTGTCCATTGGACAGATTAGGATTCAAGTTTATCTTTCCTTTCTCATGGAAAGAAACCAAAAACATACACAATAAATTCAATCTACTAAGAATATTAATGTAGTAAAATAAGGACACGTTATCTTCGGAGGGTATCCACACTTCATAGGTTAAATGCCTCCAGAAACACTGAACTCAAATAAAAATACAGAAGACCATCAAACAATAATTGTTTGCTCTTTTCATGTAGTTGAATGCCACTGAATTATGTTCAGCCCTTTCAATAGCAGAGCTAGTGTTCCTTGTTTTGAAGAGACCATTTATTAGTGTCCCATAAGTAATAATAGCGGGTACTTAACCTCTTTCAATCATCACTTGAAGTACATCCTCAACTTCTCTTACCATCCCTTCTTGGCAAAGTGCATCCACCAATATTTTAATTAACCATTTAATTCAACAATTTAGTAGCTTGATTCCGTTGATCAAATTTATAAAGAGACTAGCATAATAAGGTGGCCATAAAATCAGAACAAAATGTCAAGTTCTGCTATTTCTAATGATTTATGTTCTGCTATTGCTAACAATTTAGTAGCTTAATATTGGGGATTTCATTTTGTTGATATGTTCTGCTATCTCTAATCATTTATGTGTCGTCCTTTTGTAAAATGAGGCAAGTGATTCTGAAATATAGCATAGCTGATTAGTATCGAATGAGAATCAATTTTTTTACATTTTGCCATCTTTCTTGCATTTTTGTACAATTTGTAATCACTCTTTCCTTGAAAAGTTGTTGAAGTTGCTCAATTACTCTAGTGAACAAGAATTGTGGCAGCATACAATAGTTTCTTATGGTAACATATACTTGAACATCAATTTGTGAGAAAACAAGTAAATTGCAAGACCACAATGCAATTGTGTTATTAAGTTTCTTGTGACAGCATATTCATTATTTACTGTATTCTTGTCTAGACCTACATTAGTCCGAAAACATACTATCTTGTTCATTGATTATGGCAGATATACTTTTTAATGTGGCAGTTATATACTTTTCGTTTGACAGATTCTAAATACTAATGTGTTTACTTTCTTCTTTTAATCTCTTTCAGTGGCTTGCTTATCTTTCACTTGATTTCATCTTTTTCAATCAAAATTACGACAAAATTAAGTACTGGTAGTTGAACGCTTAGAATCTTGTTATATTATAATGTTTTGATTTGTAAAGAATATGCCCTTATAATTTTCCAAATAATATGTACTTTCGTATTTTTATGTGGGATATTTCAGTAAAGATTTTCAACTTTTTGATTGTCAATGTAGCTCCTAGGTTATTTGATCAGTTAGTGATTGCTGGAACTGATATAGTGAGGGAAACAATATCTTCTCTGAAATTGTGCAAATTATCATTTTTCATTTGTATGTGCTAACTTCTATCGTTTACTCACTTGCATTTATAAAATAATTCTCCAAGCACAGCCACCTAAAACAATATCCCAAAATTCACATGGTTGGGCAGAGGAGTTGGACTTGTACAATATAAATTATGTTAAAGGGAATTCTGTCTATCAACACCCAGTTATATGATGATCTCTTTTTAATTTTAATCCATATCTTTTAAATGTCGAATTACCTTCCAGTCTCAAACACCACTGTGGAACTATCCAACTGAAACTATTGGGCCACTTTCATTGCAAGTGAGGGTATATATCTCGCTGGCAGTGCTCTTTCTGGAAATATTTACATTTGGGAGGTAATAAAGACTTTCACAAGCCCTTCCATCTTTTTCTTATCTTTTTCATTTTTTGTGTGTGTTTTGCGGGGGTGCGTGGGGTGGGGTGGGGTGGGGTGGGGTGGAGTTGGAACGTAAACAAATACATTGGTTTCAATTTCATTATTGTCAAATATGACACTACCATACCTTAGAATGTCGTCCGATTGTGTTAATTTTGCAGGTAAAAATGGGAGACTGCTCAAGATTTGGCGTGCTCATCATGTATCATTAACATGTTTGAAATTCTCTTATGATGATTATCTTCTTATATTTGGCTCTGAGGAAGGAATGATTTCCCTATGGTCTATGATTAGGTAAAGCCCGAACCTTCCTTTTGTTGAACATTTGGCAATTTTAGATCTATGGTTCAGTTCCTAAAATTTATTGATATTTACAATGTGATCAAAGCTTCTATCTCAAACGGGTTCATAAAAAAGTGAAACACTGTTAGAATGAGTTTTTGTATCAATTTAGAGTGTTTATGAACTTATCGAGCTGACACCAATAAAATAACAAACTTTTAAATGTTCTGAAACTTCATTTGTTTATTAAATATTTTAGGTACCGGTCTTGAATGAGCAACAATTTCCCATTCATGAGCCGAGCTCAAGAAATTTGACATTCCTATTTATAACCATTTAGAACTTCTTTATCTCTTCCATAGAAATAGGATACTAGTGATTGGTTCATTGTTATAACTTATAATCAATTCCATGGAAGTTTACTAGATGAGACCAACTAGGTAATAACACATCTTTATTTTATTTTTATATATGTATGTGATGGAGTGTTATGTAGGATATATATTGTGGCTATTCCTCCCTTAGTTGTTTATAATGTTGTGGCTATTCTGTCATTTTTGAGTTAATTTTTATGTTTAAACAGGTTGGTTTTCATGAATAAACAAAGGAGATTTTGTCGAATTTTTTTAGAAATATTAAGTGTTTAAAATTTAATAATATGAAGATATACAAATTTGATAAGGTCCTTAAAGATTGTCATCTATATGTACTATTAAAAAAGATTATTTCCTTGTTTAAGGTAACTAACACTAAACGAATCTTATTGTAGGTCGAAATCGTTTGTGAACAAGGCAAGTCATCGAAGTTGTTTTGATAGAGGTTGTATGCTTTAAGATTGCGAGTTTACTATGCTTACATTATTTTATTTTAGGAGTAGATAGGGGTTTTATGTATTTTTTCTAATGAGATAAGTGAAATTTTGTAGAGATATTTAGTTTGGTGGGCACAATGTTGATATTATCGATTTTATCTTTGTATGAACTCTAATTTTAGTTGAATGGAAAATTGTGTCTTTTATTTGTTGAAATGGGATGTCAAATATCTCATATTATTTTTAAGAGTTTTTGTTTAAAAGTATATTAAGCATCTTATGGAATGGATGAAATTTTAATTTTGCACAAAAATTATTAAAGACGGCTTCTTTGCCGTCTCAAAAGGATTCCATAAATGGGGACCTTTTGAGATGGCATGCACCGTATCTAAAAGTAACTTTAAAAGACGGTTTTTATGCCGTCTCTAAAGGTTCCTATAAGCAATGACCTTTTGAGAGGACGAATTTATCATCTCAAAAAAACTTTTTGAGATGGTTGTTGCCGTCTCAGAAAGCTTTTGAAACGGGGGTCTAATACTACGCCCCTTTGCCATCTCAAATGGCGTCACAAAAGGATTTTTAGACAGTCAGAGGACTTTTTGAGATGGCTGGAGAAAACGTATCAAAAAGCAGTTTTTTTTGTAGTGTTGGTTATGTGTGTTAAACACGTTAATTATCATGTTTGGGGGATGCATGCTCATATGATATATATGTTATTTATATTAGATGCTTATCGAGCTTACGATTGGGGATAACATATTTAGAGCATATGATTAGCTATGTGGTTAAATGAATCATCAAATGTATTTTTAATGCATTGTTATATTTATAAAAGTAAGCTAGGGTGTTGATATGAAATTGGCAATGTTTGGTCGCCAAATGTGAAAGTTTTAAGCTTTTCGATAAATTGCTACTTTCCTGTTCGAGCCCAAATTAGGCGTACTAGTTTTATGATTTTGGGAAAACATAAATCTGAAAGTTGTAGATATATGAATTAGGGCTGTAACACAACAAACAGTGTGTTAAACAGTGATCCGAACAAGAAGTTGTACCGAAAGTACAGAATAATGGCAAATATGTCCATCCCTTAAGTGATATTTGTCTTATTAGCACAACATGTGCTATTTTTTTATTAGTTAGAGGGTGGATGATGGGTTGAACGACTTAAACTTCTTAAAACAACCCCCTTGTTCAGCCAATTCAGCCACGAAAAAGAGTTTTTCCTAAAGAGAGAGAAAGAGAAGAAACTTAAGGAATAAATTGTTGGAAAATTTTCTCTAAATCGAGGAATCCTCATAAGGTAATTACTTCTTTATTAAAGTTGGTCACATGGATGAGTTCTACACTTGTTATATATTTTTTTTTATTTGAATAAATATTTTTATTATACCCATTTTGTCAAATTTTGTTAAAACAAAGATGGTTTAAGAACCTATGCGTATTAGGATCGTAAATGCTAACTTTAAAGTCCCAGATTTAAATTACATTCTCGTGAAGCTTTTTGATTTAAAAAATTTATTTTTATGATGTGTGTATATATTAGAACATGTTATTATATGTTTCCATGATTGGTACCCAAGGTATAGGTTATGTTTACTTGAAAATGTTAAGTTATGCTTTAATGTTCTATTGTGACCTAGTTATGCTAAAAATGGCATAATTCCTGGAATACGTATTGGAATTGATTGATTCTAGTTGTAGAGTCAAACATACTCATATATGTATAATATATCCGAAAACTATATAAAAATATCCATAAATGAACCTTTGGTGATAGTTTGAAGTTTTGGTTTAAAATATTTCCTAAAAGAGTAAGAATGCATACCAGGTGTTTGACGTTTTGCTCGACATAGCAAATGAACCCTAAAAATTATTAAACATTAATTTTGTATTGTTAAATGTGTTTATTGATATTGGGTGGAATATCATGCAAAGAAATGATGTATAAAAAGTATGAAAATTCTTGGAAGTTGAAGTTGTGTTGTTGTTGTTCTTGAGAAACGATTTGGAAAAGGTTGTAATGAAATGGGCATAACTTTATCTAGAGAATTCGTAATTTAATTCCGTAAATTGTGTTAGAACCCTAATTAATAGTTTGTTATATAAATGTGAAGTATCATATTTATTTCCTCCTTAGTTACTTCTGATTGACCATATGATGTGATGTATTACTGGGTTTAATGTTAATTGGTGTATTACAATACTAATGATGTTGACTTGTTAGGTGGATAACAGCTAATACTACCATACCAAGGAAGTAGTTTTGGTATTAATCTTAGCACCAAATTCAAGGAGAATGACCTGTCCTATGAAATATAGATGATTTTATGTTCATATGGAGATGTGTAGTTCAATCCATGTGTTAAAATGGTTATGGGGGCGATGTTGTATATATGAAACATATGAATATGATTAAAAATGTTATGCGATGTTCTATAATGATACGGACTGGCGAGTCCTTTATCTAATGTTAAGGACTGGTGGGTCCTACGGGATGCAGCGGCCCCATTAATCCAATTCAAAGGTTTGTTGTACTCGGGCCTAATTATGGGAATTGGTGTTCCCTATAAACTGGGAGTTAATTGGACTGACGGGTCCAGGCTTGCGAGAGTTACACAATTCCTGTTGGGTTATAACATTAGAAAATAAAAATGGTTATTTAAATTGGTTATATGTGTGGAATATGGTCATTCACTAAGTATGTGTTTTTTACACTCCTATAATGTTATGTTTCAGGTATGCCTATCATTTGGAGTTCATTGCCAAGTTAGGACCTTAAAACGGGGGAATGACGGATATCTAGTATGGTTGAACATTAAGAATCTTTTTGTGTAAATCTTAAACTAAGGATCTTGGGTATGGAAAGTTGTGTAGTACTTATAAGTTATATATAAGTATAGTTATGCTTTCATCTACACATGACTTTTAAAAAAATCTTATGATATTTTTCCTGAGAGATTTGAATTAAAGATTGTTTAAGGGAATTTATCTCTAATAAAAAGGATGAGTTTAACTTAATTAAGTTGGGGCGCGACACTTCCTCTCCTTAGTCTTGTGGTAAATAATCTATTGGTTTAACACACTCTAATATTAAATAATCAAACTCCAATCCCGCTGGTATTATTCACCTCCCCCGAAAAATAACCAAAATACCCCTCTGGGTGTCCTTTTGGTTCCCAATTGACACTGGACCCAAATCGAACCTCCGGGTAGAATTTTCTGCCTATTTTGACCCTTGTGGATTCATTGACGTAGTTGAAATGACTATATGGATGACTTAAAAATAACTTCCCTTTTTACCCTTTTAATTTAGTTTCGACACGACTCACACGTGCGTCCCGACTTAATTTCAATAATTTACGTATTATTCACTCGTGACCATATAATCATATATTACTTTTAATCTCTAAGAAATATTTAGTATCAATCAGATATTACTTTATTCTCAAGTAATATTTAATTCGAATTAATTCCAATTATTATCCATAATTAATTCTAATTGATCCCCATTTTACTTTTAATTAATCCACTATTAAAAGTCATTAAAATTACGGGGTATTACACCGTTGAAGTGAGTTTGTGTGATATTTATGAAAAACGGGGAAGAGGTACGAAAGGTACTCATTTACCCTTTGCGATTAAGCCATAGTTTAAATCGAACCTAGAAAATAAAAAATTGGCGAAAACAGAAGCCAAGGTCCAAAGAGGTTGAAAAGAGCTCGAAAAAATTTAAAGGCAATAAAAAAATATGCCATAAATTGGGACAATTTAGTTTAGTTTCATCACCTCAAAAGAAAAATAAAAAGCATTATTATTTATGAGGGAGTTTGGTGGAATATAAAATGGGTTTGCATGCCCTCACAAAGTCATGAAAAAACATTATATCGTTTTAGATGCTATTGGTATGAAAATCATGTCTGACTTTGATTTGTCGATTTGATTAAGGCGATGTCATCTAAATTCACATTTTTGAACACCTAAGAATAATTTTGAGATTCATTCGTTAGGAGTACACATATTCATCGTGCACATATGTTATGCGTGATTGCATTGATTTGCTTATCAAATATGTTTACACCCATTCATTCCGTTTTCTTGATTTGGTTGTCGTAGTGTAAATTCATGGTGTGTGATTTTTGTAAATTTATTTTTTCCTTTTTGAATGAAAAATTAAAAAATAAAAAATAGTTTGTGGAAGGTTTTGAGTTACTCTTTATATAAGCGTAGTTTCATTCATGTTTGCTATGCATATTTATCGTGACACTCCATGTTTACTTTGTTTATTAGTTTCCTAGTTTATTTCGGACAAATAAAAAAGGGAGAGAATGAATTATGGGTGAGTTTTTGCATTATGGGTGAGATTTGATTATTGATGATTGATTTATTCTTATATCATTTCAAACTCGATGCATCACGAAGGTATTTTATTTGTCTCATGTCTGTAGGCACAAAATTGAAGATCATTATTTTGCACACCCTGATGAGAAAAGCTTAAAGATTTGATGTTGAAGATTTTTGAAGAAAAGTTTGATACTTGCATTTTTTATACCTTTTCAGTTTTGGGTTCATGGGTGGGTATTAGATTTATATAGGCATTTTGATTTCATAATTCAGATATTTTTATTTTGTATTGGCATAGACATAGGGGGAGATTTGTAAGGATATTTTTTATTGTTCGGTTTACATTTGAGTATGTCATATACCGCTACAACCGTCGAAGACTTATTCAAGTTTAATCATGCGTAAAGATGGATCCGAATGTCAGAGTTCTTTAATATTCAAGCCTTTGCGAGATTAATTTTCGTAAGATTGTGTTTTAATACCTTAACGGTTCACCTAGAGCGTTGGGAGTGTTGAGGCGGAGTTTTTCGTCAAAAATATTTTTCTAAGTGTTGAGGTGGACTTTTGAAATAAAAAAGAAAAAAATATTTTTTTTAAAGTCAATTGAGTGACCTGTACAGTCATTCAAGCGAGAGTAGATCTCGCACAAAGCTATCGTTCGAGTGACATTGAGCTTCGTTCGAGTAACCTGCCTATTTCGTTCGAGCGATCTTCCGCCTTAAGTTTTTTATGTAAAACATGTTAAACCATTCCGTTTTTGTTAAGAAGACCTGACGTTTAGTTTCTGAAAATACAACAAATCAGCGGAATCGTTTGTCTTCTTCATTTAAGATTCAAATCCTTATATAATCAAGTCTCACACACTTACATTTTACGGAAGCCAAATTAGGTTTCATTACTTCTTCCAAATACGTGAACCAACATTTCCCAAAACTGTTCTCTAGAGACTTTAAATACTTTTAATATCTAAAAAATACGCGTGACTTTATTTTTATTAGTCAAACACTTCCATCAACTTTTAGGAATCTCCTATACTAGAAAGTTATAAATATATTGATGGATTCTCATTTTTTCAATTTGAACACACCAACTTGTAAAATAATTAGTTAGTTAACATCAACTTAAAAAAAATAGTATATCCATAACATTTGAAGACATTGGATGAGTCCAAAATCCGTTTTGTTTAGTGTTCTCTAGCTATTGGCGTTCTGCTCGGAGGATATTGTGGTAAAACATTTATAGTCGTTTAGTAAATTATGTGATTGTAAGGCATTGTCTTCTATTTATAATACCATAGTACATTTGTCGTTCTCTTTGTCCTAAGTTTTCGTTCCATTATGAGTTTTTCCTCGTACATATGATGTTGTGTGCTTGCTTTATTTTCAACATTTTTATAATCACTTGTCTAAATTTAAGAAAAAAAATATAGTTGGTTCTAATTCTTAATCAATCTTTTATAACATAGACTTGAAGGTTATTTTGGGTTTAACACATTAAAATTTGAAAATAATTTTAATTGGTGTATCTCCGTTGATCCCACTCACAAAGTGCACTCTCAAAATGAATTTTCCAAAAAATATGAAGAAATATATAAAAGGATATATTTTGGGAGTTATAAGTTTAAGATCAATGGGATATTCTATTTTCCTTTTAAATTGTGAACAAAGCGATTTATCTTTGGTCTTAATTTACATGAACCTATGAATACAACATTTTTTTTATTATATTAGACTTGTAATTATTTTGAACTATGGGTTTCATCAAAAGGTTCGTGCATAGCATAAGTCTAGTATAGCTAACTTTTCCATATTTCACCTTCATTCATATTCCCATTATATACCTTGTGTGGGATTTCATATATTGAGCGTTAACTTGCACTTGTCATGCACTTGTGGTTGGTTTTAATTTTCTTTTATCATATTGATATACAGATATGATGTATTATATTGATATATGATTTGCCATTTTCATGTTTCCATCCATGCATGTCACTTTTCTAATTGAGCATATGCCTTATTAGTTTAATATTATTTGCGTAATATTATAGTTATTTTTCCAATTTATTCCTTTTTCTACCGAAAACAAAAAGGGGAGAAATTTTGGGATTCACAAGGAGTATATATTTAAGGGGATTTGTTTAGTGCATGCATTGCATTTTATGAATCCTGAAGATTTATATACATCTAGTGTATCTTTAGTACTTCATGTGGTATGTGTTTAAGTGTGCATAATATACAAGGATCATGTCATTAATATAACATGGATTAAACAAGCCCTACGTAATTATCGCGTCTCGCAGGGATAAGGATAGGCAGATTGATGTGTAGGCATTTTTTATATTCGTAATTTTTTTGGACCTTTTCCACTTTTGGTTTTGTCTTGGAATAAACAAAGGGGGGATTTATAAGAACATGTTTTTACGCTACATTTTGGTTTTGGTTGTGTTGGATTAATTATGGAAAAAAACCTTTGATTTGTATTGTCCTTTTATCGAATTTATCGAATGGTAATGCTAAATCAAGTGAAGACAAAAAGACAAAGCACCATGGTAGAGATTATTGACCCAGATATGACATAATCTTTCCATGTTGAAGATTTTGTAAAGGTAAAAGTTTTATAAAGTTTTGTATTTACACGTAGTGTAATTAATATCTATGGGACTTTGATTGAAAAAAATGTAAAAGATATTTTAAAATGTTTTTAACAAAATTTTGTCAATTGTCAATGTTTTTTGACTTTGTTCGAACATGGTCACCCTCGATCGAAGATGGTTTTAAACGAGGACCTATTTTCGAAAAGATTAAACATGGATCAAAAGTATACTTCAAAGAGTATCCCACAATTGAAGTTTTTTCGAACGAGGGACACTCTGTAAAAAAACCTCATTTGAAAAAAATTCAACCGTGAACCCCTCGATCGAAAGATGTCATTTGAATGAGGAATCTTTTATTCGAACGAGGACCTTTATCTTGGAAACTGTGTTTGTTTGGATATATTTAACTCATAAAATGTTTAAAAACCTTTAAATGCATATTATAATTAATAAATCCCAAGGTTTTGAAAATCCAAATTTTGGGTTTCCTAAAGTCCATACTTTGTGAGATACTTTCAATTCCATGCAAGTAAAGTAGACTGTAGGTTTGTAAATCCCCTGAGATCTTCCACATTCGAAAAGATAATATATATGATGATGTGTGAGATTGTAGTCTCCAATCAATATTTGGGGATACTGAGGCCTTAGAGGTTATGCATCTAGTTCCTGAACATGTAGGTTGATCGTCACTAAGCTAGATCATCACCAGAATAGAGTAGAACACAATGGAGTGACACCGTGGAAGGTATTGTTGTAATATATCTAAGTTTTGTATGAGTTCTTATAAATTCATGTAAAAATATAGTTTAGTAATAGTTAGCATGTAAGTGGTTTCGGAGATAGTGGTTTTTACCACAAGGTTTTTTCCTCTAAATCCTTATGTGGTTGTGTGGTTTTTCCACACTTATCACCAACCGTGTGTAATTTGGACTAATCAGTTTTTTGGTATAATTAAAATTTTGTGAAAATTAAAAAGAAAATTTCTTTATGTAATTAATCAAGAAATTAATTAATTAAATTGGCCCCTTAGGCATATACCTATATTTATATGGAGAAATCAACAACAAGAAGAAGGGAAAAGAAGTGATTAAACATGTGAGGAAGTGAAAGAAAGTGGTGTTACCTAACGAAAAAGTGATTTATAATTTATAGCGGTGTGAATGGGTTGAATTATTGGACAAGGATGTTGACCCGTTTTAGAATAATTGATCATGTCAAGGAAGCCAAAGAGTCACCTAAATTCATGAAATGCGTAGGATTGATCCTGAGTAAACTACCATAAGTGGAAAATTATTTCAAATTTAATTCCCATGAAGGAAGATACTTGCACGTACAAGGAAAATTTAGATTTGAATGTTAATGCATAGGTGGAGAGGTTGCTCTCATCAAGATTTAATAAACATATGAAACACCCCATTTATCTCTCAAGAATATTTATTGTTTACATAAATAGTTCATGTTGTGAAGAATAATTCCTATATTTTGTCATTTGTAAGAAATTTGTCAAATGGACATTGATAAATAGAAGGAAATATTGATCATGCTTCCCTCAAAGAGTCTAAGACAACTAAAGAGTTTCCTAAGAAGGATTATTTATTTGAGAAAGTCCATACCTACTTTGGTAGAACCACTCACCCCTTTGGGTCTTTTTTGAAATAAAAAGACATGTTTTATAAGAATGAGGAACGTCAAAAGGCCTTTAACAGGATCAAAGAAGTTTTAGTGTCTCTCTTAACGATGATCCCACAAGAGGTTATAAATCTCTTGTCATTATAATTGACTTCTACACCAATCTTATTTGGAGCCCAATTCACTAAATACAAAAGATTGCAAGAGAAACTTGTTCATTGCATGTCAAAGAAATTTTTGGGGGTAGAGTAATGATATACTAGTGGGGAAATGCACTATATGTCAGTGTTTATGGCACAAAATCTTAGTCACTACATACACTTTTTCTCTATCTATATTATCGCAAAATGTTAGCCAATCAAACACTTTCTTGCGAGAATATTATTGGTAGGACAAGAAGCTAGATGGTTCCTCATTTTGTTAAAATACAATCTAAAATATTTATCAAACTTTCTCACGAACTTCTCTAACTTGCTATTTGAACTACCCAATAAGGACCTGAAAGGAGATCAATTCCAAGTTACTGTGTGCATTGAGGTTGAAGAGTGGGAAAATAAATTTTTAGTTCCTCAGCACAAGGAAATAGAGGAGTGTAATGCCCCGTATTTCTGAATATTCCATTTAATTAGATTGGAGAATTAAATGAGAAAATATCGTCTTGATTTAAATTACGTAAGAGTAGTAATTTAAAGAATGTGATTTAAAATTATAATTATGGTATATTAATCGGAAGATAGATACCGGTATATATTGCACCATTTATATTTACTTAGCGCGTGTAGACCGTGTTGGGGTGAGAACGAGTAATAATTTTTAAGTGACTGAAATGATAATTTAGAGGTCACCAATGAGTCCGGAAGGGTCAAATTAGTCAAAATAGTATACCCGGGGGTACTAGTTGAGTCCCGGGGCATATTTGGACTAAACCGAGACCGTTCGGGGGTGTTTTGGTCTTTTAACATAAGAGGGTATGGAGACCTACGAAATTTATATTTTTATATCAGCCGTATGATAGAGGAATTAGGGTTAGAACACCCATGAAAAACACCAATACCATTAGAGAGAAGAGAGGCACAACTCTCTAAAGCAAAAAGAAGATTTGGGAAGGATTCAAAGGGATTTCTACCATCTACTTGTTGGAGAAGAAGGATTGAAGGATGAAGATCATCAATCATCAACAAGAACCACAAAATCAGACCCTACTGATCATAAGGCAAGTTGTTTATTGCAAAAATTATTAAAGTTATACTACCCATGTGTAGGGTTTTTGAATAGTTTTGTTTAAATCAATATTTTGATTGGAGAAAGATGATATTTATGCATGTTGGGATAGGAATCGCATGTAGAATGATTTAAACTATGTAGAGGATTAATATTCAGATTAGACTTGATGATTTTTGGAATAAAAATCTGGATTTTGAATGATAATATGGGAAGAACACCATAACTAGGGTTTCAAGAAATTCTGGGTTTTAATTCATTATTTCTTTAAAGTAATTGGAGTTTTGATGTAATTGACACGTTAGAAACTGTCCTAGTATATGTGGAAATATGTTAGGATCATTGGGTACAAGTTTGGTGGACAATAATGGAGTTTGGAAATTTGTTAATGGAGGAGAGGATCAACGAAGAAGACAGACTGCGTCTGTCCCTGTTCGATCGATCGATCGATCTTGAACTATCGATCGATCGACTATGTCGATCGATCAAACCTAGCCGTCGATCGATCGACGCAAGCTGTTTCCCAAAAATTTTGTGTTTAATCCTTCGTTGAGTTCGGGAATGAATGAGTATTCTAGGATTTACATTATACTTATATGGGAGTAAGAATAAGACCAGTAGGTATATTGTTGAGGTCCAATAAGGCCATTGGGTGTAGGGCTTGGATTACGGACCGATGAGGATAATCTGATTTAGTAGAGTATCGGGGACTTCGAAAATTGAGTTACGGAGCGAAGTAAATTCAATTTAAGTAATAGACCAGTAGGGTAAGCAATAACTACTGAAATTACATGTAAGGGGTAACTAGGACCCTTAGAGTTGTGTGAATACTCAAATAAATACGATTAATTGGATAAATCGTAAAGCGAATATTGTACGATAAATATATGAGATTAAAATATTACGTACGTATATGATTAATAGGTCGGGCGTGTACCTACTGAATTATGTGATCTTTTAGGTAGAGAGATTATACCTAAATTAATTATGTTAGGGTCGATGAGACATTCCGAACTAACATAAAGTTATTATAAGTTTGGGGTCGATGAGAAATACCGAACCAAACTTTGAACTGGTGTCGCGATGAGAGAGTCCCGAACCAGAATATGTGTATATATATATTTTTAAAATAATTGGGGTCGATGTATCATGCCGAACCAATTCTTACTTGGGGTCGATGAATCATTCTGAACCAAGAGTCCTTTATGTGTATAAAAGGGGTAAAAAAGCAGTGACTAATATTTAGTATATATTGTGTGTGAAATATATATACCTGATGATATTCTACTTCCGTGTATTAGTAGATTGATATATTATGTATTTAATGATACATACTGAATTGGTAAGTTAAGTAGTGAAACTTAATTACGAAATGAACCTTTAGATAGAGAAAATCTATTTAGTAATTCAAGTAGCGAAACTTAATTACATAAGTGGGAAAGTCAACAATTGTGAAAATTGTAGTAATTTTAGTAGTGAAGCTAAATGAGAAGTCGTGAAAAGTAACATAGATGACATGTTACTTGAGAATTAATTAACATACACGAGATGTTAGTAAAACGGTTGTACTGTATGGGCGGTACTGGAACTTGGGTACAGATAAGTTCACTTTACTACTTTGGTTTTAGTTAGCTTGAGAAGTATGGCTAGACAAACTAAGTGTGGAACGTTAGGTGTGCACCAAAGATGAGGGGTGAGTTAACTCAAGAGAGTGTACGAGAACCTAACATGTGTAATCAATAACCGCATTTTATATTGTGATAAACGCTTGCTAAATATTTTCAAAATGTTTTGAGTACTAACTCTTGCTATAAAATATTTTCAAAACCTTTTAGGTGTCCAGCCACAGGGACGCCATGTGTGATGATTCCATTTCAGACTCGGAGCTGTAGCACAGTGGATGCTTACAGGATTTGACTAGATGATATCTCTCATTCAGATCTAGCACAGGATCTCGCACTCTTCTATGTATGGACTTGTGGTCCGGTATTAGTCTCAGATGTTAGTTTCAGACTAGTGGTTATTCTATTGTTGTTTGGGATTTTTAGCCGATGGTTTATTCGGTAATACTTTTGTTCTGTTGTACTTTTACTTTGATGTTAGAATTATAGTATATGATTATTTGTACTTTGTTCCGTTGGTCGATTTTTCTGTTTTAAGAAAGATGAATTTGGCACCCGTCTAATTTTACTTAGGGGATTAGTAATTAAAAAGTTTTCGACAGTGATGCTAAGAATGAATAATTTGAGAAACCTGTTTTAATTTAATGAAGGCCTGATCACCTGATGTTTAATTAGGCGGGGTGTCACAGATGGTATCAGAGCATCAGGTTCTAGTGTCCATAGGATCTGTACGGCTTACTACGTTTTTAGCGTATCGTTTGATTGATATAGAGCCCTATCTTAGGATGATTGTACTCCTCTACGTACGTAGTTTACGTTCTCCTGCTATTTGGTAGACGTAGTGTTATATATACGAGTCCGATTGGGAACGGTACGTCGAATATGGTGGTAGGACCGGCATTGGCATTAGAAGGACTACAGGAGGGAGGAGCTCGGCATAAAGCATGGGGTGTTCGGAGATGGCAATCATAGGAGAGATGACCGTGGTCGAGGTCACTCCTAGCGTGTAATGGAAGTAAATGCTGCAAGGGTGTTGAGGCATAGCAGGCATTTTCCAAGTGTCACGACGGCAAGAGGGATGCTAGTCTAGACCGCCCAATGCAGTGATAGTGGGAGTAGGTCTGAAGATAATTTGATAAGAACGTGCCGTAAATGTGATAAAACGGCGACTGTGCATGTTAACCAATGGAAGTAGTATGTCCAGAGGTTTTGGCATTTAGGACTGACTAGAAATACTCAGAAGTGAAAATTTGAGTAAATTTTCAGGCAACGTGGTGGGGATACCAGTCACTACATTCGGACCGAGGGTCCGTATATATAAATAGAAGAACTTTACGTATTGTTTAACCGCAAAGTTCTCCAATGATAATTCGTAAGCGTAGTGAATGGGAATATATGAACCTCCACGTGAAAGCCTGGTAGAGGCCAATCGTGAGAGAGAAATTTATCCTGTGAAGTGAACTTGTACCGATGAGATAGGTATAAGGGAAAAGAGCCCTTGAGAAAATGGACTCTCAAGTTATAGCTCACAATTTCTAGTAAAACTCTTCTTGAACGACTTATGTATATGAAGACAATATGGTACTTCCTACAAGGTTGAGGTTAATGCTCCTGGGTGGGCGGAGCTAAGGGAGTTTAGAGATTTAGTCAAAGAGTAAGACTGAATGTAATGGGGCTGGTGCAAGCCATAAGTGGAAACCCACTAGAGGATTTAATGATTAGATCCTAAGTCGGGACTGATAAGTCCCATAGTGCGTTCCTCTTGGTCAGCAGAACTAAGGGAACCAAGATGATAGTGTTCAGGATCGAGACTACCCAGTCCGAGAGGAGGGGTACCCAAACCGGTCAGCATGGCCTGGAGTCAGGAATTTTTGAAAAGATGTCTAGTGTGGATTCTAGGGCCATGCGTTTTATTTTTAGCTGGAAGTTATTTGAAGAAATAATAACTCCAATAAGTTTTTCATTCCGGAGAGGACAAGCGTGTTATGCCCGGGAACCATCTAAATCACCAGAGCGATGTATAAGGAAGTATATGAGTTTTAGCCTCGAGTGAATGGGGTATATGACAACTCCTCACCTGAAAAAGGGTCGAGTTGTCATTATTCATCAAAATGTGAGAAACTTCGGAGATTATGAACATCTCTTAGTAATTGATTTCGGTGTGTGGGAACCTAAATGATGTGAGTCAAGATATGTATTATTACCGCTGAGCGGAGAGATCGAGCTCGCCATTGTATTTAGTGCTTAAGACTTAGTGATAGCATAAGCGCGGTGCCACTTGACTCCGTTAGAAACATTGGAGTATGGTTGCACATATTGTCGAGGAATCGAATTTGAGTATCTTGACTATGTGGTGTTCCGACAATGCTCAGTAAGAATACATGGCGAGAAGTCCCTTGTTTAAGTTCGGTTGCGAAAGGGAATACGACTAAATTTTTGCACGTCGGGAGAAGTGGCATTGTTAGATGCTAGGGCATCAGTGGAGCCGATAGTGTTGAAGAGAAACACTGAAAGGCTTACCTCACCACGAAGGGATAAGTGGGACTTTGTGGGCAAAGATTTGATTCTTTGTCTCTAGGGTATTGAGAATACCCACAAGATTGTAGTCACGTCGTGTAGACTAGGCTAGAGTTGAAGGAAAGCATGTTACGGGTGCGATATTTGCAATGTTTTTGCAAATGTACCCGAAGAAAAGGGTGTATGGGCACCCTAGTCAATTGGATTCCTTAGACATCCGAGATAGAGGGATGCGGAATATTTTGTACGACGTTGGGGAAATTAGGAAACAAGTCGTATCGATGAAATGGGTTGAACGTCATGGGAGATTGACGATGATCCAAGATTATATGTGCTGAGAAATCCAGCACACCCTATGGGATGAAAGTCGGTGGGAAACCGTTCAAAGGTTATCTCTTGTTATGGGAGACCTAACTGTGGTGAAGAAGTAGCGCAAGGTTCTACTTGACTGAGTGTTGTGAGTGACTTACGTGTTACTAAAATGTTGATCCTTATAAAGTAACTAACCCAAAAAGTGCGCAAATTGCGAAGAGTGCAAGGATTGCAAAGTATAATAAACCCGGAGAGAAAGGGGAATAGAGTACCACTTCAGGAAAGATGAAGTAAGTGGTAAGCGATGTTGAGGAGAGACGTAGTGAGATTGTCTCCAGATACACCTCTAGTTAATAGACAAGTTAGAATCGAAATGAACAACCGGAATGTGGTAGTGAACCCACATTTCCAATGATGGAGTGAGGAGTCAGACTTATAAATTATTGATGGGTTGTGAACATCATAATTAAGCCAACATTTCGTTGGAGGTAGCGAAATGGGGTGACCGGGATGGATTAGTATGTAGTTGAAAAGGGAGAGTGCAAGGTTCCGCTCTACATGATTGTGAATCAGGATGAAATCCTAAAATTCCACCCTGTGAGAGAAGGTTAGGAAGGAATAGAGATAAAGTTTTATTTTGAGTACGTTGTGCTACCTACGACTCAATGTTAGTGAGAAAGAATGATGATACGCCCTTATGATAGTGGAATTTTGGAGAAGCCCACTGATCAATTCATAGGTTGAATGTATGCCTATAAGAGCATATTTATAGGTAGAGTAAGCACCTATATGGACTGTACATGAGGATTAGGTTCGTGGGTACCTATTACGAACAATACATGTACTTTGGGTGTGGTTCGAGGAGACATTTCGAACTTTTAATCCTTAACGCGTGATATGAGGACATTCTATTGGAATGTGACATTTTAAGGTATATGAAATGTGAAATATATGGCTCACAAATTGTCTACTCAAGTGCAATGAGATATATATACATATATTAGTGCTTGAGATGTGATCCCGAGACAAGTAATTAATAACTATTGGTGATCGAGGTGGAATTCCGAGCCAATAACCCCAAAAGTGTTATAGAAGGGGGGTGATTATAAAATAAGTGTTGGTAGTATATGTTATGTGTAAGATATATATACCTATTGATTTTTACTACTTATGTGCGATAGTAAGTGTGCTTAATCTCTGTATTGGGGTCGATGATTTTCTGGACCAATACATGGAGGATCGACGGAAGGTCTGAACCGACATGTGCATTACATTTACCTTGGGGTCGAGGAATTCCCGGACCAATGTAAATGATAAGATTATTGGGGCCGATGATTTTTTGCCGGACCAATTTTTCCTTAAAGTATATATAGTGTGTGAAATATATACCTTATAATATTCTACTTATGAGTGATAGTAGACACTTAGATGTTATATAAAGATATACATCAAATGGGTAAATTAAGTAGGGAGAAACTTAATTTCAAGAATTAACGTTGGATTGGGAAAATCTATGGAGAAATTAAGTAGTGGGACTTAATTATGATATGTGCGGCATGGGTAACGTGCGATAAGAAATTATGATGAAATGGTCATGTGCTTGGGATGACCGTTAGGATATTATGATTTGGTATTGGGTATTAGAGGGTGCAATTATATTTAAGGTCCTTAGCCTTAATACCAGCCTTATCCTAATTTCGAGGACGAAATTCCTTTGCAAGGGGGGAAGTATGTAATACCCCGTATTTCTGAATATTCCATTTAATTAGATTGGAGAATTAAATGAGAAAATATCGTCTTGATTTAAATTACGTAAGAGTAGTAATTTAAAGAATGTGATTTAAAATTGTAATTATGGTATATTAATCGGAAGATAGATACCGGTATATATTGCATCATTTATATTTACTTAGTGCGAGTGGTAAATAGTTACTTAACGCGTGTAGACCGTGTTGGGGTGAGAACGAGTAATAATTTTTAAGTGACTCAAATGATAATTTAGAGGTCACCAATGATTCCGGACGGGTCAAATTAGTCAAAATAGTATACCCGGGGGTACTAATTGAGTCCCGGGGCAATTTTGGACTAAACCGAGACCGTTCGGGGGTGTTTTGGTCTTTTAACATAAGAGGGTATGGAGACCTACGAAATTTAGAGTTTTATATCAGCCGTATGATAGAGTAATTATGGTTAGAACACCCATGACAAACACCAATACCATTAGAGAGAAGAGAGGCACAACTCTCTAGAGCAAAAAGAAGATTTGGGAAGGATTCAAAGGGATTTCTACCATCTACTTGTTGGAGAAGAAGGATTGAAGGATGAAGATCATCAATCATCAACAAGAACCACGAAATCAGACCCTACTGATCATAAGGCAAGTTGTTTATTGCAAAAATTATTAAAGTTATACTACCCATGTGTAGGGTTTTTGAATAGTTTTGTTTAAATCAATATTATGATTGGAGAAAGATGATATTTATGCATGTTGGGATAGGAATCGCATGTAGAATGACTTAAACTATGTAGAGGATTAATATTCAGATTAGACTTAATGATTTTCGAAATAAAAATCTGAATTTTGAATGATAATATGGGAAGAACACCATAACTAGGGTTTCAAGAAATTCTGGGTTTTAATTCATTATTTCTTTAAAGTAATTGGAGTTTTGATGTAATTGACACGTTAGAAACTGTCCTAGTATATGTGGAAATATGTTAGGATCATTGGGTAAAAGTTTGGTGGACAATAATGGAGTTTGGAAATTTGTTAATGGAGGAGAGGATCAACGAAGAAGACAGACTGCGTCTGTCCCTGTTCGATCGATCGAACCCAGCCGTCGATCGATCGACGCAAGCTGTTTCCCAAAAATTTTGTGTTTAATCCTTCATTGAGTTCGGGAATGAATGAGTATTCTAAGATTTACATTATACTTATATGGGAGTAAGAATAAGACCAGTAGGTATATTGTTGAGGTCCAATAAGGCCATTGGGTGTAGGGCTTGGATTACGGACCGAGGAGGATAATCTGATTTAGTAGAGTATCGGGGACTTCGAAAATTGAGTTACGGAGCGAAGTAAATTCAATTTAAGTAATAGACCAGTAGGGTAAGCAATAACTACTGAAATTACATGTAAGGGGTAACTAGGACCCTTAGAGTTGTGTGAATACTCAAATAAATACGATTAATGAGATAAATCGTAAAGCGAATATTGTACGATAAATATATGAGATTAAATTATTACATACGTATATGATTAATAGGTCGGGCGTGTACCTACTGAATTATGTGATCTTTTAGGTAGAGAGATTATACCTAAATTAATTATGTTAGGGTCGATGAGACATTCCGAACTAACATAAAGTTATTATAAGTTTGGGGTCGATGAGAAATACCGAACCAAACTTTGAACTGGTGTCGCGATGAGAGAGTCCCGAACCAGAATATGTGTATATATATATTTTTAAAATAATTGGGGTCGATGTATCATGCCGAACCAATTCTTACTTGGGGTCGATGAATCATTCCGAACCAAGAGTCCTTTATGTGTATAAAAGGGGCAAAATAGCAGTGACTAATATTTAGTATATATTGTGTGTGAAATATATATACCTGATGATATTCTACTTCCGTGTATTAGTAGATTGATATATTATGTATTTAAAGATACATACTGAATTGGTAAGTTAAGTAGTGAAACTTAATTACGAAATGAACCTTTAGATAGAGAAAATCTATTTAGTAATTCAAGTAGCGAAACTTAATTACATAAGTGGGAAAGTCAACAATTATGAAAATTGTAGTAATTTTAGTAGTGAAGCTAAATGAGTAGTCGTGAAAAATAACATAGATGAAATGTTACTTGAGAATTAATTAACATACGCGAGATGTTAGTAAAACGGTTGTACTGTATGGGCGGTACTGGAACTTGGTTACAGATAAGTTCAGTTTACTACTTTGGTTTTAGTTAGCTTGAGAAGTATGGCTAGACAAACTAAGTGTGTAACGTTAGGTGTGCACTAAAGATGAGGGGTGAGTTAACTCAAGAGAGTGTACGAGAACCTAACATGTGTAATCAATAACCGCATTTTATATTGTGATAAACGCTTGCTAAATATTTTCAAAATGTTTTGAGTACTAACTCTTGCTATAAAATATTTTCAAAACCTTTTAGGTGTCCAGCCACAGGGACGCCATATGTGATGATTCCATTTCAGACTCGGAGCTGTAGCACAGTGGATGCTTACAGGATTTGACTAGACGATATCTCTCATTCAGATCTAGCACAGGATCTCGCACTCTTATATGTATGGACTTGTGGTCCGGTATTAGTCTCAGATGTTAGTTTCAGACTAGTGGTTATTCTATTGTTGTTTGGGATTTTTAGCCGATGGTTTATTCGGTAATACTTTTGTTCTGTTGTACTTTTACTTTGATGTTAGAATTATAGTATATGATTATTTGTACTTTGTTCCGCATTGGTCGATTTTTCTGTTTTAAGAAAGATAAAATTTGGCGCCGGTCTAATTTTACTTAGGGGATTAGTAATTAAAAAGTTTTCGACAGTGATGCTAAGAATGAACCATTTGAGAAACCTGTTTTAATTTAATGAAGGCCTGATCACCCGATGTTTAATTAGGCGGGGTGTCACAAGGAGAGGGTGTGATAATATGAAGAAAGAAGAAAAACATTACCCTTTATTATAAGGTGGACTTCAAATAGTCAAATAACAAGAATTTAAGCGGATTCTTACTTGGCTGTTAAAAACGTTATTAGGTACTTTTCATTGAATCACAAGAATTTAAATCCTCTTTGAGCGATAATTCAACAATTGATGAAACAATTTGTGAGAATCAAAATTGAAGGACGTCCTTGAATAATGAATAGATATGTAGATGATCTAAAAATAGTTTCTTAAAAAATTAAAATTGAGTAACCTACCATTACTTTTACGATTCGTATGAGAAAATCCCCTACCACAGTGAAAAACAACCTACCACTAAAGAATCGGATGACTTGCCAATGCCTATTGTCAAGAAATTGGAACTTCAAGAAGGCCCTTAAGAGTTGTGGAGCTGGAAACATTATTCATGACACAAGGTACCCTTTACTTCAAAAATCTAGGTGGGAACTTAGCAAGGTGTGTAGGAAAGGTAAAAGATCAAGAAAGGTTATAAATAATTCATGAAGCAAACTGTGGAGACAATGTCATCCCCATTTATAAAGGGTTACAATAAGAGGGTTACTACTAGACAAGCATGAGTAAAGACGTTACCAAGTTATAGTAAGTTCCAAATCAATTCGATTAACCATTAGAATAAACTTTTGCTACTATGATTGGTGGAAACCATATATATCCTCTTTTAAGGAGGAATAGCTACCTAGCGATAGGACTGGTGAGATTTATCTAAAGATTAGGGTTTCTCATTTCCACTTGGTAAATGAAGAGTTGTACATAAAAAGTTATAATCATAAGGAGTCAAAATTCATAGCTAAAAAAGTGTGGAATAATCATTAAAGAAATCCCATGAACGGTCATATATAAGGGGGGCTAAGTTGTATAGTAAATTGATGACGTTGGGATACCATTTCTCCATAATGAAATTTAATTTTATAGATTTTGTGAGGAGGTGTAGATCTTGGAAAATATATGGAAATTTGGTGCATGGTCTTTTTATGAGCCTTCGAAGATTTCAAGAACCAAAACCTTATCACACGTGGGCCTTTGATAGTGGGAAGGATTAACCCATCCTCTTAAGGGCAGGTGAGAAAGCATATTTGTATGGATAATCCATATATTAGGTTACGCACACACAAATTTAATTTCTAAGACAAATTCAATCTTGATTAATAATTAGGTGTGAATGCAAGATAAATTCCAAATTAAATGTCCAATCACACAATTCAACCAACCAAATAAAACAGAAGAATAGTGAGGAAAAATCCCTTTTGGGAAGAACCCAGATTTTAGCACTATAAAGAATTTGAAAGACTTGATGATTTACAGACTGCTTAGAGCTCTACTAAGAATAATGCTCTAGTCTTCATTTTTTATACAAATACGACACTGTCCAACATCGTCCACAAGAAGCATCTTTTCCCTCAATATCCACCGATCAGCCTTGGGATGCGATATCCTTTCTTCCTCAACCGTAGAGCCTTGGCCCCACAATCAACAGTATAGTAAGCTTTATAAGGCTTTGATGTATATGTATGGAACTTGGGTTTGAAAAGACTCAACAAATCATAAACGGGATGTATGATTTGGAAAAAAAGTGTTTTTGATTAACACAAAGAGGAAAACTTTTGGTGTAATGATAGCATAAGATTTTTGCCAAAAGAGTTGTGAAAAATAGACCAAAAGAATCCTTTTTATTAAAAAAAAACACATTTTTAAGGCGGCAGTCTCTGTAAGGACATAATTTTATAAATATCCGGGGTAGAATCTAGGAATTTTCTACTTGTCCTAGATCACAGTATGTATGTCTGATACCGCTACATTCGGAACGTCAACATGATCATCCACGACGACCTTGATCCGAATCCATGCATCCACCATCATCACACGTACATCATGCTTCATGTGACGTGCTGCTAACCGTTCCCACTACTCTACTTCACATTATTGGTAAAATGATTTATTGGAGTTTTTTATATTTGCATAAATATTTGGGATTTTTTCAGAAAATATTTTTCGAAGTCTGATTCGTTTTTATCAAAAAACATAAATTTTTCTAAGTGTAGAATCGGTCTTGCCTCGGTCGATGAGCTCATTCAAATGACATCGCTCTATCGTTCGAGCGACATGAGCATGTCGCGCGAACTCGTTCGAACGCCGCCACCTCCTAGATTTTTGTATAAATATCTGGGTGCATTCTACACATTTTCCAAGTCTTTTCATACATGATTTCTGCATTTTACAGCCCAGAAAATATAGTTCAAATTTTTTAAGGTTCTATGCCTTTTTATTCACAAATACATTCCCATATATTTGTGTGAATCTTTAAACCTTATGAGGATTGTTTTTACTCATCTGGAGCAACTTATGGAGAAGCTGTCACTTTTTCATTGCTGCCCATCTGGAGTTCTTATGAGAGTTTCAGCCGACGAGATCGGAACCGACACCTGAGGGTATTTCGTATGTCACTCTTGTTTTCATTGTAATCTGTGTAAACCGTTCTTTACAAATTATAGTGCAAATAAAAGGTTTTGCCCCTTTGGGGAATTTTTCCTCACTTGTGTGTTTTGTTTGTGATTGAATGTTCTTAAATGATCATATTGTCTTCAATCATACCTAGATGCATGTTTTAGGGTTTAATTGAAAAAGTGAGTTTAATTAAATAATTTCTTTATTTCAAAAAACACACACTCTTCAGTCTCATTTGAATGAAAATGGACTCCGGTTAGAATAACAACACTAGGCTCGTTCTAACGAGGACAATCTCGTTCGAATGATAAGCTTATCTCATTCAATTGTCCTTCTAATAAGAGTAGTTATGTTAAACATGACTCATCTCGTTAGATGCTCATTGGAAGCCCGTTCTAATGAAAATAACAGTTCGTTCTAGCAAGATCTACATGTCTTCTAATAAGGATAAAAACAAAAAAATATTTACAAAAATCGTTTAAAAAATGCGTCAAGTAAAAAACAAACATCCCAGAATATATTTACTAGAAAAATCAAAATCACAAGTTCGTATACCTCCGTAAAAGGCTTGTGACTATTTCGACGGTTTGAATCTCGGACATGAAGCTCAGTCACTAAAACATCTTCAAATGATCGTGGAGCCAAACGAGGGTGTAGTCTACGATTTATAACAATGGTTAGTAATGGAATATGCCAAAATTCCTAATCTATGAGAAATTATAAAATTTGTATATTACAAATATCCCCCTTTGTCTATTCTGGTACAAAACAAAAACCAAATCCAAATTAAAAAAAAAAAAGTCCCTAAGACAATATATCCTAATGTCCGCCTAAACCCAAAACGTAAATGACATTCGATACTTTGTCTTCAACTAAAAGTCTCCATGTTGTGTAGTCCATGGGATCATCATTAAGGCGAAATAGACCTACACGTATGAAACTAAAGAATACCGTGATGTGTACAAGTTTAAAGAAAAACAAACTCCCCCCCAATTTGTTCTCTCCCTTTTCTTCCGTAATAGACAAAGGGTTAGAAACTAAGCATGAGTAATAAGCATCACCGAATCCAAAAGAAATAACATCATAAAGACAATCAAGGAAGCACATGAGATGAATTTTCGAAAGGCATACCAATTTTTTCAAAATTTTCAAGTATAAGAAAGTATAAGTATAAAATATACAAATACATCACACCCTGGAATAACACTAAAATATCCCAATTATGACAACAAAATGTAATTGTGTGAACATAATTTATGGGAAAATTAATATAGGCATTCATGACATAGGTGCATGAAGTCACTGAGATATTTTTAAAGAAAGAACTCAATTTCTACCTTAGGTATAAGAATGTTGAACATAGATGAAATTGACTAGACTCATGCCATATGCCATTAATTTAACTGACTCTAATATCAATAACACCAAATTTTTTAATGTCTCTCAAGAGAGTTCGTTGTGCAAACCCATTGATCTTTTACTATAATAGCTTCAAAATCTCACATATTTAAGAATTCACTCTCAAACTTTTGAAGATATCATAATGCTCATATGTAGTGAAGTATCAATGACAAAAACGGCCTTGGCACTTATAATTTTATGTGTTGTTAATCTTTTAGGATCCTTTTGTAAATGGTGGATTTTAACGAAAAGAGAATTTTTCTCTTTCATAGGCCCTTTCCATTGCTTAAAATATAACCATCATTTTCGAGAAATGAAATCCAAGTAATGGTTCTTACAATCACAACTTATCTTGATTACATTTGGTTCGTTATTAAGCATGATTAAGATGAGAACACCATATTTAACATATGATAAGCAATTACAATGTTCACAGAGTCCATGCACGTATGCAATAAAGATGATAAAAGGTCTTGCATGTTGAAAATAATCATCAATGAACAACAAAATGATTCCATGCATTATTAACAACACTAAAGGAATGAAGCCATATCTCAAAATACCATGAAAAAGACACATGAATGGATGGAATGTATGGGTGATCCGAATAACTTAAATTCACATATATATAATGAAAAATGAAAATACAAAAGTCTTTTTGTCTTTTCATTTTTTTGTTTTCAAAAACAAAATCTTTTTAAAGATTTTCAAACTTTTTCTTAAAAATCAAAATCATTTTAAATATTTCAAAATATATCAATAATAAAAGAATAGAAATATATACAAATATAATCTAACAATAGTGACATGTGATAGCAACATAATAAACACCCAATACTAGATACATTCCCCAAACTCAATCAAGAAAATATCCAAAGATTTTCTAAGATTCTCGAATATAAGAGGATCTAAAGGTATCGTGAAATTATTAGTTAATTAACCCTTGGTGCTCACAAAGCTCAAGGTCGCGACATTGTCCTCGGCTAGATCACGAATAAAATGCTCACGTATCCTAATTTTCTTTATACGGGAATGTTGGATCGGAGTACGGGATATATGAATTGCACTCGTATTATCACAAGAAATTGTCATTGTTCCTTAGGAGATCCTATAATCTTCTAATATTTGATTAATCCATAAGAGTTTTGTGCGATAACTCCCAGTGGCTATATTTTTAGCCTCCGCAGTGGACAAAGATATGGAATTTTGCTTCTTGATAAACCAAGATACAAGAGAACTCCCAAAGTAAAAAAAACAAACACCCGACGTCCTCCTATAACAATCAACATTCCCCTCCCAATCGGACGGTCATCGGTATCAAAGAAATACCAAATACCATAGAATAGAGCTACACTGACATATTTGATGATAAGTTTAACTACGAGAAAGTGAAAATATTTTTGGTATTCTTTGTATCGTGCACAAACTCCAACGCTAAAGGAAATGTCAGGACAACTAGCGATCAGGTAGAGAAGACTACCTATCATTTTGTAATAAAAGGTTTGTTCTGTGCCCGTGTAAAAAGTGTCTTTACTACGCTTAGTCGATGTACTCATAGGGGTGTGTGAGTTCATAGCAAAGGTTAAACCAAACTTCATTACTAGGTCTCTAGAATATTTGGATTGAGATATGAAAATTCCATCCTCAAGTTGACGCACTTGGAGACCTAAGAAGAGCGTAATTTCACCAACTATGATTATCTCAAATTCGCGCTTTATCTCCACCTCAAACGTGTGAAAATATTTGGATTATGTATATCCAAATACTAAATCATCCATATAGACATAGGCAACTAATATCGCACCATTGCTTATCCTCACAAACTTCTTATCCACTCCCCCTATCTTGAAGGCACAAGCTAAGAGATAATAAGTGAGCCTCTCGTACCAAGCATGGGGTGATTTATTTTCACATACATTTCCTCCTATAGAATTCCATTAAGGAAGTCACTCTTGGCATCCATTTGATATAACTTAAAGCGTAGATGACATGTTATAGGCAGCAGTAAATGGACAAACTCAAGCCTAGTAATAAGAGCAAATGCCTCGTCAAAGTCTATATCATTAATCCGTGTTTAGCCTTGAGAAACCAAATTACCCTTATTGCGAACTATATTACCATTTTCATCCATCTTATTCTTTTAAATACACTTGGTACAAATCACTTTTGTCTAGCTATGTCGGGGGACTAAATCCCAGACATCGTTCTTGTGAAACTGAAGTAATTCATCTTTCATAGGTGATATCCAACGCTCATCCTTAAGTGCTTCTTTCACATTTGTGGTCTCAACTAAGGAGGTATATCAAAGGTATCTAACCACATTCTCAACTTGAGCACGAGTCTTGGCACCTAGTGAGGGATCATCAAGTATAGCGAAATGATCATGACTCTTCCAAACCCAAGAGGGTGGATCTTCTAAATTAAGAGTGGGGACCACTGGGGTAGCACAAGGAACAATGGTATCATCACCAGGAGGTGCATCATCCTTAAATTTAGGATTGGGTTCAATTGACGTCGGTGGCTTATCGTCTCTAATCGTGACATTAATTAACTCCATAACCTTAGAGCTTGCAAGGTTAAACACCCAATAAGCCCTCGATGATGAATAATCTAAAAATATCCCCTCATCGCTCTGGGAGTCGAACTTTCTCGAGTTCTCTCTATCTCTTAAAATATAGTAAGGACTCCAAAAGACAGACAGATAAATATGATAGGTTAGTCTTATACATTATCCACAACTCATAAGGTGTGCATAACATGTGTGGACGAAGATATATCCTATTCACCATATGGCATGCAATACTCACCACCTCGGCCCAAAAGTTTTAGATACTTTTCTCCCAAGAAGTATGGATCGTGCCATCTCTTGAATCATCTGGTTCTTCCTCTCGACAATCCCATTTTGTTGAGGAGTACGAATGGCCGAAAACTTGTGTTTAATGCCCACTCAATCACAATATCTATTCACTCTGGCATCTGTAAATTAAGTGCCATTATCACTACGCATTCGAATAATAGTGACACTGTGTTGGTTTTGTAGGACAAGACACTTGGTTATTAGAAACATAACTACATCAGAATTTTCCTTAAGAAACCTGATAAGCAGCCAAAAGTGTTTAAATAATACCCCAAATAGACGATTTTTAATTGTCAATTCTCAACAAAATGGGTCGTATGGGATTATATGTTTATCTTATAGGTTAAATGCCACTTGTAGTGTTCAAATGCTTAAATCAAGGCAAAATACAGTGTAGATAAGGCTAAATACCTAACCCATGTCCCGTAGCCTTCATCTAAACGTATCCCTAACCCTCGTGTTTTTTAGTTTGCACCCTTTATTTTATTTTTTATTATTTTTTTTAGATTTTTATTTTAGTCGTTTATAACTTTAGGATTTATTTTATATTTTATTTAGAATTATGTATATATTTTTAGGATTTATTTTTGTCGGCTATTTTTCATAGTTCTTTTTATTTAGGTGTAAGTTTTATTTTTGTTTGATCTTTATTTTTATTTTTATTAGAATAGGTTTATTTTTGTCTTTTATTAGGAATTTATTTTTTAGATTACTATATTTTCTTTAGTTTTATTTTTATTAGGTTAGATTTAAATTTTTAATTATATTTTAGTTTTATTAATTTTATGTTTTTAGTTAAGTCTTAATTTTTTTTTGGTACAATCTAGACACACCCACGCACACATTATCCTACACACCCTCACACCATAACACATCCCTAACCTACACCTAACTACTATACACCTTACATACACCCAAACACATACCTCACCCACACTCTAACTATCCTACACCCTATCACACATAAACTCGTCTCACATTCCCCATCATCTTCTCCACCCACACCTCCTATTTCCTCTCTCCATACTCCATTAACAAAACACCATAACCAACACTAACACCTGAACTCCAAGACCCACCTGCCCATCCCACAAAACCATACCCTCACCGCCTTCTTCAACCCCCGGCAACCTACCAACTCCCAAACCCGACCTCGACCCACTCCTTGAACCCTCTAACCGAACCTTATCCCTATACCTAACTTCGTCGCAAAACCCACGCACCCAAACCTACGATCCACCTACGTTCCTCTAGTGAGTTCCCACAACCCACTTCCCTTCCAAACCATCGGACCCGATCGCGACCCACTTCTACTTGACCTCCGAATGCCTTACTTCGAACCAACATCCAAACCAAATCGAATCCAGTTATCCACCTAGACCCATCTCCAAACCAACCCATATCCCATCTCCTATTCTCCCAAACAAACCAAAATAAAAACAAATGAAAACCCACATGTGTTATAAGCCCTTTTACACCATTATAAAAAATACCCCTAATACCCCTCAGTACCTCACACACCTTATGCAGAATTAAAAGCTTCCAATTATACCCCTTAGCCCTATTTTGTCTTGATATAAAAGAAACAGTGGAGGCTCATTTGAAGAAAACAAGCATTGTAGAGAAAAAAACCTAAAGAGACGAATAGGGAGAGAAACATATTTGTAAATATTTTTTTATTTATTTTATTTTTCTTTGGATATTTTGTGAGGATTAAAGTGTGAGAGTTTGGATTGTATTGAAGAGTTTGGAGTTCAACTTGCAATTCAAAGAGACTTGATTATAAGATTTATTCTCTTATCTTTATTTTTTTTTAATTTCATCCTTAATTTGTTGATAATATTACATTTGTTATGTTTTATCACCATGTTAGGCTAGAAACCCTTTCAAGGGGTGGGGTGATACAATTATTTGATGATAATCCTATTTTAATTAATTTATTTAAATTAAATGTCCCTTTGATGAATAATTTTTCACTCTTACATTTTGATTTTAATCTCGAGAGAGGGTAAATATTTTTTGAGTGAAAATCGAGATTCTAGTCTTAGTTTCCATTTTAGAATCAAACTAGAGATAGGTTTTTCTAAAATGTGAAATTATTTCTTTGAATTTTAACTCTAAGCTTATCTCAATGATTTAAACTAATTTAGTAAATCGATCCTAGCGGGTGGTTTGTTAAATCATGTTTGGATGTACTTTTCAAGAGTTGCAGGAGGGTTAAATTTAATTTTCTAAAAGGTTATTATTAAAGTTACATTTGCAACGAGATTTGATTTGTAATTTTGATACTACCTTGAGATAATTAATATTAATGAATTAATTAATTTTGTTAAACTAGAATATAGGGTGTCATCCTATTCCTTGTTAGCTCTCACTTTGATTTCGTCCTTCATCTTATATTTTACATTTTTATTTAGTTAGATTTCACTTATTTTTCATCACACTTTTTTTTAGTCTTTAGATCTTTGATTTAGTTTAGTATTATTTCACCATCATCACAAAATTGTTTTAATATTAAAAAAGCTAAAAAAGTACAAAATGTAAAAAGTCTAAAAAGAAATGAAATAAAAATGGATTACATCTTTCCTCTCTAATATGTTTCATCCTTAGATTATGATTGATTCCCTTAATTACCTCTACACTATAGTTTATTATATTTTTGTAGGTATTTGAAGGTTTTGATTAACTTGGCTTCAACAAAGACATACTATAAAAGTTTAAAGTTATCAAAACTCCATTATAGAATGTCTCAAATAGTCATCGACCTTCACGATAATGTATCTCATTCCATCTAAAATATCCATATGAGTAGGACCCATAAGATCCATATGTGTTAACTCCAACACATAAGAAGTGGTAATGGTATTTAACTTTTATGGGGACTTCGGATTTGTTTTCCTTGTTGGAATGAACCATAAACCTAGGAAGTGTGTTTACCAAATGATGGTAAGACGTGCACTAGGTCTTTATTCACTAATATATTAATGTCTCTAAAGTTCTCATGACCTAATCATTGATGTCGAAGGTCTATAGAGGAGACAGTGGAATTATTAACCACAAAGGAAGATTTGGAAATGATCCCATGGCTATTATCTTCGGTCCTCACTCCTTGTAGTAATAGTTCATTGGATTGATCATATAATTTACATTTGGATCGGTCAAACTTACCACAAAGTTTGTGTCGCACAATTGTCTTTTGTTAATTATGTTTCTTTCAACCGTTTTACGTACAACACATTGTCTAGTTTAGGAAATCTAGATATCTCAAAACAGCCACGTCCTAAAATACTAAACCTAATCCCATCTCCAAAGGTGACTTAGCCTTTCTTGCAATCCACAAGGTTGGTAAAAAATGATATGTCACTGGTCATTTTCCTAGAGCACTCACTATCAAAATACCATTGGAAAGTATTTTGAAGCTTGAAAGAAAAGTTCACAACAAGGGCTTTGTCATCTTCCTTAGGTACCTAACCTTTTGTTTTCCCTTATCGTTGTGGGCTCTAGTCGTAGTGTTAGAACCTTCTCAAAACGCATAGATCTCCTTTGAAATTCTTCCATTAAGCTTTGCTAAGTTGTGACTAGGAACTCAACTTTCTCTCTAAGGCTAACAATGTTGCTATAGAGGTGCGCGGGAGTATGCATATGTTTTGTTATACCTAACCTATAGTGAAATTCCCTAAGGTGACCTCTCTTTTTGCAATAGGTGCAAACATAGACTTGTTTGGGTCTACCTTGGTTTTCTCATTTGGGTTTAACTTTCTTTGGTGGGTTAGGTCGAGGCCTATATTGATCCACCACAAACTTAGGAACCAGTTTAAGTGCAGTATGTGAAGTGGACGCACTATCATAACCTATTTCTTATCTCTCCATAAACCTAAAAGGGGATCGAGGAACATCTTTTTTACCTTCTTCGATGTATCATATATAATAATCTTGACCTCCCAGTCACATTCGAGATCTTTCTAGAGTTGGGATACAAGGACTCTGAGTTTCTCATGAGTCTCCATTTAAGCTTGGAGATCTCTCATAAGACTATCCTCTTTATTAGTTAAGCAACCATTTCCCCTCTCTACTAAAATGACTTCCTCTCAAGAAACTCACATCGAGGACTCTCTCTCTCTCTCCCTCTAGAATATCTTAACTCCTTCTCTACAGCAAAAACCCTAACTGTCAAACTTTTTTTTAAAGGACTCGGCATAAATCTCGGCTTAAGTACGTTGACGATCACTCTCGGCCTCACTCAAAATGTTATATCCCTCACTCTCTCTGTATTGACTTGACTCACTGTTGAGGTCATCATGTTTAATAACTTCCTCATTGGCATGAGGTGTACTCGATGTACTGACATGACTGGCAATGAACACGGTGAAGTTATGTCTATGCGATGATTCATCCTCGAAATCTACAAACTCAACATAACTATCACTAAGCATAGAATTAAAGGTTGTTTTGACCTTGCCCTATCTATTTAACCTCGAAGAACACTCGTGAGCTTTGTGACTATTACTCTCGCACTCATAGCATCTATCCTCGTCTTTTTTGGGGCACTCTCCCGTCTTATTTTCAAAATTATTCTTGCCCAATTTAAACCTTTTATCTTTCTCAAAACTTTTGTTTTCTTTGGATGTACTTTCTTTTCTTATCTTGGGAATTTTTTTAATTTTATTGCAAAAAATGAAAATATCATCGAGATCAATTCATAGTCGAAGTCAGAAGAAACCTCCTCTTTCGTTTTAGATTGTACTTTAAAAGCCATCTCATTTTCCTTAGGTTTTTGAACTTTAAGGAACATATCAATTTCATATGTTTGAAAGTCTCCTACGAGTTCTTCTAACCTTAGTGTGTCTAATATTCCCAAGGAATTAAGGACAGTGACATTAGGAATAAAATGGGTTGGAAGTGATCTCAAAATCTTTTAAGGACTCTCATATCAGGAATTCTCTCACCCAAATTAAAGCTAAAGTTAACGATATCTGACAATTGTGCATAAAATTCATTAAATGATTCAGTCTCTAGCATGGTACTAATTTCAAATTATGTGGTGAGATTTTGTACCTTATAATCTTTCATAGTATTGGGATTCTCATGAGTGAGCCGGAGGGTATCCCAAGCTTCCTTAAACATGTTACCCGTCATGATGCGATGGAACTCGTCAGAGGTGATGAATCCAGAAATGGCACATAAACTGCATTAGTTAAAATTACACCATTCCAATTCATCTTCCGTCCAGACGGGGATGGGTTTAGGATCTATGACATCCCCATTGGTCACACTGGATGGTGTCCATCATTTTTCACAAATAAGTCAGACACGCTCATTAATCTTTTTCATAGCCAACCTCATTCGAATTTTACAATAAGCATAATTAAATCCATCTAAAACGAGTAGCCTATTATATAAACTATCCATTTAAACCCTAATTTAAACATCACACGGTAATTTAGTGCATCGGATCTGATACCAATTTGAGAAAGGAAGTTTGTAGGGATAGTCCATATATTAGGTTACAACCACACATGATCCAAACTGTAATCTAAATTTTATATTGATAAATAATTTGGTGTTCCTACAAGATAGAGTACAAATTATATGTATAATCACAAAATCAAACCAACAAAATAAAGTAGAAGAAGATTGAGGAAAAATCCCTCTTCGAAAAAACACAGATTTCATCACTGTAGAGATTTCGACAAATTACAGATTACTTAGATCTCCACTAAGTACAATGCACTAATCTTCAATTCTTCTACAAATAAGGCACAATCCATCACCGTCACCGATCAGCCTCAAGATGCAATATCCTTTCTTTTGCATCCATTGAGACTCAGCTCCACAAGTCTCCAATAGAGTAAACTCTATAAGGGTTTGATGTATGTGTATGTAACTTGGGATTGAACAAACTCAACAAATCATATAAGGGATGTATGATTAATAAAAGAAAAGTATTTTTTATTAACACAAAGAGGAAAACTTTGGTGCAAAGGTAGTAGAAGATTTTTTCCAAAAGAGGTGTGAAAAAATGACCAAAAGAATCCTTTTTATAAGAGAACACGTTTTTTGAGGCGACAATCTCATTTGAATGTAAATGCACTCCCATTCGAATGAAAACACTAGGTTCGTTCTAATAAGGCGAATCTCATTCGAACGACAAGCCTATTGCATTTGATCATCCTTCCAATGACCCTCCCATAAGAGTGTTTATGTTCAATAGAGTAAACCTCATTAGATGCTCGTTAGAAACCCGTCCTAACAAAAATTATATTTCATTTTAATGATATTATATCTCGTTCTAACAAGATTAAAAACAAAAAGATTATTTTCAAAAATCGTTTTATTAAAAAAATGCCTTGAGTAAAAAAGGAAAATCCCAGAATATGTTTGACAGAGAGATCAAAACCACAAGTTCTTATACCTGCGTAAAATGTTTGTTACCATTTCAATGGCTTAAATATCAAATATTAAGCTCGGTTAATAACATATCTTCAAATGACTGTGAAGGCAAAAGCAGATGCAGTATTCGGTTTGTAACAATAGTTTGTAATGGGATACGCCAAAATTCCTAAGCTATGATCAATTATAAAATCTTGCTCCTACAATAGGAATTCATTATAGTGATAAACAATTATAAATATAGTGGTAAAAAGCAATCCCACTAACAACATTCACCGTCCAAGTTGTGATAAAAGTCATTCGAGAATAAATTTTATGTAGGTTTAGCATACCCAAGTCATTATTACGGCTAATGGAACACATTTTTTTGTAACTAAATGGTTCTCTTGACTCATATGTACAATATTATTCAAAGTAGCTAAACCATTTCCTATACCAAAGGAAATGACCAGACAAAAGCAACCAACAAGACTAAGACTTCTACGTCACTTAGGACGAGAAACTACCGATGGTTTTAGGGGTATAACAAACATTAAAAAGAAGGGCAATTGGATTTACTTATTTCTAGGTTGTATATGGGTACGAGTGAAATGTAGGAGGCCCCAAATTTTTTAAACAAATACAATTCTTTTTACTTCACGAAAAGTATTAATTTCCTTTTAGATGCGGAAGCGTAAAATGATGGTTCAAATTAACAACAAATTTTAATTTCTATATAAATTAAGATTAAACAAAGTGAAATTAGATTAAAACACTCACTAATGTAAATTTCACTTAAACACAATTAATCCAAGTCCTAGAAAATTTTCCTAAGTCATATTTCTCAATTTTAACAAATTAGGCCAAACAAAATTTTAACACATTAAGTTAATGACTTGAATTAATTAGTCATTACCCAACTTAATTAGCACCATATTAAACATGTAGTGATTAAAACCAAATTTTATCTTATTATTTAAGCATGCGTTCTAGGTGAGTTTGCACAAGATAAAAAAAACAATGAAACCACTACGCCGCGATGTACGAGGAAAAACCCACAACGGGAAAAAATAACGGACGACCCTAGCCTTAAATCCCCTAAGTACGGAATTTACAAATACAAGTAAGATGACTTACAACACTCGAATCGATCCCTCTCAAGCTCCGACGCGTCTTCTTGTATCAACATCTGCCTAGCGAATAATCACGGAGCTCCACCGCGGTCTCGGAATCGACTGATCGGACTTTATATGGTCACCGTCACCCGAACAAGGAGCCTTTCTCTTAGTGGGTGCATCAACGCAAACATTTTCTTCTTTGTGGGATTTAGAAGCAAACCCAAACGTATCTTCAAAACGGTAGAGATGAAAAATCGGTGCCAAACTCCAAGAAATGTATATATATAAAGAATACTTGGAATAAGCAATATGGGTGAAAACTAAAGTGTAAATGAATTTTTCTTTGAAAAATAGACACTTTAAAACATGAACTTTTCCTTTTTCTCTTTTTCTCTCAAACTCTCTCTTGGAGATAGATGTATATGAAAATTTTTTATATCTAAAGTTAGTTCCCACACTTAGATATTTAGTCGAAAGTTACTGGGGAAAGATAATGGGAAAATGGGCGAAAACTGTCAAAAACTGCCATTTAACTGTTCCCGTCAAATCTCGTTCGAACAAGATTTAACGTTCGAACGAAGTCTCGTTCGAACGGCCTTCTAACGACATTCTAATGAAGTTCCAGTGTCTTTAAAAAATGAACTCATTAGAAGTCTCATTCGACCATCCATCTCGTTCGAACGACATTTCGAACGAAGTTACAGAGGCCAAACTGGGAACTCGTTGGCAAACTCATTTGAACGACATTTGGTTCGAACAAAAAAACTTGTTCGAACGACATATCGAATGAAATTCCAGAAAGTTAGAAATTTTCATTTTTAGCCCATAAACTTTATAAACTTTATTTAAAGTTTTAATTAAATATTTCTGAAAATAAACAACAGTTTTAATTAAACCTAAACCCATTATACTATTCCAAGATCCTATATATATATATGTAATGCATTCATACCTTAGGATCATGGAACCACTGTTGATGACATAGAAACAAGGCACTTAAACTCGGCATTTTGATGAAGCTTTATACACATGGCCGCTACATCTTCAACAAACTCCTCATAGGCTTGAAATAGGTACATTGAACACTATCCTGTGACACAAACGTTTTTGTTCAGAATTGAGCCAAAACTACAAAGGACTCAATTGGAAATTTGTGTCCTTACAAATCTCCCCCTTTGTCTATTCCGGTACAAAAACCAAATAAAAATCCTAAAGGGTCGTCAAGCTCTACTAGACTGACAAAAAGTCCCACCCAAAATAAAAATACAATGCTTGACTCAAACAACCCAAGGATCACAATCTTTGCCGGTGAAAGTTGCCACTTTATAATATAACTCCTGCACACTTAAGCAAACACATTACACGCATAGGGAATATCAAAATATTTAATGCAAGTAAAGTAAGTACTCCCCCTAAATTAATTCTTTCCTTTTATCAACAATGATCAACTTAGAAAGACGTCTCCCCCTAAGATAAATCTCCCGAAACTAAGATACGATAATAATAGGATTAGATACCATTTCTCCGACTATCATTCTCCCCCTTTTTGTTCAGGAATAAACAAAGGATAAAACTAATTTAAACATGATGCATAAAGTGTTAAGAACATGAAAGCATATGGGCAACAAAAACATAACTAATCCATAAAAATGAATACCAACTATGATGCGACAACAAATGATACCAATGTGACAAATAAAATTCTAAGCATGTGATATCAAACAAACTACGCAACAAACAAGGTACCAATTATGAATTGAAGCATAAATGGACTGGCTAAACATGGAAAATACATAAACACAATATCATATATATATGTATACACAAGAGATACAAGCTAAGCATAAGTACACATATATAGATATAAACACACAAATGACACAAAATAAGATAAGCTTTTCACACTCGTATGGAAAAAATGTGTCATATGGAAACGGAAGTGTTGGGATGTGAACTAGCAACAATTAAATTTAGACCCAATCACTTAAAACATGTTCACGGAGTTCTCAATTGATTGCAAACTTCATCACATTTGAATATAACCTCATGTCACAATATAGATTGAACTCAATGAACAAACGTACACAATGCATACAAGCCTAGCATGTTGATGATTCTACAAACAAATAGAGTCGTGACATTGAAAACACAACTAGGATAAACGAACATTGTGCAAACCGTTGATATACCATCCAATCTCCCTCAATAAGCATTTATATTAATTTTGAATGAATATATCAATCAAACATAGGCCTTGACAAATATTTTTCTTTTTAATGCCATATTTTCTTTTAGGCCTTTGGACCACGTATTTCTTTTAGGTCCAAACAAACGGTGGCTTACTATTCGCAAAGGATAATAAATCCTTTGGGATCCCTTCCCCGTGCACATTTATACATATTATTTTTAATTTCTCACAAATCTCACGTGCAATGGATTTTGACATGCACTAGTCCTCCTAGGTCACAAATATATAGATGACAATATTGGTAGGAGAACACCTCACAAAACTCAAATATACATATGAAGTTAAAATTTCAAAAGAGCTCATGCATGTGTGAATAGAGGCATGTAAAAATTGAATCCATTTAATAAACACAAAATCCAACTACTCCATGTAAGCATGATAAAGAACATAATAAGGATTGACAATTTAAACCAAAAGTTCTAGCCACATGAGTGCGTAAAATATGGGATTCAAACACAAGAATATGCCACATAAAGTGTGTCAAACTAAAATACACACAAAATAAAAAAAAAAGTTTTTGAGTTTTTGAAATTTTTAACGAAAAATAAAAATATATACTCAAAAGACAAACAAAAATCATTTGTATTTTTCATTAATCTTAAATTGCTAAAAAGATAAAATGCAAATGGTAAACCAAAAATCTTTTTATATTTTTCATTTAATGCAAACTAAAATGAAAGAATAAAATACAAAAGATAAACAAGTCATGATTTCTAGCATGAGATATGAAATAAAGCAATGACTTGAAAATGACTAAACATGCATATAACTATCAATGATATATAATATGAAGCACAAAAAGCTAGAGTATGCAAACAAAACTAACACATTCAACCTTTAGATTTTGCATGGGAGGAAGCATGTGAAAGTAAATGAGAATAAAAAATCATATCTTGTAAAGCTACCAAGTAGGATCTCCTAACCCAAACTAATGACGAATGACGATCTCGGGGTGTAGGAATCGTGGTTACCTTGGTTACCTTATCTTTGGATTTTCTAGGAACTCGTTTAAGATCAAAACAAAATTTCCTAAGATGACCTTTTCGACCACAATGTGAACACTTAAACTCACGGCAAAAAGATTTACCTAAGGAGTGTTCTCTAAAGGCTATCCTTGGCGATTCTCCTAAAACTTTGGTTTTGGCTTTTTGAGTTGATTCATTACAAGTATCGAAGCCTAAACCACAAGTGTCATTTTTAATTTGGACCGTTCCTAATATTTTATCCAATTTTTCCGAACGACACTCCAAATTAAATTTGACATTACTAGAGTCTTTTAATTTGTTTTCTAATTTTAGAATGTTAACTATAATAACACATTTCTCTTTTCAAACTCAAGAAGCTCTTTTTTCAAGGATTCCATTAAACCTCTAAGGCTATCTCTCTCGCCTTCTACATATTCTAGCTTCTCTTGAAGAGATCTCTCTCGTGTCCTAAGGTCTTTAACCAACACACTATTATCGACGACCTTGACACGTTCTCTCAAACTAGATTCTAACTTCAAATTAGCTCTTTTAATTTAATTAATTCTTCATAAAATTCTTGAAAAGCATTTTGAAGTTCACTCACATTAAGCTCTTCTTCATTTTTGCTCTCTCTTTCTTCTCCACTCTCACTGCCATAAAAAACAAGGGAATCATAAACTTTGACCTTGGAAGTGTCATGTGTTAAAAATTCATCTTTAGAAGAGTGTTGACTATCACTCACATGACTAGCCATAAAAGCCACAAAGTTGGGCTTAGTGGGGGAATCGGGTCCCTCTTCAAAATCACTATCACTAAGGGTTGCATTAAAAGAAATTAGTCGCTTACCCTCTCTCCTTAGCTTAGTGGCGCACTCAAAATCCCTATGGACACCTTTATAACCAAAATATTTTTTTGACTCGTACCTATTTACATTTTCATTAGATGTTTTAGGGATCTTCTCGGCTTTGTCATGCCTAGGTTTTTCAAATTTCTTAAAATCATTTTTAAATTTATCTTTGTTCAATTTAAGAAATTTTTGAAATTTTCTAGCAAACATAGCCATGTCTTCCTAGTCACTATCACTTTCACACTCTACTACTTATTTTTCCTCTTTTTGGGATTTTAAAGAAACACCCTTATTTATTTTCTTTTCAGTTTTAGGGGGAAACATGTCCAGTTCATAGGTTTGTAAATCACCTATGAGCTCTTCTAATTTCGTAGAGGCTAAATTTGGTAAAGAATTTAAAACGGTCACTTTTGGAATAAATCTATCAGGTAAGGACCTTAATATTTTCTTTACTACTCGGTCGTCGGGTATTTTCTCTCCCAAGTTAAAAGATGAATTAACAATATCGAAAAGTCTAGCATAAAATTCATCAAACGTTTTTCGTTCATTTTGATGGTTTCAAATTGAGTGGTGAGGTTTTGGAGTTTTGAAGATTTAACGACACTTGTACCTTCATGAGTGAGTAGAAAAATATCACACGCTTCTTTAGCGGTCTCACACGTCATAATGCATCGGAATTCATCTGGTGTGACAACGCTAAACAAGGCATTTAAACTACGAGAATTAAAATTTGAAAGTTTAAACTCATTCTCACTCCATCTATCGGCCGGTTTAGGAACACATTCATTATCTACTACATGAGTTGGTGGGGACCCCCGTTAACTAAAAATAACCAAACCCTCTCATCGATAGATTCAAGTGCCGATTTCATACGCGCTTTCCAATATGCGTAATTAGAACCGTCGAAAATAGAAAATTTTGAGAATGGGGAAAATTCCATTTTAGCCAAAAATTATTTAAAAGATCTTAATGAAATAATTTATCGCTTTGGCTCTGATACCAATTTGAAATGTAGGAGGCCCCAAATTTTTTAAACAAATACAATTCTTTTTACTTCACAAAAAGTAATAATTTCCTTTTAGATGCAGAAGCGTAAAATGATAGTTCAAATTAACAACAAATTTTAATTTCTATATAAATTAAAATTAAACAAAGTTAAATTAGATTAAAACACACACTAATGTAAATTTCACTTAAACACAATTAATCCAAGTCCTAGAAAATTTGCCTAAGTTATATTTCTCAATTTTAACAAATTAGGCCAAACCAAATTTGAACACATTAAGTTAATGACTTGAATTAATTAAACATTACCCAACTTAATTTGCACCAAATTAAACATGTAGTGATTAAAACCAAATTTTATCTTATTACCTAAGGATGTGTTCTAGGTGAGTTTGCACAAGATAAAATAAACAATGAAACCACTACGCCATGATGTACGAGGAAAAACCCACAATGGGAAAGAACCTCAGACGGCCATAGCCTCAAATCCAATAAGTACGGAATTTACAAATACAAGCAAGATGACTTACAACACTTGAATCGATCCCTATCAAGCCCCGACGCATCTTCTTGTATCAACCTCTGCCTAGCGAATAACCATGGAGCTCCAACGCGATCTCGGAATCCACCGATCAGAATTTATATGGTCACCGTCACCCGAACAATGAGGCTTTCTCTAAGTGGGTAAATCAACGCAAATATCTTCTACTTTATCGGATTTAGAAGCAAACCCAAACGTCTCTTCAAAATGGTAGAGATGAAAAACCGGTGACAAACTCCAAGCAATGTATATATATATAAAGAAACAATATGGGTGAAAACTAAAGTGTGAATGAATTTTTCTTTGAAAAATAGAGACTTTAAAACATGAACTTTTCCTTTTTATCTTTTGCTCTCAAACTCTCTCTTGGAGATAGATGTGTATGAAAATTTTCGTTTTCCAAAGTTGGTTCCTGCACTTAGATATTCAGTCAAAAGTTAGTGGGGAAGGATAATGGGAAAACTGTCAAAAATTGCCATTTAACTGTTCCTGCCAAATCTCCTTCGAACAAGATTTATCGTTCTAACAAAGTCTTGTTCGAACGGCCTTCTAACGACATTCTAACGAAGTTCCAATGTCTTTAAAAAATGAACTCGTTAGAAGTCTCGTTGGAAATCTCGTTCGAACATTCATCTCGTTCGAACGACATTTAGAACGAAGTTATAGAGGCCAAACTGTGAATTTATTGGCAAACTCTTTTGAACGATATTTGGTTCGAACGAAAAAATCTTTCGAACGACATATCGAACAGACTTTCAGAAAGTTAGAAATTTTCATTTTTAGCCCAGAAACTTTATAAACTTTATTTAAAGTTTTAATTAAATCTTTCTGAAAATAAACAACAGTTTTAATTAAACCTACACCCATTATACTGTTCCAAGCTCCTATATATATATATATGTAATGCATTCATACCTTGGGAGAATGGAACCATTGTTGATGACGTAGAAACAAGGCACTTAAACTCGGCATTTTGATGAAGCTTTATACACTTGGCTGCTATGTCTTCAACAAACTCGTCATAGGCTTGAAATAGGTACGTTGAACACTATCCTATGACCAAATTTTTTTTCCGAAATTGAGCCAAAACTACAAAGGATTCAATTGGAAATTTGTATCCTTACAATGAGAAAATCGTATCCATTAAACTCGCAGTCCCTTCAACTAGAGTACCATTGAACTGTGATTTGTTTCTAGACTCAAGGCAGCTCCAATAAGAGGCACTTGATGAGAATTGATATATCATTAGAAGGAATGTCAAAGTGTATGCTCAGTATAGTTCTCATGATTATGAAAATCTTATAAAGCCAAGGGAGTTTTAAGTTAGAGACCTGGTTCTTCACGCACGCACTCATCATTTGAGACGCATTTTTACTTCTTAATTCAAATCAAATTTGAAAAGACATTTATGGCCAGGTCAGTAGGAAAATCAAGTTTTTGTTGAATATCACATCAAAAAATGACTGACTATAATCTATGAATTGCAAAAGGTTGAAGAAGCACTACACGTAGAAAATCACGGGTACTTTTATTAGCTTTTAAGTAAACTAGTTCCAAGTTATGGAAATGAAAAATCTATTTTTTTGTTTTTTATGATCTATGAGGACAATCTTCTATTTGCTCAAAGTTTTGTCTATTAATAATAAAAGGAGCAACTGGTTAGTTAATCGACTGTTTTACAGAAATTTGAAAGGAAATTACAAAATATATATTTTTAACAAAAATGCCATGTTTGATTGTTTGCATTATTCACTTATTTTTCATAAAGTCTTAATGAATAATTTATTTTCAATTTTGAGTAAAGTTAGTACGCATAACAAATTTCATTAATTTTATCACTTTTGCAAGAAGTTGGTAAAGTACTCAAAAGTCCGATTGAATGAAGAAGTTCTTTATTTTTTTTTTCTTTTACTTTGGAAGTTTGATAAAGTAACAAGTGAATGATGTATTTATTACATTTTTCAGTTCTCAAAAGTTTTTGAGAAACCAATGAATATTGTTTCCTGGTAATAAGGCATCTAATTAAACATTTAATGTTTGAAATTTACTCATTCCCTGTTCACTTAACTCGGATGAACATATGTTTATATGCTTGAATAGTAAGCCGATCGATGGGATTAATGTAAACTTACCAAATTATCAGGGGAAGAAATTCATTTGACTCAAATGAACGTGTTTTTATATGCTAAGAACAAGTGAGACAGTTGATGGCGGGAAAGTAAGTTTCCCAAAGTATTTGGGAAAATAATTCATAGAATGACAAATTTTGTTCCTTAATAAATGTTTTTAAGCATGTTCAACAAAACAACCAAACCAACAATTAAAGGTTATTTCATTCCAGTGGAATATAACACAAACATATTATAAACATTCTTAATTCATACTGCAACTATATGCATCGCGAGACTACTTTAGATAATCGAGTCATCCATATTCCAAGTTCAAGCTCAACTGAATCTTATTTGTGACCTCTATTGAATCCCATGAAAGGACTAATAACACACATTTGACCTGTAGTGAATACTCACACTCATCTGGACATACCCTACTATCATCAGAATAAAAACCCAACATCATCCGATAGTACAGATGTTGTATGGAACGCTACATTCCTTGTTTACGTCCGAACCTCACATGATGGATTCATTTAATGCAACGATCAAACTTTATTTTCAAAGCTATCCTTCTTCATAACGATTGGACGACACTCTAGTATGATGGATTTTCATATTCCTACTTACTATACAAAAGAAAAATATTAGGTATTTTACCAGCCTCCTTTACCAATAAACAGAGACCCTTTTAGGAGAATACTTGACAAAACCTTGTTTTTATCTCAAATAATCCAAAAAAAACTATCGAATGTCCATTCGATCGATCATTAAACTCCAAAAAACCTTATCTAAAGCCTCAAATAACCATTAAAGCTTTAATAATTACCCTTTTGGAAAATCCTTTTATTCCCTTTACAACTGGAGGATCTTGGTAAACTACAACAAGTTCATACCAAGAAAGAAAGACAACACGGAATCTAAGTTCAGATGAAATAATAATCGGACCCTCCTATGCTAATAGAAATATTTCTTATAGGCATGTAATTCCTTTTCGTGACACCTTCCACTTTTTCTACTGATTTCAATATGCTGCACCGCTCCTAGAGTGTGGTTATGTTGATTATAACTCACTTTATTACACATGTCACATCATATTTTACATTATCTATTTGCGACTCTCTATGGAAACCAATACCCTCTTATTGTAGCCTAAACTAATTAGGCAACATGGACCAATGAAAAAACGACATCTATTATAACTATTAAGCATCACATATATATGGTCGGCTTAGTTATCTCTCTGATCGGCCATCTAGCCGACCAAATATGTGAAGGTGAAAAGTCAGTAATATGAATAGACATGCGTGGGAAAATCAAATCACTATAAACATGCACATGAACAAGTAGCCAGTTGCCTATTATTGAGTAAAGATGTAAATACCTCGTGTAGAAAGGTATTCCATCTCTTTCACGTCCAACTACTATAATGTAACACCCCGTATATTTGAATGTTTTAAATTACACATGTGTATGAAATTTAATTAAATCGAGAAATAAAGTGAATTAAATAAATACTAATTAGCGAATAAAATGATTAATATTTATGAGAAATTATATTTACTTGTGTGGTAAGTTAATGAAAATATGTTAAATTACATTACATCGTAAGTGAATAAAATCGATGGGTTTAACGGTATCTCATTAGGGACGCGTGAATAGGGTCGTATTGGGAATGAGATGAAAAATTAATGTTAGATAACTTGAATAGTAATTTCGAGTGTACCACTTATCTGAAATGGGTCTAGATAGTTCGAATTAGGTATCGGGCGTTGTAATTTGGTTCCGGGGCCTTTTTAGGCTAAACAGACCTGTAAAAAGGTATTCAGGTCATTTTACCCATTGGGACTAACTTAATTTAGGGATTAGTGGATTTAGGGTTATATTTAGGGAAGGAAGGTGATTGGATTGGGTAGCCATTCCACCATCCAAAAGACCAAGGCTTTGAGTGAGGAGAGAAAATAGAAGGAAAAACCCAAGAAAAGTGAAGACAAGCGATTCAAGTGGGAACTGAATCATTCTGATCATAAGATCATTACATAAAGAGGAAATCAATGGGAATAATTCAAAATATCATCCATTATAAGGAAAGTGTTTATCTTCCTATAATTACTTTTGTTGTTTAAATCGTTCATGTATAAATTTGGTGTAGAAACATACAAATTTTTGGGTGGGATTAACATGTAAAATGGGGATTTTTATAAGTGAATTCATCGAGAAAGAGTTTGAATATTATTACATGTTAAATCTAATGTGAAAGAATTATAAAGATGTAATCTTGGATGATTAATACGATAAATAATTGAATCTTGATTTAGGGCTGAAACTATGCGTAGTTCTTTATGTGAATTGATAATCCCATTGAATTAGATGTTTTCGGGGTGAATCATACGTAATAATATGTGTTATTATTTTTGGAATTGATGCAGAACTCATGTTATGGGTTTGGTTGAATTAGATGGGAACTCATGGGCATGTGTTTTATATATGGGCAGCAAGGACACATGCGGCGAGCTTGTCCACAGCGGGTCAGAGGACAGCAGTAAGGTGCCCAGCAGGGACCATAGGTGCCGATACTACCTAGAGCACCACCAGCTCCAGCGGTCCAGCTCAGTAGGGATAGTTATAGTATGGGCAGCTCCACAATGTCCCAAATGCTATGATTCCATAGGCGCCGCCAACTGTAGAGTGTACGCTTCCTATCCATGAGCATATGGGTCAGATTTTATTTAACACTAGGGCATCACATGTATTTATTGTCACTAGATTTGCATGAGCGGATGGTTTATTAGAGACAACAGATAGTATTATTATGTGTGTGGATTCTTCGTTGGGTAGTGGGGCCCTTATCAATTTTTTTTATAGAGGAGTGGGTATAGATGTAGGGAGATAATGCTTGGCTGCTGATTTACTCATGTTAGATATGGTTGGATATAATCTCATTCTCGGAACGGACTGGTTGACACGTTATAGAGAGACGATTGATTGTTTTACCAGGATCGTGGTGTTCGCCATTCCAGGATAGGAGATGAATTTAATGGCGATGCCTCTTCCTGAGGGAGGGTTAAGCACGCACCTTTATTATATCGAGGAAGAGACCTCAAAGGGAGTGATTATCTCTTTATATTTGATCACAATGGTTAGGGAGTTTGTGGGTGTTTTCTAAGAGATACCGAGTTTACCGTCGAGTTGAGAAATAGAGTTTGTTATTGATTTAGCACCGGGGACTAGGCCGATAGTATGTGAGACCTATTGCATGGCTACATTTTAGATGAGAGAGTCGAGGAACCAGATGCAACATATCCTGGGATTAGGCTTTATCTATCGTAGTACATCATCCTGGGGTGCCTCGGTATTATTTGAGAAGTAAAGGGATGGATCGTTGAGGTTATGTGTTGATTACAAATAGTTAAACAAGTTTAAGATCCAAAATAAATGCTTGTTTCCTCGTATCGATGACATATTCAACCAATTAATAGGAGAAGCTTACTTCTCAAAGATAGACTTGAGATTTGGATACCATCAGCTACGTATCAGGGAGGAGAATGTCCCTAATACCGCATTCCTGGTGCAGTATGGGTCATATGAGTTCGGGGTGATGCCGTTTATCTTAACCAACGGACCAGCCGTATTCATGGATCTCGTGAATAGAGTGTTCAGAGTATGAAGAAATAATATCAATCACTGCCTTAATGTGCAGTTTACTCTCTAAATAGTTATATTATGCTCTTGCCAAGGATCCTCCTAAGACCATAATTGAGTTGATGGATAAGGATGGAAAAATTATGAACGTCGACGAGGCTATGGCGGCTAAGCAAACCCTTAACTCCAAGGTTGATAGCCATAAGATCTCCAAGAAGAAGGATTAGAAAGATAAGATGGATGATAATCCAAAGAGGTATGACGAGTACATCCCCATCACTGTTGGCGTACACCACATCTTAGAGGAGATCCGAGGAAATGGGGATCTAAAATGTCCTAGAAAATTGAAGTATCCTCCTAACAGAAGAGATAAATACAAATATTATGACTTTCACAAAGATCATGGGCATACTGCACACAATTTCATAGCCCTAAAGAACGAAATAGAAGGTTTGATCCGATGGGGAAAGATTTCTAAGTTCATTGACACGACGGAGGAAAGAAATACCAAAAGGAGATTAAAATCTCCATGCAAGGGAAGATATGACAGGAAAAAAGGCAGAGATAGTGACTCCGAAGATGATCCAGACCTACTGAAGAAATCTAGAGAACCTGAGATTGAGGTAAAAATGATTTTTTCCTGTTATCATTTCACTGCAAGAGGTGATGCCTGTGGCGGCGATGAAATTGCCGAATGAAAAGATTACCTAAATGAAACCAAGTAATGTTCAAACATTTGACAAATCAATTTGTCTGAAGACATTAATAAAGGTTAATAAAGACAAGTTAGTGATAGGTTTGTCTACGAACGACCTATCTCGGTAACTCTATCTCCATGATGACCTTATGATCGTCACTATGAGGGTACATGAGGAAAGAGTGGCTAGAATATTAGTATACATTAGCAGCATAGCCAATGTTATGTTTTATGACTTCTTCAAAGGATTGGGATTGCACAACAACAGATTGGAGCCTTATCACCGGACCCTCGTAGGCGCCTTAGGAAAAAAGGTGTATTCTTTGGGCACTGTCAGATTGGAAGTATTAGTAGGTACTTGGCCAGTTATTTGAACTGAGAGGAATGTTTTTTTATCCTATATAAGAAAGTCTGATTAGACTATAACATGATCTTCGACAAGGTCGAATTGAAAAGGTTTAAAGTTGTACCATCTATTGTTCACCAGTGCCTAAATTTTCCCACACACTATTGATAGTCCCTTTTATTTCTTATGCAAAAAGTGTTTTAAGGATGACAAAATAAAATTCTAGTTTTGTGAAAACCCTTTTTAAAATTTTTTAATTCGCACCAAGTTGTGAACAAATTCTAACTTAACAAAATTTTATCTTGATTAATCCTAAACATCCATATAGTGATTAAAGCAAGTAAAATAAAGTAAAGAATACTCATAACAGAGGATGTACGAGAAAACCCACAAAAGAAAAAAACTCCGGACGGCCCAAGCCAGACAACCACTATGAATATGGTATTACAAAGGTACAGATGGTAGTCTTACTCAAGGACTCAATCCACCCACGAGAGTTGACGCTCCTTTGATCTTGAACCAGTCCTCTCACAGTGCCCACGTAGAAAGTAAACTTCTTCCATGATCCATGTCCATAACACACGCATCCACGTATGTCTCGGTGTCTGCCGATATGGCTTGTAAAGTCTACGATGTTCAAATCGGACTCCACCGAATCTTCACCGCAAAACCAGCAATTGTACTTCAATTAAAAACTTCTTCTTGGTTCAAACAAGATCACATAACATATACTAATGATAACTAGGTTCTTGTAAACTCTAAGGATGTTTTAAACATAAAAAAACCTTTGTAAACATGTGGACAGAAATTCTCTGGTTCGTATACTATTTTTTCATAATGCACACTGTCAAAATCTGAAGGAAACACGACTATAAATATTTTTCTTAAGGCGGTGGTTCGTTCGAATGACAAGACTTGTCGTACGAATGAAATGACCTGTCATTTGAACGACATTGCATCTCACTTGAACGACATCGCTTGTCATTTCAATGACGTACGAGATTAGAGTCCTAATTTAAACCAACTTTAATTCATCCTTATCAGATTAAAATGAACTCTAAGTAGTTTCAAACACTTCAAGAATTTGAGAAAACATTTTTTTTATTAAAAGTAACATCTTTATTTTTATGAAAATTAATTCTGAGTCCCATTAATAATATGCATTCATACGTGAGAGATCTCTGAATACAATTAAACTTTAAAGATGAATAAACTTGCACCAATTAAACTTTGGCATAATTAATTCCTTGAAGCTTTGCCACAACGTCTTCAATACGTCATACTCCGTGTGGGATTGTGACAAATAAAAATAGACATATGACTCAAACGTGTTTTGTTCTGATAATAAGTCAAAACTACATTAAGACTCATTTGGAAATTTTATCTTTACAAATCTCCCCCTTTGACTATTCCGGGACAAAACCAATAGTGAAATGCTTAAGCCGGGTCGTTAAGCTGTGCGACGCCTAAATCCCATCCCATAAACCCAAAAACAAAAAGTACAGGGTAAGACTAGTACAATATGGTCCGACAAGCATGAACTGCCTCTGAATGTACAAATGTGATGTAGACTTGAAATCTCCAATCTCTTTAAGCATACCTACACACATGAGACAAACAAATACCGAGTGAAGTATAGAGGAACAAATGATAAAAAATAATATGTAAAATCAAATCCAAATAATTTGTTAAGTGAGTAAATCATGACACCACTTTGTATACAATTATGAAACTCACAAAACTCCCCCTACATCACAGACCTCTTTCCCCCTTTTTGTCTCAAATAGACAATTCGGTGAAAAGATAAACTACCTAGCATGAGATATACCAATATGTAGCGTATCTAGGTAAACATAGACAACCAGCTAAGTATTATGAACAATATCAAATCCGTAGCTAGTAAAAAATCAAATCACACAATATGAATCAATAATCTAAGTAGGTGTGACTAAATGACCCTATGCAATAAACGATGTGATCATGTGAATCTGCATATAAACGATCAGTTCAGAAGCAACCCAATACCAAAATATGAATAATATGCAGCAGGGCACTAAAATAAAAAGGATCAGAAAACCGAACCGGTTTCTCAAATGAAACTCCTTGTCGCTCGAACAAGTTGGCTTGTCGTTACAACGACAACTTCGCGCGATACATATAGTTTGCTCGAACAAACTCATCTCTCACTCGAACGAGAAAATGAAACTTTCCCAGAATGCCCAACAAATCAAACAGTTTTGTCCAGTGAAAAATTTCCATAAAAAAGAACCAGGAAGGGCCTGCCAAATCCAAAACAATGCCTTTCGAGTAGCTAAAATAGAAAACTCAACGAAAAAAACAAAGTAAGTTACATGCTAACATAGTATTAATGTGCTCAAATTGGAACATGGAGTGTATGGGCGTGAACTACAATAAATGAATCACAATTCCAGTATATCAAAACGATCAAGATGCTCTAATTGATAGCGATAAATCATCAAACTCTATTTTAGCTATATTTGACAATTAAAGTGTGAGATTAATGGACTTAAATGGTCAAACATGCACACAAATCTGGAATTTTGACAATTCTATAAATAATAGCATGATGATACGATTTTTTAACATTAGGATTTGTGGTACAAGCCTGTTTAAATTTCCTCCAACCAAACTCCCTCATATATCAAATTCTTTTGAGGTTACTAACATTCTCAACTTAGAGAAAAGCCTATTGGCCCGAATATATGATATGGAATTTTCCTTTTCTTTTGGGTTCTTTTAAATGGTGGCTTTCATGACGAGTCTATTTTACACTCTCGCAACCCTTTCCCGTTAACACTCACCATTTTTCTATTTTAATCCTCACAATAAACGGTTCTTACGTGCACACCTCGTCCTTAAGTCTACTTACGTATATATGAAAAAATTGAGATAAGAACATCTCACCAAACTCAAATATGCACAAGATGTCAAATATCCATATAAACTCGTGCATGTGTGCAAAGATGGCATATATACAAAGTAGAATCAAAATGCATATCAACTTCCAAACAACCCCATAATACAATATTTAAAATCATTATAAGTATCAATAATTATGATGAAATGTCCAAGCCACATGGATAATGAAAGTAAGGGGGTCCAAGCACACCAATATGCCACATCAAGCATGTAAACTTTAAAACAAAAAAAAACGATTTTTTTTTTGCTTTTTCAACATATTTTGACTCAAATAAATGCAAAATCTTTTTGTATTTTCTCAAAAAAATTCAAAAAACAAAATCTTTTTTATTTTTCAAATAAAACATAATAAATGAAAATATAGTACAAAATAATACACATGGTAACACACTCAACCTTTATATTTAGCATGGGAAGAATTAAGTGCTATCAAATAAGAACCATGATGTTTTAGTCCTAAAGTCTCTAAGTCCAATTTTCTAACCCAAGTATGTATGACATAGCGGGTGGAGGTTTTGGGAACCGACACAACTTTATTCCTAAACTTCCTAAGAGCATTCCTAAGGTCATAGAAAAAACGTCTAAGGTGACCTTTCCTACCGCAATGTGTGCAAGTGTAAGCACAAAGGGAATGATTACCAAAATATCGACCTCTACTCACGTTCCAAGTGGGATTTCTCACACGGTTGGTATTGTCTTTGGGAATGGGAACACTATTGTCATAACCAATACCACACCTATCACTTTTGACTTGGACAGTGCCTAACATCCTATCCAAATTCTCTGACCTAGATTTCAAGTCAAACTTAACCTTACTCGAGTCTTTTAATTTTTCTTCCAACTCATGAATCCTAGACTCAAGCACACGCCTAAACCCCTCAAACTCTAGAAACTCCCTTTTCAAAGTCTCCATAAAACCATAAAGATTATCTCTCTCTTTTTCAACTTACTCTAGCTTATCCCTAAGCTTCTTATCCGGTGCCCTAAGATGCTCAATCAAAGCATCATTATTTTCTATGGCAAGCTCATTCAACCTAACTTGCAATTCAGAGTTAGCCTTTTTCACTTTCACCACCTCGGCATATAACTCATTAAATGCAACTTTCAACTCAACCTCCTCTTCCTCACTTAATTCACTCTCGCTCACTTGGGGTTCAATGACCTCGAAAGTGTCATGCACATTAGAATCTTTTTTGGAATATTTATCATTGTCGCTCACATGATATGCCAAGAAAGCAACAAACTTGCTCTCATTGGGGGAACTCTCTCCCTCTTAAGTATCACTATCACTTAAGGTGGCATTATAAGTAATCGGTTTCTTGCCCTATTTCTTAAGTCTAGTGGGACACTCGACAACTTTGTGATCATGCCCCTCACACCCAAAACACCTATACAACTCAACCCTATAAAGTTTCTCACTTTTATCTTTAAGGTTGGACTCAAGCTTGTTGTTCTTGAATTTCTCAAACTTTTTGGCATCTTTCGATTGCTTTTGAAAGTTAATTTTTTTTTGAATTTTTTAGCCGACAAGGGGACATCCTCAAAATCGAAATTAGAATCTCCATCCGAAATTTTAGTTTCCCCCTTCTGGGGTTTCAAAGCAATGCCCTTTTTCTTTCTTAGGCACTTGCTTGGAGGTAAACATATCGAGTTCCTAGGTTTGTAAGTCACCTACAATCTCTTCAAGTTTCTTCGAATCAAGCACTCCTAAGGAGTTTAAAACAATCACTTTTGCATCAAACCTACTCAAAAAAAATCTTAAAATTTTCTTTATGACATTGTTGTCAGGAATCCTCTCACCTCAATATTAGACAACCTAGTGTAAAACTCATCAAATGGCTCATTATCTAACATTTTAATCGTCTCAACTGTGTGAGGTTTTGTAACATAGACGTCCTAACCATGTTAATGTTCTCGTGAGTAAGTGCAAGTGTATCCTAAACCTCTTTCGAAGTTTCAGAAGTTATGATTCTATTATGCTCTTCAGGTGTGACATATGAGGAAATTAAGTGCAGACCTTTAGAGTGGTATAGTGGAATTCTATGTTCAGTATTAGTCCATAACTCAGTGGATTTCAAACTATTGACCTCACCCTCGCGTGTGACTAGTGGTGTCTAACCCTTTTCAATAGCTAACTCAACATGTTCATCAATAGATTTTAAAGGATTTATCATTTGAATTTTCCAATAAGCATAATTTGTGCCATCAGAAATAGGAGCATGAAAACTTTCAAAACCTCCAAAATTCATTCTAAAAAACACAAGAGATCAAACACAATAAAAATATGTTTCTAGCTCTAATACCAATTTGATGGTCCCTTTTAATTTCTTAAGCGGAAAGTGTTTTAAGGATGACAAAACAAATTCTATTTTTGTGAAAAACCTTTTTCTAATTTTTTAATTCGCACAAGTTGTGAACAAATTCTAACTTAACCAAATTTTATCTTGATTAATCATAAACATCCATCTAGTGATTAAAGCAAGTAAAATAAAGTAAAGAATACTCACAACGCCGGATGTACGAGGAAAACTACAAACAAAAAAAACTTCGAACGGCCGAAGCTAAACAATCACTATGAATATGGTATTACAAAGGTATAAATGGTAGTCTTACTCAAGGACTCGATCCACCCATGAAACTTGACGATCCTATGATCTTAAACCACTCCTCTCACAGTGCCCATGTAGAAAGTAACCTTCTTTAACGATTCATGTCCATAACACAAGCATCCACGTATGTCTCGGTGTCCACCAATATGACTTGTAACGTCTAGGATGTTCAAACCAGACTCCACTTAATCTTTAACGCAAAACCAACAATTTTACTTCAATTAAAAAATTCTTCTTTGTGCAAACAAGATCACAGAACATATACTAGTGATAACTCGGATCTTGTAAACTCTAAGGATGTTTTAAACTTAAAAAACCTTTGTAAACATGTGTGTAGAAACTCTCTGGTTCATATACTGTTTTTGCAATATGCACACTCTCGAAATCTTAAAGAAACATGCCAATAAATATTTTTTATAAGGCGGTGTTCATTGTAACGACTAGACTTATCGCGAATGAGATGACCTGTCATTCGAACGATGTGGCATCTCGCTTTAGCGCATCATCTGTCATTTCAACGACATGCGAGATTAGAGTCCTAATTTAAACCAACTCTAATTCGTCCTTATCGGATTAAAACGAACTTTAAACAGTTTCGAACATTTCAAACATTTTAGAAAACATTTATTTATTAAAAGTAACATACTTATCTTTATGAAAATTAATTTCGTGTCCCATTAATAAGATGCATTCATACCTGAGTGATCTCGGAACACAATTAAACTTTGAAGACAAATAAACATGAACCAATTAAACTTCGGCATAATTAATTCCTTGAAGCTTTTCCGCTACGTCTTTAACACATCATAGTGTGTGTGGAATCATAAAAAATAAAAATAAACCTATGACTCAAACGTGTTTTGTTCCGGGAATAAGTCAAACCTACATTAAGACTCAATTGAAAATTTTGTCCTTATAACTATGGAGCCGAAGTTGTTACTAAAAATAAAATTAAGGCTAATGAATGTTATTACACCTCAGCCGACCGGTAGGAGGTAAAGAAATCACCACCACTTACCAAATCACGACCTTAGATCCTTGCAAAGAAGCTGATATAATTAAACAAAAAGTTTTAGACGAAACGAAGACGCTCATCCTTAACGGCGATCACCCAAAAAGAACTACATTGATCAGTTCATCCCTGAATCTAGTCCTCAAGCAGGAACTAATAAAACTTATTAAAAAAAGAAAGGGTGTGCTCCCTTGGATCCATGAACATATTATCGGAATTGACCCATGATTCATATGTCATGAACTAAATGTTGTGAAGGACTAAAAGCCGATCAAACAGAAACATCGTGTATTTAGCCTCGAGAAGAACATGGATATATAGGAAGAGGTGGAAAAACTACAAAAAGCAAGGTTAATTGAATATGTCAAATACCCTAGTTGGCTGGTCAATGTGTAAATGGTAGGAAAGAAGAACAACAAGTGGCTTATGTGTGTTGACTTCACAGTTCTTGATAAGGCTTGTCCAAAGTATCACCTCCCCTTGCCTAGAATAGATCAATTGGTTTATAATACAACTTGACATAAATTAATTACTTCTATGGATGCCTACTCAGGGTATAACCAAATCAAAATGAAGACAAAGGAGATGACGAAAACCTCATTTATCATCAACAAAGGTACTTACTGTTATAATGTTATGCCTTTTGGGTAAAAAATGCTGGAGAAACATACCAAAAGTTGATGAATACGATTTTTAGGATCAAATTGGTAAAAACATGGAAGTATATATGGATGACATGATAACCAAGAGAAAGAAAGCATCCGACCAATTCATAGACTTGGGACAGATGTTTGACCAATTGGAAAAATATCAGATGAAGCTCAACCTCACCAAGTGTGTGTTTGGCATTAAAGAAGGAAGGTTACTTGGATTCATAGTAAATTAAATAGGCATTAAATCCATTCTAGACAATACTATAACATTGATTGACATGAGATCTCCGTCAATAAAGAAGGATGTACAAAAGCTGACAGGACGATTAGTAGCCCTTAACAAGTTTGTCTCTTGAGCTACTGACACGTGTTTACCCTTCTTTAAAGTATTGAGAAAAACATTTAAGTGGAATGAGGAGTGCGGTAATGCTTTTTTATAACTAAAAAAGTATCTAGGATCATCGCTACAGCTGTCTCGACCACTCATGGGAGAAACATTATATCTATACCTATTAGTGTCAGAGTCGATAGTTAGCTCGGCACTTATCCGAATAGAAAATAGAGTTGTAGACACCCCATTTTAACACCCCCAAACCTATCCGTAGGTTCCCTAGCACCTCCCCTCATCACTGCAAACCTAAGTCATACCCCGGGTACTAACCTAAAGGCCATCGGGAACCAGGCTCCATTTGACCAAAAGTCAAACTCTTCAGCTCGACCAAGACTGAATAAATCTTCAAAGAGCACTGAATCCCCTTTCCAACGGTCCATCCCATGCATGATTCTGACTTACGGTACGGACGAATGACTTATTTTCCCCCAGAACTTGATCAGGAGGTCATCAAACGCTCCCAGGCTCTGTTTGACCAAAGTCAAATATTTAGCTTGATTGAGACTAAATGAATCTTCAAAGATCACTAAAACCTATTTCCAACGGTCTGCCCTACGCGCGAGTCTGACTTACGGTACGGACGAATGATCCGTTTTACTCTGAAAGGTCACCAAACATTCTAGGTTCCGGATGACCAAAGTCAACTCCCCAAACTGAGTCAAACTCTTTGGAATGTTGAAGTACATATCCTAAACTTTCCAACGGTCCACCTCGTGTGCAATTTTGACTTACCATGCGGACGAATGATCCGTTTGCGTCCGATGATTCCCCGTCCAAAGGATCGACGAATGCTTCCGAGCCATATTTGACCTAAAGTCAACTCCCGAAACCAGGAGCAGTCCAAAATACTTTCAAATTTCTCTGAAGTAACTTTCAAATGGTTCACCCCGTGCACAATTAAGATCAACGGTTTACGCTCTACGACCATTTTTCTGAAGGAACCTGAAAGAGACTGCCAAATGATAGGTTCCAAACCCTTCCTATCGGTAGTGTTCCTGATCACACCTTTTGATTGACAGAACCGGGGATATGCCGATCAGCAATGCCCTGGGACTATAAAAAGGAGGACCTAACCTCATTCGAAGAGGAGAAGATCTGAAATCCATCACTCTTAGCAAGCTCAGAAAACCCCTCTCGAAGTCAGCGTGATTTCCACATCCAAATCCCTTTTCAACCTTCACCTTTCATCACCTTTTTTATCAAACTTGGTGAATTAAGTACCCTCCATCATCACCCAAGTGAAAGGTCTTCTCTCCAACATCCAAGATCAATCTCAAGATCTTCAAGAAGGTCCAACTTTCTTAACTCTCCCTTTGAATTCTCCTAAATCCGCATTAATTAGTTTTATTACTTAGCATATTTATTCTCTTATCTCACATATCTTAATATACTTTTTATCTACTATTATTGCACATCTCTTATTTTCATATAAATAAAACCCAAAAAACAAGAAAAAGTGGATTTGCTCATAAATTCCAAACGATAATTCTTGCACTTTTTGCACAACTAAAACACTTTTTTACACACACATATACATAAGAGAAGTCCCCAATTGGATTTATGGGATAAATCCCACCCCTCATTTTGCATACGAACTATGTGGACTTTGATGCCTCTATAGGCTACGTAGGCATCTCGGGGTAAAACTCGAGACTCGAGTCCTTTTCCTATTTTTCTCTCATTTTCTATTTTTCTACATTCTTTAAACTTAACTCTCTTAGATTTTATATATTTACATATATGTATATTTATTCTTAGTGGCGTATTATTCCATATGTGTTATCGTTCCGTTATAATGATCAATGCTAGGATAATCGCGTAAATCCTATTTTCTAATATTACTTTTAGGAACATTCCTACCGATGACTCTCTTTATCTCTTCCATAATACAAGTTGATGATTCCTATCTCCGCTACATATACATATGCACACATATCACGGGGAAATAAAGGAAAATAGCAATAACCCATGAGAGACCGTAAGGGAGGAATGGGTGCCTAACACCTTCCCATTTCGTAACTTAGCCTCCGGACACTTTTCGAATCATTTTCGGTTTTATATGTATCAGTATGTCTTTGGATGTTCTCCTTCGGGATGGCTCCCTTTTCTTTTATCTATTTTGAGTAAAATAGACTGGCGAATCCATCTCTCTACATTTTTCACCTCATCATCGACGCCGACTGACGCTCTCCCGAGAGGGATGTGCGGGACCAAGATCCTCTCGACGTTGAATAAGTCCACTCTTCTTTATCCCTCCCACCGCGAGGATCGGGGGATGGACACAGTGGTGAATCCTCTGGGGATTCTTACATTGAGGGCTAGACTCTATTTACATGGGTGTTATATTTCCTTATATTTTCCACTATTTTGCATGTTCCCCTTTACTATTCATATGTGCCTCATGCTTATGCTTCTATTCACACACTTGTAGAAGATTATCCATGTACACTTCACACCACGTGCACTTAGGATCACATATGTCTACATGTTTCACGCATCACACATTCATACTTGGTATACCATTGGTACTTGTACTTTGCTCCCTGTTGGTCATGATCAAGAAAGATACTCTCATCATAAGATACTAATAAGAGAATTATGCATGATTCACACGACATCACCAAAGAACATTGTGATTGACCAAATTTTGTGCAGTAACTAGAGGGTCACTTCGTGATGGGCGCTGGTCCGGCAGGGCACAGTTAGCCTAAGTGATATGACTCTCACCTTCCATTGTCCAAGTACCTTCGATGTATATCGAATAGTTCCCCTGCATCGTACCGCTTGATCGAAGTCATGACGGGAAGTATATCGCAGGGAACTCGTTCACGTACGCCGAGTATATTGAATTCGCTCTCACACGTACCGTCCCCACGAGGCATATAGTGAGGCAATTCACCTACACTCAGGTATATCAAATGGCTTGTCCACATGTACCAATTTCCCTCAAAAGTAAGACCTATATCGTGGAAGCCACGCCAAAGGGGGAAACCCTTTTCGATTCACCAAACCAACTACATACTGGCATATAGGTGTCAAGCCTAGGACACACATGTTAGATCATCGGTTTTGACCCAAAACTCTGCCGAAATTCCGGGTCGGCCTACCGCCCAGATTTTTGCGCATTTTTTAAATGGGACCCTGCCCGTGAGCCTCGTTACAAGTCCAGCAATAACTTTGCATATGTTACAAACCTAACTTTTCCAGGCTCGGGTCCTATTCGACATTTCATTTTTCATTTAGGAGAATTTAATACAAGTGAGAACATAGTAATAATAATAATCATGTTGAGACCCGTCTCCCAAAATATTTCTCCTTTCTTTATAAAAAATCCAAAAACATTCATCTTTTCTTAATCAAAAATCCAAAAACATTTCTCCCTTCTTTATAAAAAATCGAAAAATATCTATCCCTTCTTTATCAAAGATCCAAAAATATTTCTTCTTTCTTTATCAAAAATCCAAAAATATTTTTTCTTTCGATCTCAAAAAGGAAAAAATGTCAAAAATATTGTCACCCTTTTTGTAAAAAATAAATCCCATTTTACGCCTTCTCAGGTCGATCGCACGCCCTTGGCCTGGCTCCTTATTGGCTCCGGTCTTCAGTCAAATCACCCTGGAGTTATGTCCGTTCCCATGCTACCTTTTTCGAGTCCGGTATCCATCCACTTCCCATGGAGAACACAGATCAAGTACCAGTTATACAGCCAGATCTGACGACAGTCTTAGCTCAGCTCGTGTCCAAGATTTACAACCTTTAGACTGAGGTCTGAGAGATGAAAAGAAACCATGTTACTATTTCTCAAGAGCCCGAGGCCCTATTCCCTTGTGTTATGGGTCCACCCGAGCCTATTTGGGTTCCTGAAGAGTATCAGCACGCTTCACGTGCCCCTCCTGTTAATGGGCCACCGCCTGCCCAGCTTCCTATGCCAAACCTTGCCCAGCTTGGGGCTAACTTGCCTATAATCATTGATCCAAAAGAGGAAGAGTTGAACAAGGTCAAAGAAGATCTCAAGATGCTAACTAAGAAGTTTGACCAAGTTAGAATGTCTGTAAATTACATGGACTATACCCACATGTCTCCTTACCCTAAGGCGAGGTAACTCGAGAAGTTCAAGATGCCAAATATCGAAGTGGACCCCTAATTGTTAATCTTCGTAGTTATCACCATTCCATGACTCTCCTAGGGTCTTCTGAAGAAGTGATGACCCAATTATTTCAACAAACTTTGAAGGATAATGCCCTTCGATGGTTTTTGTCTCTCGAGGAGTCCAGAATCTGTAGATGGGAGGATGTAGCGCGAGAATTCATACCACAATACAAATATAATGAAGAGCTTGAGGTCACCTGCAGTGATTTAGATCTGCTCAAATAGAACTCTGGGGAATCAGTCAGTAACTTCATAGCTCGATGGAGGGAAAAGGCAGCCACCATGACCAATCTGCCATCCGAGGAAGAATAAGTCAATATAATGAAAAAGAACTTCTTACCCCATTTCCGAGCTCTCAGAGAAGCAGGAGTATAAATCAAGGAAGCTCTTGCTAAAATAGAGGTTGAACCAAAGAAAGTGTCCGGATAGTTCACCGTCAGAAATATGATAAACCTCCCAGTGTTGCATTCTCAACCATCAACAACATCTCTCAACCAACCACCTCTTGGGCACCAGAAAGATGCCTTATCCCGTCCGAAAGGAATACACCAAGCTCCATGTTCCCCTCTCTAAAATTTATCAAGCCCGATTAAGTCGAAAGACCCCCGTCCATTGCAAAATCCACTTCCAAGAAACATCAAGGCAGATGCCCAATGCGCCTTTCACCAAATCGGTGGTCATACCACCGACCAATTCTTTCACCTCCGAAACATAATCCAAGGTCTAATTGATCGGGATACCATTGCCCCACCGTCCAATCCTAAGCCAAACACTACTCACAACCCACTCTCAAATCATACTAATGCTATCTTCCTAGAAATGAACCCAGAATTTGACCACTCAACTCAAATCACATCCATACACTCTCCCAAATCTCTCTAAACTTGCCCATATTTTCTCCTACACCTGTTAGCCTTGTTGATCAAGAACTCTCATTCTTCACTAGAGCATGCATCGTTGTTCGTACCAGTTCAGAAAATGGAAGTATGGAATTATCATTAGTGTTAAACCAACTCCTAGTGTTCGGGCTGAAATTGCCCTTACAGATGATCATTGATTGCCAGAAGTTCAGTACGCTGTTCTTAGAAGTACAGAAATGGTCCTGAGAGTCAGACAGTTAGGTAGTACCGACCGATGTAGCCAGCATAGATGATGTTATCCAGATCATGGCAAAATTATTCAGGCAAACCATTGATATTTGTAGTATGAACGAGTTACTTGATACTCAGAAGCTATAAGGACGCTTGGACCCTTCACCCTTACATATCCCCACAGAATGGGAAGATCTGTATGAAGAATCTATTAAAATTAGAGAATGTATTGACTTTACATGGAAAGAAAGAATTGTTGCCACCGGATGGGGGGAAGAATTCAAAGATTCGAATAAAGAAAAATCTTTTGAAAAAACTGGCCCGGTAGCCTACATGTGTGGGATGATATCATTTGAAGAACTCCTCGGAGAAATAAACAAGCTGGCAGAACAACCTGAGATCGATGACAAAATAGCGTTCATGTTCTTCCCTTCTTTAGTAAATCACATGACCAGATCAGGGAGGCATTACCAGATCTCAAGGTCACTACTAGACAATCACAAAGGGAAGGGCGTTGAAAACCTTCCTATGCCAGAAATGACCCTCGACGAAAGCAAGATCTTCAACCAAGGTTTGGAACGAGGCATGCCAAGAAGATTTTGACCAAATAAAATAATATCTTACCCAACCTCTGGTACTCATGCCACCACAGCCTGTTTTCCCCTTGCTCTTATACCTAACAATAACTGACACTGCAATTGGGGCTTTACTAGCCCAATACCTTGAGGATTCCCGCAAAGAAAGAGCCATATATTACGCCAGCCGCAAATTGGTCGGATATGAAGTCAACTACACTACTTTAGAAAAATCATGCATCGCGCTTGTTTGGGTCACCCAAAAGTTGCGACACTACATGATCGTCTTCCCCATTAACCTTATATCCCGAATGGACCCATCAAGTACCTGCTTGAGAAACCCTCCTTATCCAATCGAATGGCTCAATGGTTGATGCTCCTAACCGAGTTTGATATCATGTACATCACACAGAAATCCATGAAAGGAATATCCATATCGGAATACCTCGCTAACTACCCCACAGAATAAGATGATGAGTGGATCTCCGAATTCCCAGATGAAAACATCCTCTACACCACTCAATAGGACCTTCGATGGCAAATGTTCTTCGATGGAGCTGTCAATAAAAAGGGATATGGCATTGGGATACTTATGATCACCCCAGATGACTCCCACGCTCCCATACCTATCAAGTTGAATTTCCCATGCACCAATAACATGACTGAATACGAAGCGTGCACAGTAGGCTTCAAAGTTGCTCTCAAGAAAGGTATTCAATACCTAGATGTCTACGGGGATTTTTTCCTCATCATTGGTCAAGTGCTCATAAAATGGAAAGTCAAGGATAAGAAACTTCAAACCTTTCATACCTACTTAGAAGAACTAGCCTCTCTATTCTAAGACATCACCTTCCACTACCTACCTCGAGCAAAGAATAGCCTATGCCCTTGCTACCCTAGCCTCCATGGTCGATATGCCCGAAGGAATAACAATGGCCCCCTTCCTAGTTTAAAAGCAAGATAAACTAACCCATTGCTACCACATTGAGATCATCACCAAAGAATATCATGAGATAGCCAATTGTTGTTACTATGATATCTAGAACCTCCTTAACATGGTAGGTATCCCGAGGGTTCCAATAAGAAAGACAGGACAACCCTCTGAAGATTGGCAACCCTATACATCATCTGTCATAAAGCACTATTCAAAAGTAACTTTGACGAAACTCATTTACACTGCATCGCCGGGGCTGACATTGAAGAGGTAATGCAGAAAATCCACAACGAGGAATGCGGTCCCCATATGAAGGGTCACATGCTTGCCAAGAAGATCATCCGATAAGGATACTACTGGACCACCATGATCCAGGATTGCACTGCCTATGTCCGGAAATGACTCAAATGCTAATAATTTTCCAACCTTCAACACCTACCTCCGCATGAATTGTACAACATGACTTCTCCTTGGCCGTTCTCCACCTGGGGCATCGACATCATAGGGAAAGTTACACCTAATGCCTCCAATGGGCATAAATTCATCCTAGTTACCATTGATTACTTCACCAAGTGGGTCTACGCTGAGTTATACGCAGTCCTGAATGCTAAGAAAGTGGCCAAATTCATCAAGAAAAACACCATATGCCGATATGGGGTCTCGTACGAGTTAGTGTCAAATAATGGGTTACACTTTGAGGCAAAAATCACAGAAGTGGTCGACAAGTATGGGATTCAGAGACACAAATCTTCTCCCTATCGTCCTCAGAGACACATATCATGAGTACAACCCTTTCTTTTAAATAAAAAAAACTATTCTTTTCTTATCTCCGAGAACAACAGTCCATTTTAACATATATTTGAACAAAAGGATTATGCATGCCTTAGCGATCGGTGTATATAATTCAAAAATACAAAATTCATCAAAAGGCACAACTAGATGATTAAAAACTTGTTTATCTCAATAATAAGAAATTATGGTACAATTACATAAGAAAAGGAAGGGATAACTCCCTTCCCCCTACCTTCATAAAAAGACAAATAAAATTCCCAAATTTATTCCCCATTACAAAACAAACTCTCTAAGTGTCCTACCCACAGCTACCAGAGGATCCCGCTACATCGTCATCATCTACATCCTAGGGTCCCCAAGCTTCCCCTGCCTGAATAGAGTGTCGCAGACATTCCATGGACCGATAAGCTCGAACTAGCCTCGAAAAAATTACCACACCTCCTTCCATGGTATCAGATAAAATAAGCCACATTTGTCCAGTCTCCACTACCAATATCTTGCTAACTACTCTTCTCCACAACCACGTCATATAATCCCCATGGATGTGCCAAACTCTCCCAGCAGATTAAGAGGGACGGGTCGACGGATGTCGACTCTCCCACAAAGAGCCAAGTCGCATGCGCAGATGCTCTATCAGATCTTCTACCGAAAAGAAATCCAGTGTCCGAGGTGGCACAATCTGCTCCCAGCCAAATTGGCACAGAAGCCGCCAAGGGAAATAGAAAGAGGTATGTTTGAGACCAACTAACCGAACTTACGAGTATTCTCCCAGTTTCAGAATAGGCAGCAGTTGTCCCCACCAAGGTACTGACCAATATAGATTTAGAGCCCCATTCTCCACAAACAAGTTCTCCCAACTCTCGATATCCAGACCAACACTGATGAAATGGAATGAAAAGAAGTTGGATACAACCGACAAAGGATATTCTGAAGGAGTCACCAAATGGAATCTTTCAGACAGCCACATGAACAACATCACAGGGCTACCCCTCAGAAAGTAGGAGCGACTTTCTCGCCAAGCATCCAGGACATTCAAAGTCTCCTCTAGTATCACCGCCAAAGGATTGCGATGATAGGACATCCATGAAGTAATAGTTGCAAGGTGTGGGTCCACCAGCAGTTCCCTAATCACCAGCAGCAATTTTGAAGCCAAGCCTAGAATGACGGTTCCGGCATATCCAGCATCACCAACCTCCTGTTAATGCATAGATCACAACACCGTCGGACGAGAAATCATTCCTCCAGTGATCAAGTATCTCCCAGTCGAGGGTGACACGCGAAGAAGTTTAACCAATAGCTCCCGGGGAGACCGAGAAAATTGAGGCATAGCAGTCGCCACAATAGGATTTACTCCCAATATGGCAGAAAATTCCTTATAAGTCGAACAGACTTCTTCCAAGATAAAGCCAAATACATGGTCTTCGGGGTACCAAAATTATACCGTCGCCAACAGCATGTTCCATTCTATGGGCCTATAAAACCATAAAGAGACTCGATGCATGTTAAAAGCATCATAGTCGACATTGTAGGAACACATTGCCTCCAAAGTCTCTAGGTAGTTGGCAAACTCAACACTACCAGGGAGATCCATCTCACACAATAAAAAAGTAGGAATGTGAGGGTGTGATGAAAACACTCCACCCTTACCCCCTTTTTATACTTGAAAACCGTCACAAAATATATAACCCGTGCAGAAATTGGAGGAACCCCTACCCCACAAGGTACCAAATGTTGTAGAGGGTACCAATTAAAGCTTTGAATTGATGGGATTAGACTGACCTGCTGATAGGCAGAACAAGGTGCTTGCCGATCGGTAACCCCCTACTTTTGGAAATTTTCTTTTTTCCAAGTATGCGAGCTGAATGAATGGAACCTCCATTGTCACTGTTGACAACAATGCACAACCTGTGCCATGGTCGGACCACAACGGCCTACTCGTACCCCTTCCCAAAGTCGTATGAGGTGGAGGCATATACACTATGTCGTAAATACAAGAAGGCATCATCCATCTTATAGCAAAGTCGAGGTAGTCATAGGTCGCCACCGTATTCGTATATGACGAATAAGGCTCCCCAATCATCGTCACTGCCCTAGCCTCGTCCGACATCTCCCTCACCCACCTCATGTAGAACGGGGGTGCCTCCAGTGGAACCACTACCTCATCCTTCATAATCATTCAGACCACTCTACCCCTAAATCCCACGAGTAACTGAACTCGTGCACCAATAGTCAGCGCATATGTGTATACACCTCAGTCACCCCCGTATATTGGACAGCCTTCCCACAAGGATAGAAAGTAACTTGCAATTCTCAATAAAGATAAATACTCACGCAAATAAAGAAAATGCCAAAAATGGATTCAAAAGAAAACGAAATAACCTGGTCGCTCATCAAGCTGTTCAAATCTTGACTCACTATCGATAAAGAAAGAAATTGTTTCGACCACCGGTTGGACTTATGCCACCTATACATATGATAGAAGACCCCCACCTCTTCATCATGTAAACCTATTAAATGATCATTGAGACCAATCACCTCATAAAACCACGTCTGCGAAAAGGCCAAGAGTTAGGAATCAAAAGGAAAAAATGCAAGAAAATACACAAAGAGAAAAATGTGAAGATTACCTCTAGAAGATATGTGGCCCTAGTAAAAGTCTACCAGCTAAAAAGCATTCAAAGAATAATAAAGGGTCGCCAAGGTCAGGCTCCCCCAGTCATAGAGAGGGATATTCAAAAATACCCTCAAAAATGGAAAAAAACAATAAGTGGACGACGTCGCCATTCGATGCCACTAAGAACCCTCCCAACAGAAGAAAAATAAATAAATAGGTCGTTTGTTGCACCTATAGATCATCTGTCTTATTGATCCTCTAGCTCAACAGCAGCTCTCAGGGAGAAGAAATAAGGATCGAATAACCGTAGACTATCCTCCCCACGTCTCCCAATGCAGTATTAATCTCCTCAGTGGTCACCCTTAAAGACCGGTCCAACTCAATCTACAAAACTCTCACAGTAAATCCCCAGAAGATACTAGACGTCAATGGGAGTCACTGTCATCTCCCCAAATACCAAATGTATGGTGTGGGTAATGTCCTATCACCTCTTCCCCAGAGTTCATAAAACATTCATAGAGCGTGGTGTCTCATCTAAAGAAGATGTTAGGCGACAAAAACACACAGAGGAAACTACCCAGTGCACCACCACTAGAAAGTGCTCCCTCACATCATTAAACCCCATTGGCCCCTAGGGATGAAAGATCGTCGAAGCATTGTCAGTATGCCAAAATAAATAAACTTTTCGTAACCTTAGGGATATAAATGAAGAAAATAAGAAAAAGAATGACAAAGGTTGTCATACTTACGTAGTCACTAGGGTTCCTCACCCTAGACGAGATGTGATGTGAAGGGTCAAGTAAAAGAGTGCGATCATCAGTAACTGGCTCGAACAACTTGAAGGCATTTTCGTTACACAATGCATAGGGCACCCTATCCCTCCACTATAGGTTCGCCCAATCATCGACACCCAACCATGACACATGGTTCGAGCTATATAAATAATCTTCCAATTCTAGGACTCAAAGAAGGAAAAAGGCTTAGGAACAGATCTTAACAAAAAAGGGAAGAAGATCTGAATGCTAGAAACTATGAAAATTTAGGAGAACTCAACCCTTTATAGGAGGCCAAGGGGCATGTCGATCAACAGCCTTCTAACATCCAATGATTGGCACATGCCTCTTCCCCTTTGCATGGTAGCCCAGAAGACTGTTCCAGTACCAAACGACAACGCTTGCAACATACCGGTCGGCAACCACTTAAAAATTTTCTACAAAAAATCTTAGAAAATCCCAAAAATCTCCAAAAAAATTCTTAAAATTGCTAAATAAATATTGAAATATTTTTTCACCAAGAAAACCATTTTTCAAGCTATTTGAGATCCCCCAATGGATAAAAACTACACTCTTATCCCCAGTTTAAACCCTAAAACGGCACGCCCGCATCCTCGAATTCCACCATGAATTCCCCAACAAAAATTCCATATCCAACTTCCCCAATGGAGTTATAAGCCAATCGAATAACTCTACCCGACAGTGTCTCAGAGAAATACATTCCCCAATGGAATCCCAAAACCCCAAGTCGTCAATTATTTTTCCGGTGGAATCTCTAGTATAAAATTTACGCCCATCCATCCACCATAAGAATTCCAGCTCCCCCAGTAAAGCTATCACCTCTCAAAAGGATGTAATCCCTAGACAAACACCTCTTCCCCAATAGAAACTTAAAATAGGTAAATTATAGACCCCTAGAGAACAAACCCCTCAGGTTATAACTTTAGGTCCACAGAATTGACCTCGACCCATAGAATTGGTCGTTATAACTTTAGGTCCGCAGAATTAACCTTGACCCGCATAATTGGTCACCATAACTTTAGGTCCTTGGAATTGAACTCAACCTATAGAATTGGTCACCCGTACTTTAGGTCCTCAGAATTAACCTCATCTTGCAAGATTGCTCTCCCCTAATTTAGGTCCTCAGAATTAACCTCGACCCGCAAAATTGGTTACCCCTACTTTAGGTCCTCAGAATTGACCTCGACCCATGAATTTTTCGCCCATACTTTTGTGTCCTCTGAATTGACCTTGACCTGCAGACTTGGTCGCCCATACTTTAGGTCCTCAAAATTGAACTGGACTCACAGAATTGGTCGCCTCTATTTTAGGTCCTTAGAATTTTCCTTGACCCACATAATTGGTCCCCTCTACCTTGGGTCCTCATGACCTTGTCACGTAGAATTGGTTGTTATAAATTTAGGTCCTCATAATTGACCTTGACCCCCATAATTGGTCATCCCTACTTTAGGCCCTTGAAATTGACCTCGACCCGCATAATTGGTCTCCATAACTTTAGGTCCACAGAATTGACCTCAACTGACGGAATTGGTCACCTCAAATTTAGGTCCTCAGAATTGACCTCGACCCCCAAAATCGGCTATCCCCATCATTACCTTAGGTCTTTATAATCAGCCTTGACCCTCTGAAATGTTCATCCTGGTCCCTTTGGTCCACAGAATTGACCTATTTCCAAAATATCATGTGGTGTCTATTCAACAACTTTCATTTGTTTCAAGCTCACCCGTCCTGGGACTTTATAGACACCACATTCTAGGACCCCCTACGTCTCTCCTTAGGTCCCTAGTACCTCCCCAATGCAGTACAAACCATACTTCATACTCCGAGTATTGATCTAGAGTCCATCAGACTCTCCCGAGCCCCATTTAACTCCAGTCTTCATCGTCATAGAGAGAGCTCAATGAATATTTGAAGATCTCCGAATCCCCTTTCCAACGGTCCATCTCGGGCATGAATTAGCATAATAGTTCGAATGAACAAACCATTTTTCTACTAAAAACTGATTTGGAGGCTATCGAGAGCTTCCGATATGACCCCCATTAAATTCATTGTCAGAGAAAAAGCTATTGAATATTCAAAGAGCACTAAAATCCCTTTCCAGCGGTTCACCTTGTTCATGAATATTCGAATGAACAATCCATTTTCCCCCAAAAACCGATCCAAAGGCCACCGGGTGGTCCTGAGCGCCGTTCGGCCAAAATTAACCCTTTGGATCGAAAAATACTAAATTAATCTTTAAAGGTCACTAAATACCCTTTCTAATACTCTACCCTGTGAATGAATCAGCCTTACAGTACGCACAAATAACCCATTTTACTCCAAAAAGTCACCGAGCATTTCTAGACCCCGTTTGACCAAAGTCAACTCTCTAAACTGAGCGAAGCTACTTAGAACATCAAAGTTCCTCGCATAACATTTCCAATGGTCCACCCCATGAACGATTCTAACTTATGATTTGGATGAATAATCTATCATCGTTCGATGATTTCCTCTCCAACGGATCGATGGGCGCTTCTGAGCCCTGTTTGACCCACAATCAACTCTCGAACCGATGAGAAACCCATAGGATTCTCAAAGGTATCTGAATAACCTTTCCAACAATATGCCCCAGGCATGATTTGGTCTTGCAGATTGCAATTTATGACCCTTTTTTTTTAAATCTGACTGAGATAACCAATTGGAAAGTCCAATTCCCTGCCTATCGACAGAGTGTCTAGGATTACCTATCGACAGGCGAGGCAAGGACAATGTTGATCGGCAGTGCCTTGATCCTATATAAGGAGAGAATGAGATCACCTTCCAGGGGACCTTAAAACATCAACTTCAGTGATCTCAACAACATTCTTCTTAAGTCAGCGAGGTTTCCTTATTTGAAACTTTTTTCCTCCTTTCATTACCATAACTTTCACACCCAATTTAGAAAAAATCCACCTACATTCTTCATTCACTTGCAAGGAAGCTCATCATCAATTAAGATCACTCTATAAGTCTCCAAAGAAGGCCCAAATGTTCTTCCCTCTCTTTAAATTTCTTTATTTTTCACATTAGTTATATAAGTTCTTAATTTAGCTTCTACTTTAGATCATATTCATATTAATCTCCAATCCATTATTAGTAATATTACACATAATATACTTTCTAAAAAAACAAGAAAAATAGGGTTACACCTATAAATTTCAACGGGATTTGTCACTACATTCTCTCAAAACTAAAAACACTTTTTTCTTACACACACACATATAATAAAATTCCCATTTGATTTTATGGGATAAACCCCACCCTCGTGGCACATGCGAACTACGTGGACTTTTATGCCTTTATAGGCTATGTAGGCATCTCGAGCTTAAACCCGAGACTTGAGTCCTATTTTCCTATTCTCCTCCTTTTTCCTATATATATATATATATATATATATATATATATATATATACAGTCCTGATCTAGTGCGGACTAGTCCGCATTTTAAGATTGCGGACCGTACATGTGTCACCTGGCGGTGAGCCCAGAAAAGAGAGAGAGTGTACCTATAATTTAGGTGATAATTTCTACGCGCACCGTTAGGTGACATATGTTCGGTCCGCATTCTTAAAATGCAGACTAGTCCGCACAAGAGCATTATATATATACACAGACACACTTTTGATTCATATTTGCATCTTATCTAACACATATTATCATTTCATCGTAACGATCCATATATCGATAAACCCACACATCATATTTTTAATTATTATTTTGGGAACAGTCCTAAGCATGACCTCACTTCGTCTTTTACATGATGCGAGTCGAATGATTCCAAGCTCCACTTATATATACATGCACACACACTTCACGAAAAAAATTAAGAAAAATAGTAACATAAGACCATAGGAGACTAAAAGGGCGGGATGGGTGCCTAACACCTTCCCATTCCATAATTTAGCCTCTGGACCTCTGATCTAATTAGTTTCATAAGCTTCAATTTGTCTTTGATGTCGTTCTCTCTAGCCATCAACATGTTATGTTGCCTATTTTGTGCTAAGTAAGTTGTCGACTCTATCTCTTTACATCACCCCACATTGACGACTGCTGATGCAATCCTAGAAAAGGGCACGATACCTCTCTCTCTCCACTGCATGTACGAACACCAACCCCATAGATTGAGAAGAAGATGGGAAACCGGTACCCAAGGAGGGAGGGACACAATATCTAACCCATAATCATTGTAAACGAAGTTAATGAACAAGAATCAAACAAAATGAAAGGACTTACCATAATGAAATCAAGTGAAATGACACAAATCTAAAATTAGGACTTATAACCAAATACAGACAAGAAAACACTCAAATTCCATCTAAAAGAACATGAAAGATGAAAAAAATAGTCAATGGGAGATTTTAGCTAGTGTTTGAGGTCTGGAGATGGTTTGTTTTTTAAATGAGAAATAAGACAACCAAAACCCTTTATGTTCTTTAGATAACTGTTCAGATGACATTACATAATCATGCACACAATTTCCATGCAAATAGGCCCAAAATACTTCTGTATAAACGAAATAGGGTAGTATCCAAAAATTATCCAATAAATCCAGAAACTGCTTAAGTACACACTTGAATACCAACACTTTCAACTCTAGTAATATGAATGAATGTAAATGCATGACAAATCGTTGATTTTAACATGAAAAGCAAAAAATTTGGAAAAAATGCAAAATAATGAATAAAATGAACAACTCACACACACGTATATGTACACAAAAGTAGATACAAAGCACGTAAAGTGTGACAGTGATTAGGCGCGTATGATCAAATTGATTTAACACACGGATTTCATTTAAATATTAATGAAAAATAGGAATTGGAAACACATTCAAATCAAATTTCAATTAATTTAACATACAAGGCTCAAAATTCTTATCAAATCATTATTTTTGCAACTTTGTAATATCAATCAATACATGCTTCATGTGATAAACATGGATACAATACCAACATGAATACACATAATCAAATCATATAATCATAAAAAATGATGCCTAAAAGACAATCATTCCATTAATATCCTTTTATCTTAAGTATGGGAGTTTCTAACCTTTTTATTCCCTCAACCATACGTTGTTTGAACAATTTTGAATGCTAACTAAATAGCAATTTTCATTTTTTAAAAGCTATATCATATCTTATTTTTTTTATTCTTGTACACTCTTGTCTTGTGTTTGTCGTTTATTGGCTTTTCACACACCTAGATGATACCTACCAAAAAACATTTGAAATTCCAAATTAAGTGTAGTTACTCTAACGGTAACCCTTAGCAACGCTTTTAAAAATGCTAATTTTTTAAAAAATCCTAATTTTTTAAATCCTGCATAGTATAATCCACGCAAAAAGGATCACATATTGACTATAAAAAAACCAATAAGATCTCATGATTTGATCATGATCAAATTAATCACGAAGAGAAATAATAGCATAATCATATGCAACAAATGATATGCATGCTCTCCCGTACTGTGAAATCAATATCATAGAATTCAACAAATTTGTCAAATATGATTTATCAAATGAATCACAACCTAACAGTTAAATCCATCAATGTTTTCAATAAAATGGTTTGAAATTCACTTTTAATCATCATTCAAGTTGAATCAATCATCAAAACCATAAAAGTCAAAGACATAACAATATATCACAAAAAGAAATAAACACAAAATCGTTTTGTATTTTTTTAATAAGATTGATGCATGTATTTACAAAAATCATATTTAGTATAGAACTTACCATAGAAAGGATATGTATGAACAATGCACATAAGGATGAAATTCTCACCAAATCATGAGAAAATGATACCAAATTGAATTTTGTCACCCATAAAGATTTGTTTCCCCATAATATCAAGAAGGAACTAGTAATAAAAAGAATTGAATCATACTAGCAAAGTATCTATCTTGATAGTGATGGGTTTTCCATCTTTTGGATCAATGGAATGAAAAAGACAACATTCTTCATCTAGACTTTATTTTGAGGTTCAACAAATTGAACCCACTTTCTAGTTGCATTCCTACACAAAAAACTACTAACCCTCGGTATCCATCTCCTATCCCTCATAGATTTTTTTCCTAGTCCTTGGAATTTGTGCGTAGTGTCTAGGTCTAGGTACAAGAAAATCATGTCTAGCCTCACCCTTATTTTGCACTAGAAAATTCATCATTCTTGTCAACTCACCTATATTACCTCTAAGTTCATCAATAGGATATATCCAGAAAATTTGGTTCCAATTGTTAATGAACATATTATTTTCCCATCGCAAGTAACTATAACATTCACTCATAAGTCCTTTCACCCTACATAATGTACGATAGGCAACCTTCCTTCTCACACTCTTTTTATCCATTCAAGGATTCAAACCAACTCGTTGTAGTCTATTTCATTTGAAAAATAAATGGTGAGAACAATTAAATTTACCCAAATGATCATCTATTACTGTAGACACCTAATCCTAGTACCCTCTAAGTCCCTTCTTAAGTTCCCAACACTCCTTCTACCTCCGTAAAACCTAGATGCTACTCTGAGTTATGATCTAGAGGCCACCGAGCACTTTTGGGTCCCGTTTGACTCGAACATCTCTCTAACCCGATCGAAGATCAATAAAACCTTGAAGGGATCTAAATGTCCTTTCCAAAAGTTCGTACCATGTGCGAATTATCCTCACGGTTCGTACAAATGATCATTTTTACTCCGAGAACTAATCTAGAGGCTATCAAGCACTTTTGGGCCCCATTTGACTTCGATCAACTCCTTGTCCTGAGTGAAGCTCAATGAAAGATTTAAGGTCTCTAAATTCCCTTTCTAATGATCCATACCGTGCATCAATCAGCCTCACAGTTCGCATCGGGTGCTCCCAAGCCTCGTTTCACCTTTGTCAACTCTCCAAACTGAGTGAATCTCAATGAAATCTATAAGGGCTCTGAATCTCCTTTCTAACGGTCCATGTTGTGAGTGAATCGACCTCACGGTTAGCACAAACAACCCATTTTACTCTGAAAGCCCCCTATCTAGAGACCATCAGGCAATTCTGAGCCCTATTTGACTTTAATAAACTCCCACACCCTAGAGTGGATTGATGGATTCTTTAAGGTCTCTAAATCTCCTTTCCAACGATCCCATCCGTGCGTAAAATTCGGACTTACAGTTTGCATTTTATGACCGTTTTTCCAAAACATTCCGTTCTGGACTATCCATAGGCACCCCAGACCCCTTGACTATCAGCAGGGTGTAATTTCCTTGCCCAATAAGGTGGGTACTATGTAAATTGGTAAGTTAGGATCCATGTTGATCAACACCACCTAAAATCTAAAATGGAACTATTTAAGGAGACCGTGATCTTACTCCTGGGGACTTCTTCTTCACCAATCAAAAACATTCTCTTGAAATCAGAGCGCCGACATTCCTAAAAAAATCTTATTTTCAAGCATTCTCTCCATTTATCTTACCTCACTTTCCTACCATCTTTAGTCACTTACCTCCCCCTGCTTCACCAACATTATATCAATATAAAATCATTCTACTCTCCTGCAGAAATCAATAAAAAAAAGTGTCACAACACCGACCAAAAAATAGTAGGGAACGAGTGTCTTGACATGCCACCAAGGCATTCAATATTCTGGACTAAAATTATTTCCTGAAATAAATGCAATGGAAATACATTCAAGTGGTCATGAAACATAAACTACTAACAATAAAAGAATTATGTGATCAGAGCTTTCTAGAAGGAAACTTAATATATATTAAAATTATCAATAAGTATAACTTAAGACAAAATTTAAAAACATATTACTAGAGAACTAAAACATGTTCTATCTAATAAAACAAACGTTCTATTTAAATTATTGCAAAAAGAGCTCGTGAGATAAATCTTCAACATTGTCCTTCTACGTTCCATCCGCGAACCTAATCATGTCCGAAAAATTATTATTTATATAACATTAGCTAAAAGCTGAATGAGATTTAATCTCTTGACATTCCAAGGTTTTTAGAGAATTAATACATGTTCAAGTAAAAAGAGAAGGCATATACATATATGGATAGGAACTTAGAGTAATAAATTGAAATGATAGTATACATATCACAATTTAATAGCTAACAAAAAAACAAATGCAACAAAATCAAATGCGATATATTTTTCTTTAAATCATATCATTTGAATGGCCAAGTACTCTAATACCGTATTATTCTCCGATAGTTGAGGGTCAATCAAACTTATTCATCATAACGCCTTATTTAGGGCACACTAGCGATAACCAAACTGGGAAGGTCAGTTAGAAAAAGAGGCCCCTTAGGCCGAAACTCATTTCCAATATTCAATTCTTTTTTTAATTGGTATGTCTATATGGACAAATATAAACATATCAAAAATGAATCAATTATCGGTATGAGATGCATTTTGAGAATAAAAGAAATTCATAAAATATATATAGTTTGCATAATATCATATAATGAAACTGTAGAAGGAATGTCATAGAGTACTTACCTCAAATAGAGGTTAAAAAATACAAATAATTAGTCTTGGATCACATTTTAATCTAACAGATACAATACATATTTAATTACATACTCTGAACAAGGTCCAGTTTATATATAGTACTTAAATAATTACTTATTTTAAAGGATCACTAGAAACTATTTTCTCAACTTTTAAATCTCATTGATCATTGTTAAAGAATTCAATTCATAGTTCTTCCTAATTAGTTGATTTCCAGTAGAGATGATGCGTCACAAGAGCATTACTTAAATACCAACTCATCTAGACAGAACATTCTTGGATTCATTCCCAGTAGAGATGGAGAGTCAAAGGGGCACCACTTAAATACCGTCTCATCTAGATAGAATTTCAACGAGTTCGACTTTGGAAGTATTTAGTTGGATTCCACGATTGAAAACGTTTCAAAAGCCTATATACAACTTCAAACAAGTCTAATTTTGAAAATAATTAAATTCAATCTTATATGTAATTTCTCTATTACGTGTTTTGAAATAATAAACAATATTAATTTTCATCTTCAAAAAGAATATAAATTCATTGGTGAAAATTTATTTTTGAAACTCAATAATTCATTATAAAAAGAGTTATATGTTTCAATTTCATAAAATAATTCAATTAAGAAAACCCTACAATTGTATGTTCACTAAAATGGATCTCTAATATTATTTATACTTAATAAATCTATATAACAATAAATTATAACTATAAAGATGCATTATAACATTAGTAAAATATTACCTTAAGATGAATATCCCTAAAAACTTAAAGAACGTCTTCTCAAACTTTCAGACACTTTCTATCACTATTTCTTTCTATACTTCTCAAGGAATTGGTGTGAGTTATAAATGATCCCAAAGACCCTATTTATAAGTTTCCAAAGACATTATGGTGTTGACATGTGCATAGGTCACAAGGATTTCCTTTGGTGAGTCAACGTGGAGGTGTCGCATAACGGAGGGGTTTTGTTGTCTTATTTCACCAAATGGTGACATGTGTTTTAACTTTCTCTATATGGATGACATGTGTAAGTTGGAGGTGTCAAAATAAAGCACGAGGTGTCAAGAACGATGTGGAAAGGTATTAAGGTATTAAGGTATAAGGTTCATTTTTCACATGAAGGGGATTTTGATAACTTCACACTATATATTTTTAATATTTCTTAAAGGTCCTTAAAAATATTTTATTTATAAAAAGGTCCTTTTTATTTTTCATTTTGATCCCTAAAACCTTTTTCTATTAAAATCAAGGCCCTAAAGTTTCACAAAATTATTTTTTCTACTCCAAAACTTATCAATTACCTTAGGATATGTCATAAAACTTCAATATAACCCAATTTAATGGTTATTCTTCATATTTAAAAATGGGTTTTGTCATATTCTTAACTCGGAATAGTACATTTGTTATATGTAAAATTTGTAAGATAATAAATAACACACAATTTTAAAAACAAACTATATATGAGAATATAAATGTGGGGCCATAACAAAAAGTCTTCTAAAAGGTTTATTCCTACTCTATTCTAGTTTATCCATTTAGTATTATTTACTCACTTTGTTCCCATTTTTTTATATCTTTTAGTCCTATTCATTTTCTCACATCAACTAATATCATTTTTTATTACTAGTATTCACATAATATATTTTCATAAAAATCCAAAAAGACAAAAAAAAAAGAAAAAAAAAAAGAGATCTACTTGTAAACTCCAAAGGTGAGGTTTCCTCTCCTTTTTTGCACTTTTATATTCGATCATGCTTTCACTAAAAACATTGAAAGAGGAATCTTAAATTTGGGTTTATGAGTTAAACCCCACCCCTACGACATATCAAACTGTGTGGGCTTTGATGCCCCTTGGGCTACATAGGCGTCCCAGGCCAATCATGGGATTCAAGTCCTATCTCTCCTATGTTATGGTTTTATACAATATTTTATTTATTTTATGAGTCACGAACTCCTATATATTTGTGTCTCGTTCTACATACATATTTGCTCTTTTATAGTGATACGTAATTCGATAGATACTCACATTATATTTATTTTTATGCCATGTTTGGGTACACTCCTTAGGATGATTTCGCTTCGTCTTTCCCATTATGTGAGTCAGATGATTTCCTTCTCCAATTATTTACGTTACACACATGTACAAGAATATCATGCTTTGGAGAAAAGGAGAATATTAGCATAGCCCGTGAGAGATCTAAAGGGCGTAATGGATGCCTAACACCTTCCCATTTTGTAACTTAGTCCCTGGGTCCTTAACTCATTTGGTTTTGAATGCATCAATACGAACTTGGTTCCATTTTCTCAAGACGACCATATTTTTTTGCTTGTTTTCAGAAAAATAACTTGGCGACTCCATTTTTTCGTGTTATCCCCTTTTGACGACACTCGATTTATATCTGAGGCATCCCATAAAGATACCTGCGCGAGTGGTGGAAACAGGACCCCCATATCCTCGAATCACTTACACGAGCACGGTGGGAAGAGAGGAAGACGATCTCCTCCAGGTTATCCCCCCTTCCTTAACTTTGGATCCATCCCGCTCCGGAGGAATCCGACCCGGATGGCCAAAATTACCATGCAAATTATGTTGCACATATGTCAAGGGTTTTTGTTTGTCATCATGAATTCTAAAAAACTTGTTTTTGTCAAAAATGTCCTCAGGGAAAAAATCATCATCCCTTTCGGAACTCAAGGAACTAGAATTACACTTTATGTTAATCTTTTCACTTTATAACAAAATATTCTAAATGTTCTTATTTATGAAAAAAAAGTTCAAAAGAATGATTTTGTATGATCCTTTGAAACTTTTTTATCTATACCATTTTTCTCTTTCAAGTCAACATTCTCTTTCACTTTTTGGTTCCTCTCATTTTTCTTCGAAATCAATGAATTGGTTTCCTTTGAATCATATCATAAAAAATCACTCAATGTGTTACCTTGATAAGAGGATAACTTATTTTTTAAAATTTTCAAATGAGTCAAATTCATTTTTCAAAGACTCAAGCCTCGTATCAAGTTCAATTTTGAATCCTGTAAACCTTTGAAATCAAGAAGTTCTTCCTTCAATTTTTGAAATTCAGGAGTTAAATTCATCAAAATCCTTGAGTTTTTCTAAATCAATTCTTAAATGACTATTCAATTTTCTCAAATCAGAATTTTATTCTTTTAAGGCAATGATATCTTCAAATAACTTACCCTTATGTTTTTCAATCATTTTCAATTTCTGATTAGTAAGTTGACTAGTCTACTCAAACTCCTTAAAAGCTTCTTTTTCTAGTTCATAAAGTTTGACTTGATAAGCTAATTTAACATTCAACTTTTTCATTTTTAGAAGTTGAGCATTTAACTCTTTATTCTTTTGTAATCAATGATTCGACAGTTTTATCATTACCACTTTCATCAAAGATTCACAATGCACTTCATTATTTTATTAAATGAGGAGATTTCAATTTCTTCTTTTTCCTTTTGGATTTCACATATTTTATCTTTTCTATAGGATCCAAAGGGATAGAGCAATCAATACTATGCAAATTAGGATAAGAAAATTCCATCGCAATCACAAAAACAACACTACGACAATCAAACTAGGTTTATGAGAAACAACACCACAAACACATAATAAAAAATATCCCCAATCATATTAATGTAGAAATAATATAACCTTTCTATGATACCATTTAAGGACAAATGTTATTAACACAAATATTTAGCATACAACTAACCTGGGGGCGAATAGGTTTAATTGCATCCGACGATTGGTTTTTGTAATTAAACGATTTTTCTTGAAAATTTAAATCACCTAACACATGATTCAACTAAGTGATAAGAAAAATATCTTAAATTTATTATGTAACAAGTTTGATTATGTGTATCTAGAGAACGTATAAATCACAACCCAGATAAATTTTAAGCAATTACACTAGATCTAAGTGAGATTTAAGTGATTGATTTGACCAAATGTATGAGAATGAATAGAAATCAATCACAAACATCCACAAGATGAGATTTATTATGAAACACCCCCCCCCCCCACCCCAACCTAAGGGTAAAAACTCTCGACGCACTCAAATTTTTATTTCTACTTGAAAATATATTTTACATATGGTAAGAAGATACCTCTCACTAGCACTCCCGTGTTGTCATCTATGGACCTTGAGAACATCCCTCATACGTGATCGAAATCCACACCAAGATCCATGATACGACTGAAAAAATCCAATACCCTCATTGGAATCAACGTCAAACTTCAGCTCCTCCAATGAATAAACGTGCCTCATACTTTAGATGTAAGAGTATGTGATCATAACAACAAAAAAGTATATTAGAATTGTAATAGCCTAATAATGATCTGATCAAAATCACTCTCAATTAACTTACAAAACATTAAGATACAGACATAGATATATATTTGAAATAGTTTTTGAGGAACAAATTAACTTTGTGAAAAGAGAAGAAAAAAGAACTCCCAACGTTGAAAATACGCTTTGAGAGGTTTTGCAGTTATGTAAAATTCAGATATTATGAAATGGAAGGAAAAATGACTTATTTATACCAATTTTTTAAAATTTAGCTTCGTTGTGTGCACATTTCACTTTTTATCGTGCACATGAAGTCCATCAATAAGGACTTCGAGGCAACGTTGTGCACACAAGACCAAATAATGGTAGTTTGAATGGGGCCTTGCGCACTAGCCCAATACATGGTCATGGTAATGGTTAAAGGGAAAATAGTTTTAAAAATTCCTGTAACATCTCCAACTCAAAATGGTCAACTCCCAGAACCATTTTCCCAAATCTCAAAGTCATTTTAATGCGTTTTCATCAAATGCTAAAATCAACTCACACATTTTTTAAAATTGTGCACATGTGTGTTAGCCATAGACAATTCACAATAGCTACAAAAAATGATATAGCCTTCAATCCAAGTACGCATAGTATAGGGCACATGTCTATTTCCCCCAAGAGAATATTTAGGATTACCACTTCTTAGCTTTTAATTCCCCTTTGACCATCAAATAAAGCGTGAATAAAATACCACTATTTTTAGTTTTGGATCTACCAAATCATTCTCATAGGATATCCAAAATCGTTGTTTTTTTATTGTTTTCTAATCCTTCGATAAAATATTCATTATCTTCATAAAAAAATAGGAAATAGAACCAACGAAAGTCTTTATTTGAGTGGCTTGCATGATATTCAATCTTTAAAGGTCTTACTCAATTGTATAAGCTCTATATGACTTGAATGATTGAACGAATATAATGGTTTATCATGGTATGTATCCAACTAATATGTATTTTAAAATTACATGTTCATTTATTATGGCAACAAAATCACAAAAGATTGAACCTTACTCAAACCTTCATATACTTGTGCAAATAAATTTTAAAGTAAATTATCTATATGAATGGTATACTTGCATATGTATATCATTTAAAACCAAAAACCAAACCAACACACACACAAATAAATCAATTTTTCATTTTAACAAAAGATTAAAATGAATATGACAGATTGCTAAATTCGTTTTAAAAAGTCCAAATACTTCAATATGGTGGTAATGCCTATATGTGATAATTTTTATGTCGGATTAATAAGACGAATCTTATTTGGATAAAAAATAGTGTGGTTGTTCTACTCTAAGAATGTCTCCCACCCCCAAACCATTTACAACTTGACCCAAATGATTGTTATTGAGATTCAACAGAACTATTCTATGTCGATACTGACTATCTCCAAAGAACTATCCATTGTTATAATTGATTTTACCTATGCGAGAATTATTCCATTATTATAATTGACTTGAACTACGACCCTATCATGTGATTGGTTCATTTAAACTCTGCCAATATTATCATGAGAGAAAGGGCTTGGCTTGCCTAATCATGTTTCCTTCACTGACTTTCACAATTATATTGAGTCAAAATCTTTGGTTCAATTGGATACTATGGGAAACTTCTACACCTAAAGCAGGGGAAAGCAATCTTCTAGTTTAGATACAGCTCTTTGTTCAGAGAGATGGATGGATGTTTGGGATAAATGAAAGTGGCTACTATGCATAGAACTGATTCCGACCATGTTACTTTTCTCATTAATGCCTCCTCCTATTTTGTTAATGGCCTCAATCCTTAAAATTCCTCTCCCGATTGGTGGATCACCCATATTTCTTTGATTGTATAAAAAATAACGGGAATGATCCCCTCCTCTATGGCTTCCCATTGTTACAATTGAAAGTTAAGTTGAAGAAGATGATATAATTGATTAAAGATTGGAACCTTAATGTCTATCGTAATATCAGTACTAGAGTTGAGAAGGTTACTAAGAACTTACTGTCCATTTAATTGGAAATGGATTCTAATTATCATAGTAAATTACTGGATGATATGGAGGTGCAGGATAAAGATGATCCCCTTAGAGTTTTGAAAGCTGAAGGTAATGTTGGCAAGACAAATCTAGACTTTATTGTATATCTGATAGGGATAGAAGCACTACTTCATAACACAAGAAGAAACCTAAGTATAGGGGTACAAACCTCCTCTTTTTCATTAAAATTAATAACCAATTGGTTGATGATCCTTCTTAGTTGCAAAAACATATTACTCAATACTTTTCACAACTTTATGAAACTTAAAAGTTGACTCCCACGGATATTATTAATAATTACATCCCCCCCACTCTGTTCGAGGATTACAATTGCACAATGTATGTTTTCCCTTTAATCCACGAGATCAAGCAAGCCATTCTTGATATGAACCATAAGCCTGCTCCTGGACCTGATGGCTTCTTTGGTCTCTTTTGCATTACTTTTTGGGAGATTATTGGGATGATGTTTTCAAATCTATAAAAACAATTCTTTATCAATAACTAGATCATATCTGGTTTTAATGCTAACTTTATTGCCCTTATACTTAAAAAGCCTAAAGTTAATAATCTCCATGACTTAAGGCACATTGCTATGGGGTAAATTTATCTTCAAGTTCATCCCAAATATTTTAGCAAATTGGCACGATAATAATATCCCTATTATATCCTTTATTCAATCTACGTTGATAAAGGGTAGAAGAATCCCCGAGTCTATTAGTGTAGTCATAAATTTTTTTAACATGATGGACTACAAAGCTTTTGATGGAAATGTGGGAATTAAATTTGATGTTGCTAAAGCTTTTGATACTTTGAACTAGAATTTTCTCTTAGAACTATTACAGAGTTTTGGTTTCAACCACACTTTTGTGAATGGGATTAAAGTGATCCTAAATTCCGCTCACCTTTCCATTCTTATCAATGGCACTCTTTGTGGAAACTTCAAATTCTCTAGGGGTGTTAGGCAAGAATACCCCCTCCCCCTCTCTTTGTTCTTGCTGAAGATCTTCTAAGTAGAGTCATTTCCCATTTAGTTAAGGAAGGACAAATTAGCCCTATGTGTTATCCTTGAGTTTATTTTATCCGCACCCATGTCCTTTATGCTGATGATATTATTATTTTTGCAAAGCAACTTCCTTATCCCTAGATAATCTCATGCATATTTTTAGTGAGTATGAATTTAAATCTGGTAAAAATATAAACAAAGGCAAAAAAAATTCTAGCTAGGCAAAGGATCTATGCACAAAAAATCTTCTATTTCTAAAATTCTTAGCATTTCAGAAGAAAGCTCATTTTTTATTTATCTGCAGACTTTGTATTCAAGTTAAGACCTAATGTTGCTCACTTATAATCTCTTATGGATAAAGGTAGGGTCAAATTGGAAGGGTGGTAAGGGAACCTCATATCCATTACTATTCGGGATCAACTGATCAAGTATGTGATTCTCCCCATTCTTATTTATATTTGTTCCCAAGTTATTAGACAAACTTTAATCTTGGTCTAGAAATTTTCTTTGGACTAGTAACTCTAACAAAATGGATGTTGTTACCGTGTCTCGGATAGCCACATGCTCCCCTCAAGATAATGGTGGACTTGATATGATCAGCCTGAGGATAACAGCGCTACTAATATTAAATTTCTTTTGGATATGTTACATCCCAACTCTCCCTGTCATAAACTTCTTAATGCAAAATTCTATATTTTCTCTATCAGGGCTTCCACTTACAAAATATCCCATATCTGGTTGGGAAGACTTCACTCGCTCATATTAGGCTTAATGCTCAATGGAATGTTGGGAATGGTTAAAGTATTATATTTTGGCTAGAAAATTAGTTTAATTATTCCATTCTGTAGCAGACTCTTTTTTATAATGACTTATATTCCTTTGGTAGGAACAAAGTCTCTAACTATATTGATAATGAAAAATGGAATTTCTCTTTATCTTTCAACTCTAGCTTTAAATTTTCAGCCTCTACAATCAGCAAAATCCATATTCCTTTAACCCATTCCCCATACTACCTAATTTGACCTTCAACGCCGTGGCTACCCCATGTTAATATCGAAAGCTAAGTTGAAGAAGATGAAATCGGTGATTAAATATATAAACCTTAGTTTCTATGGTAATATCAGTACTAGAGTTGATAAGGCCACTGAGAACTTACTGTCAATTTAATTAGAGATGGATTCCAATCATCATACTGAATTACCAAATGATAGGGAAGTGCGAGCTTAACTAATCTCTTTCGAGCTTTGAAAGCAAAATGAAAATTTTAGCAGGAAAAATCTAGATCTAAGTGAATTTGTGATAGGGATATAAGCAATAAATTAGTCCACAAGAAGCATGCTACGTATAGGGGACAAACCTCATCTCTTCCCTTAAAATTTATAACTAGTTGGTTGATGATTCTTCTCAACTCCGGTGGCATATTACTCAATACTTTTCACAAATTTATGAAAATCAAAAGTTGGCTCCCACAGATATTATTGATAAGTTATGCCCCCATGATGTCCAAAAAGGACAATTTCATAATGTATGGTATCCATTTAAACAACGAGATCAATAAATCCATGCTTGATATGAAATACAAGTCTGCTCCTAGCCCTGGTGGCTTCTTTGGTCTCCTTCATAGTACTTTCTGGGAGATTATTGGGGATGATATTTTCCAAGCTCTGAAGCAGTTATTTATCAATAACTTGATAATATCTAGTTTTATGACAACATTATTGCCCTGGTTTATAAAAAGCCTAAAGTTGATACTCTCCATGACTTCAGGCACATTGATATGGGTAAATTTGTCTTCAAGTTCATACCAAATATTTTAGAAAATAGGATTGGTAATATTATCCCTAATATTATATCCTTTAATCACTTGCCTTGATTAAAGGTATAAGGATCCATGAGTCTATTACTATAGTTTCGAAAAGTTACAACATAATGGATGTGGGTACCCAAAATTAAGACCATGGGCCTAGACGAGTAGCCCAATTCTGGTGTCCCAAAGTCCAGGTCCCCCACCTCTTATTCCGAATATGATCCGGTCTCTTCCCACATTCCCATGAAGGGAGGTTATAGGGAGAGATGGAAAATGTGGAGGAATCCATCACCCCCACTTACCTAAATGTACATGTGTATATATAAAACCCTAGGTCCGGGGCAAAGGGACAAGTTGTATTCTCTGTAACCACTCTCCGGAGTATATAGAAATAACATAGACTGCACCACCGTGGACGTAGGCACATATTGGCTGAACCACGTACATCCTTTGTTGTGTGATTGTCATTTTACATTCCTTGTTCCTACTTGGTGATCGCTTTTTTCTTATCTATTTGTGTTGCATAATAATTTTCACCACAATTGGCGCCATCTGTGGGAAGCGTTAATCTTTCCCTAAGAAGAGCCCACACCAAGAAAGGAGTTTAAGATGTCTGGTCACAGCAGCAATGCCCCCAGGCAGGGGATATACAAGAACCACATGCTCCTTGCAGGATTAGGTCTGAAGTTCGACGCTCAGATCAGAGGGCTCGCTTGGAAAGGCCAGCCTCAGAAGAAAGCCAGGGACCGACGAGGTCCACACAGATATCTAGATTGATTGATGCGTACGAGGCAAGGATCCACGAGCAGGGGGAGTTTTCTCGCAGATACGAAGCTCAGAATGATTGCTTGAAAAGAAGACTGGAAAGACTTGAGACGGAGCTTCATCCTGATAACAGGAGACGTCCATACCGTACTCCTATCACTCAGGAGAGAAAGTCTCACAGCCGAGGAAGGAGCCCTAGGCGGGGATCTCAAAAGGTAAAAAGAGGCAAATCAGACGACGACCTCTGCGAGCAGCTGCGAAGAGCTCGCCGCTATTAGAGCCCTGCTCGCAGCGACGAGAATATACGAAATCTGGTACGCCGAGAGATAGACCAACATCCTGCCCACCACGGTACGAGGTCGACTCGAGAACTCGCTAGGCGAGCTCTCAAAACCCAGATGAAGTCACCTTTTACGAGGGAAATTGAGGAAGAAGAAGCCCCCAAGAAATTTTCCATTCCAAGGTTTAATATTTATGACAGTAAGACTGATCCCATTGATCACATCAGGCAGTACCGACAGGCCATGACCCTCTAGAAACATCGGGGCGCGATAATGTGTTGAATTTTTCCTTTTAGATTGCATGATGTAGCGCAGAAGTGGTTCGAAAGTCTCCCTCACCGGTTAATCAGGAGTTTTAAATCCCTAACTAAATATTTTACGGCCCGATTCATTACCAGTAGTTCCCATCCCAAAAGGATGGATGCTTTGCTGATAATGAATAAAATGCCTCAAGAGTCCCTCCGAGAGTACGCAAAGAGGTATTAGGAGTTGTTCAATGAGATCGAAGATTGCGCAGAGGAAGTGGCAGTGGCCCCTTTCAAAATTGGGCTCATCGGTTCTTCCCTTCTATAGCAGTCCCTAACAAAGAAGGAAGCTATGACTATTGATGACCTGATGGCTCGCATCGAGAAGTATGCTAAGGTGGAAGATGTCACCAGCCCCAGAACAGGAGAGAACGATCGAGCTAAACTCACTACCAAGGGAAGTGATAAAGCTGAGAACCATAAGAAAGGAGGGAAGAACGGGAGCAAAAATGGCTCCAGGAACGGAGGGAACCATGACGTGTCGAAAACATTCCAGGCAGTTAAAACCGTCTTCAAAGAACCAATTTACAAAATTCTCGTGAAGATCAAAGACGAGCCATTCATCAAGTGGCCCAGGAAGATGGGAGGAGATCCCTCGAAGAGGAACAATGCGCTAAGATGCACTTTTCACAAAGAGGGAGGACATAAGACCGAGCACTGCAAAGCTCTTAAGTCTCACCTCCAGGAGTTGGCCCAGTCTGGGCATTTGAATGAGTTTGTGGAGAAGAGGGTAGAGAAAGTGGCTGCCAACAGAGAAGCGAGACCTGACAACATGCTTGAAGATGACGCTGGACATGAGTTCGCGGTAATTCACGGGGCATCTGATGCTAAGAAAATAGAAGGAAATTCAACTAGAATGGAGATGAAGAAACTTACAGCTATAATACAGGCTTTTCAGATCGATCCAGCAAAATCACAGTCAGGAAAGTGTCGATGAGAAAATGACGTCAACTATAACAAGCACATTGTTTTCACAGATGAAGATCTGGTGGGAGTAAGGACCCTGCATCACGATGCTCTGATCATTACCCTCAGGATAGCTAACTTTGACGTCAACAAGTTATTCGTCGACCAAGGGAGCTATTCCAAATTAATGTATCTTGATCTATTCAAAAAATTGAAGTTAAGCATCGCCGACCTAAAAGAAGCTATTCTACCTTTAGTTGGCTTCGCCGGAAAAATAACTATGCCTTTGGGAAAGATTGTGCTACCAGTACGGGCCAGAAACGTCTCCAAGATGATCGAGTTTTTATTAGTTAACATCGACTCGCCATACCAGGCCATCCTCGGCAGGGGATGGCTCCATGCGATGAAGGCAGTCTCCTCGACCTACCATCAGAAACTCAAATATATAACCGAGCGAGGAGTAATGGAGATCCACGATGATCAGGCAATGGCGAGAAGATGCTTCATAGCAGCCATCTGACCAAAGCCAGAGAAGAGGGTCGAACAGCCCAGCGAGAAGGTTGAAGAAGGTCTAACACCTTCTAAATAGAAATTAAAGTACGGAAGACCTGGAATAGAGGAGAACAGGCTCCTTCTCTCCGAGCGTGTCGTCGAGGACCTGGTAGAAGTTACGGCTGGAGATGGCAACAATAATAGAGTCTTCTTGATTGGATAATCTCTCACCTATCAAGAACAGAAAGAAATGACAACTCTGTTGAGACGCAACGTAGATGTTTTTGCGTGGGAACCATACGAGCTGCCCGAAATTGATCCTAGTATGGTCTATCATCAGTTGAACGTCGATCCTACCTTCAAACCAATCACGCAGAAGGCACGGCGAACTGCACTCGAGAAGGCTAAAGCGGTCGAAAAAGAAGTTGAAAAACTGTTGGATGCAGGATCCATACGGGAAGTACAATTCTCCAAGTGGTTATCCAACCCAGTAGTAGTTCCGAAGAGCAATGGGAAGTAGAGAGTTTGCATCGACTTCACGAACCTCAACAAAGCATGTCCTAAGGATAGTTTCCCCCTCCCAAAAATAGGCCAACTAGTAGACGCCACTGCAGCTCATGAGCGAATGAGTTTCCTGGACGCGTACTCAGGGTATCACTAGATCCCCTTGTATGCCCCAGACCAGGACAAAACAGCGTTCATCACGACAGTTGGGTTGTATTGCTACAAGGTCATGCCCTTTGGGCTCAAGAATGCAGGAGCAACCTATCAGCGGCTGGTCACCAAAATGTTCAAGGATCAGATGGGAGACACCATGGAGGTCTACATCGATGATATGCTTGTTAAAATTAAGAAGAAAGAGAATCACCTCTCAGACCTGTCAAACACCTTCGAAATCCTCAGGAAGTACCGGATGAAACTTAATACGAGCAAGTGATACTTCGGTGTCCAATCAGGAAAATTTCTTCGGTACTGGGTAAGTAAGAGAGGCATAGAGGCTAACCCAGACCAGATCGATGCAATAAACAGGGTGCAACCCCCTCGCACAATCCGAGATGTACAAAAGCTCACTGGTATGCTCATTGCCCTAAATCGTTTCATTTCTAAATCCTCCGAGAAGTGCAAACCTTTATTCCAGCTTCTAAAGGGGAACAAGATGTTAGAGTGGAGCACAGATTGCTCACAATCATTGGTCGAGCTCAAAGCCTACTTAAGCTCCCCACCACTGCTCGTCATACCACAACAGGCAGATTCTCTGTACATATACCTCTCCGTTTCCAACCACACTGTCAGCTCTGCGTTAATATGCGAGGTTGGAGGAATCCATCACCCCATTTATTACACGAGTAAAACCTTACTGGACGCCGAGCGGAGGTACCTACCACTGGATAAGCTCGCCTTTGCACTAGTAGTAGCCTCGAGGAATCTGAAGCATTATTTCGAAGCCCACACTATTATCGTCCTTACATCGCACCCCCTTAAAGCAATCCTAAGGAAAGAGGATTTGTCGGGCATACTATTTAAATGGTCAGTCGATCTCGGGCGATTTGACATCCAATTTCAACCAAGTACAACTATCAAGGATCAAATCCTTGCTAATTTCATAGTCAAATTTGCGGGGGAGGAACCCTCCGACCAACCTCGACCAGCATGGCAAAAGGAAACCTGTAAACTATTTGTTGATGGAGCCTCCAACTCAAAGGGGGCAGGGGTAAGCATTGTTCTCATTACTCCAGAAAACACAATCCTTGAATAAGGAATCAGGCTTGGATATTCAGCCTCCAACAACGAAGCAGAGTACGAAGCCATAATAGCTGGCCTCCAAAAGGCGCATACTCTGGGAGAAAAACATTTATAGGTGTTCGGTGATTCCCAACTAGTCTCCAATCAGATAAGTGGAGATTACAATGCAAAAGATGAAAGAATGGCATCCTACCTTGCCTTAGTGAAAAAACTAATGTCAAGCTTTGAAGAGATCAACATCTAGCAGTTTCCCAGGGGGAAAAACAATCATGCTAATGCCTTAGCAGCCCTGAGTTCGGCAGTTGACTCCGACCTAAAAAAAGTCATCCCCATCGATTTCCTCACTTGTTCGAGCATTAATCGCAATAGCAAGCCACCAAACGTGGAACAGGTACTCCAGGTGGGATCAGCCCCCAGTTGGATGGACCCCTTAAGGGACTATTTAAAGGATGGCACGCTCCTGGATGACAAGAAGACTACCCACCAGATAAGAGTCAAAGATGCTCGCTTTCACTTATCCCCAGAAGGCAACTTGTATAAGAAACCCTTCTCCGGCCCCTACCTTAAATGCTTCCACCCCGAGGATGTCGAGCAAGTGCTACACGAGCTTCACGAAGGAATCTGTGGAAGTCATATCGGAGGAAGGTCTCTAGAATTTTGAGAAATGAAGAAAGGCTATTGGCGGCCATATATGCAAAGAGACTCTGCGGAGTATGTTCGCAAATGCTTGAAATACCAACTTCACGCTCCTATGATCCACCAACCAGCCAGTGATCTAAAATCCCTAACCATCCCGTGGCCATTCGCCCAATGGGGAATGGACATCGTGGGACCACTGTCTACCACCACTGGAAATCCCAAATATCTTTTGGTTGCGACTGACTACTTCACCAAATGGATCGAGACAGAACCCTTGGCGAACATCCGAGATGCTGATATGATAAGGTTCATACGGAGGAGTATAATCACTCGCTTCGGCATTCCCCGAACCATCATGACCGATAATGGAACACAGTTCGAAAGTAGCGCCTTTCAGAATTTCTATAACGAACACGGTATCAGACACCACTTCAGTTCGATGGCCTGCCCTCAGAGCAATGGCCAAGCTGAGGCTTCCAACAAAACTGTGATCGATCGATTAAAGAAGAGATTGGAGCGAGCCAAAGGCGCATGGGTAACTAAACTACCCCATATCCTATGGGCATACCGAACCACTCCTCGGCGAGTAACAGGAGAAACCCCATTTTCGCTGACATATGGCATGGAAGCAGTCATCCCACTAGAAGCAGGTTTGTCAAAAATGAGATCCGACCTTGTCGACCAGGGCCATAATGATGAAGAATTGCTCATTGAACTCGACCTTGTCGACGAACGCAGAGAGCTAGCCCTAATGAAACTAGCAAGTGAAAAAAGGACCTAAGGGTCACACTAGAAAGAACCAAGGGGTACTTTCTAATGCGTATTAGGTTATTTAAAAATTCTTCAACTCTTTTAATCTTTGATAAAAAATCTATTATAAATTTTAAGTGAGAAAACACTCACGCACACTAGTAAGTAAAAGGTGATGATGCTAGATGTAAAGAATAATTCCCGTTAAGAATGAGGTGAGGAAAAGTAGAGTGTGACACAAGATTTGTTCCCGAGGAACCCACCTTAGTGGTAAACCCCGTGTCCCTAGTCCCAGGACAACACACGCACCCAAGTCCACTATTACCGATTACAAGTTACAGATTACAGTCCTCCAAGTCCACAATGAATTAAACAAGGCAAATACAAACCCGTACACCCAGCCTAGTCTAAAACAACCCAACTTGACTGAAAATCAGTCAACCCAATAACACCCCGGTAATAGAGACTATCACTCACTCACTACACAAGCACAACGACACACTCAAACCCGAGACCCCGTGAAGTTGTGCAACACACAAATATAATAATAGATATTGTTTTAATCAAAACAACAAAAAATAATCTTGTTTATAAATAGACCAAACAACCAAGGTTTAAATCTATTTTAATTGACAAGACAAATTACCAATCAAGGACTAATTGAAAGGTAAGACAATATTGAATTAATAAATACTAAAAAGAATGCTTAAATATTAAGTCTCAAGACACAAGTAAGGTCTTCCTTAATATTTAATATTCAAGTAAAGATTAATTCTAAAAACAAATTGGTTGGCGCAAATGACCACAAATAAAATAGGAAATAAAATTCCAACAATTGTGTCGTGCAACTAAGATAAAAATTAACCTAACACCAAATATAATATGAATCAATTTAAATAGGTGTTATGTTAAAAATATTAAGTCCAAGTAAAATGAGAAAAAGATAAATAAGTGTAGCACTTAGCTCATACAAAATAGGACTTAATTAAAATAAATAAAATAAGGTTTCAAGAATTAAATTTCAATTTTAGTATAAACCAATACTATGACAAGGGTTGGATCAAATACTCATACACACACAAACACTACCTTAAGTTATAAAAGAATACAACAAAAAGTATTCAACTTAGGCAATAAAAAGTGTACGAGTCAAATGGTCCAATCCAAGTCAAGTGAGTACGAGATAAAGAGTGTAGCACTCGACTCACTAAAATAGGATGGGTTTAACTAAAATAAAACTTAAATAAATAAAGATGTGATATAAAGACTACACACTAATTAAACCCAACTAAATAAAGTGAACACACAAAAGTTCAACTTAGAGGGTGTAACTAGTTAGAGTCAAAAATCAAATATCTTTATTTCCAAATAAATTAAATGAGATTATAAATAAATAAATAAATAAATGTGTGACACAAAAAATAAGTTTTGATAACAAAGTGTACACACAAACTGAAATGGGTGTAAATAAACTCTCAAGACCAAACACCCAATAAGCTTACAAAAATTCAGTCCCAACAAATTTTAGTCCAAATAAATAAAGTGTACACACTAAATGAGTTGGGTATGAAATAAGCTCCAACAACAAATTCCCAACACCCAAATAAATTTTAATTCAGATTAAATGATTATTTTTATAAACAATGTGTGACACAAAATTTCAATAATCTAAGTCCAATAAAAATGTGTACACACACTAAATGAGTTGGGTGTAAAATAAGCTCCAACAACAACACCCAACAAAAGGACTTAGTCCAAAACAGTTCCAAATTATTTTAGGCAACAAAAATTTTAGTCCAAATATTTGAATCCAAATATAAACTTGAACAGATCTAAACAAATACTAGCACAAACTGTTACAAGTTAATACCAGATAAAATTTTTAACTCTTATAAAGCAAGAGCTTTACTTTTTCATTTCAAAAATTCTATGATGTAGAGAACTCATTCAGCACAAAGGACAAAACATATACAAGTTCCAAGTCCAAACAAAACAAAGGAATGCAGCAAAGAAAGTTAGCAAACAAAATCAAAGATTGGATCTAACACAGTTGAGAAAAAGATATCCAAGAACTATATATATATAAATATATATGTGTAGCAATTTGTATTTATATATATATATATATATATATAAAGTATGTATATACGTATGTATATATATGTATATAAATATACGCACACACAGTATTGAACACACACACACATACTGTCAACACACACACTGTTCACACGCACACACACACAGTTATGTAAACAGGAATATATATATATATATATATAACTGTATAGGTATATGTATATATATATAAAATAAAATAAAACTTACCCCAAGAAAATGAGATCCACTCACCACTGCCGGAGAACACGTCGGACAGAAAAGTGCGGACCATCGGACAACCAAAAAAAATACACGCCAAAATGATCTGCCGGAAATAACGTCGGATCTGAACTGGATTTGAATAGGAACAAAATCCAAAAACTCCCAAAGCCATAAACGAACACCAAATCTACACGGATCCAAACCACTAGATCGTAAAGCTTCAAAATCGGATCCACACCGAAAAATAGCTCCGGACCAACACTGAAACCTCGCCGGAAACTTTAGGCCGGAAAAATAGAAAAGCCGAAACCATAAAAATGGATCAACACCGGAAATGCAAGCTCCGAACTAAAATCTCTCAAGATATGGGCGTTCAAAGTTTAAAGAGAGAAAGAGGGTGAGATCAAAAATGAAAAGAAAAAAAATGAGGGAGAGAGTGACGGCCGTGTGAACAAAAAAAATGAGGGTTTGAGAGAGAGTGAGATTTTTTAACTTATACCAAAAAATAAAACCCTAAAGGGCTTTCTCCAAAAACCCAAAACTTAAAAGCCCAAAAACTTAAAACACACAAAAAAAATATAAAATCCAAAAAAATAAAATGAACCACAAAAAAATATTTCGAATATAATAATAATTTTTTTTTTAAATTTATCCAACGAGTCAAGTAGGATAAAAAGGATACCCAAAAAAAATATTAGACTCAGATATGAGAATACAAAAATGTTTGACAAAAAGTACAAACGAAGTTGTATTTTGACAGAAACAATTATACACCCACAAAAATTATTTTTATAAAAAAATAATTTATATATTAGATCAATATATGAAAATATGATTTAAGGTATATAAAAAATAGATTTGAATAAAAATAAAAATAAAATGCAAGAGCATATAAATAAAAATTGTTTGTCTCAAGATTGAGCCAACACAAGAAGAATGAGATTTTCAGCAAGCTATTAGCAACAGCTCGCGAGGCATTACAGCAAAAGGGTTAACCCGAGAACATTCCAAGTTGGGGACTACGTTGTAAGGAAAGTCCTGGGCAACACAGTGAAACCATCAGACGGCAAGCTAGGCCCAAACTGGGAAGGACCCTTCAAGATAACAAGAGAGGATCTGCAGGGTGCCTATCACTTGGAAACGATGGAGGGCAGAGAAATACCACGAGCATGGAACGCAGCTAATCTCAAGAGATTCTATTTTTTGATCTGTCTTTTATTCTTTTGTTATGAATATGGAAGTTCATTTCTCTTATTATTAATGAAAGTTATTTAATTGGTTACACTCTAATTAGTAACAACTGCATTTATCGCACATCTTTTCCATGTAACAGGCACATTGATCACCATACTTTAGCAGGGGAATATCCCTCCTCAGGTCATCGTCATGAAACACGAAGGACCTCTTAGCAATGCCCCTGGAAATATATGAAGCCCTACAGGGGATCCTTAGGAGATATGACCAAGTTTTATACTGTACATCAAACCTCCTTTGGTTGAATAAAATCCTGATCGGATTAAACATCCAACACCAGGTGTGTCCTCGCTAATTTCCCCACTTAGGCCTAAGGGAGTGTGACGACACAACCTAAAAGGTAAAGTGGTGCACAATGGTATCTCGGTATTATAATGGATTGGGAGGATACTTGCATGACAAAATGAACTTAGAAGATTATAAAGTAGCGAAAATACAAAGAATATGATGCACACGTTTAGTCGGCAAAATTTCCCAAAACACAAACTTTTCATTAATTCATCATATTTACAACAATGGTGATACATGTTTATTCGACGAGCTCACCCAAAGCATTTACACTACCAAAAATACAAAAAACAACAACTGGAAAAATCTCAATGGGGGTGAGGCCTCTGAGTGAGATAATCAGCCACTCGAGCTCTTCGTCCGTCATCAGGAGCAGGAGCTAACTCTTCCTTAACCTCATTCGCATCTGACTCCAGTAATTGCCGAGGGATGGCATCGATGGGGATCCACCAATCATCCCTCCTGAAGGGGTTAGGCATCAGGATAGAGGGAAAAATCTCATGGCGATACCAAAGCATCGAGTTCCTCGGGACTTGCAACTCCTTCAAAGCGCTCAACCATCCCCTGACGAAGGAACGCTCTTCGAACTCTATCAATCTTGTTGGAGCATCTGACCAGCCCTGGTCGTAGCCATCAGACCACACTTGCCGAGGACCTTTTTTGAATAAATGTCGCAACCGAGTGACATCCCTCTGAAGCCCAGCAGCGATCATATATGCTCGACGGACATCGCCACGAAGCTCATCCATCTCCCTCTCGCGAAGCTCTTCCATTTCCCTATCTCGGCTCCTAGTGCTCCTGCTAGCTCGCATCGATGAAGAACCCCACAGCACAGGAGGAATATCACTCCGACCAGATCTGGCCCGTGATGACGAGGAACCCTATAATACTGCTAGAATAGTGCTCAGCGCATGCTCCTTGAGTTTTGAGACCTCTCTCTTAAGAACCTCATTCTCTTGCTGAAGAATCTTGCCAACCTAGTTGATCTCGTAAGCATCGAGAAGCTTTGATCTCAATGTATTCACTTCTTCTTGCACCGAGGCCCTAACCTCTTCAATCTCCTAGAGCCTGTCCTTCAGCTTGGCCACAAGTTCATATTGCTCCTTATACTTCTGATTCCTAGAACGAAGGGATTTGCAAAGCCTAACGAAGGCATGGCGAACCTCAGGACTCACATTAGGATCAAGGGTCCTGTCCAGTTGAGAAGTAGCAGGAATGTAATCATCAACATCAATTGACTACAAACAGTGAAAAGACAATGGAGAGAAGAAGACATATCAGTGCACAGAGAAATAAAAGCCTTTTTCATTAATGAAGGTTGAAATTACATCGAACAGTAAAAAGAAAGTTTACGGACAGAAAAAACCAAAAATACAAAGTAGTCCTAGCAGATAACTAGTTAGCAACCTCTGGTGGCCCAGAGGTCGATAGCCCCTTCCCCTTGTCGGCATCAGCAGGAGCACCGCCCTCGGTAGGGTTAATCTATGTCACCACATCAAAGGAAGCATTAGCAGGGGCCATCTGGGGGACAGGGTCAGTACCTTCGATAGCTGGGGTAGGGATTTCATCCACGGTTGGTTTTGGACCCGGGTCATGCTCATCGAACAGGGGAGAATTGATGTCGATGCCAGAAGCCAAAAGGGCCTTGTTCCAGACCTTCTTGAAGTTCACAAGACTAATATAGCCTATTTGAACTTCAGCGTCCTCGTACACTGCATCCCAACCAGAATTGTATGACTCCTCCTCTACAGTGACAGCCTCAGACTCTTTTTTCTTCAGCTTGTCCTCAATAACTGCTAGTTTTCTCGAGCAAACCAGGTCGTAGGCCTGTCGTAGCTCTTTCAAATCCTTGACTGCCGCATCCTTCTCCTTATTGGCAGTAGCAAGAGCTAGGTCGAATGAAATCCGAGCAGCGTCAACGGCTTTAAAGCTAGCCTCGAGCTCTTTAACCTTCAGCTTTAGGGCAGTGTTTTCCTTCTCCAACTCGCTATTCCTCTTCACCAGCTCATCACGTGAACAATACAGCACGACGAAGTGAGTAACAAACTGCAGAAAAAAAGAAAATATTAGAAGAGGGAAATGAGGAAATTCATAAAAATATGGGAGAGAATGGAAAAACCTTACTAGAGCTAGCCTTTGACTAGACATAAGGGCCAATTGCTCGGACCCTATCGCCCTTTGGTGATCAGCTGGGAGGACAGCTCTCTCGAGCAAAAAAAGGGGCCAACTGAGGGGAAATTACAACAAAAGCCCCCTCGGGCAGCGTAGAAACTGAGACCAAGGCCTAATCGGCCTTCGTCCTCGCTTTGGCCCTCCTATTCTCCTCCTCTCTCTCGTTCTCTTTATTCTTCCTCTCCTTTACCCTCCTCTTCTCCTCCATCTTCTTCTTTGCTTCTTCCTGTTTCTCTCTCTCTCCCTCACCTGCTCTTCTTCCTTCCTCTTTCTCTCCTATTCTTGAGTAGAGGATCGGGAACCAGTAGCCACAGCCCCATAATTAGATTTTTACTTCTTTGATATCTGTGCAAGAAGCACGTGGTCCTCATAATCATCATCCCTGATTAAGTTCTTCCTTGGAGGAACCATCTCCTCGCTCGAACTGCTAGAAGTGCTCGACGACCCTCCAGCTTCAGAAACCTCCCCACGATCAGAGGAGCTGCTACTATCAGAGCTACCTCCGCCCAAATTACTTACCGCTCCTACAAGGTCACTTTCAGAGTTACTCACCTCCTCGTCCAACTGAATTAGATCCGCAGCAGTCTCTTCGGGAAAATCAAACTCTGGGATACTGTCCACGGGCCTTACTATGAAGCTGGAGCCAATGTTCTTGTACTCGAGCAGAAAGGCAGCAGACTTGGGATGCTCGTCGTCACCCAAAGTCTCCCTGATATTCCAAGCCTTAATTAATTCCGAGAGACGAATCTCGCTGAGAGTAGGTTCCAAGTTCTTTGACCTCGTTGTGGAAGAAAAAGCAAAGAATAGTTAGAAAGATCTCAAATCAACAAAAGTCAAAACAACAGAACAATGTCTACCTATGTATTCTTCCCTATAAAAGGGAACGAAGAACCTCTCAGACCTCGACCCTTCAAATTGGGGAGAAAACTGCCGGTTTCTAGCAAGGAAACTGTCTTGCTAATAGTCCTTATGGGAATCAGGTAGATTTACTACCAATACCCTGTCAGGGCTCCTAGCTTTGTGGTAGAGGACACTAAAGCTAGTTCGAGAGAAGGAATTGCAAAAACAGACCTCGACGATTCCTAACCTAGTACCATACAACTGATTTATTCTATGTACGCCATTAACTATTTTCCACACATTGGGCGAGCATTGTGCAGGAACAATGTTAAAATAGCCAAAGAAATGCAAAAATAAGTCATTAGGAGGAAAAGTGAGTCCCCCTGGGAAAGCAACAAGACATGGATCCAGTGGGCATCATCTATATCTCTAACGTTTCTAGGAGGGGAGGTACAACACTCAATATCTACCCACTCAGGGATGTTGTAAAACCTCCTAAACTCAGAGACCAACCTATTCCCAATCTTCGCCATTGGAAAACCCTAGAAAACTACAAAATCAAAGAGAAAGTACAGAGAAAATGTACAGGAAACTTACAAAATATAAGATCAACTCGAACGATGAAGAAGCACAGGCCCAAACGACAAGGAAGCAACGAGAATGGAGATTGAGAGAAGAAGGTGCGAAGTGCTAGAACTCACAAAAAATGGAAAAAGTGCGGGAAATATTTAAGCGATGGTAGAAAAGTAACCATCCTAACACCTTCAAATTTTGCTAATCATAGTGCACAAGGTACGAAGCAAGTTCCGCCAAAATCAACTTCACAGCTTTCAAAGAATTGCAAAAGATCCATTATGGCTAATCATTTAAATTTGTTGAGCCCATAAACATGGCCCAACAAACTTAGGGGAAATTGTGGGTACCCAAAATTAAGACCATGGGCCTGGACGAGTAGCCCAATTCTGGCGGCCCAAAGTCCAGGTCCCCCACCTCTTATTCCGAATATGATCCGGTCTCTTTCCACGTTCCCATGAAGGGAGGTTATAGGGAGAGATGGAAAATATGGGGGAATCCATCACCCCCACTTACCTAAATGTACATGTGTATATATAAAACCCTAGGGCCAGAGCAAAGGGACAAATTGTATTCTCTGTAACCACTCTCCGGAGTATATAGAAATAACATCGAGTGCACCACCGTGGACGTAGGCACATATTGGCTGAAACACGTACATCCTTTGTTGTGTGATTGTCATTTTACATTCCTTGTTCCTACTTGGTGATCGCTTTTTTCTTATCTATAATGGACTACAAAGATTTTGGTGGAAATGTGGGATTTAAATTTAATGTTGCTAAATATTTTGCGTCTTTGGAGTGAATTTTTATCTTAAAGGTTTTACATGGTTTTTGTTTCAACCACACTTTTGTGAATTGGATTACAATTATCCTAAAATCAGCTCACCTTTCCATTCTTATTAATGGTACTCCTTGTGGACACTTCATATTCTATACAAGTGTTAGGCAAGGATTCCCGTCCCCGCCCCCTTCTTCTTGCTGAAGAGGTTCTAAGCAGAGGCATTTCCTATTTGGTTAAGGACGAAAAGATTAGCCCTATGTCTTATCCTAAAGGTTACTCTATCTGCACCCATATCTTATCCTAGAGGTTATTCCTAAATAATCTCATGCATATTTTTAATGAGTATGAATCTAAATATGGTTAGAATATAAACAAAGGCAAATGAAAATTCTAATTAGGCAAACGATCCATTCACAATAAATCTTATATTTCTAAAATTCTTGACATTTCCAAAGGCACCTCATTTTTTTATCTATTTGGCAGTCCCCCTCTTCAAGGGAAGACCTAATGTTACTTAGTTACAACCTATTATGGATAAATCTAGGTTCAAATTGTAAGGGTGTCAAGCGAACCTCCTCTCTATTACTGGTTGGGATCAAGTAATCAAGTATGTCATTCTCCCCATTCTGCATTACAACCTTTAAATTTATATTTATCCCTTTACAATATTAGATAGACTTTAATATTGGGATAAAAAAATTCTTTGAACTAGTAACACTAATAAAATTTATGTTGTTACTATGTCTCAGACTGTCATCTTCTCCCCTCGAGATAATGGTGGACTTGATATGATCATCTTGAGGATAACATGGCTGCTAATATAAAATTTCTTTGGGATATTTTACATTCTAATGCTTCCTGTCATAAACTTTTTATTGCAAGATTCAATCTTTTATCTATTAGGGCCACCGCTTACAAAATCTCCTATATCTAGTTAGGAATGTTTCACTCTCTCATATTAGGCTTTATGCTCAATGGAAAGTTGGGAATGGTCAAAGTATTATATTTTGGCTAGACAATTAGTTTAGTTCTTCCATTATGTAGCAGACTCTTTTTGAGAATGACTTATATTACTTTGGTAGGAATCTCTATCTTTCAACTCTACATTTGAAGTCTTAGCCTCTATAATTAGCAAAATCCTTCCTCCTTTAACCCACTCCCCAGACTACCTAATTTGAACTCTCAACCCTGAAGGCCATTTGTGTCTCAAGGACGCCATCAGAGTCTTCTCCCCTATCAAGCCTTTTTTTGCTTCACCCCTCCCAGAACCTCTCTTTTAGATTGAAGAGCTTTCCACAAGAATCTCCCAACTAATGATAACCTTCAAAGAAGGGGCATCCTTCTTACCTCTAAATGCATCCTTTGCTAAAAAATTTGAATCTGCTAATTGTGTTTTATTTCTTATGAATTTTATATGCAGGTTTGGAGACGTGTATTTCACTATTTTGATACTAGGATGCCTCAAGTTGTCACTATCTTTTAACTGTGGGGCAATGCCCATATGCTTAGATAGATTTCTCATCTCAATACCCTCTAGATTGGTAGTTTTTTAAAGACCATTGATCTCATTTGGTTGACTAGTAACAAAGCTATTCATGAAGGTATCAATCCCCAGCCTAAAACCATCATGTAATAACTCAAAGCTTGGATCAGATTCATCAACTCTTGCTAAAAATGCATTATGCATTAAATCTTGGTAGATCACTCTATTATTCACAAATTGGGCCTTGTTATAAGACCTTGTAAAGCTCTAAATTCTATCCCGATTCACATGTGTCCTACTCAATTAGAATGAATAAATTTAATACCTATGGTATCCCTAAAAGATCTCATGGAACTTATACTATAGATAGGATTTTCATAAACTATAAAGGGCTTTTCATGGGTGGCTTTAGTGTGAATATCGATAATCATAATGAATTTTTTGCTAAGCTTTCAGCCTTTGTATCGGGGTAGTTATCATGTGGGACAGACACTAGAATAATTTATGGATTGAAATGGACTCTATGGAAGTTCTATGTTGCCTCCTCAATAATACTTTACATCCTTCGTGCCAACATAAAGGCTAATTCTAATATTCATCTTTCTCATATGAGATTCATTTACTATCATATCTATAGGGAGAGCAATGCTACTATTGACATGCTTTTCACCTTATTATTCCTCGTCTCTCCCTTAAATGGTGGTCCTCACCACCCTCCTTAATTACAACCTTTGTTCTCTTCTTAGATATAGAGTGATCATTTATTAGTTTGGGGCTGCTTGTTTTGATCATATCCCATTCTTGATTTTATTCTTCTTGTAATCTCTTGGGTCACTGACACTTTTCAGTTTTAAATATGGGAAATTACTCTTAGGTCCCTCACTAAAAAAATTTAAACACTAAGGCCTCGTTTGATGCGCCGTATAAGGGGTCTGGATAGGATAGGATAAGATTAAGATTGGATAGGATAAGGATGAACCGTATAAGGCTTATTCCAATACTGCGTTTGGAACGATTCCAGATAGGAAGACGGGATGGGATATAATAATACAATACTATGTTTGAAATGCTCCAGATAGGATTAATTTGTCTCCAGTTTTCAAAAATACCCTTATTTTCTATTTCATAATAAAAAATACAAAATAGTAGTTCATGATAAAGTAACAAACATAAAAAAGTAAATATAAAATAAAAAAGGAGCAGAAGGTTACTAACGGTGATGAAAAATATGAATAGAGAGTTACGTGAATCAAAGGGATCGGCGACTGCTATCTAAGACTTGAGATAGTGCAAGTTGAGTGAGTTTTTTTGTAACTTAGTGAGGGTAGATTAGTAATTTTCAATTAAATTTTGACACCGTATAATTTTATACGGCCATCTAGGTGGGATTTCTTTATCCCACTCCTTGTGGGATAAGGAGCTCACTTTGGATAACTTATTCCATCTCATATACCATCCTAAACTAGACCAAACATTGGATAGGATAATTTTATCCAATACGACCCTCTTGGACGGCGCATCAAACGAGGCCTAAAGGAATTTTAACAAATTTTAAACACTTAGGTCCACTAATTCTCTTCTTGTACAAGTTCACACTAGTGGAATAATAAGTGGACCTAATAGTAAATTGGCCTTAAATGTTTAAAAATTGTTACCAAGGGACCTATCTGTAAATTTCCCTTTTAAATATACTTGCTCTTTCTTTAGGAGTGCTTTTTATTAACCTAAAATGATGTGTTTCAATTCCTCAATGATATAAGGAGACATGCAACTTAATTAAATAGAGAAAATATGATAATCGGACATGAAGATGTAACAATTTAAATAGGCCTATCAAGTATACCACAAATACCCAAAAATGTGGTCAATTTTTTACATCTCGCAAAATTATCGTAATTAAAAGATACAATAAGAAATAAAACTATGTTTAGGAGTACAACATATTTCAACGAATAAGAAACATCACAACTAAAAACAAAAACATATATATCAAAAATATGTCAAAAAAGTCACATGTTCACCCCAAAAAATATATTCACCAGAGTCGATCCATCGTCATCACCACCAACCATCACTGCTACTCCTCATCATTATTAGATTTGGATATCACATCGTGAAACGTGTACAAACACAAATCTCACCACTGAGATCCACCATGCTCTGTACGAGGCTAAAAAAGCATGTGCATAATAGGAGTGGAGTTTCTTGTAAGAAGTGATCTAAGCCTAAACATGTTCAGTGAGCTCATGTGTCGTCCTAGTCAACTCGGTGATCTATGGTCGGAGCAGGTCTATAATATATATGACTATATAGCTCTGTTTTAAAAAATTCGCCTAGGCTCAAGGTTTGAGAGAAACGCCCCGTCTTAAGATTTTTACACTTTATTCTTAGTAAAATCCTTAAGGTGCACTTTTTTCTCAAAACAACAAAACTTTAGTGAAACGAAAATGCCTTTTAAAGATTTTTTTACAAACCGAACCATTATCTCGTCCTAAATTATTAAATAGTATTTTAATTTGCAAATATTCAGACATATTTTAATGATATGTACAATTTTAATATTTTAATAACCTTATTATGGTTAAAAAATATTTGAAAGGCCTAAACGCCTTTTTACCCCTAAGGCCCGCCTAGGCTTCTAAGGCTTAAAGCTTGGCCTCCACGCCTCGATCATGCCCCGCATTTTTTAGAACCTTACTATATAGTATAGTTGATTTGTGGATAACTCAAAATTAGTATCGATGGAGGTTTGCCTAGATCCAAAGGTGTCATATCTCACATGAGTCCTCTGGCAATATGTCGAAGATGCTGGGACATTATTAATGATCCTATCTATAAAGATATATTTTCCATTGTCCTGATTTGATTTTACATAGAGTATGTTGTGTACCGTTACACCGATTGAAGAGTACTTGTTCAAGACGACAAATTCGAATATTAAGTTTCTTCAACAATAGTCCTCTTCGAGATTGATTTTGGTAAGAATTGTGTTTAAGTTTCGAAAACTTTTTACGATTATATTGGGATATTTTTTGAAACTCTTTTTATCAAAATGAGGCATTTTTCTAAGTCAAAATAATTTTGAAAGACTTGTAGGCGGATATTAAAAATTTATTATTTTTTACTTCAGTCATTCAAATGACATAACATTGTCATTCAAACGACAGGCCATTGTCATTCAAATGACACCTTCTAATGACATCTCATGTCGTTTGATAAGTAATAAGATAGGGTGTTCCTTGTTTGCATCAAACGACCCCACACTATTTGGATTTTTAATAGGTCATCCGATCGGTTGTTCAAACGACATCTAATGCCATTAAAACGACATCTATGAAGTCGTTCGAACAACAGGCCACTTCAAAGAATTTTACTTGCCTATAATTACAATAAGTTTTAATTAGAAATTTGAGAATTCAATAAATAATTGATATCACGCATTCTCAAATTGGTATCAGAGATTTTAGCTCAGGATTTTTACCTCTTCAAATTGCTATCAGAGTCAGTTGCTCTAAATTAAAGAGTGATAGTTTTTCTGCAAATTTTTGTGATATCAATCCTTTTAAATAAATCATTTTGAGAAATTTCACAATTTTTTCGATGGACAACTTATATAATCGGATGCCCATCTTTGATGGCACGAACTATGCCTATAGGAAAGATCGCATGAGATCTTGTTTAAAGGCTATTGACGAATGAGTTTGGCTTATTTTTTAAAGAGGGTGGACTTCTCCCACTGTCACCGTTGAAAATATCACCACTCCCAAACCCGTGTCTTGATGGACTGAGGATGATTACAAATGGAGTACTTATAATTCTCGCGGTCTGAGGAAAATTTCTAGAGTCGTTACCCCTGACGAATTCTTCCATATTGTGACGTTCACCATGTCTAAAGAGGCACGGGATACCCTCTAATTGACACATGAGGGTAACAACGTGATTAAGGCGTCTAAGTTACAAAATTTTACCACCTTGTTTGAGAAAATCACCGTGCCAGAGTCCGAGTGTTTTGACGAGTTTTATGCTAAGTTATCGAACATAGTCAACACGAGTTTTAATTTGGGTGAGAAAATTAATGAGTCAAGAGTTTTTAAAAAGATTTTGAGGTCACTCCCATCCCATTTCTTTCCTACGGTCATTGTTTTAAATTCTTTGGGGATATTAGATACAATTAGGTTAGAAGAACTCGTAGGATACCTTTAAACTTATGAGATCAATATGTTTGCAAAAACTGTTAAGCCTAAGGATAGAGGGATTGCACTTAAGGTCTAATCTAGAAAATGTGAGGAAGTGTCTAAAAAGAAAGAGAGATTTTGCCGGTTCGAGTTAAAGGAAGAGTTTGATTTTGATCATGTGACCTTGTTTGCTAAAAATTTTAAAAAGTTTCTCAAATTTTCCAAAGAAAATTCTCCCAATATAAATATTTTTGAGAAAAATAAAAAGAAAGATGAGGCCAAAGAGATCAATGAGAAATTAAAAGAGGAGATATGTTTTTAGTGCGAGAGCAAAGGGCACAAAGTGTTTGAATGTCCCATTATGATAAAGAGAAAGGGAAAGAAAATTGTTACGATGGCTACTCTTAGCGATAATGACGCGAGTTGGATGATTTCAGGAATGAATCACCACATGAAAAGTGTGTTGCTTTCATGTCTAGTCACATCAGCATATCTAATTTATCCCATGACGATGAGGACACTAGTATACATGAGAGTCCCGATGATGATTTGTATGTTTCTAGTGAATGTGAGAGTGAGATTGGAAGTGAGGTGAAAGCAATCTCCAAAAAGCGTTTAGAGATTTATATGTCGAGACTTTGAAGACGAAGAAGTTAAATAAAGAGTTAGGTCTTAAGGTGTTAGATTTGGAGTGAGGGAGATAAAAGTTTTGAGGGAATGTGAGGTGTCGACGAGTCAACTCAAGAAGGTGAAGGTTTCTTTAAGTGAGAAGTTGGTCTTAGACCAGAAAAAGAGTGAACTTGAATCCTGTGTGTCCTAACTCAAGAGAGATCGCGAACGTGCCCGGAAGGTCAAGGTTACTATAGAAGGTACATCTAAGAAGGTTGGAAAGAATCTCCTCAATCCCGCTTTGGGTAATGCTCAGAGACTATGATTAGGTTATGACAGTGCGTCTACTTCTCATGTTCTACCCATCCGGTTCCCGAGTTTGTGATAGATCTATACAGATCTCTACCTAACCCACCAAGGAGTTCATTTCCATATAGGAGAGTTGATTAGGCATAAATTCTTCCGAATTTATCCCTTAAGTTAGAGGCTTTTATTACATCGAACAACGTAAAATGAATTAAGTTATCTTATATCTTGGCTAACGATTTCATCTAACAAGTATTCTGAGTTTCGTGTATTTCTTATTAATTTCACAAGTAATTATTACATGAAAGGAAGAAAGAAACCGGAAGAAGTAAGAGAAAAGAAAGAAGACAAATCAAAAGGGAAAAAGCATAATTTTTATCAGAAATCTGGTTGCAGACCCAAAATAAAAGTCGAAGATCTCGCATCTGTGAACACGTGGGAAGAAACGGCGTCCCAATCTGAGTTCTGGATTAGAAGTTATGAAGACTCGAAGATGTGAGAAAATCACGAGAGATTGAAGAGAAGATGAGAAGAACAACCTGGACCAATCCGATTTAATAGAAAAACGGATCAGTTCGGGGCCCCAAAGTTTTGCAAAGATGGACGTTTACTGGAACATTCTGGTATCCCAAAAAATGGATTGGTCCGGCCCTTAAAATATATGCATAACAACGTGTTTAGTGGACCAATCCATTTTGTTTTGAAAACGGATCAGTCCGGTTGCTGACCGGACTAGTCAGGAATGTTTTGACCAAATCGGTCCAATGCTCGAGATTTGAGTTGATCTTCTCCTTCCTATAGTTTTTCTTTAATCCAACTCTTGTAAATTACGTAGGATATAAATTGAAAAGAACTCCCAGAAAAGAGGAGGCTTCTAATTCATTTTTTTAAAGAAGCTTTGTAATAGTTTAGAGAGGAAAATAACAAAAACCCTGATTTTATTCCAGATTGCAATTCAAGTAAATTCATTCCAATTCTTTCTTTAATTATTGCAGTAGTTAATACTTTGGTAGTAATTTCCTTATTCTTCATCTTCCATAGCTAGTAAAAATGTTTTCTTTCATTCAAAACATATTTTCTTTTAGGTTCAATATGTCTGGCTAGATTTTTTAGGGTTGGGATGCATGAACTCAACCCAATGTGAGAGCTGCATGTGTATAAAGTTAATCCTCTAAACTTAAGGGTTTATTAGACCGTATTGTGTAGCGAACACAACCATTGTAGATCTTTGGATCTCTTTTGCTTCGGAGTAACTGGGATGCTTTAGAATGCAATGCAAGTGTAGCTATTGCGTTATCGCTTTACTCATCCTCTGATTACGTATGGTGTGGGATTAAACCTCATATACGTCATGCTTGAGAAGACTAAAGTTTGGGTCTGATTAATCACTTAAATTTACGATTAGTTTTATACCAGCAATACACTAGGGTTGAGGGACGGTATTCCCGACCTGTTTTTGTCTTCATATTTATTACCTCATTTTTAGTCATTAATCCTTGCTTAATTTGTTAGTTCCATAGTCTTAATATAGTTTCCATTTACTTCGTAGGATTATTTGCAAACAAATCATCTTTTCGTTTTTCTTAGATTTGAATTTTAGGTTAACCATATGTCCTTCCATCGTCACGATTTTCTTGTCTTATTTCCCTGTGGAGACGATCCCGACTTACCGGGTTTATTACTAACGCGATAGTCTTGCACTTGAGCCTAGAGAGAACGCACTTCAGAGACACATTCTTAGTCGCGTCAAGTTTTTGGCGCCGTTGTCGGGGATTTGGGTAGACGTAGGTTAGATTGCGTTAATCTAGAACTACGACCAAAAATAAAATATAAAAAATATAAAAAATTCAAAAAGCATTAAGGATAATTCATCTCTCAAAATCATGTTAATGCAAAATCCTGAACTCACTCTAACTCCCTAAAATACTCCAACCAGCATTCACGAAAACTCGATAGTTGAGTACGACCCCGATATCCCTCACACTCCGAACGTTCCACAAATTTGGGCTCCACCTCCCACACCTCCACACTCAATTACAAGTAATACTCCGACATCCCTCTTAGGACACACCACAGAGCACGCTCCGAGCATACCAAGTGAGGATACACAGTCATCAAGTGAGAGAGCCATGTCACAACACGATAGTGTAGTCGCAGGTGAGGAAGAGGTCCCGTACCGCCCTTTGAGAGAAATATTATATCCCGAGCGAACTGTCACTCCGGGATGCATTTTACTCCCGTATAATGCAGGGCAATTTCTCTATAGGAATTGGATGATCCAAATACTTCCTAACTACCATGGAATGGAATCAGAAAAGCCATATCTCCATATCGGGAATTTGAGGAGGAGTGCGAGACCCTCAGTGATGAAACTTGCACAAAAGATGTGATACGCCTTAAACTCTTCCCATTCTCGCTAAAGGACAAGGCTAAGACCTGGCTATGGTCTTTACCTCCAAACTCGATTGCATCATGGAACGACTTGCAATCTAAATTGCTTAAGAAATTTTTTCCTCCATATCGAACAAACTCCATTAAGGTTAAAATTCAAACCTTCAGACGATCAGAAAATGAGTTGTTTGATCAATGTTATAAGTATTTTAACGAGTTAATCACTTCGTGCCGTCATCATGGATTTGATAAATTGAAAATCATTTCCTTATTCCATAATGGGCTGAATATAAATTCCAAACAACTCGTTGAAACCATGTGTGATGGTCCCTTTGTCGACCTAGACGCCAACAATGCAGAGCTTCACCTGAGGTATGTCGCCGAGACTACCCAAGAATGGGATACATCTGACCCTAGTGCTCATAATCAAACGTGCCAAACGACCACCACTCCATCGATGGCCGGCCTATTTCACGTAGAAAAGGATGCTATGACAGCTAGTCGACTCGATCTACTTGAGAAAGGAATGCTAGAAGTACTTGAGATATGTGCAAGTGGACTAAATGGCTCCATCCCAAATCCCATTGAGAAGGTGTGTGCTATTTGTGAGGCGGGACATTCAACAGAGGAATGCCCGACGATACCTGCCTATAAAGTTATGCTTCAAGAGCAAGTGAATGATATAGGAGGATTTAAGAGTAATTTCGGTGCACCGCATGGGAATTCTTACAACCCTTTATGGAAAAACCATCTTGGTTTTAGCTATGGGCAACAAAATGCTGCGATGAATCCTAATTCACATGTTTCCCCTCCCCCACCATCATACTTTCAACAAGCACCTCACATGCAGGGACATGTGCAAGCACCACCACCTCCAGGGCCATATATCACTCCACCGCGGAGAAATATCGACGATATGATAAACCAATTTATCACTGCCCAGAATGCAACCACTTCTAGACATAAGCGCATGATCAACAACATAAGTGAGATTATTTCAAAGATGCAATCATAGTTGAGTATCCAAGAAAAGTGCAAGTTTCCTACCCAGGGCCAAAGACCTCTCCAAGGTCAAACTAGTGTTATCTCCACCTCTACAGAACATCAGGAGAAATGTTAAGCTCTGACCACTCTTAGTAATGGGAGAGTTGTTGATTTATCACATCCTCCACATGACGCAACCAAAGATAAGGAGATTTCTCCCGGAACGAAAGAGGCCGAAGATGTCCCCTTAAAAAAGAGCCATAAAAAAGATACTAATGAGACTGAGATAGTAGTAAACCACCCTCCGCGAAATCGTTTCCTCAATGGATAGTTCCTTCCCACAAAATAAATCCCCGTGATGAAGTACTAGATGTGCTAAAGCAAGTTGAGAGTACAGCTACAGCGGAAATATTGCGACTTCTCAAATAAAATCCAATTTTAATTAAACCCAAACTTTAGTTAAACCCTAAGACATGCATCTAGATGATTTATCAAATAAAATATAGCATGCAGGATAAAAAACAAACAGTTTCAGGAAAAATCCCCCAAAGGGGAAAAACCTTTTATTTTCATTATAATTTGTAAGAAAACGGCTTACAATCGGATTACAATGAAAATACAAGTTGACTAAGAATTACCCTCAGGTATCGGATTCTGTAGTCGCGGCTGGAATTATCCCTTTCCAGTAGGGCTGGCGGCTGGAACTATCCCTGTCCAGTAGGGCTGCAATGGAGAAGAAGAACGGTCTCCTCCACCAGGGTTGAACTGCAAAACTGCGTTCCTGGGTTACCAAAAGGATTCACAAATGTATGGAATTTGTGTGAATCAAAATACTTAGAGTATTGGTACTCAATAGGTGAAGACTTAGAGTATTTAGGACTCTGAAAATCGTGTTGAAAAGTCTTAAAAAATTACTCTCCCGAGGTTGGTATTTAAAAGAAACCATTGAAGAGTTTTAGAAAAGCTGGGAACTGTTCGAAGTTATCCCAGGCGGACCGGTCCGGGCCTAAGGCGGATCGGTCCGATGGCGGATCAGTTCTTTTAAATATTGGCTCTATCGGTTCGCATTTGGTCCGGGGAATACTGGCCTCATTTTGCAAGGCGGACCGGTTCGGTCCTAGGCTGATCGGTCTGCTGGCGGATCGGTTCTTTTTAATCTATGGAGGACCGGTCCGTCTTCTGTAAATCCTGATTCCTTCTTGGAATTTTCTCCATCTTCAAATGGTCATAACTTCTTCACCGTAGCTTGGATTGAGGTTCTGTTTCTTCCAGTATCTTTTTTGCGGCAAGCTCTTCAACTTTCCAGTTGACCTATTTTTCAGTCGGTGGCTGTACAATTACCCAATTGCCCTTGAACATCCATATCGTGCCATATTTCATTGTTTTGACTTCTCTTCCGTACCACTTGCATTTAGTCCCTAAAATCATGGAACTTGAAGTCGTTGGGGCCGATGTAGGACACATGATGGAGGTGCAGGATGCTTAATTCCCGGAATTCGGATTGGGGCCGTCACATGTGATCGAGCAGAGACGTGCCAAATGTAGCGACGTACGACATACACAAATGTAACATGTTGGACATGAGAAAAAATGTCCTTACACAAGTAAAGTTAAATTTACCTTTCCTCGATGCCATTAAGGAAATTCGAGCTTATGCAAAAGTCATCAAGGACTTGTTAACAGTGAAGAGGATAATGAAGGTAAAGAAAAATTTATTTCTAGCACAGAACGTGAGATCCATTCTACTTAATGATCTCCCACCAAAATTTAAAGATCCCAGTGCACCCACCATTTCCTGCATCATTGGAGAAAATAAAATTGAAAATGCCTTACTTGACTTGGGAGCAAGTGTCAATATCCTCCCTTACACCATCTATAGGCAACTTGATCTGGGCGACCTCAAGCCCACAAATATCACTCTCCAATTAGCGGATCTAACAGTGAAGATCCAAAGAGGTATAGTTAAGGACATGATCGTCCAAATTGACACTTTCTACTTTCCGGTAGACTTTGTCATTTGGTACATGGAGCCCTCCTTTGCCTCGTACAATCATGTTCCCATTATTCTCGGGCGCCCATTCTTAGCTACGTCTAACACAATAATCGATACTCAAAATGGGCAGATGCAACTCACCTTTGGGAATATGACCTTGGAGACTAACATCTTCTATATAGCCCAACATGCAGGGGAAGAAGATGATCTTCACGCGGTGAGCTTAATCGATGAGATTGTAGAGGAGTACTTTGAGGAAAAATATTATGGAGATGCCCTAGGGACCTGCTTAGTGTCGAGTCACGAGAGTGAGGAGGCGTATACTAAATTTGAGAAGGAAGTTAAGGAGTTGAGAGAATTACTGGATGAGAGAGCGTCGGACGAGGACGCGAGAGATGTAAGTTGGGTTTCTCGATTTGAGGAGTTACCGCTAAGGGAGTCATGAACGGTTCCCTCCAGCGATAAATTTCTAACCCTCGAATTTAAGAAACTACCCTCCCATGTTAAATATGCATATCTAAGAAAGAACGAGACATTTCCTGTTATTGTCTCCTCTATCCTAGACAAAGAGCAGGAGGGTAAGCTATTAGAGATTCTGAGGAAGCACCAAAGTACTTTTAGTTGGTGTATTGCTGATTTGAAGGGAATAAGTCCTTTGATTTGCACCCACAAGATCCACCTCGAGGAGGATGTAAAGCCCTCGAGAGAAATACAAAGAAGGATAAACCCTAATGTGAAAGAAGTGGTGAGAACCGAAATCATTAAGTTATTGGATGCCGGGATTATCTACCCAATATCGGATAGCAAGTGGGTGAGCCCTATTCAAGTTGTCCCGAAGAACTCGGGCATGACAGTGATTGAAAATGCTAAGGGAAAGCTAGTTCCCTAACATACCACCACTGGGTAGCATGTTTGCATTGATTATCGAAAACTTAATGCGGGAACTAGGAAAGACCATTTCCCCTTGCCATTTATTAATCAGATGCTTGAGAGAGTAGCGGGACACCCTTACTATTGTTTCCTTAATGGTTACTTTGTATATAACCAATTGAGTTAGATATACTTGACCTGGAGAAAACGACCTTCACTTGTCCCTTTGGTACGTTTTCCTATAAACGTATGCCATTCGGCTTGTGTAATGAACCCGTGACCTTTCAAAGGTGCATGTTGAGTCTATTTAGAGACATGATTGAGAGAGGACTTGAAGTGTTCATGGACGACTTTAGCATTTTTGACACGTCTTTTGATCTTTGTCTGGTGAATCTGGAAAAAGTACTTACCCAGTGTGTGGAAAAGAACTTAGTGCTAAATTGGGAGAAATGCCCTTTTATGGTCACTGAGGGAATAGTTCTTGGCCACAGAGTTTCATCCAAAGGGATCGAAGTTGATAGAGCTAATATAGATGTCATAGCCGATCTACCCACACCAAAATTGTTCAAAGACATACGCTCCTTCTTGGGCCATATGGGGTTTTATCGAAGGTTCATTAATGACTTTAGCGCCATCCCTAGGCCCTTAAGCAACCTCCTTATAAAAGATACCCCATTCGAGTGGAATGAAGCATGCCAAAGTGATTTTGAAAAATTGAAAAGCATGCTTGTTTTCGCTCCCATCATGCAATGGCCGGATTGGTCCTTACCATTCGAGCTCATGTGTGATGCAAGTGATTTTGCAATAGGGGATGTTTTGGGCCAATGGAAGGATAAAAAGGCTCATGTCATCTACTGCGCTAGCCGAACTCTTACCGGACCATAACTCAATTACTCCACTACGGAGAAGGAATTGCTAGCCATAGTATTTTCTCTAGAAAATTTTGTTTCTATGTCATTGGGTAACCCATTACTTATTTCACCGACCACGCGGCTTTAAAATACCTCCTTGCGAAGAAAGACGCAAAGTCGTGCCTCATTAGGTAGATCCTACTCCTAAAAGAATTTAATCTTTCCATTAGAGTTAAAAAAGGAGTAGAAAACTTCGTCTCCGATCATCTATCTCGGCTTTCGTCCAACATATCTAGCGATTCGATACCCATAGACGAATATTTCCCGAATGAGTAACTCTTTGCTACCTCTTGTTTGCCCTAGTTTGCGGATATAGTGAATTATCTTGTCACGGGAGCCTTCCCTCCTGAATGGACACCGTAAGATAATAAGAGGTTCATTACTTGGTCACGCATGTTATTCTATACAGATCGCTTCCTTTTTAAATATTGTGCTGACCAAATCATCCGACAGTGCATACCGGATGATGAGATACTGAAAGTCATCCAATTCTATCATTCAAAAGCTCGTGGAGGTTAATTTTCGACGAAAAAGATAGCCTCTAAGATTCTTCAAAGAGGCTTCTATTGGCCCACAATATTTCGGGATGTGAGTAATGCTTGCAAATCTTGCGATAGCTGTCAAAGGATATGAGCAATTACCCGATGAGACATGATGCCATTACCCCAATACTCATTATTGAGATCTTTGAATGTTGGGGTATTGACTTCATGGGCCCTTTTCCCCCATCTTTTGGTTTCCTATACATCCTTGTCGCGGTAGACTACGTTTTTAAATGGATGGAAGCCATAGCTACCAAGACAAATGACAACAAAGTGGTGATTAGGTTCCTATAGGAACACATATTTTCCCACTTCGGTGCTCTGAAAGCGATAATTAGTGATAATGGCATGCACTTTTGCAATAGGCCATTCGAGAAACTCATGGGAAAGTATGGTGTCATTCACAAGGTTAGAACAACATATCACCCACAAACGAATGGGCAGGCCAAATTAGCGAATTGAGAAATCAAGCACATCCTCGAGAAGACCGTCAATCCTAACCGAAAAGATTGGTCACTTTGATTGAATGATTCACTATGCGCCTATCTTACCGCATATAAAAATCCACTCAGCATGTCCCCATTCCGCTTTGTATATGGAAAACCTTTCCATCTTCTCGTCGAGTTAGATCACAAGGTGCATTGGGACATTAAGAGATTAAATTACGATATTCACAAAGTCGTTGAAGCTCGCAAGCTTCAACTTAATGAGTTAGAAGAGATACGCAATGACCTGTATAAGAATGCCAAGATTGAAAAAGCCCAGATGAAACTAGCACATGATAAGATTATTCGATGAAAAGAGTTTCAACCGGGATAAAAAGTGCTCCTCTGTAACTCCCGGCTTCATCTATTTTCGCATAAATTACGATCTCGATGGACTGGCCCATTCGTTGTGAAGAGCGTATTCCCCCACGGTGTAGTAGAATTGGAAAATCCCAAAGGGGGAAGGTGTTCAAAGTCAATGGACAGCGCCTAAAGCTATATGTTGAGGTATGCGTAGAAGATATCGACACCGTTTAGTTATCGCACCCTATTTATGGGGTAGAGTGAGCATGAATTGAGAGGTCGTCGTACCCCCAACATGTATGGGGTGAAGTCTTGTGTATAGTAGTTGCACGTAGGTTAGGATGAGTGGAGTCCATCGGATCACATCACATAAGAGGAAAGGAAATCGAGAACTAACACATCTTCCGAGAAGAGAATTTTTAGAGTCAAAAAATTTTGAGGAGAGAGGTAATCAGGTCACACAGGTGTCAGAACGTAAGAAGGTGCAACCGAAAGTCATCGGAGCTGGTTAAACTAGCCCATAGGGTAACTAGACCATTTCTGGGGACCGGACCAATCCGTTCTTTGGCACCCGGATTGGTCCGGTTTAGTAATTTTCAAAATAAAAAAATACAGGGACCGAACCGATTCGGTCCTGGAGACCTAGATTGGTCCGGTGTCTGTAACTCTTCCCCTTACCTAGGTTTACCTCCTTTTCTCCAATCCCTCCTTTTCCCTCAATTTCCCTCCAAATCCTTCCCCCTTTTCCCTCCAAATCTTACCCAACCCTTTCCCCTCACCACCTATAAATTCCACCCTTCCCCACCCCATTTCACCACTACTCACTCCTCTCCTCTTTCTCCCTTATTCTTCCCAATACTCCAATTTCATTTCATTACCATGGCCAACCAACCACCTGCCAAAAATTCGATTCCATCACTATCCTCACCGACAGAGCCGACGGCTACCTCTCCCGTCAAGAGCAATAGTGGTGCGAACACTTTTTCGATCAATCTCGCAAACTCCAAATTAAGCGACAAGTCATTTGGAATGACATGCCCAATACTGTCACCGCCTTGTTCATGGCCCGCGGGTGGTGTCATTTCCTTAATGAGCCCCATGACGCGATATGACCCCACGTGGTGCGCGCTTTCTATAGCTCCCTTGTTCGCAACTGCCACCACGGCTCAAGCTTACATTAGCAGCATTCGCGTTCCTTTCTCTTTGGAACTTCTATCCCAGAAGTTGGTTGCCAAAGATATCCCGAACCCACACCCACACATTTACCCAAACCCTCTCGCCCGTTCGAAAAAGTCGTGTGCATGTCTCGCATCAACCCCAATGCTCAATGGAACACCGAAACTTACCCGGTGGGCTGGCTAAGTAACAAAGTGAGCCTCAGTTTCAAAATAGTGTGCGCCAACATTCTCCCCACAGGTAATCAATCGGCTATGCACCCACATCAAGCCACTCTCCTTTACCACCTTTTCGACCATAACACCACCATTAACCTGGCTACATGCATTTACAAAGATATATTCTTCATCGCCACGGACAAAAAGGGCATCACCCCTCTCACCTTTCCCCGACTCATCACATTAATTCTAGTCGATGCCGACATTGCACCACCGATAGATTTCACGCGCCTCCTAGCTCCGTTTGCATCCACCACTCGGCCAAACGGGAATGACAATAAGCCCTGATCCAAGCTCGATTGGCCCAAAAGAGCAGTAAAGAAGAGGCGGGTAGTGATGAAGAAGAGGAAGAGAGCGGGGACGGTGATGAAGAGAGCAATGACAAAGAGGAGGAAGATATTGAGATGGGCGAGGGTGACAAAGATTATGACAGTGGTGAAGATTCTGATTTCTTACCCGCCAACGCTGAAATTAATCTCTGTCTCTCGACGGTGGAAACCCAAGTCGATGGTTTCATCGCATAATACAATAGGGATCAAGCGGCATATCAACGGTATCGAGAGGCCTACCGAAGGGACACGAGCATGATGCATCGTCTCCAAACCCACATGTATGAGCTCAACTTCGGTAGACCTCCTCCAAACTTTTTCTATGACCTTTACGATCCCAGCACACTCGGACCCTCCAATCCACCACCCCAATAAATCCCTTGTCTGTTGTTGCTATTTTTTGTTTGTGTTGTTGGTGGTTGTTACAACTGTTGGTTCTATGTTTCCTCCCCCTATCCCTTGTAACATAGCATTTCTGTTATCTATACAAAAAATCGCATTTCTGTTTTATTTTCTCGCACTTTTAATTCACTTTGAGTTAGATTTTAGTCCTTTTTTCTTGAGGACAATGCAAAAGTCTAAGTTAGGGGGGGTCACAAGTGCGTCTTTCTAAAACTTCACAAATTTTCAAAAATGCCCAGAAATTTCAAAAAAATTGAAAAATTTTGAAAAAGCCAAAAATATTTTACTTCAAAATAAATAAAAATTAGAATTCAATTTTTTCAAAAATATCATTAAAAGACGGTTTAAAGTCTCATGTCGTAAAAACATAATACACAAAGCCGAAATTGACCAAAGATGGAAATTGAGCGAACGTAGACGACTTAGCGAATAAATGTGGAGATTAACAAACCCGGTGAGATTCGAACCTTTCATTATTGTGAATGTATACATCAATCCAAGTTAAATGTTAACTCAAAGTTCTCTTCAGCGTTCTAACAAGTCGTCAATGGATCTCAATTCTTTCACTTTGATCGATTATAAAAAATATGTGTGATATTGCCTTGAAAAACGTGCTAAATAGGTCTCTAAATTAAAGCAATCTCGAGATACAAATGGTAATGCAATTAGTAATTTGGACAATGAAGTAGGCCCTCATTTGTCACCCAAAAATATTGTCCAGAAAAAGTAGCGAAAATTATCCCCTTTGTAAACCAAAATTGAGCTGAATAATTTTTTCCCTTTCGTTTGACAACCCGAGAAACCCCAACTGGCCCGAAATTGTGAAAGTGGATAATTTCAGAATTAAGTCCGGAAAGTGAATAAAAAGGGGCAAGAAAATAATAAATATGCTCAACAAAAAATAGCAAGAAAAGTGTGAAAAACAGAAAAATAAAAAAATTATAAAAAGGAGCAAAAGCTCGGAAAAAGCACTAATGGACATCATAAAAGAAAATTTTCCAATTCCAAATTTCCCAACCATTCCAATATTACCCAATACACCTTTAACCCAAAAAAGTCCTAGCCGAGTCCAAAATGCGAAATTGGTTACCGCGTGGAGAGCTAGAACACGAAAGGATGATAAAAGAGACTATAAATCTGAATTAAAGGCAATGTTACCATTTTTTATAACCATAATCCAATTATGAGATCCGTTTATCATAAAAATTTTGTCTTTCTACTTGTATGCATGAATTTGGTTCCAATACATTTACTCTTATACATCACGCATACCGAGAGAAAATAGCCACCCTTCCGAGAGATTCGTTTGTGAGAGCATCCCATGAGACTTTGAAATCAAAATAAATTTTCGGATAAGTAACATAATGATCAATCGGTGGAAATCCGAAGTTATATTTCTGGCTTCGCACACACGCACTATGATTTGAGACTCTTGAACATGAATTGATGATGACTATTTTCTGAAAAAGTTTGAATTATACGATTTTTGCATATTTTGAATTTTCCTTGAGTCGAATTTTGTGGGTATAATCGCTGCAAACCCTCATGAGACACAACACGTCCTACTATGGTAACCTAGGGGTTTAAAGGCTTGTTGTATACGCTAAATGCAATCGTTTGCCCGCGAAAGAGGTTACGATGACAAGACAATTGATCTAGACCTTACCTCATCCGTAGGTCATACCCGAGATAATCATCGACGTAGGCCCGAATGATAAGTCGAGCTCCATCTACTCAGCGATTCACAAGTGTGAGCCTTCGGCCTTGTCTAAAGCCTCGTCCTCGTCCTCAAGTAAGTGCAAGACCACAACCAAACCTCACCCAACTTTATAGTACCCATGATATAGGCAACTCGTTAGACACTAGACTCGTCCTCGGACTAGGATATTGTGCAAGGATGGAAACATCGTAGCACATGGTTTGGGAGACGCATGAATCAACGCGCGTGGGACACAGACTACACGTGGGTGAAACCATTACTATCGGATCATTCCCTCACGTGAGGGAATATTTTGTCATTATTATCTATATGTGGCATAGCCAGATGTCCACGCTGGATTGGATAAGAGTAATATATTCATGCATACAACATTCTTGGGGGATATACTACACCCCCTAATCTCTATATATACCTTACACCTTCTTCATTATAAAGGGGGAATCAATTAAAACCCTAGCTAAAACTCTGCTCATTCGAATACAAAAGAAAGAAAGAGAAAGCTTGTGTTATAACCAGGCCATTAGAGCCATATTTACTAGTGGAATTCACTCACATACACACACAATGGACGTTAGCTCCAACCGAACCACTTAAATTCAGGTTTTCATCCTCTTCACCTCATCTCCTTATTTGTTGATTTGCTGTGTGATTATTTCCATTGTTTTATACTTGTTTGAGCATCATACATCTGTGACCTGGTGATACCATTTCTGGTATCATCTGCCACCATTAAAAAGAACCAAAAAAGTGTAGAATTATAAAAATTAGCCAAGGCCAAAATAGTTTAGTTTGATATGATCATTCAAAAGGAAAGAATAGAATAGAAAAATATGATCATTATTATATTTGAGGGAGTTTGGTGCGAAATAAATCAACTGGTTTGCACGTCCTAACAAAGTCTTGAAGAAGCATTACATAATTTTGACGTTATTGGTGGGAAAATTATTTTAGACTTTGATTTGTTGATTAGATTGAGTCGATGTCACTTGAATTCAAAAAAATTTACACTTAAGGACGATTTCGAGTTCATTTTTTAGGACTATCCGTATTCATCGTGCACATACGTTATGTATGTTTGAGTTGATTTTCCTATCTAATTTGTTCACACCTATTTATTCAATTTCCACGACTTGGTTATCTTAGTGTAAATTCATGGTGTGTTGTTTTTTAAAATTACTTTTTCTTGAAAATTTGAAAAATCAAAAAGAACTTGTGGATCCTTTTGAGTATATCCTTACATGAGTGTAATTTATATGTAATACTATGCTTGTCATGACACTATGTATATATTATGTTTATTCTTTTCCTTGTCTATTTCGAACAAATAAAAAGGGGGATAATGAATTATGAATTAGGGGGAGTGAGAGTTTGAATTATGGCGGAGATTGGAGATTTGACTTTATTTGAGTTGATTATTGATTTGATATTTAATATTTGATTTATGCTTTATCTCATTTCACATTGGATACGTCACGAAGGTATTTTTTTTGTTTATTATGTGTAGGACTTTGATGAACATTTGGATAGCACACAAAAAGAAGTGCAAGGAAAGCAAAGAGAATTGAAGAGACTTAGAAGTTGAAGATTTTTTGAAGACTTGCATTTTTAGTATCTTTCCCCTTTTGGGTTCATGGGAGGGTATTAGATTTGACTAGTACATTTGATTGATAATTCAGATGTGTTTATTTTGTACCATTATAGATATAGGGGGAGATTTGTAAGAACATAATTTACATTGTCATGATTCTACATAGAGTATGTCGTGTACCATTACAACTGCTGAAGGAAGTTTATGAGATTTTGTTCAAGAGATGGATCCGAATATCAAGTTTCTTCAACAACAGTCCTTTGTGAGATTAATTTTGGTAAGGATTGTGTTTAAGTTTTGAAAACGTTTTACGATTGTATTGGGATATTTTTTGAAACTGTTTTTTTAATCAAAACAAAGCATTTTTCTAAGTGAAAATAATTTTTGAAATACCTGTTGGTGGACATTAAAAAATTATTATGTTCTGCTTAAGTCATTGAAACGACAAAGCGTTATCGTTTAAACGACAGGCCATTGTCGTTCAAACGACCCCTTCTAGCGACATATCATGTCGTTTGATAGGTCGCGAGATAGCTCATTCCTTATTTGCATCAAATGAACCTACACAATTTTAGAATTTAACAGGTCATTCGGTAGGTCGTTCAAACTACATTTAATGTCGTTCAAACGATATCTGTGAAGTCATTAGAACGAGAGCACCTCAAAGTATTTTACTTGCCTATAAATACATGTTTCGAAGACTTTTTCATTAAGACTTTTGCTAAACGAAAACTGGAAATCTATAGAATTTTAGTCTTCACTTTTAGAGGAAAATTTAGGTTTTTGTATTCATATAAACATCCCATATATTTTTGTGAATCGTTTTGGAACCCAAAGCACATATTTGTTAAAGTTTCTCTTGAAGAGAAGATTTGTCCACTACTAGATTAATAGTTCATGCGTGAGCTATTTGCTGATGACTGCAGTCATTAAGGATACTCGTGGATATTCACTATTGAAGGTGGATTTACGGTTATTGAGGTTCTTAAGGGGATCTTTGCTATTCTAGGCTACAGTTTAAGTGTATTTTCTATGGGAAATTCATTGCAGATTTCTCTATGTAATTGTAAGTTGCGATTTACATTTAAATAGTGCAATAAAAGGTTTTACCCAAAGATTTTTTTCTTGAATTTTTGTATCCCTTGATTTGTGATTTCATGTTTGATTTATCCACATATATGCATGATTAGGGTTTAATAAATTTGGATTGAAGATTGACTCTAACTAAATAAGTTTTAATTGGTTATTTGCGAATTCAATAAATAATTGATATCACACATTCTTAAATTGGTATCACATATTTTAGCTCGGGATTTCTACCTCTTCACTACCAGCATATGGATCACCATGTGTATCCATTATCTATCTATATATATATACCTCTACAGCCTAATATACTTCAGTTTGTCTTATGATTTCACCTCTCTTCTTTCTCTCATTGGTGTAGATATTATATGTGATATTCGTAAAGAAGTTTTCTGACATTTCCCTGGTCATCAACTTGACGTTTTGTCCAGCGATAACCGAAAAAAAAACCTCCTAAATGGAATAGATGGTCTCCCATTCGCTTTAATTTCCACCACACTGCTTATTCTGAAATTCATATCCTTGAAGAGATTCATTAGTACGTTGGTGCCAATAATATATAAATAGAGGCATTAAGGATCAGGGAGAGTGGTATTGTTAGATTTAGAATTACATTCCCCGAAACTATTATATGCAAAAGATAGTAACAATCGGTGAGGTTATTTTATTACAATGTCTTCTTCATATAACGAGTCCACATTTCATTTTTATTTCAGTCCAAACTTCATCCATGATTAGATACTCTCGATCTTTATGAGGAAATCTTGATCTTTCAACACTTGTCAATTCATAATGTTGAAAGATAAATTCTTTTGAAATTTTGAAATAAATTCCATGAAACATTGTGTTGAATGAAGTCTTGTGTTCGTCATTGAACTCATTGTTGAAATAGAACTCCTTAACCATGTTAGGAAAGACATATTCCTTGTTATCTCCATGTCGATACACATTGAACCACCCTAAGCTAGAAATTTCATCATAGGCATTCGACATGTTGGCTTAAATTAATGCCAAATCTACTGTCATCTTGTTTTGAAATGATCATTATACTGGTGTTCATGAGAAGACATGTCGAATCTAATATATTCTATCTTGGTATAATTGGGGCGAGGACAATTTAGATCAATTCGGTATTTGAACCGGAAATAAAGAATCACAATGGCATAAAAATGCCCAAATTAAATTTAATTCAAGAAACTAAACCTATAAAAATAGAATTTGGTGTTAAACATGGGGTAGAATCTCAACCCGGGATACATCAAAAATAGGTTCTCATAGACTCTAAAATGTGAAATTAATTAGAGTTTTTGACATGAAATTATTTATATCATGTAGTTTTATCAATATTGCATGAGAACGACTCTAGCTAATGAACTTAATCTCAAGAACTACACTAATTCTTTCATTAAATAGATTGTTAGCGAAAAAAATAGGAATTTATGAAAAATCCCTACCCTAAAGTGGACTAAAGAAGCTTACCTATTGATTGAGGATGATGACTGATGTTGGAAAACAGTTTAATAGGCTTGAATAAAAGGGAAATCATCTTCCAGGGTCTCTATAATACTTTGCAAGTGAGAGAGAGAGAGAGAACATTTATTGTGCAAAGTGTAAAAATGACGGTTTCAATCTTTATAAAACCCAACTAGCTGACGCAGACCAAATGGCTTCACGGGCTCGAGAACCTTCACTAAAGAGAAACCATTTTTTGTTGGTCTTGACCTCAACCATAGATTTTCTATCCTAAAATAATCTTTTCTCTAAGGCGAGAGACGTTGTTTATGGATCACGCTTAATGCTAAAGATTTTAAGTCCTTTGAATTCACTATAGTAATATATGGTATTCGATGGTTCATTGAGTCAAAATAGCATTTCATTGGGCGGGCAAGGGACCAAAATTTTGAATTTTCCAAATCAAAGGAAAACTTTCCAAATATAATGTAACCGTGTACATCAGGGTCCAATTTTTTTAAACACATTGATTAATAATTAAAACGGATGCATTTTAACATCATAATCAAGGAATATGTCTATATCACATAAACCAAATTGAGATGAATAAGAATTTGAAGGATTAAAACATTTTCAAGTTTAATTAATCATAGGATGTGTTGAATATAACTCGTGTGAAGAACAAAACTGAACACGTTTGAGATTTGAACGATGAACCCAAATAAATTTCAATGAAAAATAATTTTGGAAAATATAATTTGATGTTTATCATGAGTCTCATATTCCTAGAAACTATAAAATTTTCAACTATTACTTTTGTCTTCCTCGTTTTAAGCGATTTATGATCAAAATATTTCAGTCGCGTATCCTCTTGGTATTACCCAATTTCAAATAAATATATTTCCTTAAGACATCGTTTCTAAAAAAACTGTTGTATATGGTAGCTATCACACAATTACCATCATTTTGAAAACCATGAATCATAATTCAAATTAATTAATTTAATCTTCCCATCGATGAATGCTGAATAATGTTGTATGGTGTCAAGTGCATCAATTTTGTTTCATTTACTCCATATGGATCAAGCTTAAGAGTAGAGCTGTCAATGGGTCGTGTTAACGAGTTAACGGATTGTGTTAACGGGTTAACGGGTGAAAACACCCTTAACCCGTACACGATCCGTTAAGACTAACGCGTCCAATGATAATACCTAAACACGACCCATTAATATTAACGAGTACACGACCTGAACCGTTAACACCCGTTAATATTAACTGATCTAAATGGGTAACCGGTCTAAACGGGTTGGGTGACCCTATATTACCCGTTAATCTTCATTAGTTTAAAAATAATGGGTTTTAATGGTTATTCTTATAATGGTTGAGATTAACATAGGGATATTATATATATTATATCCCTAATTTAACTCAACCATTATAAAAATAACCATTAAAACCCATTATTTTTAAACTAATGAAGATTAATGAGTTATAATGGGTGTAATATTAGTTCGGGTCACATGACCCAATAAAACCCGGTACCACTAACGGGTGATAATGGGTATAAACGGGTTTAATCGTGTAAGAGTAAAAACCCAAACACGACTCGTTATGATAACGGATCTACTGTGTTGACCCGTTAATGATCCAAACCCGCTAAGACTAAACCCATTAACTTATAATTTCATGTCATGTCATGTAGTGTCGTGTTATCATGTCGTGCCTCATTTTGCCAGGTCTACTTAAGAGTTTAAGTACTTCAAATCTTTAGATATCTATCTTGATAGTATATAAGCATAAATGAAACCAAGATACAAATATCATATGAAAAGGTTCATGCATTAATGTAGAATTATGAGACAATTAACATATAATCACATGACTAACACTTGTATCTAAAATAAACAAGCAAGGTTGATAAACAAACACATCACGAACAATAAGATGAGCTGAGGAACCAGATAAGCATTATGAAAGTACAAGGCTCATCGAGAAACCAAGATATCTAGTAGAGATTGAGGGAATCAATTTAGGATCCTTTTTTTATCTCAACATTTATACTTTTTCACAAAATTCTTCTTAATCCATACTTGATTCATTATAGGAAATTTTGGCTTAGATCGAAAGTTGGACAAATTTTGGGTCACTTTGTTCCTTTTTGTGAACATGCGGATTATGTTTTCCTTGTGTTTCATTCCTATTATCCCCAAAAAAAACTCGTATTCTTGCAAGCATTGCTATAATACACGGTCAAATTGAGTAAACAGCAAAAGTTTCCCGAATGTGAGTTTTCCTAAATGTTTTCAAGGTGATTAAAATTAATTGTCTTTATCAAACCTCACAACATGTGTTTGATATATTCAGACAAGTCCCTTTATAGAAATAATATAAGTATTCCTATTCAAGAGCAAAGCATGAAGTTTTGATGCTTCAATAGGACTTGTGATCAAAGGTTAAAATTAAACACCTCAAGAACACAAAAAGACATGTGAAGAAGAAAAACAATTAACTCTCTAAAGTATTTAAACTCAAAAATAAATCTTTCAAAAGTTTCCTCTTTGATCAAGCGTCTTTTCTCTATAAAATTTTAGAATATTTTTTATTTTATGTTTTGACAAAATATGGGTACTATGAGATCAATTTATCAGTATATATCCAGATCTTCCAGGTGTGGAAGATAAGACAAAGATAAGTGGTAAGTTTGACATCATAAAACATATCGAAGAAAATTAGTTCAAAGAAGATTTGGATACCAAGAAAGTCTTCATGGTTTCAAAAAAGATATTTACGAAATATATACTTTAGCAAACAACACTTATGGCTAGCAAAAGAAGACTTCACTGAAGAGAATGTTTAAGTCACTGACGTGAGTTGCCAATGAGAGAACTTACGAGCACAAAAGGAAAATCTGGGGTAAAAACTAGGGTTGATCATGTGACTAGCGAATTTAGGCCTTCACTGAAGCGAACTTCTTTTACCCAAGGCAAGTGATCAACGAAAGTACCTAGACTTTGGTTACGGAAATAACAATCTATGACAGTTTTAACATTACTAAAACCTTCCTATGATATACTTATTCAAATAATGTTTAATGTATATTTCTATATGAATAGTATACTTGAATGTGTATATCACTTAAAATAAAATAAAAAATGCACACACAAAAATAATTTTTTCATTTTAAAAAAAGTTTAGTTTGAATACGACAAACTCATAAAGTCTTATAAAGAAATTCTAAATACCTCAACCAAGTGGTAATACCAAAATCTGATCATGTCGATGTATGGTTGAGAAATTGAACATTATCTGAAGAAAATGTAGAGTAGTTATTCTATTTCAGAGCGACCATAACAACTAAGACTGATATGCCCAAGTGTATCCTCGTCTCTCCCTGAGGGTCAAGCTGAAACAACAAATCATATTTCTTATAAGGGACCCAACTTCTGCGACCTTGATCTCGTCTCTTCCATGAGCTGAGACCATTATGCAACCCAGGTCACATGTGAATTGATCTCGTCTTATAATTCTGTAGGCCGAGACTTATCGAGGACAGGCACATATAAAACTCATCTCAACAAGATACCATCACCAGTCCAGACCCCTATTCCATCTTCATCCATGACAGCCACCTCATTGGAGGTGTTGTACTCATCCAGGACGACACTCTCATAGCGGAACATATTTGCCAAATCACAGAGAGCGTGTGATGGAGCACGCGTGGGAGAGTGCACATGGGCTGCGACCCCTATATGGATAAAACCGTTGTAATAGCAACCCCCTCACATGTGAGGGATATTTCATCATCTTAATCTACTCATGACAGGGATAGGTGGTTGCTCATTATTGGATGTCATATATAACACATTCCTGGTGCGTGCATGGGGTGCACATTGCACCACCCCAATAATATAGATACTCACCTTCTTCTACCTTGAGAAGAACCTTAATTCAAAACTCTACTAAAACCCTACTAAAATTATTGCATAAAGAGAGAGAGCTGAGTGATCTGTATTTAAAGTCCATTTGATCCATTTCTTAGTGGAATTAACTCACACATACGGTATTTAAATAGGTTGAACAACTTATATTGATGTCGTTATTCTCTTTAACCCATCTCCTTATGCATTTATATTTGTCATCGTTATATTGGATTGAGCTCCCATATTTATATTAACTTGGAGGTACCATATTTAGCACCATCAATAGGAATGAAGTGTATCTTCTTCCTCCTCTTTACTTATCTTGCATTCATCGAACTCTTTGGTGTGATCCAACTCTACTCAGGTGGACCTATGTCACCATTGAAAATTTTTATGTTGAGACTCTCAAGCTATTCTCCAATTTTTAGCTCTTCCGATACACCAGAGATATGGCCTCCGAATTGCCTCCGGGTGTTGGTCCAAGCTCTAGCCAAGACCCACCTCAGTTAAAAATAACTGAGGTGAAAGCGATGTTGCGCTCTATAGCATCCATTCAGCAAAAGATCCAAGAGAATGTTATCACATTAACCCAAAACGTCCAGAAAAGACCCATCGGCACCAGAGATGAGATGATAGCTCCAGCGGCCAGAGAGGGCCTCTCAGATCCAGAAGCCAGGGGACAACCCAAGGCTTCGCACAAAGATCTCCCTCCTCAATAAATATGTAGAGACATGGTCGAGAGGTCAAGAATACGAGGACGGCCATTGTGAAGAAGAGTACGATAGGGAATGCTCGGAGCCTTATCAAATTTCTGGAGACACTATACTTTTGATTAATCCCAGTAGAGAATATAGTTAAAAGCCGAGCTAAGATTATCAACCATGGGCATCAACTTTGGATAGGTTAATGAGAGGGTCAACCTTCAATAGATTGGGCATAGGAGGTGATTTGAGAAACTGTCTCTCAAGATCTCAAAGTATTATTGATTCCAGGAGGAACGATAGATGTAACGACCATAGACCCTCATGAGGATGAGAGGAGTAACAACACAAGTGAACGATCGATAAAGAATGGATAGAAGTGAGCCCTCAGTGCGCCTGATCGAGAGAGAAGGGGATAGAGACAATGTTGTTCCAAACGATGGAGAGATAGAAGCTACGACCAATAGGCCTTAAAATGTTTCCATACAACGATTGGAAAATAATATTAGGGATATACTAACCCCTTACAGAGGTGCTACACTAAAGGCTCCCCCTTTTTCGTAAAGATTGTAAGTTATCCAACCTCGGATAAGTTCATGCCACCGATAGTCATACTGAAATATGATGAGAGCATTAACTCCATCCATTATGATGAGATGTATCAATATACAATCAATATCTACTCGATCTCGAATGATATGAGATGTCACGCCTACTCCAGCACACTTATGAGAGCTGCTCATGTGTGGTTCACCTCTCTCCCCAAAAATTCTATTGAAAATTTCAAGCAATTGGCAAAGAGGTTCATACATAATTTTTTCTTCGAAGTGAAGCCTAGGAAAAAGACGACACACATGTTATAAGTTAAGAAGGGAAAGAATGATTCTTGAAGGGAGTATATAGCCCTCTTCAATAAGGAGAAATTATAGGTTAAAGACTATGAAGAGAGTATTAATATGACTACCCTGATGGGAGGATTGTAAAAAGGCAAGCTCCTCTGAAAGCTATTCGAAGATCCTCCAAAAACCATGGTTGAACTCTTGGATACGGTCGGGAAGGTCATGAATGCGGAGGAGGAAATGGCTGCCAATGAAGACGATGAGAAACCAAATTGAAGTAAGTTTTAAAAGTCAAAGGGCAAAGACGAAAATAAAAGGTCGTTGTATCACAAGTTTGTCGACTACACCCCACTAATGATTAACTCAGACCAAATATTGAATGAGATAAAGAATGACCGATCTCTTAGGTGGCCCGAGAAGTTAAAAGTCCCGCATCACAAGAGGGACAAAAGTAAATGGTGCAAATTTTACCAAGACCTTGGCCATACCACTGATAGATGCTTCGCACTGAAATATGAAATAGAAAATATGTTGAAGCAAGGGAAACTAAAAAAGTACATGGATAAGAGGGGTGATCGAGACGACATGAGAAAAAGAAGAGACGATAGGTGTAAAATTGATTATCCAATAAATAAGGATTATGATGCATCAGACGATTATGAAGAGGCCTACCCTGACCTCCCACCGAAGATAACTGATATAAAGGGTTGACTGTATTCTATTTCTCATGATTTGAAAATGATATGTGGTGGCTTGACCGGTGGTGGTGAAGTGATAGCTGATCATAAGGCTCATGTTACAAAATCCAAATCTCTTACTAAGACAGAGGTAGTCAATTTGACCGATGTTGATTCAAAGCCATATTATAGAAAGAAGGTAGACACGAACACTCCGATAGTTGGCTTCTCAAGGTTGGATTTCAAGGGTATCTTATCCCCACATAATAACCCTCTGGTGATCACAACTAGAGTACTTGGTCATGAAGTTCCTAAGATATATGTCTATGGTGGAATCTCGGTCGATCGATGTAATATTTTGGGAGTGCTTTGAAGGCTTAGGATTAAGAAAAAAGAGGCCCATCCCGTATCATCAGCCACTAATTGGCTTTAGGGGAGAGAAAGTCCACCCTCTCAGTATTTATGAAACAGATGTCAGAATAAGAAACACTAGGCCGAAATGTCTCATAAGAAAGATTAGTTTCTTCATTGTAGATGAGAATGTCTATTCAGCCTACAACATAATTATAGGGCGAGTAACCCTCAACGAGTTTGAAGCCGTACCTTTAATACTTGACTAAATGATAAAATTCTCGACTTCTTATGGGAAGTTTAAGGTGACCAGGTTAAGGCACGTAAATGCTACATCAATTTGTCCTAGGAGAGAGAGACGCATAAGAATTCCACCACTGCCTATAACATAAACACTCTCGACCCTATGGATAAGACAAAGCTGAAAAAGGGTGAAGAGTCCGAAGAGGAAGAATCCATCATCCTTAGTGAGGACGAACCAAAAAAAATCATCCAGGTTGGTAAGGCCTTGAAGAAAGAGATCAAATAAGAGTTTATTAAATTATTGAGGAAGAGGTCAAGGATTTTTTCTTGGAGTCACAAAGATATATCGGGAATTAACCCGGAGATCCTCTGCCAAAGGTTGAACGTGTCCGAGGGAGCTAAACCAGTAAGGTAGAGAAAGGATCTACTCTAGGGAGAAATACGAGGTGATAAAATACTAGGTGAGGAAGTTGGAGAAAGTCGACTTTATCAGAGAAGTTATATACCCATAGTGGTTAGCCAATGCTGTTATTGTGCCAAAGGATAACGAAAAATGGAGAATGTGTATTGATTTCACAGATCTGAATAAGGCATGCCCTAAAGATAACTTTCACCTTCCAATAATAGATCAGACCATAGACTCCATGATGAGGCATGAACTCATGAGTTTTATGGATGCCGACTCGGGCTATAATCAAATATTCATGGACCTACTGATGCCGAAAAGACCTCGTTCATCATGAATAATGATACGTATTGCTACAAGGTAATGCCCTTCGGCCTCAAGAACACTAGGGCTACATACCCAAGGCTGGTGAACAAAATGTTCGAGGGTCAGATAGGTAAGACCATTGAGGCATACGTTAATGACATGCTGACTAAGAGTCTCAGGGCCGAAACATATGCGGCCAACCTAGAGCACACTTTCAACACGATGGATAAATATTGGATGAGGCTGAATCCCTCAAAGTGTGTCTTCAGTGTCGGGGCAAGTAAGTTTTGGGGTTTTATTGTCGATCAGAGAGAGATAGAGGTTAACCCAGAAAAAATCAAAGCCTTGGTGGAGATGAACACTCCTACGACCATAAAAGACATCCAAAGGTTGACTGGACAAGTTATAACATTGAATATATATGTATCAAAGGCAACAGACAAGTTTATGCCCTTCTTTAAGGTACTGAGAAAAGCTTCTGAGTGGAGCGTGGAGTGTAAAAGGGCCTTTCAGGAGTTGAAAGTCTACCTCGTCTCCCCATTCTTATTGTAAAGACCTATTCAAGGAGAAATATTATATTTGTACCTGGTCGTGTCTGAGTCGGACATCAGCACAGCAATTATGAGAGCCATGAGGGTGTCCACAAGCCAATTTATTTCAACAGAATACAATGGTCATCCTAACAGACTCCCTTCATAGGCAGGTCATCCATAAACCCAAGAAATTAGATAGGCTGATGGCCTGGTTCATGGAGTTGGGATATTTCTACATCATCTCTCAGCCGAGAATGGTCATCGAGGGGTAGGCTTTAGCTGATTTTGTAGCTGAGTTCACATGGGATGAGGCCAATGCAGAGGAGATTGTTGATCCATCAAATGAGCCAGAAAGATCATGTCCCTCATCGCCTAAGGCTAAGACGAGTATGGATAGAAGAATTATGGACGAGAATGAAGAAAAAAGATTTGTATTCAAGAATAGAGCATTGGAAGAGGGCATATTTTCTGAAGAATGGACTGTGTGGAGCCTTTTTTTTACAATTCTTCCTGTGAGGCAGGGAGTGGAGCTGGCCTGATAATGCATCTCCAGACAAAAATAATATAGATTATGCTTTGAGGTTCAAGTTCAAGGCATCCAATAATGAATCTGAGTATGAGGCCCTTCTCATCGGTTTCTCCCTTGCCAAAGCACTGAATATAAATCAGTTATTAGTGCACAGTGATTCTAGAATGGTAGTAAACTAAGTCCTTGGAGTGTACGAGGCTAAGGATGAAAGGATGGACAATTATCTATCTAGGGTAAAAGTAATGTTGAAGCACTTCAATGAGATAAAGCTAAATAGTATCCCACGATTGGACAATGGATGAACCGATGTCGTGGCGAGATTGGCATCAGTAACCCAAATCGAGATAAGAAGGTCGATGCCTGTCGAGATTCTACATCGGCCAACTATCGAAGAAGAAGATAAAAAGATTGAGTTCAACTTAAGCCTTGATATAGGAGAATGTAGGATGGATCCTCTCATCCAGTATATAAAAGATGGTGAGCTACCAGAATCAAAGTTTGAAAGAAGAAAGCTTGGATACAAAGAAGTTAAATTCTCAGACATTAGTAATGTTTTAAATAAGAAAGGATTTTTCCTCCCTCTACTCCGACGTGTCCATTCGACGAAGATGTTATATATTTTGAAAGATATACATGAAGGTTACTTCTCTAGTCATATATGAGGGAGATCCTTAGTGAAAAGTGTGGTCACCCAGGGGTATTAGTGGTCGACCTTGGCTAGCAATATGACAAGTGTTAGAAGTTTGTCGGCATCCCTCACCAGCCTCATCAACCTCTATATTTTATTAACTATCCATGGTTGTTTACTGTTTGGGTAATTGATTTGGTGGGACCATTCCTAGGGCAACTGGTAACTACAGGCGTCTAATTGTGGCGATCGACTACTTCTCTAAATGGGTTGAGGTATAGGCCATGAGAAAAATTATCGGGGCGAACACATTAAAGTTTATTTGGAGGAACATCATTTGTAGATATAGTCTAACTTATACCCTGATCTCGGACAATGGAAAGCAGTTCAAAAACTCATTTTTGGAGGCCTATTATAAAAGGGTCAGCATCAAGCAATTTTATTCAGCTCCAAGCCAACCCCAGGCAAATGGTCAAACAGAGGTGACTAATAGTACCATACATGATGGGATAAAGAAAAAGTTGAAATATGCCGAGGGTCTTTGGACTGATGAAGTGCATGCTGTTTTGTGGGATTACAGGACGACAGAGAGAACTCTGACAGGATAGACCCCTTTCATGCTTGCCTATGGCTCAGAAGCAGTGATCCCTACATAAATTGGACTCCTAAGCCATAGGGTTTAGACATATAACCCAGAAGGAAATGAAGAAGACAGGAGGTTGGATCTGGACCTCATTAAAGAAAAGAGAGAGGACGAAGAGGTTAGACAGGCAACCTATTAGCAAAGAACTGTCAGATTTTATAGCAAAAGAGTGAAGTCTAGGTCATTAGCAATAGGAGACTTGGTTTTGAAAAAAGCTTAGAAAAAACCAAATAAACATCATCATAATTGGCATGGTCCCTACAGGGTAATAGAAGAGGTAGTTCCTAGCACATATCGACTCAAGAATTTGGAGGGAGAGCCAATCCTTGGAATGTCGATCATCTAAAAAAGTATTATCAGTAGGAAATTATCTAAGTTTCTTCTATCATTGTATTATTGTATTAGAAGAAAAGTTATTAACAAAAAAATTAAAGTGGTCTATCCCATTCTTGTTGCATGAATAGTTCAGATTATATATTTCAGTTCATCCTAAGCTATAGAAGATCATTTTTGTGGTGAAGTAGCATTAACACACTCTCAGTGGCATGAAAATCTGGGTGGGGCTAACCTCGTCCATGGATTTTGAATAACACCTAGAGGGGGAAACAACGTGATAATATTATCTTTGATGGTAAAAACTCTCTCGGTTGAAGCAACAGTGTAGGACTTAAAGGCATCGTCCATACACTCAAAATGACGATGATAAGGAAATTATGATCGAACATCACAATTTGGTGAATGCAAATTCAAAATTCAATTCATTATGGTTTACCTTAACATCAATAATTCGGTGAAAAACTCTCTCGAACGTGGTGACAGTGTAGGACAAGACGTTTCGTCCATACACTCTCAAAATGAAGAGAGGGAACTTAATATTAAACACCATAATTTGTTGAACGAAAATTCAAAAATCATTTCATTAACCTTAACATCATTAATTTGGTGAAAAACTCTCTCAGTGGAGGTGATAGTATAGGACGATATGTCTCGTCCATACACTCTCAAAATGATGAGAAGGGACTTATGATTAAACACCATAATTTGGTGGATACAAATTCAAAATTCATTTTATTATGGTTTACCTTAACATCAATAATTTGGTGAAAAACTCTCTCGCTCAAAATGAATGTGTAGGACGAGGTGTCTCATCCATACACTCTCAAAACGACGAGAGGGGACTTGTGATTAAACACCATAATTTGGTGAATTCAAATTCAATAAACAATCACTTACTTGGTTATATTTATCTCGTCTAAGGACGAAACGATGTATGAGAAGAAAATTGTTAACTAATGATCTCAGGTTATAAGCCATTCAATTATGGTTACTTATTAAATATTAATAGATTTTGCCAAACAAACAGTGCGAAGATAAGACAAGAAAATATGAGATAGAAAAAGAAGATGATAGGAACAAACAATGAAAGCATTCGTCATTCAAAGATTTAACAAAATTCTTTCAACAAGGATGATTAAGGAGTATACAAACAGTAAATCATCAAAAACCAAAAATTATTCACAAATTACATCAGACAGACAAGGGCTAACAAGGCCACACAAGGCCTCCCAGAATAGAGTTTAAATCGGGATCTTTTCAAGGGGTATCTCGGAGGGAGAAACAACGAAATTATGTGTAGGGATCTGAGTTTTGACCCCATCACCGTTGACACCACCTTTGGTTGCATCTTTGATATTTTCAGTATACTGCATAGATTTAACCTCAGGAGTTTCGATCAGATTCTCCACATCAGATAGGGCACTCGCGAGTAAAGGGTCATCAAAATAAAGCCATTTAAAGTCCTGGGGTGTCAGAATCCTGGAGGTAGCGTGCTTTACAGCGACCCATCGGCCGATAATTTTTATCCCTCTTTCAAGGTATTCAAATGCATAACCCCCAAACTTGTCAAACTCTTTGAACTCGGCCATGGATTGTGCCTTTGCCTTATCTAAGGTTGCCTTAACTACAACATCTATCTCGCCTTGCTTATTGTCAGCTATTTCCTTCAAGGCCTTTGCGTGATCATCATCAAACCATCCAACTCCTAACTCTTATCTTTCTCAACTAACACTGCCTTCTAAAGCTCCTCCCTTAAGTTGTTTTCTATCTTCTTAGCATCTCTTCCCTTTTGGATTAAGGGAAAATTCTTGTCAACCCATTCGCCCCGGCGGTAGAAAGCAAGCGGAGACTATGAAAATGGGATGAATCAAATTAGTACGAGACAACACTTTGAATAATAACAAGCAAGGAAAGTTCGAGCATTTACCTGGATGACCCTATGAAGGCCAAATTCAGTAAGAAGTGACACATTCATAGATTAGAGGAACCTTTTATCACCATCGGCTATCAAGGAGCCGATAGAATCAATGGACTTTTTAGTGCTCCAGATTAAACTTTCGTCATCAAGTTTCAACTGGGCAAGACGAGCAGTGAGGACATCATCTGCAAAGATGGGAATAGCTCTGTCTGACCGAATCTATTTTTTTTCTGGTGGATAATAGTGTCCTCTACTATCTCCTTTCTTTTTCTCGTCTCGTCGTCTCGACTGGGGCCGCCCACAGACGTCTTCTTCTACTATCCACTCGGGGCCATTTGTTTCTTCCAAAACTTGTTAACCATGTTTGTAAGATTGTGGGCCACTATCTTCCAAAGCGATTAAGGTGAAATGGTTGGACGATCTATAAAAGTTCAAATTTCAACATCAGGAGTTTCAAAGTCGAAACAACAATTAAAGACAAGGTTACAATCCAAAATAAAAATAAACTTATGGATTTCAATAAGAGGACCAATATCCAGTCCCATCTCGGCCAGGATGCCAGGGGTTATGAGGTCATCATATTTAATAAGACCACCACCCTCTTCTTAATCTTCTCCTGTTCGTTTAGGCTCAAGCCTAGGTTAAGCTTTGTAGCCGTTGACACTTTACCCCATTTGGGGGGACCCTCGGCTCGAATGAAGAACAAACGTGATTTATGGGAAACTCCCATGCGCCAGATACCAAAAATATCTTGGCTTCTAATCATGGTTAGATGTTTAGTTGATGAAAATAACTTTCTTTGTTGGCTTCCTCACCACAAAGTGGTAGTAATCAGGTTGAGCCCTTATATAGGAGACATTGTATCATGCCTTGAACATGCTAACTAGAAGCTTGGTGCCATAATAAAACTACCAGATCAGAATAAAGTGGAGTAAAATTATCCAGGTGTTTGGAGAAAGTTGAGCATGAGCTAAGTCTAAATTAGCAAGGATAGCACGTACAACAGGATGTACAGGAAGACGAAAGCCGAGTTTGAACATCTGCTCATACACCGCAACCTCACCAGGTCAACCGTTAAACGATCTCTCAAACTCGTCAATAACCCTTATCGTGATATCAGAGTTTATTACATACATGTGCCTCCAATATAAGAGGTCAGCATCACTAATGAAACTCTAAAATGTTTGAGCATAACTGGTATCCAATGGTTCCTCATCCTCGTCTCTTGAATTGACGATATTGGCTGTTGGTACCCCACTTGGAAATTTGTTCAAAAATTCCCCCACGGCCATGGACGAGATGGGGGAAACTTTTTAAATTGGGGGATGCGCAATGTTAACTCTCGGCTCCTCAGGGACTAAGTCATTAGCAGGCAGGCCTTCCTCGCCGGACTGAGAGCTCGCACTGTCAAATGTACGAGAGTCGTCGAAAATTACCTCGACCTCATTATAGTTCGTTGCTCCCATCTCGGCAGTACGAGAGTCAGGCACTCTTATGGAACAGGAAAAAGAGTCGGCTTCATTTTAGACCCTAGCCGATAAAGGACTATAACTATCCGAAGATAAAATGTCAATAGCATCATCACTCACAAACGAGTTCACACTCATCATATCTCCACTTATGACAACTAATGGAGGATCATCTTGTCTCTCAACTATGGGAGGACGAATGATAGCAAGAGAACTTGGAAAGATTGGGCATAAAGGAAATGCATCGGTCTGGCGTCTAGCCTCAGCTTCAGCCTTGTGCTGACGGATCTCACTGAAGAGACTTTCACAAAGTTTTGGAAATTGATCTATTAGTTCATATAGTTTCCTCAACATTCAAAGGATAACCTTCAACTTAGATGGCAAAGACAATAAAAAGGGCAAACAGTTTAAGACATTGACTATATTGACCAAAAGATCAAAAACCTGAAAAATTAATAACGATAAACAAATAATCAAAGGCATTAAAATATAAGAGTAAAGAAAGAGAACAAATCCTCAAACAAGTCTCCTTGAATTTTTAAAATTGAACTATATCCTCATCAATACAATTCAATCCCTCAATAATTAATTCTCACAAAATCTCTAAAGAAAAATAAAAGAAATCAAAAAAACATTTACAAAGGTTTTTGCCTCTCTATTCTTCTCTAGAACCTTGCTGTGTTCTTTCCCTTTTTTAAATGAGCATGGCCTTCATTTATATATGGCAAACATGGAGCTAGGGGAAAAGTTGAAAGAATAAAGGTGCATCAGGTGTGTAAGGTATTTGGGTGAGGGTAATTTAAGAAAAGCACACATGCGTATGTGGGAAAGGTGATGAGTATGTTTGGGGGGAAATGGGTTATGTGTCTTTTAACACACATGTGGGCTCTTTTATTTATTTGGTTTGTTTGAGATTTGTTGACTTGGGTTTGGGGTAAAATGGGTATAAGAGGGCTAGTGGGTTTTGGGGTTGAAATGGTAAGGTGGAGATTTAGGTATCCGGGTTGGAAGATGGTGGTTCAGGTTTGGTTTGGATTAAGGGCACAAATTATATTTTAGAAACGGAATATGAGAAGCCAAATATGTATGGGGCACATGAGTATACATAAGCCCTTGCAGAATTTTTTTACTAAATTAACCTCCTTTGTTTCCTTAGACTAGTTTTTTTAATGTTATCTCCCATGTTATGATGTATAGAAGAAGGATAAGTAGTCCCTAAAAGGACACTGCCTCGTGGAATAAGTACATGCCTTACGGAATGAGGTCGTTGTCAAAGGACAGTGAGCTTTCTAATACTTCAAAATCATGTTTAGAGATCGTAAACTTGTATCTAACCATAAGAATGGCTTATTTTAATTTAGCTTTAAATTATTGATGTTTGTTTGAGTAAATCTCATCCGACATCAGAATATTGCATCTAATAGTGAACATTTGTTTAGTATTAGGGTTCTCTTCCCTAAGTTTTTTTATCTCGATGGACAATAATGTTTTCACCTCTACAAATCATTTTTAACTTGATTGAAAAAAATAATATATTTCAAAAACAAGCCTATTGTATTTCATAAAAAAAATAGACATTTGTATTTAAAATGAACTTCATTATAATGTTAAATAATTCCTAATGCCTTAAATAATAAGCCCATGTCGTACAACATAAGCTTTTTTTCAAATGACACTAATCTTTTATAGACTTGTAGCCATTTTTTTAACACTACAAACTAGTTTCCAAACATCACGCTTACTGAATCCCCCTTCTAAAAATTATTTCCAAATTAGAAGCACGTAGTTAAAGCCATGCTCGAACTAAGTTGCCTTTGATTCCTTCCCGTCAAATATGTAGGCTTTACCAGGATTCGCCCCCTAAATCACAAACTAAAACAAGCCCAAACACACTATGTTGTCATGTTGCACATATCACGACACTCACATTAGCAATATTTTCCAAGCCATAAACTATATTTTCCACATTTGCACTTGTGTGAAACACCGACATGCATTTGCTATGTTTTCCATGTTTGCAGTTATGTCAAATGCACACTCACAATTTCTATATTTTTCGTATTCACACTTTTGTCAAACACTCTAATGCATTGTTATATTTTCCATACACTTATGTCAAATCACTCTCAGATATTATATTTTCCCCATATTTTCACTTATGTTAAACACATGCACAAATTTTCCATCTTTGCCATATTCGCACTTATATCAAACACTCGCACATTCTGTTATTTTTTTCTTGTTCACACATATGTTAGATGCATGCTCATATTTTATATATTTTCCATATTCGCACTTATGTTAAACACATGCATGTAATTACATTGTAACTACACACAAGCAAGTCGAACAAGCCTATTACATCACTGTGACAAACATAACATATTGTATTCTCATTAATACCTAAAGAGCATCTTAATACCTTCCATCACCGTCATCTTGTCCCCATACACATAGCTCTTATTCCGCATATAGATCAACAGCTTGCATGTAGACCTATAGGTCTAAATAATATCTTGTCTATTTTAAGGAAAATAGACTAGTGAGTCTAAAAAATACACATTCAAGAGTCCATGAACATCCTAATCTTGGACAGACCCGACAATTAAGAAATATATGCATGCGCATGGGCAAAGACCTCGCTCTCAAAGGTCGAGGTTCTCTAAATGGTGGCTCTGTTTGGGAGTAAGTGTTTTAGTGGACTAAGCTCAATTTCATGCGAATACATATTGTTACGCGTGCCATACACATACATTTTCTTCATGTTCACATATGTAGGTACATATATACTTTTGTCTCTTGATATAGTTATCATATTTAGGATTTCACCCTAGGTTACAATGATAGGACCATGCTACCATAGGGTAGTCCTAGAATTTATGTTTCTATATTTACATACAACATAAATAACATTTTATCATTTCATATATTTAATACAAGAAAAAAAACTAAAGTTACGCTACATTCACTTATGATTTCACTACAAATTGCATACCCTTTTTATCAGTATAAGCTACCTAAGAAGTACCTATCCTCATTATGGACTATTCATGGTGCTCTTTGGCCTAGTACCTTCAGGTATAACAATGGCCCTTCAATTATCGACCACCGCCATTTTCAAAGTTTTGGGATTATATCAAGGGGTTTGCTGCATGAGGGATTCACCTGTAATATTATAGTTACTTACATTAACCTAGCATATGCATTAGCATTACACCTTAGGATATAATTACATATTGTTTTTAAATATGGTTACATATTCCCCTTCATGGGTTGCGCATAACACTATATCCTTCCTGAGAAGTAGATAATATACTACTCAAGCAAGGATGGAAGATATATACACTCTAACATAAAACATGAGACATTCCTCTAAAATCCCCTTGTTACCTTTATAAGGTCGAAACTATCATCGTGTTAATTTGCATTAAACCGTTTTAGCTACTCAGTATGGAGTGATACAACCCCAACACAAGGATAACCCTTCTACATGGATACTTATATGATTTTTCCAACTCCGATCGGACCACAAACCCATAAAAGAGAAGGAATTCACCCTTCGATTTGCATTCGTGGACCATAAGTTCATACTTGAGAGTAGGATACACCACTATTGTGTTTATGCATCGTGAGACTACTTATATCTCTCCTTGGATCATCCTAAGTTACTGTCCATTGAAATAGGAATCGCAAGATCTTTAATTGATAGGTACAATTTTCTTTATTAGAGTTTGCGCATGTGTGTATATACATATCCTTCTTCTACGACTTTACATCAATTCATATACTCGTTGCATACCTCTTCTTCAACCCTCCCTAAAATTGGGTCCAGCACCTCATATTGATGAACAAGGGTAAATGTAAAGCTCTAGCACGAACCACATGGAAATGAGAATAGGGTAATAATAAATGTATAATTGAACCTTAGAGTTCCCATCCTATGGCAGAAGAGTTATATCCCAAAGACCTTTGAAATATAATAACAGAGCATCAGCTAAGGATAACATTAACGCACCCCGTCAAAATCAACTCTCCAATACAACTGACAAAAATCATAGAACTACCAACCATGCACCTGTCAGCCTAACAGCATCCCTTCATCCTATATGTCATGGAAGAACCTAATTCCACCATAATGTCTGTCGCATGCCAATCAACCCGTATCCCTCCCCTAGCACTATATAACGAGTCAAAACCAGAGGTAGAACCCATAGCAAAAAGTTCCCCACTTCAATATTTTATTAAGCTTAAGAAAGATACTGAAAATCTACAAGATAAATTTCATGACCTCAAATCTACCAACGAGTTGGAGACATCTAGCAACTGCCACTATACCATGTGTTAAGGATTCCATCTAATTTCAAAATTACAGACATGTAGAAATTCAATGGTTTGGGTCAATCAATAACACATCTGCACAATTACATTATTTCCATGCAAGAAGGGGGTTAGGCGACAATGTCATGGCATTGATGCTCCAACAAACCCTATTTTGAGGATAACTCAAATGGTTTCTCTCTATCAAGGACACCCGCAATTGATGTTTGTCAATAATTTATCTACCAATGCCAATACAACAAAGATTTGGAAATCACTAAGCGATACCTGGAACTTACACTACAAGAGATCACAGAAGGATGTGGAACTTTCCTAACCCCACGGAGGGAATAAGGCGGAGTTGATGACTCAACTCCCATCAGAATGAGAAAACGTCAGCATTATACATAGAAACCTCCTCTTAATGTATCCAGAATAGTTCCAGAATCAATCAGTATTGTACAGACAAATCTTTATCAAAGCTCTAATACATGCATGGACGAAATAGAGGAGAACATATGGATAAGAAACACTCAGTCCCATACTAAACCAAAAAATTCAAATTGACAATTTATGACACGTAATTTAGATCAAGCTTCTACGCCACTACTTCGCATGACTTAATCTTTGTATACGAAAAAGTTCCCTGGTCCATTACCTCAGCACCAAGGGGCCCACATCAAAGACGATCCTACTTTAACTTCCATGCTTCTATGGGAAAATCTTCCAAACCCTTAAAAGGGTCGTTTATCTTACACCTTTACCCCGTAAGACTTTTTCTAACCTATTTTCAACACACCGCCGCACAAATTAACGTTTCAAACACCATTAGTCAATAAGCCACACTACTAATTAGGACTGTTTTTTCGATTTTGGAATGTATATAAGGTTTTCGATTTCAGATTTTCGATTCTTCCGAAAAAAATCGGATCGAACATTGGAAATAATTCTGAATTGCCGATTTTCCGATTTTTCCGATCCGATTTTTTCGAATTATTTCCAATTTTTTTCGAAATATTTTTCGATTTCCAATTTTTCAATTTTTTTAAACATTCTCATGTGTCCCAAATCGACTAGGAGATGAAGAAAGACTAAAAAAAGTCCTCTATAAAACGAGAATATCCCTCTACCCTCTACACAAATGAAAAAAATGGTTAAATCCTTATATATTTACATGTTGGGTTAAATCTTTTTTTCGATTTCTTTAAAATGAGAATTTCGAGTAATCGAAAATCCTATATTAATTTTTTTGAAATTTTTGAATTTCCAAAATTTCTGAATTTTTAGTATATTTTTTGAATTTTCGATTTTTTGATTTTTCTGATTTCGGAAATTTTTTTGATTTTTCGAAAAAATTGGATAGGAACAAATATTTTATTTCCGAAAAATCGGATTTTTTTCCGAAGGGTCATTTTTCGATCCGACCGAAATACAGCCCTACTACTAACCAATGCTTCAATCTTCAAGACGCTATGTAGGATATCATAGACAAAGGGTTCATGTGTGTGATATGGCCTCTCTAACACCCCCTGTTTTTATTAAATAATTAGAATATTCGAGAAAAATAAATTTTTGAATTTAATAATTTTTTATTGGCTAAATATGCTGATTATGATTTTAGAAGGATAAAACTTCAAGCGAAATAGAAATCGGAGTTAAAACAGATTTTGTATGAATTTTTAATATTTTGCCTTATGGCATTTTTAAGGCAAACTGTCAGATTTTAGGCATGATCGATTGATCGAAGATTTTCATAGATCAATCGATACCTTCAGAAAATGTGCGCTGAAAGTTGTTTTTAATTAGAGTTTGTGTAGGATTAGAATTCCTAATCACTATATAACCTTGTTAATCCGTAGGGGGACTTCTCATAATCAATTTTTCTCAAGTTTTTCACCAGAGAACACTTCCAAATATTTTTCCTCTCACTCACAATCATGAACCTTCTTCATAATAAAGTTTTGTCACAAGTTTTGGGAGGCTTAATTGGGGCTTAATCAAGATTGATTCAAGAACACTTCTTTGCTAATTTTTCGAGAGGAATCCAACCGTGCTACCAGTTTTTCTTCAACTTAATCTCAGGCATGAATACTCTATTCTTTTCCTTTAGTATTATACGTTTTAAGTGTCGCCTAAACACTTAATTACATGTTTTCTTAAAAATAATTAGTAACTTAATTAGAAAAAGTGGACACTAATTATGGAGTTATTTTATAAAATCCTTTAATCTGAATAATATTCATAACCCTTTGGGTACGTAGGATTCATGAGTGATTTTGAGTTTTATTAGTGTAGGTTGCAGTAGAAATATCCTAATTTTAAAATAAATGGATTTGGGGCGTATAACTCATGTAATTAGTGTTGAAACAATGAAATTAGAATTTTGATGTTTTAAATGATGAAATAGCGATATATTTAATTTAAATAATTATGTCAGATTAATTTGGGTGTTTATGACGATGAGATAATTAAATTAATATTTAATTGAATTAGACTATCATGTGTAGTTTTATACGTTGATTAATTATGCTTGTTTGTGTGACTTGTTGGTATTATTATATTGCCTTTGTGACAACAGATTTTTGGGTAATTTTGTACTCCCTATATTTTAGGATGCCTTCTAGGTATGTGACTAGTGGGTAGGCCTTTGATGATTTACGCATTCTAGGTATGGGACTAGTGATGATAGATTATTAGGACATTATTATGTCGGGGGTGGGATGATTTTTGATACTTTATCGTTGTTACTCTAGCCTAGGCATGAGACTAGGTCGAGATTTAAGTTAGAAATTTATCATATACATACGGAAGGACGTATTGATAACTTGGGGACCCTTAGGTACGAGACTAAAGGGTATTTCGAGGATCTCACATCAATTAAAAGGGTGGGGTGATTACAAATTAAGAAATTGAGAATTAATGCCTAAGATAAATTCGGGTATTAAAATTTGTGGCGACATAATGTGTCGGGGCGACACTTTAAATGGGCAGAGGACGATTTATGTCCTGTCGTGTGTGGAACCTTGCCATATGTCGGGGCCGACAGTTTAAACGTCAGAGGATGATTGATAAGGGGAAGTGTGACACTTTAATAAAATAAAATAAAAGTGAGAACAATAAAATTGGTTAATTTAATTAAATTAATATCGTGGTACTTGAAAATTTAAAATCATATTGGTGTGCCTTTATAAATAGGGATTTCTGCGGATAGTTAGTGATTTATATTTATCGTGTTTAATCATCCCGTTTAATTTAAAATATTCTATTGTGATATTTATTGCGTATAATGCTACTGTTTGGGTTCAAGGATCCTATTTGAGGGGAGTAGTGTGTATTCTTGCTCGGGGCTTTGGCTCTGACCCATGCGTTGAATAATCTTTTTCGGGATTAGAATTGGAGAAGTTGCATAAGTTTATCGGAGTTATCATTTGGAGGTGCAGCTGGAGTTATTTATTTTATGGCATAGTTTAGTTAGACTTTCTTTTCCAATCGTATTTAATTATGAGATTTCATTGGAGTTTTATTGGGCCATTCGGTTTCAAAGTTGTTTAGAGGATTTATATTGGATTATTCAGATCTTTATTTTTCAGGTTTTATTTAATCATTTTTGGAGATTGGATTTATTTGGAGTTAGCATGTGATGAATCTTTTATCGCTTAGTGGTTTATGATCATTTGATATTGATTCAATTATTTATCTTATGGACTGATTATTTATGTCTTACATCTGTCTTATGCTAAGAATGGTATTTATTTAGTTCGTGCCCGGCATAGTTCGGCGGCGGTGGCTGGCCACCCCGTCTGTCGAATTTTGCAGGGTGTGACAAATGGTATCAAAGTATGGTCTTAGGTCTCGTAGGTTATGAGTCCGTTTAACTTCCTCGTTACCGATCTTTGATTTCCTTCGTTGATTCGTACTTCTTAAGGTAGAGGGTCTAGCATACGAGTTAGATGTGTTTCTTAGAGATGTGAAACTTTGTGCTAAGAACGTCGTAGGCATTGAGTTTGGAAATAGTAAGCTTAATGTGAGGGTCCTTAAAATGGGTTTTGGAGACGATAATTATTTTGGAGATTTTAGTACAGATGTTAGGTATCGTATGTATTGATTTTTGATGTTGAGATTTAATTTGAGGACGTTAGCATTTTAATGACTTTCGGATATAGGATCGAGTGGGGCATTTGTGAGAGCGTGTGGTACGCCATTATTTTCATTGTTATGCGTATGCATATAGGCAATATATATATTATTTTGTTGTTCGTGGGGTAGGTGGGCATAGGATTAGGTGTATGGGCGCCCAATTATGGCATTCTATGGGTAGGCATATGTGAGCCTTATTTTATTTTGCGAGATTTTTGCGTTGATGAGTATGCTTCGTCTAATTTTGAGGACGAAATTCTTTGCTAGTGGGGAAGTATGTAACATCCCGCGTTTTTATTAATTAATTTAATTAAATAATTAGAATATTCGAGAAAAATAAATTTTTGAATTTAATAATTTTTATTGGCTAAATATGTTGGTTATGATTTTAGAAGAATAAAACTTCAAGCGAAATTAAAATCGGAGTTAAAACGAATTTTATATGAATTTTTAATATTTTGTCTTATGGCATTTTTAAGGGAAACTATCAGATTTTAGGCATGATCGATCGATCGATGATTTTCATAGATCGATCGATGCCTTCAAAAAACGTGCGCTGAAAGTTATTTTTAATTAGAGTTTGTGTAGGATCAAGACTCCTAATCACTATATAACCTTGTTAATCCGTAGGGGGCTTCTCATAATCACTTTTTCTTAAGTTTTTCACCAGAGAACACTTCCAAATATTCTTCCTCTCACTCATAATCATCAACCTTCATCATAATCAAGTTTTTTCACGAGTTTTGGGAAGCTTAATTGTGGCTTAATCAAGATTGATTCAAGAACTCTTATTTGCTAATTTTTCGAGAGGAATCCAACCGTGCTACCAGTTTTTCTTCAACTTAATCTCAGGCATGAATACTCTATTCTTTTCCTTTAATATTATGCGTTTTAAGTGTCGCTTAAATACTTAATTACATGTTTTCTTAAAAATAATTATTAACTTAATTAGAAAAAGTGGAGATCTGAATAATATTCATAACCCTTTGGGTACGTAGGATTCATGAGTGATTTTGGGTTTTATTGGTGTAAGTTGCATGTCGAAAAATCCTGATTTTAAAATAAATGGATTTGGGGGCGGATAACTCATGTAATTTGTGTTGAAACAATGAAATTAGAATTTTGATTTTTTAAATGATGAAATAGCGATATATTTAATTCAAATAATTATATCAGATTAATTTGGGTGTTTATGGCGATGAGATAATTAAATTAATATTTAATTGAATTGAACTATCATGCGTAGTTTTATACGTTGGTTAATTATGCTTGTGTTGTGTGACTTGTTGGCATTATTATATTGCCTTTGTGACGACGAATTTTTGGGTAATTTTGCGCTCCCTATATTTTAGGATGCCTTCTAAGTATGGAACTAGTGGGTAGGCCTTTTGATGATTTACGCCTTCTAGGTATGGGACTAATAATGGTAGATTATTGGGACATTATTATGTCAGGGGTGGGATAATTTTTTATACTTTATCGTCGTTACTCTAGCCTAGGCATGAGACTAGGTCGAGATTTAAGTTAGAAATTCATCATATACATAGGGAAGGACGTATTGATAACTTGGGGACCCTTAGGTACGATGCTAAGGGGTATTTTGAGGATCTCACATCGATTAAAAGGGTTGGGTGATTATAAATTAAGAAATTGAGAATTAATGCTTAAGATAAAAACGGGTATTAAAATTTGTGGCGACATAATGTGTCGGGACAGACAGTTTATACGGGCCAGAGGATGATTTATGTCGTGTCGTGTGTGGAACATTGTCATGTGTCGGGGCCGACAGTTTAAACAGGTTAGAGGACGATTGACAAGGGAAAGTGTGACACTTTAATAAAATAAAATAAAAAGTGAGAACAATAAAGTTGGTTAATTTAATTAAATTAACATCATGGTACTTGGGAATTTAAAATCATATTGGTGTGCCTTTATAAATAGGAATTTATGCGGGTAGTTAGTGTTTTATATTTATCGTGTTTAATCATCCTGCTTAATTTAAAATATTATATTGTGATATTTATTGCATATAATGCTACTGTCTGGGTTCAAGGATCCCATTTGAGGGCAGTAGTGTGTATTCTTACTCGAGGCTTTGGCTCTGACCCATGCGTTGAATAATCTTTTTCAGGATTAGAATTGGAGAAGATGCATAAGTTTATCGAAGTTATCATTTGGAGGTGCAGCTGGAGTTATTTATTTTATGGCATAGTTTAGTTAGACTTTCTTTTCCAGTCGTATTTAATTATGAGACTTCATTGGAGTTTTATTGGGCCATTCGGTTCCAAAGTTGTTTAGAGGATTTATGTTGGATTATTCAGATCTTTATTATTCAGGTTTTATTTAATCGTTTTTGGAGATTGGATTTATTTGGAGTTAGCATGTGATGAATCTTTTATCGCTTAGTGGTTTATGATCATTTGAGATTGATTTAATTATTTATCTTATGGACTGATTATTTATGTCTCATATCTTTCTCATGCTAAGAATGGTATTTATTTTTCCCGACATAGTTCGACGGCGGTGGCTGGTTGGCCACCCCGTCTGTCGGATTTTGCGGGGTGTCACAGCCTCCAAAGTCCAATAATCCATTATCACATCAAGAACCCATAACTAACATAGTATCCTGGGATGATGAAGAGATATGCCCCATAGGGATCATTACGAATATATTTCCAAATTATTTTATATACCTTTGAAATGGCACTATTCTTATAACACCCATGGAACTAATCTTGAACCCATCATTGCTATTATTGAACCAGATAGACAACACCAACCCATTTTCAACAGAAAAGAGTTATCCAACTTATTTTGCATTCTCACTTACAAATGCAAACGAGGCATGAACATAAAATTGTGCACAACACCTTATGTGCCTAGTCAAACATATTTCCCCATTAGACCCTCGTCGATGGATCTTTATAGAATGGTGCATGTCATGTATCCTTAAAAGTAGAAGAGCATGATCTAATGGATTATACGTTGGACCAGATCCGAGCATTAATAACCACTAAAACAAGTCATGCAACCAACTTTGTTCAGTGGGTGATGGACCCTACTATTAAGAGGCTACTAGAACAACAAATATTATATATGGGTGAGGCATACATGGAGGCGTTAAAAATCACTAACATGTTATATTTTTATCTATCAAGGAAGATATTTATTCCACCGGTTAGGGACCTACTTACGAAGATTCATGTTTGGACCTTCGGTCCCTATGTTTTATAGATATAAGAGATAATTCTCAATCATGGACTCCTTCATCATAAAATAAAATTTCTATATTACTAAAGATGGTTGGTGTAAATTATTTCAAAGGCATGACCTAAAAATTCCCTAACGAGGAAAATACAAGCATAGCACAACAACTATATGAAGGGGGTACACCTTTCCCCTAATTTTGAGAACTGTAGATTGACTTATGGTACGATTTAAATACCACTGAAGCTTACATTCATAACATCTCCATGAACCCTACCCTTGGAATGGAATGGGATCTTCACCACAATGTTACTTACAATGCAATTTATCATTGTAGGATCATACAAGAAGGAGACTTAACATGGGACAATACAATATGATATTATGCGGGGCTTCCACCGTAGTCGAGTATTCATACCCATTCATGAACAGCACCTCAATCTCCCCAAGTGAGATTAATCCCAATAAATTGACACTAAAATCTTAGGAAAAGATGTACCCAGTGGAATTATCTCCACCATCCAAACCCATAAAAGTGTCAGCTTTGTAGATATGACCACGTTGCATTGTCACAACCAAGGACTCGACCATTTTATTTATAACCCTTAAAATGAAAAGGCAATTAGGCCTGGGGATGAGAAATATTTTGTCTACACTCTGAATGAAGATACATCATTTATGAATCATACCCTCCTCATCACAAATATGTAGAAAGGAAACTCTATTGCAACCTTTGTTGCCTAGGAGATAAAACTGCACTGTTATATTGTAGTAATAATAGGAAATGAAAATTCTTTCTGCGATATCGTCAAATACCACTTCAAGATCAATTTGAATCAATCTCATATCTAACCCAACTTGGTAAGATAATGTAACCAATATTCATAGGACCACCTATCATACCCAATGTTCTTTATACGGTAATGCTAATAAAATAACAATAAAATTTCAATTGGAAAGGAAATAGAGCTTTATTTAGGTGGTTGCATAGCATCTTATTACACATCTTGGAGTCTTCATAAATAGAAATAAAACGGGTATCTTGAAATCTTCATAAAATAAAAACAAAAGGGGGACTAATAAGGTCACATAAGCTGGTAGGTTGTCATGAAAGTGTTACAGTTGGTGCTACTATCTTTTCTAGTTACCACTTACATGAAAAGACTTTCCTTGGTAAGACGGAATAAAAATCCATTGGGGGGAGGGGTATTTCTCCTTCTTCGAGTTCATGAAACGAATAAGCAAAACTTTACCAAGTAGATAATTTTATTTCCATAACAAGTGTATATATATGAGTTTGTTTAGATAATATAACTGGTAATGAACTACATGTAATACATCACAGTTTATAGTAATTTGAAACAAAAGAAGATATCAACAGTAATGAAAAGGGGTAGTGGAAGTCTCCTAATATTTATAAGAACAGTATGGTGATTATAACTGGATAATCATTTATCGAATCATACGGATAAGGATTCAGACTATAACAGTATAACCCATAGTTAGTGATTATAGAGGCTTAAAGTTGTAGCACTAGTTTTATAATAACATCCAAGAGTTGCGGATAAAATAAATCCAAAAACTTTGGAGATATAATCAATCCAAAACCTTTGGAGATCATGAAACCGATGATTTCATTTAAACCCGGTAGCATACCTTATAATTCAGGTAATAAACTTTCGATATACCCATGGAAGCGCTATTTAGCCTATAGAACTCAGGAATTGAGTGCCTAGTTATTGCTTACCATATAGATAACACTCTTTGGATTTTAGGGTTATCACTGTATCGGGTTAAGGTTTATTTGGATACGGATTGAATAAATATTCACGATATTTATGAACTACACAAAACAGTTTGTAAATGAGAACAAAAGTTATGGGGCTATCACATAGTGATATAAACAATTGTAGTAATTCAAATTGTAAGCTCGAGAATAATATTGAAATAGAATCACCTATTTTTCAATTTCGAGTTAATTGTAACTGATCTTCATTATCACATAGGTAAACTAGGTATTTTGAAATCATGAATATCATAAATGTTTAGAGTATGGAAGTAAAATAAAATTCTAAATAAAGATGTGTTTAAAATAAATTTATTTTGAAGTTTAATTTTTAATTTGGGCTTAAATTAATAATTATGAAAAGATAAGTTTTTCCTTAATTTTCTCATTTTCGTTCATCTTTTGGATTGGTGGGAAGAGACACTTTTATTGTATTTATGAAAAAGAACTTGGATTTAAGGTCTGGGGTTGAATTAAAAGAATTGAAAAATTCAGGATTTTAAGTGACCATTAAAAGTTTAGTTTTTATTTATTTATAATTGTTTTCTCGAGAAATTGCTTTCTGGGAAACCTAACAAGGTGATGTAGTATACCATTTTGACCAGAAAAATATACAAAATTGAAAAAAATCTCAAAATTTTCTAATTGGAGACTTGCCCTCACGCGTTGGGTTAAAGCCCATATGCATTTGGGTTTGACTCCACTTGCGCGCGTGCATTACACTTCATCTTCTACCTTAGTAATTTTGACTTTAGAGTTTGAAAACTTTGATTTCAAATTTTAATAATTCTAGAATACCATTTGGGTTGATTCCAGAATAAAAATTATCTATTTTTTTAGTGGAATCCAACCATATTAGTTTCAAGCATTAAGGTTAACTAGTTCGAGCTATTCTTTTTCTATAAAAATGATGTAAGTTTGACTTCAAAATTCATGGCTTTGGCTATAATTTGAGATATGACATGGTGATATTCATGATCTAGGATCAAAATGGAGTTTAACCAGTTTGGTTTTAAGGATTTTGGTTTACCATCGCTCCTGAATTTTGTTTCTAAAATTTTGAGGTCCGTAAAATTCAAACATCAATTTGGGGTATCAAAAGCCATTTTGGGTTGTATTAATCTATTCACCTAGGTTACTTATAGCCATGGCTTGAGTTCTACCATTTTGAAACTGGTTCAAAGTCAGGATTACAGATTCCACCATTAAAGCTCAAGATCTAATGGAGGTTTCTTATATTCAATCTATTTCAGTGAATTTTCTCTGCTAAAACTTTCATGTAAACTCATGTTTAAGACTTATGAATGCCCAAAAAAGTAAACGACTGAAAAATAAGAATGATACATAAAATTATAAAGATACGAAAATGCTTCTTCTTTTTACTCCTTGTTTTCACTAAGTTGAAGTACATTTTTACAGTGAGGAGGGATATTTTTATATTGCAAAGGGAGGTGAAGAGATTGGTGGAAAAAGGAGGTGGAGTTTACCATGGTTTGGTGGAGTTTAACTTTGGTACCATGTGGGGTGACATGGGTACCATGTTTTTCCTATGTGGTACAACTACTCACAGGGCATCCAGTTGGCTAAATAGTTTAGAGTAAAGTGAAAAATAGGTTTAGTTTTGATTTTGGTCCTTGGATATTATATAAGGTGAATTTAAGGATATTTATGTACTTTTTTAAAAGTTTAGGGTAAATGTGTAATTTTTAAAATTGTTAGAATAGTTTAGGTAATTATTAAAAAATACGAGTTCTATGATTAAGTTTGGGCTTAAGTTTGAATTATAAGGGTGGGTATGATTTAAGTAATAAGTTTTAAAATTTTGAGGGGTAGATTGGTAATTTTTGGAACAATTAGGGTTAATAAGGTAATTACCTTATTTTTTTACTATTATTTGTAGATATAATATATCAAATATATATGGGGGTTTTAAGGGTTTTTCACAGCACCGCATTACGTCCTTAGTTTTGGGAACAACACATCGACTCGTGGAATTATAGAGCTTACATTCATGACATCTCCATGAACACGTGTGATTAGAATGGGATGTCCACCACATCGTGACATCGAATGAGAGTTAGCATCATAGGCTCATATAAAAAGAAGGCCTAACATGGGAATGATACAATTTGATTATATTCGGGGACCCCATCATTGTTGAGTATTCATACCCAATCATGAACAACACCTCGATCAACCCTGGTAACATTAATCTCAATAAACCAGCACTAAAATCTTCGAAAGATATGTACCTAATGGAGTTATCTCCACCACCCCAACCCATAGAAGTGTTAGCTTTATATACATTAACACGTTGTGCTTCCACAATAAAGTACCAAAACCACTTTATTTGTAACCCTTCAAATGACAAAGCCTTTGGTCCTAAGGATATGAAATATTTTGTCTATGCTCTGAATGAAGATACATTATTTTTCGATCATACCCTCTTCATCACACATATATATAGAAATACAACTCTACTACTGCCTACATTACTTAGGGAATCGGGAAGGTACAATTCCACTATCATATTGTGGTAATAACATGAAAGGAAAATTCTTGATACGATAGCGTAAAATACCACTTCAATACAAATTTGAATCAGTATCATGTCTAACCCAACTGGGGAAGATAATAGTACCATGGTTCATGTGACCATCTCATTATATACCTGTATGAGTTCCTTCTTGAAGAATCCTTGTCCATTCCTACTACATAGGATATACAACCATTATCACCCCTTGACTAGAGTAACACCCCTTGGGATGATCTCATGGATCCACTTACATCAAAGAGAAAGGTTTGAACCTATAAAAAGAAAATAGATCCAAACTCATATACCGCGATGGATATTTTAACTTTACCCATTCAGTAAAAGATTGATACAACATGAAGGTATCATACTAACCCACGTACTAGTATCACCTTTCATATCCACCCAAATATATCTCATTTGGCCCGTTCCAGATGATATTATAAATCGCTACCTCTACAGAGAAAAGACAACCCAACTATCGAAAAGGTAACACATGTTGAGTGTCCTAAAATATAATGTTTTAAAACATCTTAATAAAACACAAGATAACATCTCATTGCGGGGATTGATTATAGAATCATGCCCATATATTCCGATTCAGGGTTCAATAAATCTAATGCCAAAATAAATTAATATGAACAGCATCTCGTTAGGGATATAGAAGGCATTCATCTTCATCGATAAGGACCTTTATAGATATGGAAAAGTGCATGTGATAGACATTTGCAAAAACTCACAATCGACAATGGATTTACATTCCATATATGCTCACTACGTACCTCCAAGATACTAGGGATGAGAAGAATCAATTTATTACTCGATATAGCAGTCATTAGGCCCTATGACAATACTCGTCATGAAGCCCTTGTCCTGATTAGGATCATGTCAGTAGTCTTACCAATCAAAATTATTATAGACTTTTAATTCATCGACATACCCACCAATTTTAACCTACTCACCAAAAGGTTAAATTTATATTTGAGATAAAGTTGTCACCATCCAAAGAGACAGCGGAATTATGGTTTTAGATATTTATCCTTCAACATTGGATTCCCCTCGTGAGGGTGTAAATATGGTTATCAGTATTTTTTAAGAAGGCAAACCTATACATCCGGCTAACATCAACTACTATATGTGAATGTGAATGTCCTTCATATGATGAAACATATGAATTTAATGCCAAGGCTGGCTCTAGGCATGAATCAACAAGGTTGTGTGAAAGCATTAGTCACTGTGTAACCCCAGGGAACCTATAGACTCGATTATCAACCCATGGATCATGATAGGTATATTGGTAAATATTTATAGGAATATAAGAGAATGAAGATGACCATTCCTCTAAAGAAGCTCACACCCAACTTCGTTACACTCATTGGTTACTTCATTAAAGAAGGGGAAGATTTCCCACATTATGAATTCCCCAAACCATGGTATGTTGAACAAGAGAAAAAGATGCATGTATGGGAGATCTTCGATAATAACTCAACTATGATCTTCGATAAGGACATACACAAGGCCTACCCATTGCCCTAGAGGTAAACACGAAAGATGCAACCTTTCATTTATATGAGGATTATGTCTTTGTCGCAAACCCGGCACTGATGCCAAGTCAAATAACCTAGCATGTCTAATATCTAATATTGAACCCTCTGTGAAAAATTGGACTTTCATCCAATTCGAGCCCTCATCCATATCTTCAACTAGCATAGACGGAACATCCTTCCCTCTCGAGGTAGTGACTCCCTCATTTACTTTTAATTCTTTAGGTAAAAAAGTTAGTATTATCATTAACAATGATTTTCATGAATTTAATATTAAAGTGAAAGATGTTTTAGAGTATACCGACTTGTACATTGTAAAAAATGACGATGATGACATACAAAATGAAAATACCCCCCCCCCCCCCCCCAAAGAGGATACTTATTCCAATGAATATTTATTTTATCTTAACAAATTTATCAAATGCCAAAACAAATTGCGGTTAATCGTACGAAAATGAGATCGCATTGGTAAACCTCTATACCACGGGCCAACCTAAGGTAAGTAACATAAGGTCCACTCTTGACTCCTTTGAAAGAGATGAGATGACACTACTCCTTATCTAATTCATTGACATATTCACATGGTCATATGTAAACAAGACCGAAATCGACCTAGAGATTGTCATGCACCTATTCCCACACTACCTGAGTACTAGCTTGTCAAATAGTAACTCTGAAGGATCATGCCAAAATGGTCTTTACGTTTAAAGATGAGGTCTACAAGCATCTTAGTATCTATTTTATTAGCATTATTAAACAGTCAACTTGGTTGTCCAATATAATGTCAATCCACAAAAGCAACGAAAAGGTCCAAATATACGTCTACTACCGAGACCTTAACAAGGAATGCCTAAAAGATGATTTTTCATTTTCAAACATCAACGTAATAAATAAACACAACAACCCACAACTTCAAATCCTTTGTTGACGGCTTCGAAGGCTGTAACCAGTTTAAGATCCATTCATATCATAAAAAAAAGATGTCCTTCATCACACTAAGGGGAACATATTTTTATAATGTAATTTTTCTCAATCTTAAAAATGTCAGGCCTATATACCAAGATTCATTAATCACCATGCCCCATGACCTTATAAACAAATAGGTGGAGGTTTACCTAGATGACATGATCATTAAATCCAAAGACGGGGCCATGAATCTTTCCTCGCTACACAAATTCTTCCTCAGAACTTAGATCTAACAAATGAAGTTAAATACCTAGAAATGTGGGTTCGGCATAAAACAAGGGAAATTACAAGGTTTCTTTGTGGGAGGAAGTGGAATTTAGGTCGATCTAGGAAAGATCAAAGCCATACAACAAATGTTGATACCATGCATTGAAAAGGAAATATGAGGCTTCTTGGACAAAATTTAGTAAATTACTAGCTTCATATCACAGTTATCATTAGCATGTGAACCAATTTTCAAGTATCTCATAAGGAATATACAAAGACTTTGAATGAACAGTACAAAGAGGCCTTTGAAAAAATCAAGGAGTACCCCATCCACCATTCGATGCTCATACTACTAGAAATTAAGTTATCCCTCCTATTCAGCCCATTTTCAACCAAAAGTACAAATAGGGTTATGTTGGCCCAACACATTAGCACAAATCAGAAAGAAAGAGACATATATTACTTAAGCCACAAGTTACCTCCCTCCCTAATTAACTGCACATCACTAGAGAAAAGTTGTGCTTTTCTCGTCTAAGTCACCTAAAAGCTCCATTTATATATAATTGTCTTCTATATACAACTGGTCTATTAAATGGATTCCTAAAATATCTCTTCGAGGATCCCCCATTGTCCATCGAGATAAAAAGTGGTTGTTCCTCTGGCGGAGTTCAACATCACATACGTCAAATAAAATCGATAAAAGGCAAGGCCATATCATACTGTCTCAGCAAAGGTCCTATTATAAAGACAAAATATCAAAAAACTTGCTTCCTAGATTAATTTATAATGGAACTAGAGGAAAAATTCAAGTCGAAATTGTTCTTCAATAGAACAGCAAACAAATAGTAAATGGTATTGTAAAATTACTGGGCTATATAGAATTATTTGTATCTTAGGTTACACACACAAAGATAAAAAAATTTAACTAGATTTTACCTTGATTAAATTAGTTGTGAATGAAAGATATAGTCCAAATAAATTAAACCAAACCACATAATCAAACCAAAACAAGTAGAAGAAGTTTTTAGGAAAAATCACCTTTCAAGAAAAACCTATACTTTAGCACCGTAAAAGATTTTGACAAACTCGATGACTTACAGACTACTTATAGATCCACTAAGTATAATGCATAAGGTCTTTAAATATTTGACACAAAGTGATGCAGTCTAGCACAACCCACGGAAAGCACTTCTTCCCTTAGTATCCACCGATCAGCCTCAAGATTGCAAAATCCTTTTTTCTTCAGCCGTAGAGTTATAACTCCATAAATCGACAGTATAGAACTCTCTATAAGGGTTTGATGTAATGTATGGAAATTGGTCAAACGATCCACAATGACTCACATGGAATCATGACCCCGCTGTGATGTCAGTAACCTTATGATGACATCCATCGAAATACTCTCCCATTTTCACATCAAAAACTTCAATGGATGTAGAACCCCAGCTAGTCTCTTATTATTAACCTTCACCATCTGACAGGTGGTGCACTCGGATACCAACTATGTTATGTCCTATTTCATACCGGCCACTATTGCCTCATATCCTTGGACATCTTATCCCCTCCAGGATGTACAAAAAATCATGACCCATATGCCACCTCCATCACTGCACTCTGTAGGTCCTCATCATCTGATCAACCTCCCATTGAAACGCAAGCCACTCTCAGAACCAACTGAGTAAGACTCTTCCCCACCCGCTAACAACTATTAAATCATCTCCTATCAAGATGGGTCCCATGCCCGCACCTTCATAACCCTCAAAATGATCTCGGGTGTGACGATCATCACTGCTATGTATGCTTGGACTATTTTATCCTCCTGACGAATCTTATCCCACTTCACCTTCCACATTGTCTCTAACTGCCCTACTAGCATATGGCTCAATATATTTTCTACTAAGTTAGACTTCCCCGGATGATACTGGACTTCAAACTAGTAATCCTTTATGAACTCAATCCACCTACACACACTACACCAAAACAGGCGATTGGTCACGGCCAAAATCCCTGACCAAAACTGTGGGTCGCGGACTTGGGCCATGACCATTTCGGGCGTGACCAATTTCTTGGGTTGCGGCCCAAGTCCGTGACCAAAAAATGGTCACGGCCCAGATGGATCACGGCAGATGGTCGCGAACTTGGGCCGTGACCCATGCCGTGACGGGTCGCGATCCTCGTTCGTGACCCACAACCGTGACAAATTGGTCGTGGCCAAAGTCCGCGACCCACGACCGTGACAAAACAATTAAAAAAAAATTGGCCGCGGCCCTTATCCGTGACCCACAACCGTGACAAATTGGTCGCGATCAAAGTCCGCGACCCACAACCATGACCAAAAAAAATAAAAAAAAAATGGTCGCGGCCCAAGTTCCTGACCCACAACCGTGACAAATTGGCCGCGGACTTGGACCGCGACCCACAACCATGACGAAAAAAAAGAAAAAAAAATGGTCGCGGACTTTGGCCGCGATCAATTTTATGCGCGACGAAAAAATAAAAATGGTCATGGACAGAGTTCATGACCATATTTAACTAAAATTGTAAAAAAAATAAATTTTTTTGATCAAATCCTAAAATTGGGGGTCATGTGAGTGCACCGTCGGTTGCTACGTGTAATGTTGGACACGTACGAGGTGTTACAAATATTTATTATTGGCAAAACAATAAAACAAATCACAAATAGCGAATTGAGAACATTGTTAATAAAAAAATATATATACAAACTTACAAATATTTCAACTCTTAATATTTCACAGACCAAAAAAAAATTGGGCAGAGCTTCCTCTATTTTCTTGACATTCCAAACCCTGTAAATGTAAACCTGCTTATTATAAAGCCTGCACGGCCATAAAATTCAACAATCAAATTATAAAAGCACGCACGGCCATAAAACTAAATAATAAAAGTCCGCACGGCCATAAAACTAAACAATAAAAGCCCGCGCAGCTGTAACACATAAAAAAACATAATCTTCATGTTGTAAATCATTGCCTCCTTCATTTGTTCCACGTGCAAAAATCCTACAAATGCTAGGACACAAAAAAAAAATATCAGTAACCAAGTAGTTTTACACAAAATTTAATCAAGCTGAAAAATTGTATATATGAGTAAAAATTATCAATATATCAATGTTTTTAAGTCTAAGTCTAGAAATATTCAAATTACCGTCGTATTCACAAATCGGGAGTCCCGCGACTGCGTGAACAGTTCCTGCGAGTAACATTGGTCTCGTGGGAGGTGTTGGTGCCACACACGGGGCCGTACAGGGGATGTTTCGGGTTTTCACCCGCTAACGTCATGTTTTTAAGCCTAAGTCTAGAAATATTTAAATTACAGTCGTATTCTCAAATCGGGAGTCCCGCGACTGCGTGGTCAGTTCCTACGAGTTACACTCGTCCCGTGGGAGGTGTTGGTGCCACCCACGGAGCCGTTCATGGGTTGTTTCGAGTTTTCACCCTCTAACGCCATGTTTTTCCTAAGTCTAGAAATATTCAAATTACCGTCGTATTCTCAAACTGTGAGTCCCGCGACTGCGTGGTCAGTTCCTACGAGTTACATTGGTCCCGTGGGAGGTGTTGCTGACACCCACGGGGACGTTTGGGGGTTGTTTCGGGTTTTCACCCTCTAAAGCCATGTTTTTAAGCCTAAGTCTATAAATATTCAAATTACCTTCGTATTCTCAAATCGAGAGTCCCGCGGCTGAGCGGTCAGTTCCTACGAGTCATATTAGACCCGTGGGAGGTGTTGGTGCCACCCACGGGTCCGTACGGAGGCTGTTTCGAGTTTTCACCCTCTAAAGCCATGTTTTTAAGCCTAAGTCTAAAAATATTCAAATTACCGTCGTATTTTCAAAACGGGAGTCCCGCGACTATGTGGTCAGTTCTTACGAGTCACATTGGTCCGGTGGGAGGTGTTAGTGCCACCCACGGGGCCGTTCGGGGGCTGTTTCGGGTTTTCACCCTCTAAAGCCATGTTTTTAAGCCTATGTCTAGAAATATTTAAATTATCGTCGTATTCTCAAACGGGGTGTCCCGCGGCTGCACGATCAGTTCCTACGAGTTACATTGGTCCCGTGGGAGGTGTTGGTGCCACCCACAGAGCCGTTTGGGGGTTGTTTCGAGTTTTCACCCACTAACGCCATGTTTTTTCCAAAGTATAGAAATATTCAAATTACCGTTGTATTCTAAAACTGGGAGTCCCAGGACTTCGCGATCAGTTCCTACTAGTCACATTGGTCCCGTGGGAGGTGTTGGTGCCACCCACAGGGCCGTTCGGGGGCTGTTTCGGGTTACCACCCTTTAAAGCCATGCTTTTAAGCCTAAGTCTAGAAATATACAAATTATCATCGTATTCTCAAACCGTGTGTCCCGCGGCTGCGCGGTCAGTTCCTACAAGTCACATTGGTCCCGTGAGAGGTGTTAGTGCCACCCACGAGGCCGTTCGGGGGATGTTTCGAGTTTTCACCCTCTAAAGCCATGTTTTTAAGCCTAAGTGTAGAAATATTCAAATTACCGTCGTATTCTCAAATCGGGAGTCCTTGGACTTCGCGATCAGTTCTTACGAGTCACATTGGTCCCGTGGGAGGTGTTGGTGCCACCAAAGGGGCCGTACGGGGGCTGTTTCGGGTTTTCACTCACTAACGCGGTGTTTTTAAGCCTAAGTCTAGAAATATTCAAATTATCGTCGTACTCTAAAATTGGGAGTCCCGCGGCTGCATGGTCAGTTCCTACGAGTCACATTGGTCCCGTGGGAGGTGTTAGTGCCACCCACGGAGTCGTTTGGGGGTTGTTTCGGGTTTTCACCCACTAACGCCATGTTTTTCTAAAGTCCAGAAATATTCAAATTACCGTCGTATTCTCAAATCGGGAGTCCCGGGACTTTGCGGTCAGTTCCTACGAGTCACATTGGTCCCGTGGGAGGTGTTGGTGACACCCATGGGGCCGTTCGGGGGCTGTTTCGGGTTTTCACCCTCTAAAGCCATGTTTTTAAGACTAAGTCTATAAATATGCAAATTATCATCGTATTCTCAAACCGGGAGTCCCGCGGCTACGCGGTCAGTTCCTACAAGTCACATTGGTCCCGTGGGAGGTTTTGGTGCCACTCACGGGGACGTTCGGGGGCTGTTTCAGGTTTTTACCCTCTAAAGCCATGTTTTTAAGCCTAAGTCTAGAAATATGCAAATTATCATCGTATTCTCAAACCGGGATTCCCGCAGCTACGCGGACAGTTCCTACGAGTCACATTGGTCCCATGGGAGGTGCTGGTGCCACCCACGGGGCTGTTTGGGGGTTGTTTCGAGTTTTCACCCTCTAAACCATGTTTTTAAGCATAAGCATAGAAATATTCAAATTATCGTCGTATTCTCAAACCGGGAGTCCCGAAACTTCGCGGTCAGTTCCTACGAGTCACATTGGTCCCGTGGGAGGTGTTGGTGCCACCCAAGGGGCCGTACGGGGGCTGTTTTGGGTTTTCACCCACTAACGCCATGTTTTTAAGCCTAAGTCTAGAAATATTCAAATTACCATCGTACTCTCAAACCGGGAGTCCCACGGCAGCGCGGTCAGTTCCTATGAGTCACATTGGTACCGTGGGAGGTGTTGGTACCACCCACGGAGCCGTTCGTGGGTTGTTTCGAGTTTTCATCCTCTAACGCCATGTTTTTGCTAAGTCTAGAAATAGTCAAATTACTATCGTATTCTCAAACTGTGAGTTTCGCGGCTGCGCGGTCAGTTCCTACGAGTCACATTGGTCCCGTCGGTTGTGTTGGTGCCACCCACAGGGCCGTTCGGGGGTTGTTTCGGGTTTTCACCCTCTAAAGCCATGTTATTAAGCCTAAGTCTAGAAATATACAAATTACCATCGTATTCTCAAACCGAGTGTCCCGCGGCTACGCAGTCAGTTCCTACGAGTCACATGGGTCCCGTGGGAGGTGTTGGTGCCACCCACGGGGCCGTTCGGGGGCTTTTTCGGGTTTTTACCCTCTAAAGCCATGTTTTTAAGCTCAAGTCTAGAAATATTCTAATTATCATCATATTCTCGAACTGTGAGTCTCGCGGCTGCGCGGTCAGTTCTTACGAGTCACATTGGTCCCGTGGGTGGTGTTGGTGCCACCCACGGCATCGTTCGGGGGCTGTTTTGGGTTTTCACCCTCTAAAGTCATGTTTTTAAACCTAAGTCTAAAAATATATAAATTATCATCGTATTCTCATACCGGGTGTTCCGCGGCTATGCGGTCAGTTCCTCCGAGTCACATGGGTCCCGTGGGAGGTGTTGGTGCCACCCACAGGGGCTGTTTTGGGTTTTTATCCTCTAAAGCCATGTTTTTAAGTCTAAGTCTAGAAATATGCAAATTATCATCGCATTCTCAAATCGGGAGTCCCGCGACTGCCCGGTCAGTTCCTACGAGTCACATTGGTCTCGTGGGAGGTGTTGGTGCCATCCACAGGGCCGTTGAGGGGCTGTTTTGAGTTTTCACCCTCTAAAGCCATGTTTTTGAGCCTAAGTGTAGAAATAATCAAATTACCGTCGTATTCTCAAACCGAGAGTCCCGGGGCTGCGCAGTCAGTTCCTACGAGTCACATTGGTCCCGTGGGAGGTGTTTGTGCCACCCACGGGGCCGTATGGGGACTGTTTTGGGTTTTCACCCACTAACGCCATATTTTTAAGCCTAAGTGTAGAAATATTCAAATTACCATCGTATTCTCAAACCGGGAGTCCCACGGCTGCACAGTTAGTTCCTACGAGTTACATTGGTCCCATGGGAGGTGTTGGTGTCACCCACGGGGCCGTTCGGGGGCTGTTTCGGGTTTTCACCCTCTAACGCCATGTTTTTAAGCCTAAGTTTATAAATATGCAATTTACCGTCGTATTCCCAAACCGGGAGTCTTGCACCTGCACGGTCAGTTTCTACGAGTCACATTGGTCCCGTGGGAGGTGTTGGTGCCACCCACGAGACCGTTCGGGGGTTGTTTCGATTTTTCACCCTCTAAAGCCATGTTTTTAAGCCTGAGTCTAGAAAAATGCAAAATACCATTGTATTTACAAACCATGAGTCCCGCGGCTGCGCGATCAGTTCCTACGAGTCACATTGGTCTCGTGGGAGGTGTTGGTCCCACCCACGAGGCCGTTTTGGGGCTATTTCGGGTTTTCACCCTCCAAAGCCATGTTTTTAAGCCTAAGTCTAGAAATATTCAAATTACCGTCGTATTCTCAAATCGGGAGTCCCGTGGCTGCGTGGTCAGTTCCTACGAGTTACATTGGTCCCGTGGGTGGTGTTGGTGCCACCCACGGAGCCGTCCGGGGGTTGTTTCGAGTTCTCACGAGACCGTTCGGGGGCTATTTCAATGTTTCTCCCTCTAATGCCATGTTTTTAAATCTAAGTCTAGACATTTTCAAATTATCGTCGTATTCTCAAACCAGGAGTCTAAAATATTTTCAACATAATATCCAACAATCAAACCCATAATTATCCCGTACTCCTTCTAATTATCTTGTACTCCTTGTAATATACTATCCAACAACTAATAATTATACAACAGCCAAACCAAACAAAACCAATATTTATCCCATACTCCTTCTATAATCTAAAAGATTTAATAGATAATGCATATCAATTATATAGTTAATTTAGTTAAAGTAAAGAGTACCTGGTATGTAATGAAAAACTAGTATGCAATTCTTAGATCTGCAATATGTAAACGATGTGTAATGAAGAACTGGTATGTAAAATTAAATAAAGTACCTCACAAAACCCCTGAAGAATTATTATTTGCCTATAATATGTCTTAGATTTACACAAATACAATAAATTTAAAACTAAAAATGTTGGAATAAAGCATACTAGATTGAAAAGTTTTTCACAAGGGTAGGTATGGTGATAACTGAAAATGTTATTGAAACACACAAACATATAACTTGAATAAAGCATATTAGATTGAAATGTTTTTCATAGTTTCCCTCAATTATCAGCAACCAAACGAGAGAAAATTGTTAGAACTGATATATCTGAACTCATAATGGAAGCGAAAAGAAAGTTAAATTCACCATTAAGCACATTCTCATACAAGTTATCTAATACAATTACCTGAAGAACCTTTTAGACACACGCTTTTCACTACACCAAATCCTGCGGTATTTGCTAATACCCTTTAACTTCATCTTCTTCCTAAAATCAATGAACAATATATTCAAGATAACAACAAATTTGAAAGTGAAAATAGTGAAAAACATATTCAATATAACATTTTGATATATCCAGTAGTGCACACAATAAGTATAAGGACTTTGTCATGTTGTCAAAATTCTAACTTTGGAATTTTGTCGAGGATTTAGGATGCCAGTAATAAAATCTTTTGTTAGAGAAATCATTGAATGGATAATTTTCAATGGAATCAAATATCAAACACATATCCATTGGTTACAATACATAACAATTCAAAAGTCAAAGTAAAATGTTTAAAAATTCGCAGTTCCCAAGTTCCTTACAAAAATACAAAACAAAATTAGTTTATCAAATGATAGAGATAATATTATACCTCTAGAATAGTAGTGACCTTTGAAACCTAACTTGTTGGCTTGTCTTTCAAATCGATTTATCAATGAATCCAACAGACAATAAATTAATCATAAAAAAGTAGCAAGTGAGATAACATTAAGCAAATGTAATGAAAACGTTAACCTAGAAATCCACTCTCACAAAGACCAAACCACAACTGGCCCATCACGAGGTGATATGTGTACGGTTATACTCGAATGATTTTAGATGCGATTGGTCATGTATATTCAATTTTGAATGCAGATGTGGGGCCAAAATGTGGTGTGGTGTGTTGGGACCGTGATGTAAAAAATAATTAACGTGTCGGATCGGAGTAATTCCTATTTTGAATATAAAATCACGCAATTTATGTATGTCTGATCTTCCTGAGATATAGAAACTCCCAATTTGTGACAACAAGACACCATTCGATTCAAGACGAAATTTACGTTATATACTATGTTTGTACTAAGATATTTAGGATCCGCAAATATATAAGAAATAAATTGATTATCCTTTTCTACTGTATTAAATCATGAGCAGTTGTCACAAAATTAATTTAGGATTAAATATAAAAAGTTCCTAAATCAGACTGATTCGAAAATATTGGAGAGTTGAGGAGAGAAAATCTATAGAAGGAAGGAAACACCATTTGAGGAACTGATAAACCAAAGACCTGAAAAAACACCATTTCTGTCAGACTTGGAGCTGAAACCTTCTTGTTGTCTCCGTTATTGAAACCTCCAGCCACCACCATCACAACAACCCGAACAACACACCACACCATCACAACAACCCGAACAACACAACACACCACATTTCAAAAAGGTCTGGCTGAAACCCTAACCAAAATCACCGGTGCCACTTGGTCAATTGCATAAAACCCGAACAACACACCACACCATCACAACAACCCGAACAACACAACACACCACATTTTATAAAGGTCCGGCTGAAACCCTAATCGAAATCACCGGTGCCACTTGGTCGATTGAATGAAAGAGAGTGAGGGTAAGGAATTGAATGAAATGAAGGTAATAGCGGGAGTTATGTTTTTCAGATTTAACGTGGTCATGGCCAGAGCCATGACCCACAAGTGAAACAACTTAATGAAATTAGTCAGCCCACCAATTTGGGTATGGTCACGGCCCATAGCCGTGACCCATACCAATAAATGGTCATGGCCCCAAACCGTGACCCTCAATTTGTGGTGTGCGACCCTTTTTCATCCACCCTAATGCTTGAATGAGGTATGGTCACGGTCCATAGCCGTGACCCACACCCAGAAATGGTCACGGCCCTAAGCTGTGACCCTCAATGTGTGTACTCTCTTCATCGTCATGCCATGGGTCACGAACTTGGGCCGTGACCCACCCGCGACCAATCTTGGAGGGAATTTTGGCACGAGTTTGGTGCCAAGATAGTCACGACCTGGTCACGGCCCAAGTTCGCGACCATACTAGTCACGAACTTGGGCCGTGACCACCTCCCGAGCATCAATTTTTTAGTGTGGTAATAAATATGGTCACGCCAAATATTGAGTGGGTCACGGCCCAAGTCCGCGACCAGCTGGTTGCGAACTTGGGCCGTGACCCACTGGGCGTGACCATTCACAGGATTTGGTGTAGTGACTGCCTCATATTCAGCTCCTTCTGCGTGAAATTATACTGAAGTGACTTGTGGTTCGTGAACAACCAAAACTTATCCCCTAGAAGATAGTTCCTCCAAATCCTCAAGGCAAAAATAATAGTTTCTAACTCCAAGTTTTGAATGGGATAGTTCTTCACATGGGGATTAAGCTTGCAAGATGCATAAGCTATGGACCACTCCTCCTATTATAGAAATCCACCAAATCTGCGTATGGACATATCGGTAAAAATAAAGTACTCCACTCCTTCCTTAGGTAATGCGAGTATTGTTGTTGAAGTCAACTTGTCCTTTAGCTCATCAAAATCTAACTGACAATGGTAATCCCAAGTAAAAGGCACTCCCTTACGAGTCAAATTCATCAAGGTACTCGTAATCTTAAAAACTCCTCTGATGAACCGACAGTAGTACCCTGCTAACCCTAGAAAACTGCACACCTCCATCGGACTTCTGGGATGTCTTCACTCCTTTAGTGCTAAAACCTTACTAGGATCCACAGAAATCCCTCTCTTAGAGAGAATACGACCTAATAACTACACCTCTTATAACCATAATCCACACTTTTTGAACATGGCATACTACTTGTGGTCCCGTAAAGTCTGAAGAACCATACCCAAGTTCTCTATGTGCTCACCCTCTATCCAAGAATTAACAAAGATGACATCTATGAACACAATGATAAACTAATCAAAGAAATCTATGAAAACCTTGTTTATGACATCTATAAAAACAACTGGCGTATTGGTTAGTCCGAACGGCATGACCCTAAACTCATAAGACCCGTATCTCATAAAAAACACGGCCTTAGGGACATCTTTCTCCATTATACGTAACTGATGGTACCTGTGACACCCCGACTAATTAAATACCGGGTAGCTACTCCTTTATTAAATTATAACAAAATGTCAAGTTGGTTCAGTTCGTAGCACCACTGTCGAAACGTTTTAATCATTACTAACCACCTAGTATTTAAAAAGTGAGTTATCAATTTTAATTTAAATCCGATTAACAAGCAAGTAGATAAGAAATGCTAACATAATCCACCACAATGAAACGACAAGTATAACCATGCAATAATAATGGAACTGGAGGAATACTCCTCACAACAATCCGAATACTGAAATAAACAAATGCTAAATCTGCATCACTAAATTAATTACAACCCCAAAATCTGAAATGAATAGAATATATAAAATGTTTCTAAAAGAAAAGTGCAACATGCCCAACTGATAAGGAAATCTATAAATAGAGTCAAGATCGAAGATGGAGGCGTCTACTGACAAGATCCTATAACTTCCACAGAAGCTACAGTACGTCATCTCAATGGAACTCCTATGCTTGATGTCCTTGTGGATGGGCACCTAAAAGATTTTTGCAAGAAAATATATTTGAAAGCAAACAGGTCAGAGCCCGATAGTGAAAAACATTTTAAAATATAGCAAGTGTTTTAATGACATTAAAACAATGAATGAAAAATACATGTTAGGACGTGCTCTCACATGAAATACTCACCTCTCGACTATTTGTGCACTCCTAACGTACCCGTACCCATTCTAGTGATTCTCATATCTAACGAGTCCTAAATAAATTCTAACATTTCTATACGATTCACGCTTTAATTCTAACATCATCAATTAAATAGAGAGCTTTACATTAATTCTCGGTTTCCCAATTATTAGCAATACTAATATACTAGAGATCATCTATTTTATCTTTACATAACATTGCTATAATTATACTCACATTTAATCATGACTGTTCATTTCAATTAACAGTATATTATTCTCATCATAAATATACATTACTATCACCCCGAGACTAAGCTACGGTGCACACATACTCTGCTATCCAATCCCGGTACATCACGTACATAAGGACCACGTATTCTGAATCTCTCAGGAATCGTTTCAATAAACAACAATCATAAATAATGGAGGCGAACATAGTTCACATCACATGGGTCATGCACATACCTACACTCCCATGATCAGCAAACTTATTAACTTCTCAATAAGTCCTTCTCTGACCTATGTCCTCGAGGTACTAATCTAAATCCCCCCGTAGGCACACAAAGATTAGATGGCCCTAATCGAACGCAATGAATAACAATTATTCCATTTCTATCTATTCATTCCACAAGTCCTAAGGAAATCCTAACCTCTCAGGGACCTTTGATAACTAAAATAATGAACTTTATCAGTCTTTGTATTCCTTCCATCACTAGAATCATCAATCTATTACAAATTTCTGGTTGATAATCTCGGACAAACCTCTCCCATTTACCAGTGATGCATATGGTGTCAACTTTACTATGTCTCGCTCAACCCCAATCCACATGATATACATTTGATTATATGGCACATCTTACTCCCTATTCCTGGGTTATACAAAAATATAACCCTCGCGTTTGTCCCAAAATCACGCACTTCATAGGCATTTTTTTCCTGGTATAAATCACTATCTTATCTATGTGCAAGCCACTTTAGGCATTTGACTAAGTGAGACTCATTTATACTTTCCAAAATTATGGGATCATCCCTTTCCAAGTGATATCTTTTTACTTGTGCCTCCACCGTCTTCTAACTCACATCGGTTGTCATAATTCTCCATGACCTACACATTATCGAACTATCTTCTTTTTATAAACGAAGTTCAGTCCATCATACCAATTCACTTTTTTTCTAACTAACCCACAGTCATACATTCAACACATTCATAACCACATCCTCTTATATTAGATGACTAGGATGTACCCGTGCCGATGGCACGGTTGTCAAATCGATCCTAATATTTCGTAATAGTAAATTGGTCGAACAAAATAAGGCACACGCGATGCATTTATACATTGAAATATATGTGAACACGTGATATTTTGTACCCGTGTCAATGTCAAGACAATAAATTTGTTCCCACGATTTTTTGTATCCATGCCGATATCACGACAAAAAAATAGTTCTCGTTATAATTTGTATTTTAAACGTACCGCCAATAGTGCAAATATAACGTGTCACGAATTTGTTCGTCATGGTTAGATGCATCCCACATTAATGGCACAATTAGCATATTGATCCAATGTGTGCAATATGATTACGATTTTATTACAGTGCATTTTTGCCCATGAAATATCTCATTTAGATTTGCATTTAGCATTTTTTTATTACAACATTTGAAATTTTAATGAACCAAATTTTATAAACTTTACTTTGACATTCACATTTTAAGTTCCCTCGTAATCCAATAACATTTTAAACTTTACTTAACCAAATTTTATAAAGAAACTTGAAGATTTTATAAAAGGGACTTGAATTTTACTTGACCAGATTTTATAAAGAGACGTGAGTACTTTATAAAATATAGAGATTTGAATTCCATAAAGGTACATTGAATCTATTTTAATGCCTTTGCAAATAGCGTAGAATCCAATCAAAAGTCTTTATCAATCAAAGATCATTATCTTCTTCCTAAGATTCGATCTTCACACATTCAAAGGCTAAACTAAACATTATAAGACTCCTCACTTCCCCACCACGCCTTTCAATTAAATAATTTAAAAATTCTTTAGTTCCAAAATAAATTCAAACCACCCCCAAAACATCAAGGTTTTCATCACATTTTGTAATGGCAAAAGGTAGTTGGAAGAAAAAAGAAAAAAAAACCCTGAATAAATGTATATACGTAAATAACACACGTACTTCAAAAATGGAAATGCAATTTTTTTAAAGTAAAACTTGAATAAATATATATTATTTATATATTTTACAAATACATGACTGACAATTTTAATACTCACATAAAACACTATTTATCCCTAAAAAATAAAAGGTTTGCTTTTTCTCCACAATTTTAGAAGAAGAGTCTTAAGGAAATATATATTACATATGGAAAATGGACAAACTGGAAAAAAAGGATATAAATGTCTTTCCATATAAATTTGCAAACAAAAATGGGCAAACTGAATAAACAAAAGATTAGAGAGACAGAGAGAGAGAGAAGAGCTTTGCCCTTCTTTACATGCACCGTCCTTTTTTATTGAGCCGTATCCTCTGTTTATCTTGAGTTCTGTGCTCCCTGCCACATAAAAACAAAGAATGGAAAAACACCCAAACATAAACTATCAAATAAAGAACGGATTTCAAAAGTCATATCTAAAAACCCCAATTTGCTACGACTCGTTGGCATAATGGGTCTGTGTTTGAAAAATATTTAAAATACAATGCTAAAAAGTTTGGAGTTTTGTAAATATTGGATTTATTGTAATATGTATTTTGAAAATAGGACAATAAATATTTTATTTATAGTTTTAGTCCGTACTTTTAAATAAAGCCGTTGGCACGGACCCATATTCATAAAATGTCAACCAATCACAACATGACACGTGTCCCTTTAATTTGAAAATAGGAACTAAAAATGAAAACGAAATATTTGTTGTCCTCAATCCATAATCAATATTATTTTAAGCGCTAAAAGTACATAATCTATAATTTTTTTTGGAAGATAACCATTCACTATAAAAATTCTTTCAATGAAGTTACTGATACTGTTAACGCTGTCACACATGTTAGCTTAAAAAAAGTGGGGGACAAATCAATCCACAACAGTTTGCAATAAATGATTTTCTTCTGTTATAATTTATAAGCAGTTTAAATGATACATCAAACGACACAGAAAAATTAAAAGAGAGAAAAACGTATATTGAAGAAATAAAAAAGGTATCTTGAAAGAAGGCAACAACTTCTTAGCGATTTCTTCTTAGATTTAGAGTGATAACCACCAAAAAATTATTTCAAAATCAGAAAGAGAGTGAAAAATGTATACCCACCATGTAGCGCATCTCCTTCACCTACGCTGTGACGGAGATTGATCAGCGGCGACAGAGATGGATAAACGGCGACGGAGATGGATTCGACGGATCTCGAACTCTTCACCTACACCACACGCACTCTCCAAACCTCAAACTAAAAGAAAATCAATTGTTCTTCAAACCCAAAAGGAAATCATAGGGTTTGAAATTGTTAAGTGTATGTTGAGAACAACTGACGGATCTGGGAACTCAGATGTTTGCTTCCGTTTTTTGCAAGACACTGATAAAAGCCACGGAAATCGCAACTCGCAAGTCACGGATCTGGGAGCTCGGATCTTTGCTTCCATTTGAAATTGTTTAAGTGTATGAATGAACATACAACTCCTGTAGTTGAAAGCCATGCAAATCGCAACCCCCATACCATACCCATTTCAGCTTCAACAAAGTAACTTCAGATCTGAAACAAAACACATGAACAGAACATAAATGAATATAAATCCCAATTATCTACACATGAATGTAAAAATATAAAAAAGTAACCAAGTATCTACACATGAATATAAACCCCATGCCCGAATAAAATCCTCACAACATAAATGAAAAATGATGAGAGATGGAAACTTGAAAGGAACAAATTTTCGTGGAGAGAGAAAAATTCGTTCAGCAAACCGTGTGGACCATTGGTTTACATATTGCTAGTGATTTAGAAAGAGATTTTTAAGATTGAGAGGTACTTTATCTCAAGCCTTGGGCTTTGTAAAAAAGCAAACATGACCTCGAGCCTTGTGCGTGTAAATAATCTCTTTTATTCAAGAATCATTTCAAAACACGAAGCATTCAGATCCGTTAGATAGTGGCCTCGAGCCTTGTGCGTGTAAATCTTTTATTATATAAATACAAAACCTGGTATGAATAGTGAAAATCCCTTGCCATGTCATGAGTTTATATGATGTGGCATGAACCTTCCTTCCTTTGTTGTATGACATGGCATGAATAGTGAAAATACCCTCCTGCTTTATTATATAGATATGGGAAATTAAACTAACCAGGGTGCCTATAAACCCTATATCTCATACACATCTGCACAATCATCACCAACGTCACATACGTAACTTAATTATCTCAAGATTGCGCCCGCATTCTCGGTGTGGCTATACCGTAAGGTTATACTCGATTACCCTACTAACACGATTTAGTTATCCTTGAGGATGTCCCACCTATCAATTAGTGGTGAAAAATATAACCCAGTGTACCTCGCACAACAATACGTGATTCCACTAGCCTTATGCGATATAGGAGCTCCCTGCTCAAAGTCTTACCAGCATATGTGTGTAACAACTAAAGTGCTATACCCATACCCTAAATCCCAACACATCTCTTAACTCCCTAGATTTGTCGGGTTCCATTCATGGAACGTCTCGCAAATGAAATCCAAATAAGGAAACCCCCTGATACACTACTATTTGGTATTATCGGTCATCGAGACTCGTAGGCACAAAGCATATAATCGGGACACTCAAAATCGTGCCCTCCTTACTATAAGTCTAATCATAAAATCCGCATCTCCAAAGGATCCATATTTACAGCACTCACACTATCATTAAGTCCCTAACGGTGAATTACTAACGAACTAAATCTTCTTCTCCATAAAAAAAACGGATACTCTGAATCACATTGGTTAAGTCCCCACACACTGGGATCAAATATAACGGGACAACTATACTCTCTAAAGTCTCCTCTATGATATCATATAGGAACGATCTTGACCTAATTTCAAGTGAAACATTGCAAAACAACACATATTGCCTTAGAATAGCAAACACGATAGCCTTGCCATAACAGTCCACCATCGCTCAACCCATCGCTACCCAGTCCATACCCAGGATATTATACTCGAATATCATCTCTCACTATGAGCTAGCCCACTAAAACACATACTCTCAGTGTCCACACCCTCTCCCTCGCAGATAGAACCAAAGAGGGCCCCGCTATTCAACGGTAACTATATATATACACTATAGTAATATTAACGATACATTATGCGCGAATCTAGTGTTAATGAAAACCTTGCGACTCACTCGTGTTACACAAAACAACCCCCATTTACCCTAGGATAAAACTCATACTTTCAATTTCCAATAGCTCTGGCAATTCAAATTTGTTCCTGGACATAACACTCTCATCTAAAAATAACCAAAACTTCTATAACTGTTGCCCCTATTGGGCATCCTGCTCATGTCCCCTAACTCGCTGCGAACAATGCCAATACATGTGGCCTTACTCTCCATATATAGTACACCTCTTTGTGTCTTCCCCCAATCCATGGTCCCCACTTATCGTGTTGTGGTTGTCCTTCTCTTAAACCTGGTAGTCTTGCCCTGATCGCTACCCTCGTTGTCCCCTTGGCTCCGCTGGCCATATGGAACACACTGTTGGCCCTGACGGACCTGCCTGAATCCACCATCACTTAGTAGGAATTCTATTGATCTTAATTATTTATATGTGTCCCCTGCTGGGTATCCCCCCATGCGGTGCTCACTATCACCAATTTCATTCATTCTTGTTCTGATGACTAAACCCTACGACCTCTTAGCTCCCTTCACATGAAAGCATTTATATTTCCCTTGCAAAAGTACGACATTGACGACATCACTATAAGTCATCCCAATCAGATTTTCCTCCCAATGCTGGCATATTCTACCTATAAGTCCATCATCAACTCAAAGGCCTCCTCGTCGGGTATGAAGTTCGCTAAACAAGCAGATTCTCCCTCATGTGCGGCCACTCGGTCCTTATGAAATAAGCACTAAAATTTCCTTTGCCTCTTTGTTTAAAATAGATGATGAAAATATTTGCGATCAAACTGCACCCCAACTTCCTCGATATTCATGGTACCTCTCCTTGGATGTGGTGACTAACTCCATCAACATAATATTGCTCCTATGAGATAAAACTTTTTATCCAAAATTTTAATCATTAGTGTCATTATAATTCCCCACACTCAATACCATTTGATTCTCTTCTTCCAATAGTAAATCATCATTCCACATTTTCCCCGAACTCTTACAACATCCACTTCCTCAACAAACTTTGTGGTGACTTATACTGCGGTCACCATTCCTAAAATACTATGTAGCTCCGATTGAGCTTCTCCTCCTGCAGCCCTCCTAACGGCCCTTAGTGGTCGCCTTATATTGTTCGGTGCACAAAGACCAACCGAACTCATATATGATTTGCACCAACTATACTCTATAGTATGAGATCGTAAGTCGCATTATGAATCGACAGTCCAAATCATAGGGCTCTATATTAAAGAAAAAGCAACGCTGAAAATATAGTAAGCCACACAAATCCTATGGACTCTAGAATCTGATGCTTTGATACCATCTGTGCCACCCCGCCTATTTTTACCATGGGTGATCAATCTTGTTATCAAAATTAGGGGTGTTCGCGGTCCGATCCAGTTCGATTTTTAGTATTTTTAAGGATCGGACCAATTAAGCCGGTCCTAAAAAAAGGACCAAGACCGGACCAAGATCGGACCAATTGTATCGGTCCCCCGACCCTAGTCGGTCCGATTTTTTATAGGACCGGTCCGGTCTAAATTGTCGGTCCTAATATTATTAAATTAATCATTTTAAAATTAAAAATTAATTTTACAAGATGTCCAAACTTATCCAAATTTTAGCATAATAGGTGTCCAAATTTTATACATAATATTTAAAGCAAGACAAAAAAATAATGGACCCTTAAATAAAAAGTTATTATGCTAGTTTTTTATACAGAATATTCAAAAAAAATAAATTATAAACCCTTATTATATATATTTTTTGTGCTCAGAATACTTAATAAATTAATAAATATCTGAGAAAGAAAACGTGCTCAGAAAATGTACCTGTCATTCTAAGGTCCCTCTCAACTGACTGAGATGTGCTCAGAAAATGTACCCGTCATCGTTTAAGCTCCGACTCAACTGACTGAGATGATATGGCGACGCGACTGAGATTAAGAAGAAGAAGAAATCTCTGAGATAGAAGAAGAGTATCCCTGACTGTGTGCGTGCTGAGTTCAGTTAGACGACTCAACCATACAAGGCAATCGTCATTTTGACGACTCAACTGCCTGCATGCAGAGTTTTTGTTTGCGAGGAGCGACTAATTTTTTTTTAGAAGGGGCACGACCAAGAAAAAAGAAGAAGAGTAGAGAGAGAAGAAGGAATGTGCGGCTCATTTTTTTGTTTGTGAGAATCGGCCAAGTTTTGTATTGGATAGCTTAGGTTAAGGGTTTTTATTTGGAGTTCTTTTTACAAAAATGACGACCATGCCATTTATTCCCCCTTCCCTTCTTTGAGTTGTTTTGTTTTTATGTATAATTATAATTAAATAAATATATATTAATATGTAACCGGTCCGGGTCGGTCCAGGCCGGTTATTTAATAGAGTGGATCGAAGATCGGACCGACTAAACCGGTTTGAAGAAAAAAAATTGGACCGAACCGATTAAAAAAAAGACCGATAAAAATAGGGCGGTCCAATTCGGTCTGGTTCGGTCTGTCGGTCCAATCGGTTTTCTGAACACCCCTAATCAAAATAAACAGGAATCTCATATGGTTCATTCTTAACATCACTGTCGAAAGGCCTTTTAAATTACTAACCACCTAAGTTATATTAAGTCGGTTCCAAATTTTATCTTTCATTAAAAGCCAAGAAGTAAAACGTTAACTAAAACCAACACAACAGTAAAACTAAATAAATAAAACGCGTCATTAAGTAAAGCCTAAACATCATATAATATAACCAAACACCGAATAAATAGTTAGTTATCCAAAATACAAAACAACATCTGAATAAAATAATCAATACAAATAACTTAGTCTGGAAGTAAAAGAGGCAACACGCCCAACTAATAACTGAAGTAAAGAACCTATTCTACGATACAATAAATGAAGCGGCTACTCAACAACTTGCAAGCTTCCAATACTGCAGCTATGTATCCTTAGAATGAGTCATCAAGCTTGATATCCCTAGGTCAGAACACCAAAAATATTTTGGAAAATATTTTGACATGAGTGAAAGCCCAAAACCATTTGAAAACCATTTATTAAGTATTTAAACTGCAGTTATAACAGTAGTTATTAGTTACCCAAAGTCCACCCTCGTACTCATGGTCACGTACCTCGGCCTGTCTCACAACTGAGTTGATAAGAAGCTTATCACAGCCATCAGAAAGGTCATCTTCTGCAAGGTCGGTTCCTCATTGACCAACCTCGACTGGCCATCAGCAGAGGTCAGCAACGTCTCATGGGCTCAAGTTATTGCCAATATCTTACTCTGCCTAAGATGACGTTACATCCTACCTCGTACATAACCTCGTCCAGTTTTCCAGGCCGAGTCCATATTGATGATTGATATAAAAAAGCAACTATCAGACTCCTGCAACCTCGTACTCGGCCAGGCCGAGGTTACAACAAATGATATTACAGGTCCGAATATACTCAAGCACATGGAAGACTTGGAGCACGTGGAGATTCAGTTATAATCGAATCATTCCCCTCACATGGAGGAATATTTGGTCATCATTCCTTACATATGGCACATCCAAGTGTCCACTTATGATTAGTACATTCAACTCAAACACGCTCAATGCATACTTGGGGGGTACATTATACCTTCCAAACACTATAAATAGGGGCCTTCTGCTACCTTGGAAGGGGATCGATAATTAGAACCATAGCCAAAACTCTTCTGATATACACAGTAGAGAGAGAAAATGAGAGATTGTATCATAGGCTATTAGTGCCCTCATTATAGTGAAATTGCTCACACACTCACAGTGGATGTAGGCCAGATTGGCTGAACCACTTATATACTAGTGTTTCTCCTCTTCTCCTCACCACCTTCAAATAGATATTTAATCTTGTGCTGCCATTATAATTACTCATTTGAGCTTACCAACACCTCATATTGGTGGTGTTGTTTACAGCATCATCATCTTGGCGCCGTCTATGGGAACGAGAAGCTATATATCTTCCTTCTTGAAGCTTGGACTTATCGAAGACTTTGGTGGTGCACCAGTCCTCCCCCATTACGTGGAGCTGTTTCACCATTAAAAGAGATCCTCAAAGGCATCAAGAACTCTAGTGTTTCCATTTACAAGCTCTCTAGTCTTTTTCCATGGAACCAGAGTTACCACCTCCACCATCTAGTGTTGGAGGTCCTAGTTCCAGTCAAGCACCACCCCGGTCCGAAATGGCTGAGGTGGCAGCAACACTAGAGTGCTTTGTCTATCCTTATTCAAATGTAATCGAGACCTTTTTTGATAAGGTTCTCAATGTTGTTTTTCCTATCAATGAAATAAACGAAGATTTTGAGTATCTTGCTGTGCCTTACATTAATTTTTTGGATTCTAATCAAACTTTTGATGATGATGATTTTGCAAATGAACAATTCTTAACTGATCTAAATAAGGTTAATAATAAACAACATAACCGCATTCAAGTTAATGAATAAGAGACTGTTGTTATTAATCTCGATTCTAGTAGCCAACTACGCGAGATTAGGATAGGGGCTACCCTTGACGAGCATGAACGCGCACAACTCGAAGAATTGCCAAAGGAATTCGTAGATGTCTTCGCATGGTCCTATGATGATATGCCCGGCATTGATCCTGAAATAGCTCAGCATGAGATCCCCACTCTCTCAGATTACAAACCGATTAAATAAAAATTGAGAAAGCTCTGCACCGAATGGTCGCTCAAGGTCAAAAAAGAGGTGGTCAAATAGTTAAACATGGGCTTCATTCGTGTGATCGAATATCCCACATGGCTAGACAACATAGTAGCTGTGCTGAAATCAGAAGGGAAGGTTCGAATGTGTGTGGACTACTGAGATTTAAACAAAGCTTCTCCAAAGGATGATTATCCGCTACCCAATATCGACATGGTCGTAGACAACATAGCCAGTTATGCTCTCAAGTCATTCGTCGATGAGTTTGCCGGATACAACCAAATCAAGATGCACCCAGACCACCAAGAAAAAATCGCATTCATCACCCTATGGGGAACCTTTTGCTACACCGTCATGCCATTTGGTCTCAAGAATACTGGGGCTACCTACCAAAGGGCTGCCACAACCATCCTGCATGATCTGATTCACAAAGTAGTCGAGGTTTATATGGACGATATGATTATAAAGTCCAAAACTAGAGAAGGCCGTGTTCCCACTCTCCGGAAGTTCTTCGAACAACTGCGATGGCATCAGATGAGACTCAATCCACAGAAATGTGTCTTCGGTGTTACAAAGGGAAAACTCTTGGGATTCATGGTTAGTGAGAAGGGGATAGAAGCAGTCCCTTAAAGTTGAAGGTCATACTTGAGATGCCACCGCCCCGAACAGAGAAAGAAGTCCGAGGTTTTCTTAGGAAATTATAATATATCAGCCGGTTCATCACCCAACTAACCTCTATCTATGAATCGATCTTCAAGCTCCTCCGAAAGGATTCAATCAAGGTTTGGAATGAGGCCTGCCAAGAGGCTTTTGACCGAATCAAACAATATCTTACCCAACCTCCAGTGCTCATGCCACCACAGCCTGGTATCCCTTTGCTCATATACCTAACCATAATTGACACTGCAGCTGGGGCTTTGCTAGCCTAATACCTTGAGGACTTTTGCAAAGAAGGAGACATCTATTACGCCAGTCGTAAATTGACCGGGTACGAGGTCAACTACACTACTTTGGAAAAGGCGTGTGTCGCACTTGTCTGGGTCACCCAAAAGTTGCACTACATGCTAGCCTTCCCCATCAAACTTGTATCCAGAATGGATCCTATCAAATACCTGCTTGAGAAACATGCCTTATCCATTCGAATGGCCCGATGGTTGATGCTCCTAACCGAGTTTGATATCGTGTACGTTATGCAGAAAGCCATTAAAGGAAGAGCCATCTCCGACTACCTCACTGATTACCCCGTAGAAGAAGCAGATGTCTGGATCTCCGAATTCCCAGATGAAAGTATCCTCTGCACCTCTCAAGACCACCTTCGATGGCAAATGTTCTTTGATGGGGCTGCGAACAAAAAGGGATATGGCATTGGGATACTTCTGAATGCCCCTGATGACTCCCACACTCCCATCGCCATTAAATTGGATTTCCCTTGCACCAATAACATGACGGAATACGAGGCATGCACATTAGGCCTCAAAGTTGCTCTCAAGAAAGGTATTCAATACCTTGATGTCTACGGGGATTTTGCCCTTATCATCGGTCAAGTGCTCAGAAAGTGGAAAGTCAAGGACGAAAAGCTCCAACCCTTCCATGACCACTTAGAAGAGTTAGCCTCCCGGTTTCGAGATATCACCTTCCATTACCTACCTCGAGCAAAGAATAACCTAGCTGATTCTCTCGCTACCTTTGCCTCTATGGTCGACATGCCCGAAGGAATAACAATGACCCCCTTCCTAATTCAAAAGCAAGATAAACCAACCCACTGCTATCATATTGAGCTTGTCTCAACCAAAGATCCCGAACTAGCCGACTGCTGGTACTATGATATCTGGTGCCTCCTCAAACATGGTAGGTATCCTGAGGGTTCCAATAAGAAAGATCGAACAACCTTTCGAAGACTGGCTGCCCAGTACATCATCTGTCATAAAGCTCTACTCAAGAGGAACTTCGATGGAACTCATCTATACTGTGTCGTAGGGACTGAGATTGAGAAAATATTGCAGAAGATCCACAGCGGGGAATACGGGCCACACATAAACGGTCATATGCTTGCCAAGAAGATCATCCGATAGGGCTACTACTAGACCACCATGGCCCAATATTGCACCGCCTATGTCCGGAGATGCCTCAAATGCCAACAGTTCTCCAATCTTCAACACCTGCCTCCGTGAGAATTATACAACATGACCTCTCCCTGGCCATTCTCCACATGGGGTGTCGACATCATAGGGAAGGTTACACCAAAGGCTTCAAATGGACATGAGTTTATCCTGGTTGCCATTGATTACTTCACCAAATGGGTCAAAGCTGAGTCATACGCAGTATTGAACGCCAAGAAAGTGGCCAAATTCCTCAAGAAAAATATCATTTGTCGATATGGGGTCCCGCACAAGTTAGTGTTAGATAACGGATTGCACTTTGAAGCAGAAGTTATAGAAGTAGTCAACGAGTACGTGATTTAGAGACACAAAATTTCTCCCTACCGACCTCAGACCAATGGTGCAGTTGAAGCCGTCAACAAGAACCTCAAAGCCATCATCAGCAAGATAACCGAAAGCTGTAGGGATTGGGCCGATCGGATCCCGTACGCCCTCTGTGGCTATCGAACCTCAATCTGAACCTCTACTGGGGCTACCCCTTACTCTCTGATCTACGATATGGAAGCAGTCCTACCTGTGGAGCTGGAAGTACCCTCGCTACGCGTCATGCTCGAAAGCAAAGTTAATGAAGAATACTGGTGCCAAAGCCGTCTCGACGAGATGACCATCCTAGATAAAAGGAGATTGAAAGCTCTTTATGACATATAAGGGTACCATAGCCGAATAACGCGATCATTCAACAAGAGAGTCAAGGATCGCGGTGTCCGGGAAGGTGATTTAGCCCTCAAGGGGATAATAGAACCCATCTGGGACCCCAGAGGGAAATTCAAGCCCAATTAGAGAGACCCCTACATTATGAAGAAAATCTTATACGGCGGTGCCGCCATGCTCACTGACCTAGATGGGGGGAGATGGCTCATCCATTCAACCTGGACCGTCTCAATAAATTCTACCCCTAGTCTGGAATCTCGACGCGCTACGACTCTTCTCATCTCCCTTCTATTTTAAAAAAAAAAACTCTCTTTATTTCTCTCTACCCAGAACTATGTGGGCCTGATCCTCTGCAAAAAAAACATTTTTCAAGAAAAACAAAAGAAAATTTTCAAAATCCCCAAAGGTACGTAGGAAGCTCATACATCTTACAGGAGCACGACCTTTTCTTTTTCACAAAATACTATTCTTTTCTTATCTCCAAGAACGGCAGTTCATTCTAACAAAAACTAGAACAAAAGGATTATGCATGTCTTAGCGATCGGGATAGATAATTCAAAATTACAAAATTCATCGAAAGGCACAGCTGGATGATCAGAAACTTTCTTATTTCATTAATAAGAAATTACCGCACAGATTACATAAGAAAAGGAACGGATAACTCCCTTCCCCCTACTACCATAAAAAGACAAATAAAATCCCCACATCTATTCCCTATTACACAAATAAACTCTCCAAGAGTCTTACCCACAGCTACCAGAGGAGCCTGCACCCTCATCATCTACATCCTGGGGTCCTCAAATTTCCCCCGCCTGAATAGAGTGTCGTAAACACTCCGTAGACCGATAAGCTCTAACCAGCTTCGAAAAAACCATAACACCCCCTTCCATGGTGTTAAATAAAATAAACCACCTTTGTCCCGTCTCCACTGCCAACATCTTACTGACTACTCTCCTCCATAACCACTTCATATAATCCCCAGGGACATGCCAAACTCTCCCGACAGACTGAGAGGGACGGGTCGACGGACGCCAATTCTCCCACAGAGATCCAAGCAACAGACGCAGGCGCTCGGTCAAAACGTCACCCGGAAAGAAATTTAGTTCCCAAGGTGGCACCACCTGTGCCCAGCTAAATTGGCACAGAAGCCGCCAAGGGAAATAAAAATAGGTATGTCTGAGACCAACCAGCCGCACATATGAGTACTCTCCTAGCTCCAGAACAGGCAGCAACTGCCCCCACCAAGGCACTGACCAGTACAAACTCCGAGCTCCATGCTCCATAAATTAATTCTCCCAACTCGTAATATCCAGGCCATTCAGGATCTCCACCCATATCACCGTCGCAGGATTTAGACAGTAGGACATCTATAAAGTAATGGATGCAAGTTGTGGGTCCACCGGCAGTTCCCCAGTCACCAGCATCAATTTTGAAACCAGGACCAGAGCAACGGCTCCAGTATAGCTAGCATCTCCTACTTCCCACAAATGCACGGACTGCAGCACCGTTGAGAGGGAGATCATTCCTCCAACAACCAATGATCTGGCCGCCGAAGGCAAAATATGAATAAGCCGGGCTAATAAATCCCTGGGAGAACGGGAAAATTAGGGCAAAGCCGCAGCAACACTAGGATTTACACCCAGCATGGCAGAAAATTCCTCATAGGTAGGACAAACTTCATCCAACCCAAAGCGAAATACATGGTCCTCGGGGTACCAGAATTGTACCGCCGCCATCATCATGTTCCACTCAATAGGCCGATTGCGCCACAAGGAGACTCAACGCATGTTGAAAGCATCATAGTCGACATTATAAGAGCACATTGCTTCCAAGGCTGCGAGGTAGTTAGCAAAATCAATGCTACCAGGGAGAGCCATCTTGCCAGGCTAAGAGATAGTGGGCAAGTAAGTAAGATTGCGAAGTTGTGATGAAGACACTCCACCCTTACCCCTTTTTATACTTGAGAACCCTCACAAGAGACATAATCCCTGCAGAAATCGGAGGGAATCCTACCCCACAAAATACAAAAGGCTGAAGAGGGTACCAATCAAAGCTTTGAATTGATGTGACTGGACTGAACTACAGATAGGCAGGATAAGGTGCTTGTTGATCGATAACTCCCCATTTTTAGAAATTTCCCCTTTTTCCTCTTTTATCAAATCAAAAAACTCAATAAAATTAAATTGATATTCTCAACAAAATTTCAAAATCCCTTTTCCTCCTAATATAATTTCCCCTTTTAATTTAAAACTTTCGTTCAAAAAATTCCAAAAATACTCCTTTTTACGGTCTCAGCAGCAAAGTAAAAAGCGCATGTGCATGCATTCATCATTAATAAACGATAATAAAAAAACTCCATTACATTGCATCTATATGTTTCCGTGTTACATCATTTTTGCAGGAAATAAAAAGAAAAAGCAAAAACAGCGGGACCCACATTCTCTCTCTCTCACCCACCTTTCTCTCTAAGAGATTCCACCTCTGCGACGTGCTCTCTTCCCCCTATGGTGAGACGATGCACCACCACTACCCGAGATAGATTCCTCTCCGAACGAAGTAAACAACACCAAGCAAGAAGGAATAGGAACCGCATAGCGAATATGGGTAGTCGCCGAAGATATCCAATCTCTGATGTCTCTTAGCCAAGTGGTCGACACTCGGACTTGCTGCAAGGAAAAGGCAAAATCAGTATCAAAGCAGAGATGACCAAAATAAAAAAAAGGAAAGAAATATAAGAACATAAAGGTATACTGCAGGTCGGAGGACCTTCTCTGTCAAACCCAACTCCTTTAGATCCATCGCATGAGGATGATGCAGCATAAGCACCATCCCTCCATTAGCCCTCCGAATGTCGTACGAAGGAGTGTGCAATCACACAAAAGGAACCTCCAAGGTAGCCACTGCAGATGCCGTCGAACCGTCGCCACTGTGGGAAGATCCCACCGCCCGACTCGAACCCGCAGGAGGGAAAGGTAGGGCATCATATATGTTGGGCGCCATCAACCAGCTCGTTACAAAGTCCATATAGTCATACGGTGCAGCCATATCAGTGTAAAATAAGTAGAACTCGTCGATCATCACTGCGATCCTCGCATCCTCCGACAATAGTCGCTCCCGCCTCATAGACGTAAAAGGCTGCGCAGGTGGCAACACCACCTCCCCCGCAGCAATCTGGCGAACCACCCTCTCCCCGAGATACCAGGTGTTGATGTAAAAAACTAGATTATATCTAATTAATCAATCACAGATAATTAAATAATCACAGATTAATAAGACAAAGGATTTTTAAAGTGGTTCAGCCTTATAAGAATGGCCTACGTCCACTGTTTTTGTATTGCTGACTGTTTGCTTGGAATTCTCGATAATAGGTTTATCAAGAGATCCAAAGTCCCCTTCTTATGAGGAGGTTACATTGTATTTATAGCCTTGAGGCTGTACATATGAAAGGATAATGCGCTGTTATATAGTAGACATATACATCTGTATGATAATAATGTGCATTTAATTCGTAGTTATCTTTTCACTCTCTTAATTTGGGTGCTCTGCACGCTAAGTAGCTCGGACCGCTTAAGTTGCTCGGTATGTTTAAGTTGCTCAGAGCGCCTGAGTAGCTCGGTGATAGTATGTTGTTCGTTGGAAGTATTAGTATTTGCCACGTAGGTTAACACGTGTTTTCAAGTGATTGGTCCACGTCAGTAGACTAAATTTGGTAACAACAAAAGCCCCCATTATTTCACAGTTGAGGTTGAAGGAGAGTGTGGAACATTCTGCTCGAAAACTGCTTGGATTAATGGTCTTCATGAATTTTTGGAAGATTTTCCTTGTATATAATTCCTTTTTGAGCGCATAACATCAAACTTCATAAATATTTTGAATTTTCATGATTACTTCGATATTTGTGCCCTTTTGTTCTTTTAGCCGTCGAAAATGCAAACGCCTTCTCTTGTAATCATTGCTTTTCTCTATTCCTCTGGTAAAGTATTTAAGTGTGACAGAAATCCTATCGTCTTTTACTTTTCAAATTTGTATATTTAAAATCTTCATTATCTCTCTATCTGGTGCCTTCATTCTTTCCATCGTTCATTGTCAACTGATCTCTCTTTCTTTTGTAAGATTTTCTTCCATCTTCTTTATTTACTTTATTCACCATGGTTTATCTTGTTGAATCGTTGGATAAATTTCGATCTGAGTTTTCAATTCCTTCATGGGTTATTTTGGAAGAAATTTCTTGTCCTTCTGATTTATTTTCTTTGGCTGAGGGACACTGGTTCCCAAGTCTTTTTGTAGCCGAATATGTCTTTTCTTTCCTGCTAAATCCCATGTGTTTGGAGTTTTGCCAATATTTCGATATTTTACCTGCAAGAGTAGCTCCAAATACATGGAAGGTAGTTAATGGCATACATAGGTTGAATCAACTTTATGGAACTCGTTTGGGGATTCCAGAAATTATGTATTGCTATAGATGGGTTACCAGTGATACTACTTTCTATCTAAAAACTAGGTTTTCGAATCGAGCTTTAGTTGTTAATCTTACCGATGCCAATAGGGATTATTTTGATCATGGGGTTGTGATGAAAAATTGGCAACGCCCTCTATTAAATGGAGATGACGTGTACCAAGGTCCCAGGTGTCCGCTTTATGGCAATGGGATAGGTTGTTTTTGTTTTTGAAATATTATTTTCTTTGTATTTAATGAAATGCATCACTGACATTAATTTTGTTTGTTACAGTTGACAGTAAAAGGAAACCTCCAAAAGAAACCGAGGTTAATATAAAGCATTTAAAACTTATCTGGGGCTTGCATCAATCTATTGCTGGGGAGCACATTAGATTTGCTTCTTATCTGTTGCAATACAGAAGCTACACTTCATCTTTCATTGTTCATCCTCATCCTGTGGTGGTTGATCTTGATCAGACATCGAGCTCCGAAACCAGTGCGAAAGGATCTTCTTCTGACTTAAGTATTCCAATTACTGATCTGATAAAGAAGAAAAAAGCTCCTACCTTTTTTGACAAGTCTGCCTTTGCCTCCGAGGAGGCAAAGAAGAATAAATAAGATGTCTCAGATGAAGGGACAAAGAATATAGATGTACCCCCATCTATTGCTACTAAGGAAGCTGGCAAGAAGCCCCCTGTGCCTCAGAGTAAGACTGTTGTCATCTCACCTTCAAGTGAGACTGTTGTCATTTCACCAATAGAGACAACACCTTTAATCGAAAATGCTCCTGCTCCTCTGAGGAGATTAAAAATAAGTTCTTCTGAGAGACCAGTTAAACCTATCTCTTAAAATTCAAATGTTGAAGGTAATGTTCCAGCTCTTATTCCTCCGAGCTCTACTATGGGCTTCATAAGATCTTGGACTGTTCCAGAATCCCAAGGTGTTGAAGACACATTTTCTCGTGAGAGACTTACTACATTAGTTGCTTAACACATTACTTCAGTAAGTATCGTTAGCCTAACTCCTTTATTTTCTAGTACTATATTCATATATTGACTCAAAATTCTTCCTTTTTTCAGCTCGTGACTTGCTTCAATAGTATTTTGAAGAAAGATGAAGCCATCAAGGCTTCCATCTCCTCGGGTGGGGTAGAAAAAGCTTTTACTAGACTCACCCAAACTTTGAAGGAATCTCATCAGAAGTATGAGGAAGACAAAGATTCTTGGGAGAAGCAATTTAAGTCTGTTGAAGAAAATCGAGATCAAGCTATGACTGCCTCCAAAGAGTTGGAGAAGAAATTCAAGGAGGCCGAACAACATAATTCTCAGCTTGAAGTCAAGCTTAAATCTGTTGAGGAAAATATTTCTAAGCTTCAAGGTATTGAGCGACACAAGACAGAGTTAGAAAAAAGCTGAAGTCTATCGAAGAGCTCCTTAGGGAAATGACCTCCTCGAAGAAGGCAAAAAGGAAAGCTGCAGTTAAAAAATCTTTTAGTGCTGATTGGGATAAGGGTTGGAACAAGGGCCTGGATATTATGTCTTCTCAAATGGAGTATGCCAATGTTAAATATTTTTGGGATGTATGGGTAGCAACCTTAAAGAAATTGAAGGTTGCTGAAAATTCTGAGTTGTTCTAGGAGCACACTCATGGCCCTCCTCCCTCTCCTGGAGAAGAAGAAGATGATGAAGGTGCTTCAGATGAATCTTCTATGGTGATAGGAGAGTAGGTCCCTGTTGTTGCTGTCGTTCAACCTTCCGAGCAAGTTCAATAAGCTAGCACATTTGCCAAGCAGCTGCCAGTGCTCTCCGAGTAACCAACCCCTTCATCCAAACCATCCGAAGAAGTCGTAGGAAATAAGGAGAAGGTGTAAAATTGTTCGGGTATTTTGTTTTACTGTTGTCTTAAATGTAACCTTGAACTATGTTTTCCTTTATTATGATGAATAAAATTTGAACATCTGTTGTTCGTCTTGAATTTCTCTCTTACTTACTCTGCCTACATCATTGTTGATTTTGTTTTTCATTTTCTCTTTGCTAGTTTGTGGTCAGGATGGAACTCTTATCAGCTCATGATACAGAGTTGATGAAGAAATGCAATGACTATTTCAAAGCTGGTCATACAGACTTTACTGAGGCCCAAATAACTGACATCCTCGAGTCAGATGCTTCTGAACAAGCAATTGATGCTTACCAGTACTTAAAGTGTCTGCTTGATCATGTTGTAGCCAACAATGTGGCTTATTACGAAATGATTGAAGATCTTTAGGGAACGATCGAGGAACTTCAACAACAGTACAAAGAATCCACTATACTTTTGCATCAGAGTTATGAGAAAAGGTACCAACAATTAAGTGCTGACAAGGGATATGACAAGTACATTTCGGCTTATGACAAAAAGGAAAGCGTGCTGAAGCTTGAGATTGAAGATCATAGACTTATTGCCAAGCTTCTAGAGCAGGACAACATCGCTTTACAGGAGGAAATAAAACAACCCAAATTTGTTGCTTCTTCTTCTTCGGGGGCCTTGGTCCCCATAAATGAAGATGGTTTTTCATTTTTAGAAGTAGAAAATGCTAACTTAAGGGATGAGTTAAAAACTTTGAAACGAGCAGGATCTTCCACACCTGCTCGTGGCAGAGCAAGATCTTCTTCTCGTGGACGAGCAAGGGCTGGTTTGGTTACTATTGAATAAATGAGAACTTAGTTGGCTTTAGAGAATCAGACCGTTCAGTTGATGGCGAAGAACCAAGTCTTGGCAAAAATGTCTAAGAAGATTCTGAATTTCACCGACCAACTCTCCACCCATAGTTCTGTTCTGGAAAGTAAAGAAATGCTGGTGAAGAAGCTCCACGAGCAACTTGAGAGATTGACTTATCAATTTCATAATCAGCTCAGGGAATTTTGGATGACTGGGTATAATAAAGCTCTGTATCACCTTGATGCTCGTTTGCAGCAGTCGAACAACGAAGGATACAAGCGGGGGTGGTTGAATGCCTTATGTGTCCTGAAGCTGGAGCAGGGTCATTTCCTGTGGGATTATTACGAACCTGGAGTTCTTGATTTACCTGTACCTCCCTTCAAACTTGACCTTAATTGGATTCCATCCCGTGCTATTCCTCGGATTTTGATCCCCAGGTATCTCGGTGATTATAGTCTTCATTCAAATTTTGAGATATCTCGTCTAGAGCACTTTATTGATCGACCATCCACAATGAATATCAGAATGCTGCGAGATATAAACTTTATAAATTCCCCTTATGCATTAGATGATCCTCCAGCTGGGGTAGAACATGTTTCAAAAGCAAAGGGAAAGAAACCCATAGAATAGGATATTTTTATGTAATGAATTAGACTTCATATCTTGTGTAATCTGCTTTGCTTTAATGAAGAAAAATTTTATCTTTTGTCATTTCATTTTCTTCGAAATAATTTATAGAATGTACTTGTTTATTTATTGGTGAATATATATATATCCTGTTTTGTTTTTAGATAATGGAATTTGTCCCATTTATTGTTTGATTATAGTGACTTGTCACTCTTTGGGCCTAAGCTGTAAGGACACAAATTTTCAATTAAGTCCATATATAGTTTTGGCTCAATTCCGGACAAAAACATTTATTCATAGGATAGTATTTAATTGTAATATTCTCAAGCCTATGAAATGTTTGTTGAAGGGTAGTGGCAAAGAGTATAAAGCTTCATCAAATATGACAGTTTGCGTGCCTCGTTTCTACGTCATCAACCATAGTTCCATGCTCCCAAGGTATGAATGCAATATTATATATATATAGGAGCTTGGAACAAGTTTATTGGGTGTTAGGTTTTATAAAAACTGCGTTTTGTTTTAAGAAAGAAATAATTAAAACTTTAAATAAATGTTTATAAAGTTTTCTGGGCTTAAACAAGAATATTCAAACTTTCTGGTTTTTCGTTCAATAGATTCGTTCGAACGAGATTGTCGTTAAAACAAAAAATTCGTTCGAACGAACCTGCCAACGAGTTCCCATATTAGGCCACTGAAATGCCGTTCGATATGTCGTTCGAACGAACCTGTGTTCGAACGAGATATCCAACGAGACTTCTAACGAGTTCCCTCTTTAAACATTCTGGAACTTCGTTAGAAATCTCGTTCGAACGAGATTTCGTTCGAATGAAATTGTCGTTCGAACGAGATTTGGCGGAAACAGTTAAATGGCAGTTTTTTTGGCAGTTTTTACCCATTTTCCCACTAGTTTACCCCACTATCTTTTTGCTGAATATGTATGTGCGGGAAACCATTTTTCTAATCTAACTTTTCCATTCCATTCCATCTCTTAGAGAGAGTTTGAGGGCTAAAATTGTTTAAGGAAAATGTTCAAGTTTTGAGTGCTATTTTTCAAGAGAAAATATTTTATCACTCTAGTTTTACACCCATATTGTTTATCTAAGTTCACATATATACATATCAATTGCTTGGAGTTTGACACCGGTTTATCTCTTCCGTTTCAAAGAGAAGTTTTGGTTTGCTTCTACATCCATCAAAGAAGAAGATGTTTTGTTGCGATTCTACCCACTTGGAGAAAGGCTCCATGTACGGGTGACGGTGACCATATAAAGTCCTATCGGTGGATTCCTAGACCGCGGTGGTGTTCCAAGGTTATCCGCTAGGAAGAGGTGTCTACAAGAAGAAGCGTCGAGGCTTGAGAGGGATCGAGTCGTGCGTTGTAAGCCTTTCTGTCTTGTACTTGTAATTTCGTATCTAGTGGATTTGTGGCTAGGGTCGTCCGAGGTTGTTTCCCGTCTTGGGTTTTTCCTCGTACATCGCGGCGTAGTGTGATTGATTTATTTTATCTTGCAAAATAACGTAGAACGCATGCTTAGAATAATTCAAGATAAAATTTGGTTTAAATTATCACACTCATTTAATTTGGTGCTAAATTAAATGTTGGGTAAAGTTTATTTAATTCAAGTCGTTTCCTAAAATTGGTTTCGCCTAACTTTGGAATATTGATAATCATGTCTTAGGCTAATTCTAGGACTTGGATTGAATTAACTTGGTTTAAGTGAATATATTAATTGATTAATTTTACTTCACTTGGTTTAATTTTAATTTGTTTTAAAAAATTAAAATTTGTTGTTTTAAAGTTGAACCATCACACCGCTTCCGCATCGAGTTTACATAACAAGGAAATAATAATATTTTAGAATTGGGGGCCTCGCGCACCAACATAAGCAATGGAATGAATTTTATCTCATGTTCCTTCTTAGTTGTAATAATCTCGTCAAGATTACCTAGACAGTGGATGCCCCTGGAGGTCATCCATCTTCTTGCCTAGTTTGGTACCAACCAACCGGAGTTGGAGGTTAATAAATTACCAACCAACCGGAGTTGGTGATACTTGAGTTCCTAAGCAACCGGAGTTGGTGGTAATTGAGTTCCCGACCAACCGTAGTTGGTGGTAATTGATTTCCCGACCAACCGGATTTGGTAGGACATAAATTTCCATCCAATCGGAGTTGGTGGTTCTTGAGTTCCCGGCCAACCGGAGTTGGTGATAATTGAATTGCCGACCAACCGGAAGTTGGTGGTAAATGATTTCCCGACCAACCGGAGTTGGTAGGACATGAATTGCCGACCAATCGGAGTTGGTGGTTCTTGATGTCCTGACCAATCGGAGTTGGTGGTAATTGAATTGTCGACCAACTGGAGTTGGTGGTAATATAGTTACTACTCTGAATTTGTGTTTGTGTAGTGTGTATCACTAATATTCCGAAAAAATTCAAGAAAAGAAGGAACATGGGCGAAACATTCTTTTATTCATATTGAAATAAATGTGTTATATATGGATTTCAATTACTGATAGTACTTGCGAAGATGCTCAGCATTCCATGCGTTCTTGAATTCTTCTCCTTCCAAAGTTTTAATTTTGTATGTCCCAGAACGAACAACTTCAGTTACTCTGTAAGGTCCATGCCAATTGGCCTCCAGTTTGTTATGCTTTTGGATTATTTTTTTCAGTACATAATCCCCTTCTTTCAAATCACACTTCTTCACCGTTTTGTTGTAGAACAAAGTTGTTCGTTATTGATATGTTGCATTCCTGATTGCTGCTTCTTCCCTAACTTCTTCGAGCATATCCAAATCTAATCGTCTCATTAAGTCACTGACAGGAGAATTGAAATTAAGCACCCTATGTGTGGGTAGACCCAGATCAGCAGGTATGACAACCTCACTCCAAAATGTCAACATGTATGGAGAATCTCCAGTTGCTGTTCGTGGTGTAGTGCGATAAGCCCACAACACAGAGTGTAGCTCGTTAATCCAATTTCCCTTTGCATCATCCAGCCGTTTTTTCAAACCATTCAGTAGGGTTATATTTGTCACTTCAGTTTGCCCATTGCTCTAGGGATGGCCTGGCGCAGAGTGGATCTTCAATACGTCAGATTGATGATAATATGCAGCAAATTTCTAGTTGTCAAATTGGGTTCCATGGTCAGTGATGAATGCATGGGGAAGACCATATCTTCAAATAATATTCTTCCAAATAAACTGATAAACCTTGTCATATGTCATATCAATAAGAGGCTCAACTTCCACCCATTTAGTTCAATAATCCGCAGCAACCATGAGGTATTTGAATCTTCCCCTGGTCGTTGGAAGTGGTCCGACCAAGTCTATCCCCTATATGGAGAATGGCCAAGGGGACGTTATGGGTGTTAACAATGCTTGGGGAGTTCTTCGGATGGAAGAGAAGCGTTGACATTTATCGCACTTCTTAGCATAAGCTGCGTAATCATCTCTCATCGTTGGCCAGTAGTACCCCTGCGTTGTTATTCTTTGCAAAAGCGTCTGACCTGCTACATGGGCTCTACAAGACCCTTCGTGAACCTCTTCGATCAAGTCTTTCACTTCGGAGGGATGGACACATCTTTGTAGTCCTCCTATAACTCCTCATTTATACAAAATGTCGTTGGTCAATACGTAATGACCAACTTTAAACTTCAGTTTCTTGGCTGCGAGTTTATCAATCGACAAAGTCCCCTCTTCAATATAGGCCCTGATGGGGTCCATTCAAGATGGTCCCAAGTCGAGGGTAATGAAGTTCATCATCAAATCCTCATTTATGCTTTGACCAGCCAGGATTTCTATTGGGATTGTTCTTCATAGCTTGGTGCGTGTGGCTTATGCTAGCCGAGCTACGGCGTCGGCTCTTGCATTCTTCAATCTCGATATTCTGATCAACTGAACTACAGTGAAATTCGATACAACCTACATTACCTTTGCGTGATATTTGACCATTAGTTCTCCCTTCGCTACATATACTCCGAGAATTTGATTTATGATTAATTGTGAATCACTGAATACAACGACATGATCTGACCTCTTGGTTTTGGCCAGACTTAGACCCACGATCATAGCTTCATATTCATCCTCATTATTGGAAGCCTTAAATTGAAAACTTAGAGCATAATCCATATCAATTTCATCAGGATTGTTTAAAATAATTCCTGCTCCACTGCCCGTGGCACATGAAGATCCATCCATATAAAGTTTCCATATAGGTACTTAATTATCAAACTCTTGATCAGACAGAGTTCCTCGGTGTAATATTTGATGCTTCCTTTTATCCTCCCCTGTCACTTCTCGCTGCTCATTGATTATCTTCTCTTGATCGTCCACGGATGGAAGTTGGTCGGGAGTTAAATTCGATGCTCCCGTAACATCTACAGGTTGCTCTTCGGAGATATCAAAGTGAGTAAACTCTGCGATAAAGTCATCTACTGCATGTCCCTTGAGCGATGATCTAGGCTCATAAACTATGTCATATTCACCAAGTTCTACTGCCCATTACATCTATCCTTCGGATTTCTCGAGTTTGTGCAGAGCTTGTCGTAAGGGCGTATCGGTATACACCACTATAGTATGGGCTTAGAAGTATGGCCTCATCCTTCTGGTTGCTTCGATCAGTGCTAGTGCCAACTTCTCCAACCATGGATATCTGATCTATAATCCTTGTAATGCCTTGCTAGTGTAGTAGACTGGTTTCTACACTCCATTTTCCACTCTTATCAACGCCGAGCTAACTGTATTCTCTGAAACTGCCAGATACAAGTATAGTTTTTCTCCCATCACTGGTCTAGATAACAATGGAGGTGTCCCCATATATTTCTTTAACTCTTGAAAGGCCTTCTCGTATTCATCATTCCACTCAAAAAAATTTCGGAGTGTCTTGAAGAATGGGAGGCATCTGTCTGTTGCTCGTGACACAAATCTGTTAAGTGCTGCAACCCGCCCTGTGAGACTTTACACTTCCTTCTTCGTAGTTGGAGATCATAGTTCCAATAGGGCCTTGATCTTCTGAGGGTTCGCCTCAATACCTCGTTGGTTAACAATATATCCGATAAACATACCTTCTCGTACTCCAAATATGCATTTGGTGGGATTCAACTTCATTTGATATTTCTCTAGTTGATCAAAGGTTTGACCTAGGTCATCTAGATGATCAGCTGCTTTCTTGCTCTTCGTCAGCATATCTTCAACATAAACCTCCATGTTATGACTGATTTGCTCTGCAAACACCTTATTCATCAGCCGCTGATAGGTTGCACCTGCATTTTTAAGTTCGAAAGGCATAACATTATAGCAATAAGTTCCCCTTGGGTGGATAAAAGAGGTACTTTGCCTATCCTCCGATTTCATTTTAATCCGGTTGTAACCAGAGTAAGCATCCATGAAGCTCAATAATTCATGCCCCGAAGTAGCATCCACCAGTTGATCGATTCGAGGCAAAGGAAAATGATCCTTTGGGCACGCCTTATTCAGATAAGTTAAGTATACACACATCCTCTACTTATTGGTTTTCTTCTTTACCATCACCACGTTTTCTAGCCAGTCAGGATACTTGACGTCCTCGATAAAAAAGGCTTTTTGAAGTTTCTCTACTTCTTCCTGTATAGCTTGTTTCTTTTCAGGGTTAAACACCCTTCTTCGCGGCTTCACCGGCTTGACCTGAAAAAACTGCGTTTACAAGATTAATAACAAAAAGCTATAAGTTTAGTAAACTCCGAAATAAACTCTTTGAACGAAACTCTTTTCAAAATAAACACTAGATGTGTTAAAATAAAATTTTCTGAATAAGATCTCTAAACTTAATAGTTTGATTACCCTAAGTTTTTTTAAAATACAAAACTTACAATTTAAGTCTCAACTATGATATTGTTCACTAAAGAAATTAAGAACATTCAAGAAAATTAACACGCGATTTTTAACGTGGTAAAACCCTAAAATTAGGGAAACATCCACGACTCCCTTTACGGAGCAAAATGAAAAAGTCCACTAAAATCACAACCAAGTTACAACCCTAAAGCATGCAACTAAGAAGCAAAATAAAAGAACAGAAAACGTACATACCCGAGTTTACTACACTCTCAAAGGCATTCTTTCTTGATTTGTTCTTCTCCACACAGCTTTTGTTTTATCCTTGAATCCCGGATTTCAGCAGCCCCAACAAACAAAATACCTCATCAAGAACCCAACTCCTAGTGTTCGTGTGAGAGTGATAGTGTTTGTGAATTAACTAAACATGCAAAATTCTTCTCACGCCTCTCAATCAATTACAAGCAATTCCTATTAATTACAAGCAACTTCTATATGCAATGCAATTAATCTTAAATATACTTTCAATTCAAGACTTCGAAAATTTCAGATTCGGAATAAAAAATAATTCAAACCAAATTTTGTTTCAAAATTATTTATCTCAAAAATATTTCACAAATTTGTTTTTGAAACAAAATAAAAAAAAATCTCAAATCTGAATATTCACTACAACAAGTCTTAAGTTTAAAATTTATTTAAAACTATGTTCTTGGAAAAAATAACAACAATACAAAAATGATCCATGAACAAACACACAACAGTCCTAAAAAAATATAGTGTGCTAAAAAGATTCCCTAAGAGGTATAGGGAAAGAAGTGTACAAATCTGACTTGGTTTTCAATGTCCGGTGAGTTTTCCGGCGAGAAAAGAATTCCGACGAGTTCTTTTTTTTTTCAGTTCCGGCGGCGGAAGATATCTCTCTCTCTCTCCTCTGTTTTCCGATCTGACTCCGGCGACAGCGACGAAGTTCAAGGCCTGACGCAATTTGGTGATGCGCGTCACTCTATTGGTCTCTTTTTCTATCTCCGATGGCTACAGGAACTCCGGCGATGAGTAGCGGTCTAGGATCTCTCTCTTTCCTCAGTTTTTATGCAATGACAGGTCGTCCGGCGATGACAGTCGTGGTTTCTTCAATCGGCGACGGGACTGGACAGATCTTGTGGCGTCAGGTTCCCCTCTCTCTATCTTGGTTTCCGGCGACGCTCTCTCTCACTCTCGATTTCTCTCAATATGGGTGGGGAAGAAGGAAGTGTAAGATGAATTTTTCTCTCTCCTCTCTCTCTAAACTATATCATCCGCCACTTACTTAAGCCAAACATAAGAAACCCTAAGTAGTTATGTTTTATATGAGGGACACTAGGGTTTGCTATAAACGGAGGGTCTAGATCAACACACCAAAATCTAAGGGTGTAGAAAAAAGATGGATAACTAAATCTGATTGGCTAAGAGGTGTTCACTAGGATTGAGCCACTAAAAAATATGGTCCATAGATAACCACTCAATTTAGGGTCACGAATGAGTCTAACTAACAAGACACTAAACAAACACAAATAGCCTTATAAAACATAACACACGTGTTTTTTAAATTCTTGTAAAAAATTAAATCTTTCGACTCAAAAAAAAATATTATCCCATTAAAAATTGAACCAATCAAATTTTTATCATAAAAATATACTTGTGTTACCTCATATATATTTTTAAAATGATATTTCAATTAAATGAAAAAAATCATTTTAAATGATTAAAAAAATATTCAAATGAATTTCTTTTTCCAAAAAAATATTTGAAGCAACACCACCACCATAAAAAAATATGCACACATAATAAACATGTATATGCAGTATATGTGTCCTAATTGTGGTTCAAGAGTTGTACTTACCTATTTGTATCACATTGGTTATCTTGGACTGGGATGCTTTTGATGAAGCTTGATGCCTTTTTGAGATAGAGCAACTCGGAAAAATCTAATCCTATTTTGTCTCGATATCCAAACTAGTTGGAACTCCTATATGGCACACACTCAAGTAAGTCAACCATATAGTGTGTTCTCAATCTCTCCCTTTTTATATTGGAGAAAAAATTCCCTTGAGTATCCTGAACTTGTGGGTGAAAAATGAAAAATCTTAGATTTCCAATACAAAAGTCTCTATCTACCCATTCCCATCCTAGAACCGAAAATAAGATAAGAAAATACATTACTCAACTACAATACAGACTAATACCCTAATAAATAGGAAAAGCTATACGACTGGGTCTGAAAAATTCCTGAAAAAAATAAGCACTCAATGGCATATTAGTTGAGTTAGTACAAGATAAGATATACATCGAAGCATGGGTACTCAAGTTCTTCTCCCCCAATTTTGCTCAAATATACAACAGGGTAAAAAGATATAAATAAGGAGAATATGAAATAATGCGACAACACAAACAATAACATATGCAAGGGCAGATATAAGGGGCTACATTAAACAGATATTAGGAGGCGTCTTTTGTCATTTGAGAAACGACCATTCCCTAAATCCTCATAAACCAATTATTAGCATGCAACTACCGAGGATATGAATGATGTGTTGAAATAAGTAAGAACTATCATACCAATAGCATTACGAAGATATACATATCGAATATCATCAACAGATTTAAAATTCTTCCTAAGGTATACCTGATAAATGATATAACAAGCTATTTGAACAGCTTTGATACTCTGGTAGAATTTTCACATGTAGCATAACCCTATCCATCTCTTGTAAGATTCTATCTTTCCTTTCAGTAATGTCGTTTTGCTGAGGTGTCTTAGGCGCACTAAATTCATGTTTATAGTCATTGCCTATACTATTTTTTGTAACACCCTTCTCCACATACTTGGATATCCTTATGGTTTTCTATTTTTAAAAGTATTTTTAAGAACTCATCGAAGGTATGGGATTTATTTTTCATGAACGCAACTCGAGTATATCGTGTGTAGTTATCCACAATAACAAGTATGTAACTATTATCACAGAATTTGACAGTTCGAGAAGGACCCATAGGGTCCTTGTGGATTAATCACAAAGGTTTAGAAGTTAAAACATTTTTAACTTTCTTGTTAGAGGGTTTACTTATTTTCCCTTCTTTTTATAGTTAGAGTTGTGAGTGGTCTGTCTAGGAAGAACATAAGTATTCCTACTCTTTCTAAAATAGTTGAAGTTTGAATAAGTAGGTGTATACACTCTCTTTTGAAAACATTCGACAATAGAGTGGCCGTAGACATCACAGTATGAACAATACTGACGTGTGGAGGACTTGACTTTATTACTAAAGTCTTTGAAGATAGGTTTATCTCTAATAGGAATGGTCGTCCAAGTGTCATTTGCTTTGGGTTTTTGATAACGGTTTCTAACAGGTGGACAGACATACTTAGCTGGACCATTAGATTTGGGCTTTTCAGAATCATCACTTTGTTTTGCTTTAGAAACATCTTTAAAACAATTTTCTTTCTAAGTGTTTTGAGGATTCTGGCCTTATTTTACAAAAACAACATTTTCAAGAGAAACCTTTTGCTAGTATAAACTTTTTCTCCAAATCCAAAACCAGATTTATCGTCAAAATCAAACTTGCTTCCTACAACAATTTCTTCGTAGGACTTTGCGTGAGTTTCAAAGTGTAAGAATTTTTTAAACACGTTTGAAACTTTTTGCTTAAATTCTTCAAGTTCTACCAAGGTAGACTTGTATTTCTATTCCAAAATATTATTTTTCTCAGAAAGATCTTCTATTTTTGTGGAAAATTCTTTAATTTCAGTCTCATGGGAAACACATTGTGCTGTAAAATCTTCAGGGTTCTTCCTAATAGTCTGGTTAAGTAAATCAATATGCTCATTAAGTAGCTTAACCGTTTTATCAAGACGAGTACTTTTCTTAAGCATTTTAGTGTACAGCTTATGCAAATCTGGAAGATCATCATCGGACTCGCTAAGTGTGTCGTGTGTAGTGTCACGTAAAGCGTTACTTAAATTAGGGTGACTCATGCACACATTCAATTCGTCGGAAGTATTCAAGCTTTGACTCACACTTAGATTATTTATAGAAGATGCAACATTCTCAGTAGTAAGTATAACAACAACATTACAAGGCATAGTAAATTCATGAGTAGGCATGCATGCATCATCATCATTATATATAATTCTAGCATAGAGTGACATACATGACTCATAATTATGGATTGACTCATTTTCATCTTCATCAGAATCGCTAGAGTCATCCCATGTCTTACACAAATTAGCCCTAGTATTGTTGGTAGGTCTATTTGGGCAATTATTAGCAAAATTAGAGCAAATGCATATTCTTTTAAATTCATGCTCGTTAATTAGCATAAGGATAACATTCTTGCCCTTATTATTATCAAGAGACATCTTTATCTCTTCTTTAGTAAATTCGCTAAGAATTTTCTGAACCCTTGTGTGATCAGTATCAAATAAAGACTTAGTTGGATGTTCATAACCATTTTGAATCATAAGGTTACCTAACTTCTCAAATCTTTCATCCATATTCAGAAATAGATTTCGAAAATAATTTCTGGAGTTTCAGGATCAAAAATATCTTTTGATAAACCCGCTCTGATACCACTTGAAAAACCCGCGTTTACAAGATTAATAACAAAAAGTTATAAGTTTAGTAAACTCCGAAATAAACTCTTTGAACGAAACTCTTTTCAAAATAAACACTAGACGTGTTAAAACAAAATTCTGAATAAGATCTCTAGACTTAATAGTTTGATTACCTTAAGTTTTTTTAAAATACAAAACTTACAATTTAAGTCTCAACTATGATATTGTTCGCCAAAGAAATTAAGAACATTCAAGCAAATTAACACGCGATTTTTAACGTGGTAAAACCCTAAAATTAGGGAAACATCCATGGCTCCCTCTACGGAGCAAAATGAAAAAGTCAACTAAAATCACAACCAAGTTACAACCGTAAAGCATGCAACTAAGAACCAAAATACAAGAACAGAAAACGTACCTACCCGAGTTTACTCCACTCTCAAAGGCATTCTTTCTTGATTTGTTCTTCTCCATGCAGCTTTTGTTTTATCCTTGAATCCCGAATTTCAGCAGCCCCAACAAACAAAATACCTCACCAAGAACCACAACTCCTAGTGTTCGTGTGAGAGTGATAGTGTTTGTGAATTAACTAAACATGCTAAATGCTTCTCATGCCTCTCAATCAATTACAAGCAATTCCTATTAATTACAAGCAACTTCTATATGCAACGAAAATTTCAGATTCGGAATAAAAAATAATTCAAACCAAATTTTGTTTCAAAATTATTTATCTCAAAAATATTTCGCCAATTTATTTTTGAAACAAAACAAAAAAAAATTCTCAAATCTGAATATTCACCACAACAACAAGTCTTGAGTTTCAAATTTATTTGAAACTATGTTCTTGGAAAAAATAACAATAATACAAAAATGATCCAAGAACAAACACACAACAGTCCTAAAAAAATATAGTGTGCTAAAAAGATTCCCTAAGAGGTATAGGGAAAGAAGGGTACAAATCCGACTTGGTTTTCAAAGTCCGGTGAGTTTTTCGACGAGAAAAGAATTCCGGCGAGTTCTTTTTTTTTTCAGTTCCGACGGCGATGGATCTCTCTCTCTCTCCTCTGTTTTCCGATCTGACTCCGACGACAGCGAAGAAGTTCAAGGCCTGACTCCGGTGATGCAATTTGGTGACACACGTCACTCTATTGGTCTCGGTTTCCATCTTCAATGGCTACAGGAACTCCGGCGATGAGTAGCGGTCTAGGATCTCTCTCTTTCCTCAGTTTTCCCGCGATGACTGGTCGTTCGACGATTACAGTCGCGGTTTCTTCAATCGACGATGGGACTGGACAGATCTTATGGCGTCAGGTTCCCCTCTCTCTATCTTGGTTTTCGGCGATGCTCTCTCTCACTCTCGATTTCTCTCAAGATGGGTGGAGAAGAAGGAAGTGTAAGATGGATTTTTCTCTCTCCTCTCTCTCTAAACTATATCAGCCTCCACTTACTTAAGCCAAACATAAGAAACCCTAAGTAGTTATGTTTTATATGAGGGACACTAGGGTTTGTTAGAAATGGAGGGTCTAGATCAACACACCAAAATCTAAGGGTGTAGAAAAAAGATGGATAACTAAATCTGATTGGCTAAGAGTTGTTCACTAGGATTGAGCCACTAAAAAATCTAGTCCATAGATAACCACTCAATCTAGGGTCACGAATGAGTCTAACTAACAAGACACTAAACAAACACAAATAGCCTTATAAAAAATAACACACGTGTTTTTTAAAGTCTTGTAAAAAATTAAATCTTTCGACTCAAAAAAAAATATTAACCCATTAAAAATTGAACCAATCAAATTTTTATCATAAAAATATACTTATGTTACCTCATATATATTTTTAAAATGATATTTCAATTAAATGAAAAAAAATCATTTTAAATGATTAAAAAAATATTCAAATGAATTTCTTTTTCCAAAAAAATATTTGAAGCAGCACCACTACCATAAAAAATTTGCACACATAATAAACATGTATATGAAGTGTATGTGTCCTAATTGTGGTTCAAGAGTTGTACTTACCTATTTTTATCACATTGGAGATCTTGGACTGGGATGATTTTGATGAAGCTTGATGCCTTTTTGAGATAGAGCAACTTGGAAAAATCTAATCCTATTTTGTCTCGATATCCAAACTAGTTGGAATTCCTATATGGCACGGACTCAAGTAAGCCAACCATATAGTGTGTTCTCATGACCTCATTGTTCACGTTGAGATCGTGGCACAAGAAACTCGAGTCTATCCCTGGCATGTCTTCATGACTCCGTGCAAAAGTTTGTTTTATGTGCCTTAGAAATGCTACCAGTTCTTGTTTTAATGATACATCCAATGACGCACCAATTTGGGTTGTTCGTTCTTGATGTTCATCATCCAGAATGATACTTTCAGTGGCTTCCATGACCTGGTCCTTCACGAGCTGAGACTCGTCTCTAGGGTCTAATGTTTTAATCTCTGCATCTTCTATTTCATCCACTTGATAAGTAGTAGTTTTCTTCCTGGATTCTTCGCGTTTGTCCTGTTCGGCAGATGAATAGTAGTATTATCGAGCTACTTTTTGGTCGCCTTTCACAACTCCCACTCCAAAGGTAGTTGGTAATTTTAAACATTGATGTACAGTAGATGGTACTGCTTTGTACTTCTTCCGACCTACCCTTCCCATGATGATATTGTAAGATGATTGGACATTTTTATCCATTATGAAAAAGCGTACTCTTTCTGTTCGACAAGCAGGCCATGTTCCAATAAGCATATCCAACTTGACCGTCCCAAGTGGAAAAACCTTTTTGCCAGTAAAACCGAGGAGGGGCCTATGATAGGGATCCAACTGGGCTAACTTCAGGTTCAAACTATCAAAACATGGGTAGAACATGATGTCTATAGATCTACCATTGTCCACCAGTACCCGTGAAATCACCATTTCCTTAATTTTCATCTTGATTACCAATGGGTCATCATGAGGATATAATGCACCTGCCAGATCATGTTTAGAGACATCGATGACCAGTTTGTCCTTATTCACCTTCCTCGGGCGATCATCTTCAGCCAAGTTTATTCGTTGTATGTACGAGAAAGCTTAAGCCTTATTGAGGTAAGATTTTCTCTCCGCAGTTAGATCTCTACCTCCTGCATTTCCACCTGTAATGACATTACATTCAAATGACCCAAAATGGATTGAAAATACCTCGCGCTCGGGCTGTCTTGGTCTTTTGGAGAGGTCGGGGTCATCTGTTGGATCATCTTTGTGATCTCTCTTATTGTCTTCGTTTGCTCGACGTGGAGACTTAGACCTTTGCCTTCCTCAGTCGTTGGTCTTTCCACCATTTTGGCGATCAACATACTTAACCAATTTTCCTCTCCTGATGAGTGCTTAAATTTCATTCTGGAGAGCTATGCAACACTTGGTCGTATAACCATGGTCTTGGTGGAATTCGCAATATTTGGACTTGTCCCTTTTGTCAGGATCTGCCTTCATTTTCCCTGGCCAGGCTAACTCCTCGCTGTTCTTGATCTCCTCCAGAATGTGATTTATGTCTACCTTCAAGGGAGTATAATTTCCATACTTCCTCATCTGCTCCGGCGCTTTCTTACCTTTTGACTGCCTATTGTGACCATTGTTCTTCTGATACTTCTTCTCGATTTTATCATCCTCAACCTTGGTCTCCCTAGTGTCTGTATTCTTCTTCGCAGCCATGGCTTCCTCAGTGTTCATGATTTTGGCTCACTTTGCCATTAGTTCTATCATAGTCCTAGGCGGATCTTTGGCCAACGTACTCGTTATTGAAACGAGTAATATAGTCCCTGGTACTTTTGTTTGTCATCTGTCTAACACTCAGCAAGTGTTCTACTCGTTTGGCTGGTTTCGCTCCAAAACAAAAATTCACTATAAAGAGCTCTGCCAGTTGAAAGAAAGTCGCAATCTTCCCCCTAGGAAGGTTGTTGTACCATACTGGACTGACTCGATGAGAGTTCGTTAAAACGCCCTACATCTCATCTCATCTGGAATCGTATAGATATCAGCAACAACTTGGTATTGTTCTATATGAAGGACATGGTCAGTTTTTCCATCATATTTAGGCGTCACCATAGGATCTTTGAACTTTGATGGTGTGGGAAAATCCACAATTTCCTGTACGAATGGTGTCCCTTGGACAAAAGTTCTTTATAGAGGATTCTTAGCCGTAGCCATTTCCCCTAATCTGTCCTCCAACCTTTGAATAGAGCCTTTCCATGCTTCGTTTCCCTCCTCGGGCCTATTTTTTCAAGCAACTGATCGCGCTGAGTTTTCCTCTTGGGATCTTTCATTATGGGCTGTTGGTCGTGATTGGGAAGAGCCTTCCCTTAGGTCGGACGATCGTTGAGAGTTCCTCGATGCTGAGTCGACGCATAGTTTCTTACATGACCGTTTACCCTTGGGCTAAATTAGCCATTATACCAACCATATCTTAAAAATTTGGGGGAGTAGGAGGGTTTGGAGGGACCCTAGTATTTCTATTACTGGACTCCAAATTCTCAGTCATTGATGATGAATTGTTTTGGTGAAAAACACTAAGTACAGTCGTTTTTCACAGACGGCGCCAATCTGTTGATGTAAAAAACTAGATTATATCTAATTAATCAATCACAGATAATTAATTAATCACAGATTAATAAGACAAAGGATTTTTAAAGTGGTTCAGCCTTATAAGAATGGCATACGTCTACTGTTTTTGTATTGTTGACTATTTGCCTAGAATTCTCGATAATAGGTTTATCAAGAGGTCCAAAGTCCCCTTCTTATGAAGAGGTTACATTGTATTTATAGCCTTGAGGTTATACATATGAAAGGATAATGCGTTGTTATCTAGTAGACATATACATATGTACGATAATAATGTGCATTTAATGCGTAGTTTTTTGCACGCTAACTAGCTTAGACCGCCTAAGTTGCTCGGTATGTTTAAGTTGCTCGGAGCGCCTTAGTAGCTCGGTGACAGTATGTTGTTCGTTGGAAGTATTAGTATTTGCCACATAGGTTGACACGTGTTTTCAAGTGATTGGTCCACGTCACAGACTAAATTTGATATCAACACCAGGAATGATCGAATTCATGTGCCAGCAAATGCCTCATCTGCACATTCACCCCGGTCATCCCCGCATCCTGAATGGCTATCCCCCAGGGATAAAAGGTCACCTGAAAATCTCCAAGAAGGCATAAATCAATACAAGATCAGAAGGTGAAAAAAAAAACAAGACTAAAATGGAAAGAGTCTTACTCTACCACTCAGGTCATTCAAGACCTGACGCACCGCCTCCAGAGAGAGAGATCCCTTCGACTGTCGATTGGCCTTACGCCATCGATACAATCGGCAGGAGTCCCCAACAATGTCATCCTTCAGAGAGATCAGCGGGGTATTGCACCCAATCACCTCATAAAACCACGTCTGTCAAAGATAAGAATTCACAAACAAAAAGATACGCATAAGGAAAATGCGAATGCATGAAAGGAAAATGCGAATGCATGAAAAGAAATGCACAAACTGAAGAATACCTCAAGAAGGTACGTGGCCCCAGTAAAAGTATGCCGGAAGCACCGACTGAATGCATCCAGAGAAGAGTAAAGGGTCGTCAAAGTCACACTCCCCCAATCATAGAAAGGGATATTCGAAAACATCCTCAGGTACGGCAAGAACCACAAATGGACGAGGTCGCCACTCGACGCCACCATGAAACCTCCCAACACCAGCAAAATAAATAACCAGGCCATCTGCCTCACTTGCAGCCCGTCCTCCACATCAATCACCCTGCCCAATAGAACATCCTTCAGCATGGACATCCGGATAGAATCCCCATAAACTATCCTCCCTACATCACTAAGTGCCGCACGCACTACCTTCGGTCTCACCCGTAAAGAGCCATCCACCTCTATCTGCTCTCCATCAAAATCCAGCCTGAACAACTGCTGCACGTCTATGGGAGTCACAGTCATCTCCCTGAAGTCGAAATGTAAGGTGTGAGTAGTATCCCACCACCTCTCCCCTAAAGCGCACAGGACCGTTGTCGAACAGATGCTAACCTCCCAAAACCCGCTGATGATATCACCCAACGCACCACAGGTGGGAGATACTCCCAGACATCCCTGAGCCCCATCGTCCCGCGGGCGCGCATGTTCTTCAAGGAAATATCAGACTGGAAAAAAAGAAAAAAAAAATCTCATCTGAAGTCAAGATAGAAAGAAAAATACCAAAAAGAAAGGAATGCCCAAAGTCAGGTTACTTACATAACCACCACGAGTCACTTTCAAAGAGCGATGACGCGATGGCTCCCGCAGCAAGGTACGCTCATCCGCAACAGGCTCAAACTCATCAAAGGAGTTCTCACTCCCCAAAGCAAGAGGCGCCCTGGCCCTCCACTCCATATTCTCCCAGTCATCAACGGTCAACCACTCCTTGTGGACTGCAGTGCTCACAAAAGCGGCCATTTCTTGAATATCGGAATGATAGAAAGATTTGCAGAGGAATCGCAGAAAGAGAGAAAGCAAAGAAGCTGTGAAAAAATAAAGGGATTCGCCCCCTTTATATAGGATGCCAAACGCCATGCCGATCGGCACCGACCCCAACCATACCGATCAACACTGACTCTTTACCTTCCCGAGGTAGTCCAAAAGGCTGTGCCACTGTCGAATGGCACCCCTCATACCATGTCGACCGGCACCCCCCTTTAATTTAGTACATAAATTCCCAAAAAATACCAGAAAGCCCCGAAAAATCCTCGAAAAATTCTGAAAAATACCAGGAAGGATTTAGAACATTTTCACCAGGAAAATTTCGCATTCCCTGCGGAATCCCTCTTTCCCAGCGAAATCCTCAAAAACCAAGTGAATCTTCTCCAGACAAAGCCTCAGAGGATCTCTAAGGATCGCCTGATCATTTCCCCAGTAGAGTTTTTACAACACCAAAATTGGTTGTTCCCCCCTGCGAGGCCTCCTAAAGAAACAAAAGCTTCCCCAGCTCAGATCAAAATCACACAGCACTTTCTCCAGTAGAATCAAAATCCAATCTTTATCCACTCTTAGGTCAGAATTGACCTCGGTCTTGGATTGTCACCTGAGTTAGGTCATAATTGACCTCGGTCCTCGGTCGTCACCACTCTTACGTCAGAATCGACCTCGGTTATTAGATCTTCACCTTAAGCCCGCAGAATTGGCTTTGACCTGTAGAATCGATCACCCTCATCACTTAAGCCCGCAGATTTGGCTTTGACCCATAAAATTCGTTATCCTCAGCACACCCCTCAGGTCCTCAAAATCGGCCTCGACCCTCTGAATCGATCATACTCCATCAAAAGCATCATGCGGTGTCTATTCGACGGTTATCATTTATTCTAAACTCACCCGCCGAGGGGCTCTGTAAACACCTCATTCTGTTACCCCCTGACTATCCTTAGGTCCCTAGTACCTCCCTTCATCACTATAAACCCAGGTCATACCCCGAGTACTGACCTAGAAGCCATTGGGCACTCTCACGCTCCGTTTATCTAAAAAGTCAAACTCTTCAATTCGACTAAAGATGAACGAATCTTCGAAGGGCACTGAAACCCCTTTCCAATGGTCCACTCCGTGCGCGATTCTGACTTACCATGCGGACGAACAATCCGTTTGTGTCTAAAACTTGATCCAGGGGCCACTGGGCGCTCCCGAGATCTGTTTGACCTAAGTCAACTCTTCAGCTCGATCGAGGCTGAATGAATCTTCGAAGGTCACTGAAACCCCTTTCCAATGGTCCGCTATGTGCGCGATTCCGACTTACCATGCAAACGAATGATCCGTTTGATTCCAAGAGGTCACCGAATGCTTCCAGGTCCCGATTGACCAAAGTCAACTCCACAAACCGGGTCAAACTCTTTGTAATGTCGAATTACATCTCCTAACCTTTCCAACGGTCCGCCCCATATGCGATTCGGACTGACCATGCGGACGAACGATCCGTTTGCGTCCGAACGATTCCCCGTCCAATGGACTGATAAACGCTTTCGAGCCATATTTGACCCAAAGTCAACTCCCGAAATCGGGAGCGATACCAAGGACTTTCAAAGGTCTTTGAATTACCTTTCCAACGGTCTACCCCGTGCACGATTCTGACAAACGGTTTTCCCTCGGCAGCCAATTTTCCAAAGAGGCCTGAAACACACTACCAAATGGCAGGTTCCAGACCCTGCCGATAGGCAGGACCAGGTCTATGCCGATCGTTAGTGACATGGGCCTATAAAATGAGGCCTTCACCTCATTTGCAAGGAGAGCCCAGATCTGATAAAAATCGCTCTCAACGAATCCCAAAAACCTCTCTCGAAGACAGCGCTATTTCAACATCCAAATCCCTTTCTAACTTCCACTTTTCATCATCCTTTTCATCAAACTTGGTGAATTAGCCACTCTACACCATCATCCAAGTGTAAGGGATGCTCTCCAACATTCAAGATCAAGCTCAAGATCTTCAAGAAGGTCCAACTTTCTCAACTTTCTCTTCAAATTCTCTTAAATTAGCAATAACTTGTTTTATTATTTAGCACTTTTATTATCTCATCTCACACATCCTAATATACTTTTTATTTAGTATTATTTCACATCTCTTATTTTCATATAAATAAAACCCAAAAAACAAGAAAAAGAGGGTTTGCTCATAAATTCCAAATAGGGATTCTCATACTTTTCTCACAACTAAAACACTTTTTCTACACACACACACACACTCACAAATAAGAGATCCCCTATTTGGGTTTATGGGATAAATCCCACCCCTCTTTTGTATGCGAACTACGTGGACTTTGATGCCTTTATAGGCTACGTAGGCGTCTCGGGGTAAAACCCAAGACTCGAGTCCTATTCTCACTTTCTCTTTCATTTTTTATCTTCTCTAAATCCAATTTTCTTATATTCTATATACTTGTTCTTAATGACGTATCACCCCATATGCGTTACAGTTCCGTTATAACGATCAACGTAAGGGTAATCGCGTAAATCTTATTTTCTAATATTATTTTATACCTTCCTACGGATGACTCGCTTTATCTCTTCCATGGTACAAGTCGAGGATTCCTATCTCCACTATATATATACACATACACACATATCACGGGGAAAATAAAAAGGGAAAATAGCGAACATCCATGAGAGACCGAAAGTGCGAAATGGGTGCCTAACACCTTCCCATTTCGTAACTTAGCCTCCGAACCCTTCTCGAATCATTTTGGTTTCGTATGCACCAGTATGTCTTTGGATGCCATCCTTCGGGTTGGCTTCCCCTTTTTCTTTTGTCTGTTTTGAGTAAAATAGACTGGCGACTCTAAATCTCTCTACACTTTTACACCTCATCTCAAACGACGCCGATCGAAGCGCTCCCGAGAGGGACGCGCGGGACTCAAGGATCCTCCCTTCACGCGCCCACCCACGACGAGGATCGGGGATGGACACACCTATAGATATGTGTATTGGGGTTTTTGCAAAGGTGTGGTGCATGAAACACTACAAGAAAAAGTGTTTTCCACGACATATGTTTTACGACACTTTATAAAAATGTGTCGTGGAAAGTCGATAAAGACGACACTTTATAAAAATGTGTTGTGGAAAGTAGATAAACACGACATAATTTCGAAACGTATCGTAAACATTTCAATTATAATAAATATCACGACATATAAAATAAGGGGGTTTTAGGAAAAGGTCCTCATAATGTTCAAAGTGTATAAAAATAGGACATTCTATATAATTTTATAAATTTAGTCCCTGTACTAAAAATACCATGAAAAATGGTGAAAAATAGTGCCGCTGGCGCGGACCAAAAAAATAAAGGTATTGTACCACAGGGACTAAATTTATAAATGTTATTGTACCACAGGGACTAGATTTAGAAACTTGAAAAGCATTTTCCTAAAATCTAAATATAGGAAGGAACATGACCTTTACTTTAATTGTCTATTAAAATAAATATGTTCTAATTTTTTTAAAGACGACACGTTATTGGGTGTCGTAAATTAGAAAAAAAAAAGGCGCCAGGTTTAGCGCTAGAATTTTCAGTCGTGTGTCAAAAAAAAATGTTGGATATTATCGTAACAACCCTCATCCACGATCCCATAAAAAACTCACGTATCTGTCATGAAGGAGAGACGTATGGAACTGCAACTTCGATGGAGGTTTAGAAGAAGAGCCCTATATAAATCTCCCTTGAAGCAGAGTCTCCATTGAAGCAGAGCAGTATAGAAATCTAGGTATATAAATCTACGTACATAAATCTCCATTGAAACAGAGCGGAATCAGAGTCTCCATTGAAGCAGAGCGGTATAGAAATCTAGGTATATAACTCTTCGTACATAAATCTCCATTGAAACAGAGCGGGGAAATCTCCATTGTAGCAGACCCACAGAGCTTCACCTCCATAAATGTAAGGTATTTTTTCTCTTTCCCGATCCAACTAGTATAGAAAACTTTCCAATTATTTAAATTTTCCATTATGTTCTTGTTTAGCTTATGTCAGTTCCAAATATGTTGTGTTTAGAAAACACTGTGTTTCTATATTATGCGAACTTTTTAAAACGGCATTGGAAAGTACAAGAACGAAAAAATGTAGACATGATAAAGAATTTGACGCATACCTGTAAATGGAGATAATTATCCCACCCTGGATTTTGGGATATGAGTATTGGTTTTCTGAGCTCATTTTTTTATTCACTGCCCATTTTCTCTCTTTGTCAATCTAGGGATTTACCACAAAGACATTGACAAAGAGGACAAATATTACAGTTCACCCACTGACTAAATTTGATCACGCTGTCTAGTGTGTTATACAAATGCCATTTGATCATCACACCAAATTTCCTTATTTTCAATCTAGTGAGATACACTGTTTCAACATCTAGTTGACCAAAAAAAATAAATGTTCTGATTTTTATCTTTGAAGAAGGGGTAATGTATGTTTAGATGCTATGTCAAAAAAATATATCTTAGATGCTTATGTCAGATGCTTATGTCAGACCTCAAAGTCCATAGTATTGTTGGATGATTAAAATTGGTATGGCCTTTCTTTTTATAATGACAACCACATTAAGCTATGATGATATAAATTGTAATCTATTTATTTATTATTTCTATTTTGGTCAAGTTTTGGCTTGCGACTTTGTTACTTTTTGCTACAGACACGTAATCATGCACCGAATGATATTTCGATGCTATTTTTTTAGATGTGAAAGTTTGTTGCTCTTAGTTCCTGAAAATCAAATTTTGTGGATCCTAAACAACTTTTTTACTCTTTGACATTGGATATATAGTGTGAAATCTGACAACTTGTGTGTTATTCTTCTTTTCTTTCTTAATTGCGTTATGTGAGTTTTATTTTTTTATCGACATTTGGGTTAATTCTTTTTTTTCCCGGGCAAACTCATTAATACTAAATCTGATGTTTTCATTTGCAATATTTCATTATTCTATTTTGCAGGTGATTGTCTTAGGCAGTATTCAAATACTACAAATCAGATCCAATATAGGTATTTTTATCTTGCTTCATTTGTGTATAATTAAGTGTATATACCCACATTGATATTTCTGAACATATGTGTATACAACAGGTCAACTTGATTTAAGTGTATGAATCTGTATTGTTGAGTGTGGGTGATTATATTACTTCTATGCTTAAGAAAATCATGAATAAGACAAAAATGGCTATACTTTGTAGCCCCGATGATCTAACTATATATTTATTTCAATCTACCTCTGTAGATAGTGAATAATCTAATCAGATTTAGTAAAATGTGACTAATGTAATGAGATCTTGTAGAATGACTATATTGAAAAAAATATGACATTTTATCCGTTTATTGTTGATATTTTACCTCTTTTTTAATATTAACGTTTGCTGGTGTAAACAGACTAGAAACTAGTAAGTGGGAAACTCAAGATGGAAAAAGATTGGTTGAGATTTCCAAGGTTTTTTTTTTTATTATTACTCGCATGCATATACGTTTACATATATTACAAAAACCTAAAGTATTTTTCTGAATGAACACTGTAGTGAAATTGAGAAGTGATTATGATTTCATGCCTTTTTTTATTATCTGTAGACATACCGAGGAGTACCAAGATGGCGTGTACAAATTTATTGAATCTGCCAAGAAAACTGCTAGAAATCCTGATATGATAATATGTCCCTGTAGAAAATGTAAAAACCTTTGTCAACAAGACCAGGAAGAACTATTTGAACACCTAGTCATTCATGGCTTTGATCCTACGTACAAGAAGTGGGTATTTCACGGAGAACATTCGACTTCTTCATACTCTAATGATATTGATATTCAATTGTCAGATTTACATAGGATGTATAAAGATGCTTATGTTAAAGATGCAATTTTTGCTGAAGATAGTTTTGAAAGCGGCGATGAAAGTTTTAAACAAAAGTTAAAAGATGCCGAGACTCCTTTATATCCCGGGTGTACAAAGTATACAAAGATGTCGGCAATTACAACTTTATACAAGCATAAAGCTACACACGGACTATCTGATAAAGGATTTAATGAACTTCTTGAGTCTCTACATGAAATGTTGCCCGAGGATAACGTTCTTCCTAAGTCCTTGTATGCAACGAAGAAGTTTCTAAAGGAATTTGATCTTGGCTATGAGAAGATAGATGCATGAATTAATGATTGTTGTTTATTTAGAAAAGAGTATGAACATTTGGATAAATGCCCTAAATGTAGCTCCTCGCGGTGGAAAGTTGACAAACGCACAAAGAAGGTTAAGAAGGGAGTATCTGCAAAAGTATTGCGGTACTTTCCAATAATCCCAAGATTTCGAAGGATGTTTTTATCAGCAGATAGAGCAGAGCAGTTACAGTGGCACTCAACTCACATAAGCAAAGATGGAAAGATGCGACATCCAGTTGATTCATTAGCATGGGACACAATTAATAAAAAGTGGCCTCATTTCGCATCCGATCCAAGAAATCTTAGGCTTGGGCTTGCAGCGGATGGATTTAACCCCTTTAATAATCTTAGCTCGAGCTATAGTTGTTGGCCCGTAATTTTAACTGTGTACAATCTTCGCCCATGGTTATGCATGTTGCAGGAAAATTTGATGTTGACTTTGCTTATACCGGGGCCAAAGCAACCGAGAAATGACATAGATGTATATCTGCAACCACTTATAGATGACTTAATCAAGTTGTGGAATAATGGGGTGGAGATGTACGATGCATCTAGCCAATCTACGTTTAATTTGAAAGTTATTTTGATGTGGACAATAAATGACTTTCCCTCATATGGTAATTTAGCTGGATGTACCACAAAAGGGGAATTTTCATGTCCAGTTTGTGGTCCTAACACATCCTCACTACGGTTATCAAAGAGTATGAAATCGGTGTATATGTGCCATAGGCGCTTTCTCCCAATGAACCATCCGTGGAGGGTTACCAAAAAGAGTTGGTTTGACGGATTTGAAGAATTGAGGAGGCCCCCAAAACCTTTGAATGCAAAGGAAATTTTAGATGCTTTGAAGGGTGTTGAAAATGATTTCGGTAAAGGGAAGAAGAGTAAGAGGAAGAAAGTGTTCTTGAAAAAGAAGTCAATATTTTTTTATTTACCATATTGGCATGTACGTATATTTTAACTCATAATCTAAGCCACTAACTTAATGCAATTCTATTAAAAGTTTTAGGACAATTATTTTTCATATTAATCCTCTCTCATTTTTTCTCTCTAGGCATTAGATTTACGTCACAATTTAGACGTGATGCACATCGAGAAGAATATAAGTGATAGCCTCATTTCCACATTGTTAGATGTAAAGGGAAAATCAAAAGATGGCCTCGAGTCTCGTAAAGATTTGTAAGAATTGGGCATTAGAAAGGAATTACATCCACAACCAAAAGGGAATAAATTTTACCTACCGGCAGCACCTTACACACTCTCAAAGAAAGAAAAGAAAGTTTTTTGTCAAAGACTATATGATTTGAAGTTACCTGATGGTTATAGCTCCAACATTAGTCGTTGTGTTTTAGTGGAAGAATGTAAGTTATTGGGATTGAAATCCCATGATTATCATGTTTTAATACAACAATTGTTGTCAGTTGCTATACGGGGACTACTACCAAAGGGGCCAAGACAAGTAATTTTTCGCTTATCTTCATTTTTTAATGAGTTATGTCAACGAGTGATCGATAAAAGGAGAATGGAAAAATTAGAGGAAGATATCGTAGAGATTACATGCATGTTGGAGAGGTACTTTCCTCCCTCTTTTTTTGACATTATGGTTCACTTGTCAATTCACTTAGCTCGAGAAGCTCGATTATGTGGGCCCGTACAATTTCGATGGATGTACCCATTTGAGAGGTAATTTAGAATGTATTTAACTTTTATCTTATTAACAAGTTAGATATGTAGTAAATATATGTTGTATTCGTATTCTTTTGCTATGGTTTTTCATTAGGTTTATGAAGGTACTCAAGGGTTATGTTAGGAACCGTGCACGACCTGAAGGATGCATAGCAGAAAATTATTTGGCTGATGAGTGTGTAAGGTTTTGTAGCATGTATCTAAAAAAAACAGCAGAAATAGGTGTTCCACAATCTCGAAATGAAAAGTTCGAAGATGAGACAATACTGGGAGGACGACCTATCTCAAAGGGGAAGCCAATAACATTGTCCGATGACTTGTTAAAAATTGCCCATCGTTATGTGCTTTTTAATAATTTAGAAGTTGAGCCATATATAGAGTGAGTAAAATGATGCTCGTTATATATATTTATAACTTATGTTATCATTAATATTGTTATTAAAATTCCTCTACGTTCATATTAGAATGCATTTGAGCGAGCTAAAGCATTCCAATCGAAGTTTATCCCAAGATGAGACTATGCTACAAAAAAGACATATCGAGACATTCGCTTCGTGGTTTATGAACAAGGTAGACCAATTTTTACGTTGTGCATTGTAAGAGTCTAATGTTGTTATGTATATAAAAATTCATATAATTTTATTTATGATATTTTAAACAAATTAAGGTCCAAGCAAACACAACTGAAGTATCAACAATCCTAAAGTGGCTAGCGGTTGAGCCACGACGTTATGCTATGTCATATTCAGGCTACATAATAAATGGCAAATGATTTCATACATCCATGGTTGAAAAGTCCACCCAAGATAGTGGAGTTTTTTTCGAGGCAGAGACTATTTGTAGATCTAGTGCAAGGGATACCACACACGTTGTTGCTAATGTTTCATATTATGGGATTATACGGGATATAATTTTGTTGGACTTTCACAAATTTCGAATGCCTATCTTTCAATGTGATTGGGCCAGCATTTCGAATGGTGTTAAATTTGACGATGGATTCACTTTGGTTAACCTCCACCAAGGACAAAATCAACTAAAAAAAGATCCTTTTGTTCTAGCATCACAAGCAAGACAAGTATTTTATTTGAGAGAAAGTGGAACATCAAATTGGTATGTGGTTCTCAAGGCACCGCCACGAGGTTTTCATGAGCTGGAGACGTATGATGAAAGTGCTTACACATCATATTCGCCGATTGATGTTTCAAAACTTGACAATAATGAGAGAAATGACGATGAGCCTCATGTGAGGATAGATTGTGAGGGTGTTATTGTGTGATTGTTATTTATTTTAGCATGTAAACATTAAGTTTGTTTGATGAATATAAGTGTTGGTATGTTTATGGTGAATTTAACAATAGATAACTAACAGAGAATGTTTCTTTGTGTTGCATATATATTTCGTTTTCTATGCTAGTTTGCGTGTTTAACCTTATTCGCATCACATATAGTTTGTTCATTTATAGCTCTATGAATACACTCAAAATAGAGAGCTAACAAAAATCGGGCAATAGTCAAAATGATATCACATTCCAATCTCATCAATAAAAAAGTGTTAAATAAGTGAAAGAACTGTCAAAATTGATCTCCATGCAAAAGAACCGTAAAAAATGATCTAGATGTTGAGTTGTAGATCCCGATTTATGTTACCACTTTACAGGACCTGTTTTAGGCCAAGCCCTCATAAATGTGTTGAGAAGGCCTTTATACACTTAAATTTCTATTATATTTAAGTGAATTACATTTATGTTCCCTAAATTTTGTAAAATTCGGTGCATTCCGTAGACATAAGTTGACACTACTAAACCGTGTAAAATTTAAAAGTCCTCGAGACATGGAAAACAATGCTGTAAAAGGAACAAGGCATGTCTTTTACACGTGTTGTAGCTGCTGGTTTTGACATGGATCACATGACGTCGTTGGTGTCATTTGCAAAATGCTGATACTCCATATAAGTTTCCGTTTGTTAAATTGTTAGTTTTGATCTCTGAATACGATATGGGTGTCTTGGATATGATATGAATACAACTGTCTATTTTGCATATTTTTATACTTAATGATGAGAATTTTATTGGGAATTTTAAAAATTTAATGTAGATTACAAGAAATACATATATCTCTTATTTTCTTTTCAACTGAATAGAGTTTAATTCTTGCAGTTTTATGTCGCATGTTATAATTTATTTCAGAATTATTTGAGCATGGCGCTCTATCTCCATTTGTGATCCTCTTATTAAATGTAGTCCCACATAACTAAGATGTCCATATTTTGGGATAAGTGATAACTCACCAAAACAAGCCCTATTAACTCCTATCAATAGCTGATGAGAAAATATACAGAGCTCTACTACGTAGCCCCTGTGAGAAATCATGTGGCACATTACCTTTGATAATTTTATATAGGGTCTGTGTGAAATTTTTCTTGAATCCTTCAAGTAATACAGGGCTAAATTATTACTGATTGACAACCTCTGTTTTGTTTTTCTTTCAGGAGTGTTATTGACGTAACATGGGAAATGGCACATAAGAGGGCTAAATAAAAAAAGTTTCGTTCTCTCACTAAAATATAAACTGCAGGTACATAGATTATTAACTCATTGTCTTGTTTCTCAGTGTCCGTATATTACTACACTTAATGGTACATTGTTATGTTTTTAAACTCTTGATGCTGCTACTACACTTAATGGTAACTGCTTTTATTGTCGATCAATATCCCTACACTTAATGGTAACTGCATGGATCAATCACGAGGACTTCAAGTCCAACTGTTGTCGATGAGATACTTGAGGACATAAAGTTCGTGTGGATAACTGTAAAACCCGATATAGATATAGCTAAGGGTGAAAAATGAGGCCTAAGGTTCTACTAAGTAGATAAATAATCTAGGCCTTATTATTCATAGGACATGAACTCATAGGCTTCTGCTATGAACTCCTTAAAATTGATGACTACAACCAATAATTCTGAGATGGTGTTTGTGCTAAGGGGTAGGGGGACCTCAGAGGAATCGATCCACATCCTTAGCGATGCCATTGAGGGCCAAAGGTAATGTAGGCGGATTTCTGTTTCAGATTACAGCGTGAATGGAGTGACGATTTCCTGGAGCTGCTGAAATGGAGATGTGGCAGGTTCCTGCAATATGCACCAAGTATTTTTACTGGTTGCACTGCAAAAAAAAACTTCGAGCCACCACCACAGCCTTCTTACCTTTTATGCTAATACCACTTCTTGATAGAAGCTCAATACAACCCTTGGGGGTGCAAGGAAGGAGCAGAGGTTCTCTGCCTTTTATAGCGAGCTTGCCAATGTTGAGAGGATGAAAGCCATCTACGTCCTTTTCGAGGCTGATTTCACTTAAAATTTTCTCTTCGTTTATATGTTTTGACAATAGAAGCTAGACTAGTATGCCGTGTACATCTGGATTTGAATTTAATTCATGGACCTTGCTGAGCAACTCAGGTTCAATCACTTGTTCCGGAGGTCTATACCGATGGATTTAATCCCAACTTCAGCTCGTAATCCACTAAAAAACTACACCCCTCTAATAAGTCGAGATCGATTTCTTCAACTGATTTATCAATCGCAATACTAATCCACTGATCAATGTGGGAACTAAAATCTTGGCCCAAGTGAATTCCTCATATACCTCTCTCCCTTTATTTGTTTTTAACACGAAACACGTACATAAAACTAGAACAAAATTATTGGTAATTGTATAAATCAAATCGATATACATTATAGCACAACACATAATCTGCTTAAATGTGTAATCTACTTAAAATGTGTAATCTGCTTAATCAAATGCACATTCTTTCATGATCTTGGTAATAAGGGAGTTGTTACGGTCCTGATTCTTTTTGGTAAGACTTCCTTATCGATTTAAAAGATATCTGCGTTGATGATTCACTAGAACACCTGTGTGGTTCTACCTGTGTCGTTCGATTAAATCCTTCTCGATGATTACACCAAGTGTATTTGGATCCATTTTATGGAATTTCAGACAGGCCTGCTGCTCCCAAAGTGTTATTAAACTGTGTACAAGCCTCCAGGTCTATCCCATTACCCCCCAGTTTCTCTAGAGGATAAGTGACCACATTAAAATCTCCACCAACAATTATAGGAAGAGGGAAATTGCATTGACCATAGATATCCTCCCACAATTCTTGTTTGTCATCTTTGTTACATTTACCATACATAGCCATAAATTTAATGGGGCAAGGAAGAGAGTTTTCTTGAATTTTAAGAGCTATAGACTGCATAGAATTATTGTCAATAGAAATTTTCCATTGATGTTTCCAAAGAATCCAAATGGAGCTATTTGCGTTGATGATTCACAAGAACACCTGTGTGGTTCATATTGAATCATGGAAACTTATGTCTCTTAGTGTACCTTTGTTTTTAGCTTAGTGTCATCAATTGTGTGCCTACTGGAAACTGAAAATATAAATGAAAATAAGGGACACTAAGAAAATGCATGTATTTCATATATTATGCTCTGTACCAATCATGCTCTGTATCAATCATGTATCAATCATGAATAATATTTTTTCGCATTCCTGGTACATGTGTAACTTGAAGTTATGCTTTTAAGTGCAGATGTATAATACAAAATTTATTCCTCCCATTTATATTGCATCCTGGACCTTCACTTGAATTACTCTGTTTGGACCGAGTTGTACTAATTTTTCTAATTTTTTTCTTGTCAAATAGAGTGAATAGAAAAAAAAATCTACCTTTTGAGAATATGGCGGATATGTTCAAAGAGGTGAGTTATGAGTCCATTATCTCTTTAATTTAAACTTTGTAATAAATGTTATTGAAGTCCATATAATTTACACTACATTCCATGCATGTTGTGTAGGGATGGCAACGGGGCGGGTTTTCAAAAATCCTAACCCGCCCCATTTAATAAACGGGGCGGGGCGGGTTAGGATTTTTGAAAATTAACTCCTAACCCGCCCCATTTAATAAGCGGGGCGGGTCGGGGCTCCTACGGGTTGCGTTAATTTTAAAAATAGTAAAATTAAAAATATTACATTATAGTCTTAGAGGTATACAATGGCTCGTATTCCAATAAGTGAGACAATCCCCCAATTGTCAATTCATATTTTCACTTAAATCTTTTACAAAATTAACATACATATAAAGATTTTTTTTTAGTGTGTGAGTGTGTGTGTATATATATATATATATATATATATATATATATATATATATATATATATATATATATATATATATATATATAATTTAATTATAATTAACATACATATAAAGGATATTTATATAAGCATAAGTTAAACGGGGCGGGGCGGTTTTATTTCAGCTAACTCCTAACCCGCCCCATTTAATAAACGGGTTTTTTTCTTAAACCCATACCCGCTCCTAATTCATTAATCGGGTTTTAAAACCCGCCCCATTAGGGGCGGGGCGGGGCGGGACTCCTACGGTTCGGGTTAAATTGCCATCCCTAATGTTGTGTGTATCCAAAACAGGTTGTTAGGGGTAAGAGATCAAAACGAACTACATGCAATGAGAATGAGGATGCAAGAATATCATGCGAAGTCTCTAACTCACATGCGGCGGAAGAAATTTATGCGGATGAAGTACCCAACATTGATTCTGTTGATAAGGGCAAAAAAAAAAAAGCGGGGGCCATCAAAATTGAATGTAATTGCAACTGGGATAAAAGACCGTAAAGATGTAGAATTCAATGAGTTTGGGCAACCAATTGGACTCTATTCCATCCAGCTTAGTTCTATGATTGGAATTTTAGCACGAGAATGCGTACCAGTAACACATAAAGGTTGGGATAAGGTGACAAGTGACATCAAGGATCAAATATGGGAGTTTGTTACTGTGAGTATTTTATTTCTCTACCCTTTGCACAATTATGTAATATTTTGAATGTAACTTTGTACATATTTAATTGTAACTAATTTAGTGTATTTTTCTGTATGATGCAGCAAAAATATAACCTTGAACAATGCCGAAAGGCCATTGTTTTAGGTCAGACGGGCAGAGCTTGGAAAGAATATAAGTCAAAATTGTCAACACAAATACGAGAAGAAGCTAAAAGACCAAATTCCACTCGCCATCTTACATTACTCAAGTCCCCTGGAATGAAGTCAAACGAATGGGATGAATTTGTTAAATCTCGTTTGTTGACTATTTATTTTTTATTTTTATTAATAGACTAAAGTCCAATTTTAGTATTCTTGTATTTCTTGGAATTATATATGATTTCTTTTATTTTCATAGGAAACAAGTGAAAAGCATAAGGAGGCTAGAGCAAAGCAAATCCATCCACACACAACTAGTCGTAGAGGCTATGCAAGACTTAAGGAAAACATGGTATGTTTCCCCTTTGAAGTTGTATACTTCAGAAATAGCTTACATTATTTCGTAATCCTATCTTTCAAAATTTTGTAAAAAGCCGAAGACCCAAATAAAACTATACGCCGTGTTGATGTTTGGATAAGGGGACATAGGAGAGAAAATGGCGATCCAGTTAATCAAGTTGTTGGTGAAGCAATAGTTACGACTTAAACACTTACACAACACTTTACAATTTTTTTAAAAGCTACAATGTGTTTATTATTATTTTTTAATATGTTAAATTCTTGTATTTATTTTAGGAAAAGATGGAAAAAATTCCATCTCATGACTCAACATCGTTGAGAGATGATGCAGTAGTAAAGGTGCTTGGTCCTGAACGTCCGGGTCATGTCCGAGGTCTTGGATTTGGGGTGACGCCTACGAAGGTATATGTGTCGTTACATAGTAATGCAAGGGTAACGACTCTTGAAAATCAAATTCAACAACTTTTGGAATGGAAGATGCACATGGAAAGTCGAATGACGCAAGGAAATGAACGAAATGTGATATATTTTTAAAATTAAACATGATTCAATGCATATATTTTTTCCCTTATTTTGTATTTATATACTTCACTTGCAATTTCTATAGGGTCAACATGAGGGTGGTGGGGACGCCATGCATAATCACGCACATACTCTACAGGTTATTGTTAATGAATTATCTAAGTCTAAATTATTTTACTAGTTGCTTTAATAATTATTTTTTAATTGTTTTCTTTGTACTATTTATTAGTGCAATCGAGAAAGTTCATGTATACAAAGTGCTCCACAAAGAAATTCTCCCTGCAAATTGTTACATTGGTTGGGGACTGGAGAAGAAGTTGCAAGCGCAGAACTTGATTCTACAGACCAGAAGTCACTAGTGCACCACCAAATCCTTGGGCCTGATTGTTATAAAGTATGGGTTGTTGAAATTTTAGTGCCCAAAGTGCCAGTTTTTCGATACTCGGATGCGTTTTCCATACTTGATGATGCAAAAGGAAGTACCATAGCATGGCCACATCGATACTTTCATTTTGACTAGTTATGTGAGTGGAATAGTTATAGTTCTTGAATTTTATTCTAAGAATTTTGCTTTGACATTCTCTCGTATCGATTTCAGATAAACATAAGGAATTAAGTGGGTATGGTGTTTCTTCATTACTTTTTGGATTGAAGGTATACTTTGATTTTTTATTTTATTATTACAAGTGTTTTGTTAATTTATGAGAGTATTTTACTAAAATTGTTTTCTGAACAGGGACTTATTTTTTGAAGATGTTGAAGACATTATGGGAGGAATGTTTTTGAAGAATGATATTAGTTATTTTTTTAAGGAAGATTGCATTTTAACTTGTTAGGCTATGCTCCTTTCATTATAATCCCATGCTTTTATATAACTTGTAACACCCAAGTATATATTCCTTCTAGTGTTTTGCGCACGACTTTGATATTATGATTATGAGTACATATTATGAGTTCCTCTTAATTATATAAGTTTGTTTTAAATTTCAAGAATTGTGGAATGTCTAATTGTGATACAATCATATATGTGGATATGTTAATGTTAGTATAAGCAACATGCATTTGAGAAGCTAATTTTTATAAAAAAAATTATACACTTTTAACGACATATTTTATACATCGTAAAATGATATAACGACGCTTATATGTAGTCATGTACAATATTAATGACACCTACATTCAGTCGTAAAATAACATTAACGACACATAATAAGTAGTCGTGGAAGGTTTTTTTGGGTAATGACTTTTACGACTAGTAACTAGATGTCGTTAATATTTGTTTCAATGACACTTGGCAGATGTCGTGAAATAGTTTTATGACACAACAAAGGTGTCGTGGATATTTACGACTAGTAACTACGTGTCGTGGATATTTGTTTCAACGACACTTGAGGGGTGTCGTCAAATAGTTTTACGACACCACAAAGATGTCGATATAGAAGGTAACTTTCTACGACACCCCCCTTCAACGACTACACAAAATGTGTCGTGGAAGTAGTTTCACGACGCATTTCAGGTGTCGTGGAAAGTACTTTTTCTTGTAGTGAAATCTCAAAATGAGTTTTCCCAAGTCAAGGTTGAGAAATATTTACTCATCAATGAATGTTATATTTTAGAAACCTAGTGAGAAAATATATCGACATTAAAAATAATGACTTGAAAGGACTTAAAGAAGAGGAGTGAAAAACGTGCTCTTAAATATATGAAATATTTTTATCAGCAAAAATATTTTTTCAAAGCTCTCACTCTTAGTTTGGAAGAGAAGACAACACCTTAACATATAGCCTTTTGATTTGAAAATATTTAATGCCCAAATTATAGATGTCACACTTTTAAGGTATCAAATAGTCAAATCGGGATCTAAGTCAGGCAAAGATTTGAACTTGACACATTAACAAGAAGATCTTGTACCAAAGTGACTTTCAGTGTTATCAAACGTGTATCGTCGCAGGATTATTGCAGCGAACTATTGCATCATTTCGGCAAACCTGAAGCGATCCAGGTTGCGCACAGTTTAGACTTTTTGAACAGGGACACAAGCAACCAGTGAGACAGTGTCCCTACAATAAGAAGGAACATCGTTGCAACAAAACTACTGTAAAGCAAGTCGCGCCTTTGTCTTGATATTTTTTAAAATGTTCAAGAAAAAGCTAGGGATAGGTTTCGTTGCAGCAAGGCAAGCCGCCGCTAGGACGAAGTTGAGTTGAGTCTTGTTGTGCATGTGGACAAATATTTTGTCCATCCTTCCTTTAGAAAAAAATTCAAGATATGTTTTGAGGTAAACTCCAAGTATCTTTTTTCCTTGCATGAACAATTATACCTGAAACATACAAAAAGATGTAGTTCTTTATAAAGTAGATTTTTTTATATGAAAATTGTATTTGTATATGTATTTGATAAAATTATATGATCAAGGTTAATTAAAAAGATTTTTCAATTAATAAAATAGATTAATCAAGGTGAATATAAGTCTACTAAGTCTTATACATTTTCTAAAGTGGTGTGCTTGACGTTTGGTATTGAGTGAATCTGGTTCCTTGATGAAGCTTTCCGGTGACCTCTTGGATAAAGAATGAAACATGTTTTGGTTAAGGAATTCAGATAATATATTCAATGGATAACATAAAGTATACTATACTCTTACATAGAATGTTATAATTCATGGGGTGTATATTTATCACAACAAATCTTCTACACATACTCAAATCCAATTAAAACAACTAATACCCATCAACTTAATATTCTTTATCTTTTTAATGGATTTATCATTAGAAATACCCATATTACATGAAGTGTTTCATCCTTTAAGATTACATATAATGAAGGAAGAGTGACTTGACAATTCTAACTAAGATAGAAAATTAATCTAAATGATTTTTACAAATTCTTAGTCTCTGTCCAAATTATGATCTCAAAGACCTATATAGAGGAAGAATTTTCATATAACCAAGTACAATAATTTTAAATTGGGATTAGAAGACAAAGGGGTCCTAATCATTTAAATTCAAATTAAATAAAAGAAATCATATTTTTCATTGCAATTGTATCAAGAACATACCAATTTCAAGGTGCAATTTAAATATATTTATTAAACTAAATTAATAGAGCCATGAATTTGTGAATTGAGGTTTATTCCTTTATTTATAAAAATGCAAATTTTAAGGGCTGAATCAACATTAGATTTACACCTAATGATAGCTACACAATATTTGTAATTGATAAAAATATCTTTAGGTAGAATTATCATTTATAGCATGAGAAAAAGGAGTAGATTTATCTTGAGTAAATTGGTAAAATCAAAATCCCCAAAAGTGTTGAGGTGGTGAGTAAAAGAAAAACCCTTAAAGAATTGTTGAATTACCTTCCCAATGTTCCCTCTAAAAGCTCCTTAGAATTGTACAATTGTGATGTGATAACATTTCCCAGAAATTGTAATTGTTGTCTTGGATTGAAGGGTATATTTTTAGGATTGGGAATATATAAGTATAGTGGAATTTGGTTGTGGATTACTAACTTAATTAGGTGGTTATGAAGATAGGAAGTAGGGTTTTGTATAACGGTTATAAGGAAAAGAGAATGAGAGGCATCTGACTTGTGAAAGAAATAAAGAAGAAAAAATAATGGACCCCCTTTATATAACCGAACTCGGTGTCGCATACCTGGCCGCCATAGTGGACCGAAGGCCCCGATATATCCGTCCATACCCTATGAAAAAGCGCACAAGTGCTAGGGCTATACCATATATCCATATTTTAATTCCAAATAATTAATCCAATTTATTCTGGCCGAGTGAACGGTTAATCCAATTTTAATTCAAACACCGATTAAATATACGTTATGTAAACTAAACCAATTTTACTTTTACTTAAACATGCATCCAGGTGAATAGCAAGAGTAGAATGTATCAATCACACAACCTCGCGATGAACGAGAAAAACCCGCGACAGGAAAAACCTCTAACAGTGCTACACAAATTTACTACGATATTGGATTTATACAATAGTGACAAACATACTTACTTCACACAATTTGATACCTTCAAGTTTGATGCAGTCTTCACTACGTGAACCTTTTTCACAACAATACCATATGTTTCCACCAATGTCCTTCACAAGACTTTCCTCAAGCATCTCGGTGTCCATCGATCTTTTACTAGAATCTTTGTAGAGTAAACAAACTTTGATGCTCAAAAAATGAGATCTTAATATTTCATATTATATAAAAACTTGGATCTCAAAATATGGGTGTAAATAAGTTTATAGGAGGCTTTGGTTTTTCTCTTGTAAAACTGTTTTTTGAAATCTCTAATGAAAATTGGCTTGTTTTATGCCCTATACAGGTTTAGAAAACGTCAAAAGACAAGGGCACAAAAATTTGAGGCATGTCATTCGAACGAAATTTTCATCTCGTTGAAACAGCATTAACTATCTAGTTCGAACTAAACATTATCATTCGAACTAAACATTGTCATTCGAACGACATTGCTAATATCGTTTGAACGGGGATCAAACGACCTTATAACGACTACATTATGCCTAGGCAGAAAGTTCTCACTCGATGCTCATTAGCATCTCGTTATAATGAATCCATGAAACTCGTCAGAACGAGATGCAAAACTCGTTCAAGCAAAACCATAAAACTCGTTCAAACAAAAAGTATAGTTTGTTTGAACGACTTTCCATAACAAAAATATTTTTTCTAAAGAATTTTTTTCAAAAATGAGCCTCAGTAAAAATTAAACACCCAAAATTGAAAACCCAGGGATTAATATAATACACCAAATATACCGTTCTTGCGATTCTTAGGTTGAAGACGAAACTCGACATGATTTTGATGTAGCTTAAACTCGACTGATTCGTGTCTTCAAAATGTATATGCTTGAAGACAAACTGAACATAATCATGACCTATGACTCAAACGGCTTTGTCCAAACAGAATAAAGTCAATATTACAAAATTTACAATAAGAATTTTAAACTTGACACAATGATGAAGTTTATCCTTACACCCTGCTATAGAGGTTGGATATGGCTGCTATAGCAAAATACCTTCCCAAGTTAGCGGCTCCAATTCAATTGGTTCCAAACGAAACCCTAATTCATTCCTTTTTATCTAAACTAGTTTCCTTTACTACCCTTAACTCATAATTCTTCTCCAATAAATGTTTAATAAGTACCTTCCATAATTATCTAATAAAATCCCTAATTTAAATAAATTATAATTAAGCATTATAACTTCATTCTTTTATTAAATAAATCCCATAATTACACGTAAGTTAAATTCTTCTTCAAACTTTCTTATAAACTTTTACTTTACAATTAAATAATTATGAAATTTAAATTTTCACTAAAAAAATATTATTTAAAATTCACTTTTCATATTAGTACTCCCAATTTCATATTTAATCATTTAAAATTCTCCCAAATTTTCATAATTAAACTCAAGAAACCCACAACTCCACAGTTTTAGATTACTAGATGCAACAAATATCTGCCACAATTGAATACGGTTATAATTTGGTCAACATGCGGTACACTTATTCAAATCGGTTAGGTATGTTCTCAATTTTTAGAATACATAAAAATGGTCAGTTTTTTATTCCTCAAACTTCTAGCCAAACTGGCCTTAAAAACCCATCACTTTTGATCTGGTTATGTTCGGTTCGTCAGGCCATTGGTTTTATTACAAATCAGGTCCAAACCAAATTTGTTTGGTTATCGAGTTTAGATATTATAACTAGCATGTAGGCCACACGGTGCGTGGCCGAAAATCAAACTCAATTCATTAGAACCCAACCATTTGGTTTCGCAAGTTAACATACAAAACAAATTATAGACACGATTAAACCTACATATAAACCTCTGAAAAACAAAACACCATGCGTCTAAGCTCCGCAAAATCAATCAACAACAGAGAACCATCTAAAATCCACCACTGGCCACTCAAGTGAAGCAAATAAAAGATAAAAAGAACTCATCTTCTCCAGAAAAAGACCCAGAGTAAAAACAAAACCATACTAAAAAAACCTTCTATATCATTTTGAACACAAAACTCCTGAAAACCTAATTATTATCTCCAAAACAAAATGGAAAACACCAAATGACCACCATTCAAACCTCAAAACAACAATCAACGCTACAAACGAAGTAACCCATAAGATATGAATCAAACAAAAATGATTTTTTTTCTTCCAAAACCACCAAAAAGATTAGCAGAAGTTTTCTTTTCAAATCTCAACACCACCAACATAACCAAACAGATCCAGAGCAACATAAGACAAAAACAAATAGATTTACAAAAGAACCTATATAAACGAACAAAAGAGGCGATGAGGTAAATCTCAATCTCTGGCTTAAAATCAAATGTTCTTGATTTGAACAATATGAACATGATTTGAAGAGATTGCATATGAAATTGATCTTCCAGCCCACCGACTTTAGGTGCACCGCAAGTTACCATGGAGGATCTTTCCCCATTCAAAGGCTCTCAAGCTCCCCCAATCCGTTGTCGTCTGATTTGTCTTCGCCAATTCCATCCTTTTATAGGAAATCAAACTTTTCTTCCAGCGATATTGCACCCGTATGCACTTTTATATGAGAAGAGAGTGAAGCAGGAGTGTTTTGAGGGAAATCCGTTAATTTTTATGGGTTTATTTGTCTTTGGCTCTTCGTTTCTTATTTGTAATAGTTGGCTGGAATCGGATTGTAGATGCTTTGTCCTCCTTAGTTCTTAATGAAATTTCTATTAATAAAGGGTTAGTTTATAATGCTTCTAGGGGAGAAAAACAAACTTATGGAAAAAATCAAACACCAAAGATGTTGAGAAACTATTGAAGTGTGATTTGAGGGGGTGTATACTTAGGGAGAAAATCGAAGGCCAAAGATATGGAGAAACAAAAAACGAAGCAAAGGATAGAGACAAAATCAGTTTGATGTGCCACGTTGATAGTATAAGAAGAGAGGATATTTAATACAGCTGTCACGCGTCAGCCTAACGATTTGGGGTAACAATTTTTATATAGTTAAATAGATTAGAATAAGGGTATCCAATATCTAGTGTTAAAAGTAATTTGAGATCAAATCCAATTATTGTGTGTATCATGCTATCAACAGACTGTTAATAGAACCTTACTACTGATGCCCAAATTCAATTCTTTAGGGGGGGGGGGGGGGGGGTCAAGGAACATAATGATAAAATGTTTGCCAGTGTGACAATAACCCTAAGGGCCCATTTGGCAATATAATTTCAAGGCTTGGAGTTGGAATTGGAAGGCCAATTTTAATTCCGTGGAATTAAAATTGGCCTTTCAATTCCATTTCCATGGCTTGGAATTAGATTTTCAAACGGACCCTAATCTTTTCAAAGTATGATGATAAGTACAAGGGATTTCACAAAATAATGTGAGAAGTACAATAAAATTTTTTGGAGTAAATTGAATCAATCCATTGCATTGCCACAATTAGAAAAAAAAAATGAGAGTACACAAGTAACTTTCAAATAAATTGGAAACACTGCAAGCTATTCAATTATACAATATAAACCTGTTTACACCATATACCCAACTGTACTATTTTAGCAATATAAAGCATACCGGGGGGGGGGGGGGGGGGGGGGGCGGGAGGCAGAAGTTAAAGCTGCTACACAAATAAGTTTCAATGGAACAACACTCGGGCTATATATTTTTACAAAAAAAAAAAAAACTTATTCGATTTTTTTGTATTTTACACTAAAACCCTTGCACAGACAGCGACCCTCGTGATATTTGCATGCATTAAGGAATATTTAATCAGAAAGAAGTCAATTGGATGTCTTAGCACCCAATATTTTTGAAAGCTCTTTTATAAGTGGTTTCTCTTTGATATCTTCCTCCTTGCGTATATGCCATTTTTTTGACATGCCTTCAGCCTGCAATAACATTTTCGACATTAGTTTGGCAAGCAAGATAAGCAGCTTAAGTACCAATTTTTGTATATCATCATACCCAAGTTCTTAGGGGCATCACTTGCTCCTTAATCATTTCTAATCTTGGCTGAAACAGGACTTTTCCTTGAGTTCGAATGTCATCACCCTGTAAATTATACAAAATTTTCACTTTTTTAAAAAGATGTTTGGGAATAAAATTTATAAATATAATAAAATGGATTTTTATGACTTGGGTACTTGAATAATTTGCATAAATAGATGTAGGTGTCTTTTGATTCTTTTTATAAATTTAAATACCTTTTTCGTCGATGAGTAAATAATGTTTCGACACTGAATAATATTTACTGACGAAAAGATATCAAAGTCTAACAAAACTAAAAAGGTATCAAAGTTTAATTACAACATTCATGGAGGTACTTACAATCAAAATTACCTTTAAAAAATAGCAACAAAAAACTGTTCAGACCCTTGTCTAAGTACTACGTAAAGCAGCACAAGAGTATTGGATGAAGAAAAAGAAATTAAATGTTAAAACTCAACTCCATTAACCTCCAAACACAATCGAAAGGTTGAACAAAGTTACTTTTATGCAGCAGAAGACTACACCTACACTAACTCGCACTCAACGGCTCGTCCCTCACAATCTTCTTAGCAGGCAGCCAGGACGAAGCCACTTGAATACTCATCCACATTTTTTTACCAGAAGCTTCGTTAGTCCACCTTTCAATCTCTGTCAGTTGCTTCAACATACATCGCCATATCTCGGTGATATCCTCCTTAGACAAGAAAATCATACCACAACAATGGTCAATAGGATCTGATACCAATTTTGATTGGATGTAATCGCATTGGAAGACTTCTTACACATACACTGCCACTTACATCTATGAAAAAAAGTTCCTCTCTAAATAAAAATCCTAATAAAAAATATTTCAACCCAATCATAATTTCAGAAATCAACCAAGCGGACCCACAGCACCTGCAATCATAAGCATCTTTTCACCACAATAACCCCCGAAAACATTCATTTGAATCCCCCTCCCTTTTAGAAGTCAGCTCATTGCAGAGTGCTTCGAGAGATCATAGCGTAACAAAAGCCAAACTCTATCAATCGTTTTAATCTATCCTCATAACAGTAGGCCACGAAAACTCAATGAACATAGCTCGGAGGGATTCCAATTATCTGTTCCTCACAGTGTTCACGTCAATGTGTAGTGTACACTCTTACACACAATAGAGGGACTTACATACCTGTCTTCCAATTGCTATACTAATTCAAGACATGAAAATCCCACGTTATATAAGAGAAAATTGAAGAGTGCAGGCATGACAGTTCAAAACTTACATTCTGTAGCTCTAGCTTGGAAGTGGCCATTACAAACATCGCAGCAGCACCACCAAAGACAATCGTAGTAGCAATTGCAAATGCCTTCGCAACTATGATGAGTAACAAAGAACATTGTATGTTAGGAAGCTTCAAGTAGACTTGTGAAATACAGAATAACAATTAAGTAATTTTGTCTAGACTACATACTCGCGGAAACAGCCTCTCTGCATATGCTAGGGTAAGGCTACATACATCTAACCCCTCCCCCCCCCCCCCCCCCCCTCTCTCTCTCTCTCTTCCCCTTCCCCGCAGTGGTGGGAGCCTCAGGCACTGGCCTGCCCTTTTGCCTAGACTATATACTACTCCATCTGCCCCAAATTAAAAGCCCACTATTCTATTTTGGATCGTCCCAAATTAAGAGTCCACTCTCCTTTTTGGACATAAACAACGAACCAAATTCCACGATAGTGAGCAGGGGTTTATCTTGACCACTAATTGAGTGTATCCTTACCCCTTTTTGGACATAAACAACGAACCAAATTCCACGATAGTGAACAGGTTTATTTTGACCACTGATTGAGTGTATCCTTAATGTATGTAAAAAAATGAATATAGACTCTTAATTTGGGACGGAGGACGTAAATTAGATTTTTCTGATTAAATTGACTACAAAATAAAAACTGGTCATGCTTTGATGGATGACTAAGCAATTATCAACAACTGTTCAAAAATAGTTGTATTGATATCACAAGTAACTGTCCACTAGGCTTTGAGAGAGATTAAATATCCTATCATATAACTGCCTAAAACGTCAGAGTACATTTTTCCCCATTACAATTCTTTTTCCTTTCCATCCCAAACATTAGTTGGTTTTGGACGCGGCAAACGGGCGGATATGGGCAGATGTAGACGGTTCGGAAATGGATTTGGTTAAATATGGGCGGGTCAGAACGAGTGAAGGTCTGAGTCTGGGTCGGATTTGGAGCAGTTCAGAACTGGTTCGGATTGGGTCAAACCATTGTTTTATTTGGAAAAAGGCACCTGAGACATGGTTTAGTATACTATACATTTCTGCATACCTACTCTCTCTGCCACAAATCACAGCAGCAGTCGCAGCGCCGCTCCCTACACCAGCAGCACCTGCAACTTGCAGGGTACAATGTGCAACCACGAACACAATTCCAAACACTCAAACCATTTTGTTGGGAAATGGTTTGAGTGGGGGGGGGGGAGAGAGAGAGAGAGAGAGGCAGCCCTTCTGTTGTAACAGATAAATGGTTTTCAGCAAAATAACTTTGGGTTTAGGTTTTTTGAGGGTTAGGTTATAGCGAATGACCTGCAAATGACTCATTAGTGAGCCGACATTTTGGGCCCCTCAAACCATCTTGACCCACAAACAAAATCAATGGTCCCAAACACATTATTCTGGGCGGATCCATCCTAAAAAACCCATATTGCCGGGTCTAGTTGGTGTATAATTCTCTAAAGTTTGCATTCAGTGATATGATGTATTATGATTAACATGGAGAACATAATGGAATTTAACTCATAACATGCCTTACCGGTAATATGTTAAATATGATTAAACTATCTGTCCATCTTATATAAATGGATTGTATCAGTGATGGGGTGTCACATGACTCAAATTTCTATATGGTTTATTTAACTGCAACTTCCATAATAAAATATTGCTTTATGATATACCTGGCCTCGAAATATATATGTACTTCTTACTGCACCTTCCAATCTTACGAGACAGTTTTGTTCAATAATCTCTTATCCAGTTAATTCTCTATGGAGAAAGAAACCGAATGCATTATGGATTTCATTCGGGTGGTGAATAAGTTGGTTAAGTTCAAGAAGTTAACTGAAATTAGTATTTGATTTTGATTTACCCAAGTCTGGAAAAGGGTCATGGATACTTCTGGAAGAATAAAGAGTCGCAACAAGAAATGTATGGCTTAAAATAGTACAACCATTGCTCATTTGGTCGAATTTTTGCATTTCCTTTGAATCCATAATGGTAAGTTCACATGAAAATTTTCAATATTATAAAAGGAAGAATTTTCATTTTGTTTCTTAACGGTTAACATAAATTATTGAACTCTGTTAATTTGCCACTTTTGGATTCCGAGACAGGAAAAAAATTTAAACTAGATGAAAACCAAATGTTTCTTTTGCTTTCGGTTTTGTTGTCTTTTGGCTAGACTTCAAAGACAGTACTAAAGAAAGTACACGGCAACCGAATGTTTCTTTTGCTTTCAGTTTTCTTTTCTTTTGGCTAGAGTTGAATGACAGGACTAAAGAACTTCTCAACAATAAAAACAATGGCTTGGAGAGTAGATGGACATAAAACAGTAAATCAAGGACATATTCTTCAATGAAATGGAAAGGCAAACATATTTATGACGAAATTGAACAGAAATTTAAATCTAACAAATGAAAAAGGCTTCAAATAAGAAAACAAAACCTACTTTGGGAAAACCCTACAGCCGCAGCCTTCAACTTCTCAGGATTAACTGGTGTGTGTTTGTCACGGCGAGAATCGTTTGCAGTTGAGGCTAAAAATGAGTTATCTGCATTGGGCAACTGCCATCTGCACACAATATGAATATGCAGTCACGTGATCAAAATTACAGCAATATAAGAAACAAAAATCATCAAGGTCAGCTATTTTTCAATTAGTTTGTCAAAAATATGAAACTTGGAAAATATATGCAAGTTTCAATACATCTTGAATTACTACGATATAAAGATGAAAAAAAGCTTAGTATTATCATCATAACGAAAATAACACACGAAAGGGTCCTAATACCCACATTTTCTTGAGTTCGGCACAGAGACCCAAATTCAATCATCAGAAGGTATAAGAAACATTTCTGCAACAATCTAAGATCCTTGCCTTTCCCGACATATATATATATATATATATATATATATATATATATATATATATATATATATATATAGTTCTAACTTTAAAATTACGTGAATTATAACAAATAATAGTGGTTCCGAATAAACCAGCAATTTAGCACATAAGTGTTCTACAACACCACCCACAAATATCTATATCAGACATTTGAATTCCGCAAAATTATGTGTTTCTTCAAATTTCCATATTATCTGATACGAGGCAAACCTCCAATAATATGTTTGGTAAACAAAAGGCAAAAGCTTATTGCAACTAAAGCCAATCAACCATTTTAGCAAGTCACATAGGCCATGTGTAAAATTCATATACTTCGTTTTAATTTTATGGGTGTATATGAAAAAAAGTAAAATTATGAACAAATACAAAGTACAAACCCAAAACGAAAACACCCGTATCCGGATGGCACAAGTGACACTCGAATTCCCATGCAAACATGTTGTACTTTATGCATTAAAGTATAGCATCTCCAATGTGTCAATTTTGCAATAGAGAAATGTCTAGCAAATGCTAAAGTTTTGTATCGTGTTCTGAGCATTTTAAAACATATTTTCCTCAATAGGTAATGCTTACATAGACCCAGCAAATGGGCGGATTTGGGTGGAATGAAAATGGTTTGGGTCGAAATGGGTGGGTCAGAAACGGTTCGTGGTGAGTTGAGGCTCGAATTCCGGTGGTTCTGGGACAGGTCGTATTTGGTTTACCCATTTTTCTCCTATTTTTAGAGAACCTAATTACCGATCTATGCCCTACTCTAAGAAAAAAATGCGAAAATCCAGTGGTGCTGATGAAGAGAGAGGAGATGAAGAAGAGAACACTGATACTCTCTAACCACCTGCACATGACCCATTTTGACTCGCACCTCAACCGATCTATTGGGACATTAAACCCATTTCAACCCGCACAACGTATTTACTAAATCGTACGATTTGTTTCCGAGTGGATTTGTATTGCTAAACCCATATTGCCAGGCCTATGTTTACATAACACATTCCTTGATTGATTCCATTAAAATAAATTTTCCCAAATAGATCATATTTTAAAAGAAATTTCCTCCATAGGTATCATTTCGGGGCATTAGTTAATAAATCCCTTAAATGCCTATTTAAATATGATTGGTATCTTAAATCTATAAACTTTTTAATTAATTAACCATAAGTCCAAACCATAGTGTTATACTAATTAATGTAGATGCAATTACACTTATTATTGTAGATACAATTTCAATTGTACCTCGTGTAAGTGTATTTACATTAATAAGTGTATTTCCACACACATTAAGGGGAAAATAATACGAAAACTAAAGAAGTAAATAAAACATAAGGACCTATTTGAGTAGAGTGGTCCTAGGGAGGCCTGAGCTTAAGAACAGCTACAATTAATAATAAGGATGTGAAAAGAGAAAGAACCTTGTGGGGCCAAAAGTGACCTGGGGAAGAGAAACATAAGCCCTTAGAGGGTTGATCGCATCTTGCGACACCGAATAAAGTTTATTTGGGTCAGAATGAAGAACCCATTTGGATGCAGTGGACAAAGAAGACTCCTCCAGGGGTTGAAATATTTTCGACGGCAAAGAGTGTCGCAGAATCTCAGGAAGAACATCTGGTCCGGGGGTCGGAGACTCATTTTCAGCGTTACAAGAAGCTGAAGGGACTTTGCCCTTGTTCTTTTCAACCAGCCGACCAACGGCCAGTTTCGATTCTTTTAAGAAATAGGCTCCCTCTTTGCCTGCCAATCTTCCCGCAAGAAAACTCATTTTTTCCAGGATTTGAGACAAAATTAGATGAGCATCTCAATTTGTACCTCACCTCTCTATATATAGTTATTACTTTGTGAGTTTTACCGCTTCAACAAGAAAGATATTAAGTTATTTGACTTTTTGACCCTTATTTATTAAACTAATGTTATGCATTCAAAAGAGTCACAAATGATTAACAACTAGGGGCTTTGTAAATTTAGAGCTTATTGTAATATGTATTTTGGAAATAGGACAACAAACATTTTATTTATGGTTTTAGTCCCTATTTTTGAATAAAGCCGCTGGTGCGGACCCATATTCATAAAACGTCAACCAATCACAGCATGCCACGTGTCCCTTTAATTTGAAAATAGGGACTAAAAATGGAAACGAAATGTTTATTGTCCTATATCCATAATCAATATTATTTTAGGTCCTAAAATTACATAATCTATAACAACTACCATAAAAGTTTATTTATGATATATTATGGGTCAAACTTATATTATGTGAAAATTTGAATGCTAAAAATGTGGGAAAATTATTCGGATTGTCCGACCAAAGCGGAATAGTTTACACATGTTTGGTAGCTGAGATAATGATCATAGCTTGAAGATGAGAACAAGAGGAGGACCCAATCAACTAGGATCTCCAACCCAAATCTATTCGATCACATCACCGCTAGATTTGGGAGTGTTAGAGTCCTACACAATTTATCATCTTCCTTTTCCCTATAATGTAACCCTCGCCGTGGGAAAAAGGGCATGTAATTCTTATTGTTGTGAAGTGATTAATAAGAACAGAGAGAAATACCATGTGGATGTAGACACATTTTCGAATCACATATATTTTTTGATTGTGTGACATTTATTTGTTGTTCGATTATGCTTGTTTAGAATTATTTTTAGTAGGATTTTACGACCTACAATTAGCATCATATATAGAAATCGAGTTTTCCTTATTTCAGTCAATCAAGCCAACAGATAAATATGTCCGATCCTCACAGCGCACATCCGTCGTTCAACGGAAATCATCAGAGCGATCCCCCGGCACCTAGGGTTAGGTATAAGGTCCATCCCACATGAGTCATAACACTCCTAACTCACAATATGATCCCCAGGATGGACATTATGAGTAAAGTAATGAATATACAAGGTCTACCCAGATATCGCGACTTGTTAACACTTATGAATGGTGATTCCATCATCAAGAGGAAGCTACACGCCTCCAAGAGGAGGAGAACACACAATTATAATGTGGCCTAAAGAGAATGGAGCAAGAGCTCCACGGAGACAAGCGCAAACGTCATGACTGGACCTCTAGACCTTAAGCGAGTACCGAGGAAGGAGTTTGTATCGCGATTAAGAGTGATCATTGCAAAGAAGTCCACCAACGCAACGACATCAGGGAGGAGGCTATCGTAGGCATGATCTCTGTGATTTCATTGGAAGAGAGATGGACGAACACCCCATTCATCGTGGGGTGAGGTCCACCAAAGAACTGACCAGAAAGGCCTTGGTTACTTAAATGAAGCCCCTTTTTTCCAGGGTGATTGAGGAACCAAAACATCCCAATAAGCTTTCCACTCCTAGGTTCAAGATCTATGACCGAAAGACTGACCCCGTTGACCATGTCCACCAATACAAGTAGGCGATAACCCTATATAACAATAACGCAACTCTCATCTATCGCATATTCCCTTCTAGCTTGGGGGATACCGCACAAAAGTGATTCGAGAAGCTACGGCATAAGTCGGTCAGCAACTTCAAACAGCTTATCGAGACGTGTACTTCTCGGTTCATTACCATCATCTGGAAAGGATGGATTCACTCCTCGTTATGAGAAACAAACCCCAAGAAACATTGCTAGAGTACACAAAGTGATATTGGAAAACATAAAACGAAATTGAAGATTGCTTTTAACACATCGATATGGCCTCGTTCAAGATCGGATAGTCGAGCAACTTTATATTGCATCGGTCACTCACCAAGAAGGAGGCCATCACCATTGATGATATCAGGTCACAGATAAAGAAATATGCAAACGCTACACTAAAACAAGAAGGTTGTCACAATCCCTTTGTCACGATACACTATCGTGACCAGGTGGTCACGGTCCAAAGCTGTGACCCCTTCCAAATTACTGTGACTAATGATGTAAGTAGGCACAATTAGGAGATGGTCATGGTTTGGGGTCGTGACTAGGGGGATCATGGTCCAAAACTGTGACCCAATCGTAAACCCTTTAGGCGCCAAAGTTCCTGGCATTATAGCCACCATGATGGCCACAATCCTGAACCATGACCCACCCGTGACCAATACCATTGAATTTTGGTCACAATTCTAAAGCATGAACCCAAAATATAGTTCAAAATGGCCACGTTAAATTGGTCACGGTCCAAAACTATGACCATTTCTCGAGCTTTAATTGGTCACAGTGGTGGTCACTATCTAGTCTCGTGACCAATTTTAAGTGATTGATTATTTCATCAACCGTTGAATTATCACTCAAAAAGGATTTAAATTTTGGTGATTCAAGGTAAATTCCTCACTAAATTTTTTGACAATCAACTTAGAATCTTCATAAATTCATGTCACTCGTATGCTCCTTTTTAATGCTTCGAGTAATCCAAGAATTATGTCTCCATACTCGATTTTATTGTTTAAACATTTGAAGTCTATCTTATAAGAGAGGGTAATATTTTACTTATTTTATGATAGTACCACACCCTCTCCTCTAGTTTTTTGTGCCGAGGAACCAAAAAATTCATTTTTCCATTATTCTACCTCTTTGCACAAAGTATCTTGGAATTGATCATATGTGAGGTTCTCATTGGGTGGTTCAAATAGCAAGATAGACAAGTTCGTGAGCAAGTTCAATAAATCTTGACTGTTGATAGCCCTTTTGTCTCCACATTTTAGATTATTCTTTGACAAAATGAGGAACAATATAGCTTCTCTTCCTACTAATATTGGTCTCGCAAGAAAGTGTTTGATTAAGTAAGATCGTGTGATAATATATATAGAGAAAGAGAGTAAGTAGTGCTAAGTTTTTGTGCCATACACACCAGCTAGATTGTGCCTTTCCACATTGGTATATCATTAATCTACTCATGAAATAATCTTTGACAGGTAATAAATAGGTTTCTCTTGTCATCCTCTCTATTGAGCGAGTAGGGAACTAAAGGAGATTGGTGTAGAGGTCAAGTATAACAACAAGGGCTTTCCAACCTCTGGCAGTATCATTGTAAAGAGAGACATTAAAACTTTTTTGATACTATTGAAGGCCTTTTGATGTTCCCCACCCCAATAAAACTTGTCTTTCTATTTCAATAAAGACCCAAAGGGGTGAGTGGTTTCAACCAAAGTAGGTATTGTCCTTCTCAAATAATGAACCCTTCCTAGGAAACTCTTTAGTTATCTTGGACTTTTTGAAGGAGACATTATTAATATTTCCTTCTGTTTATCAATGTCCATTTTGACAAATTTCTTACTAATAACAAAATATAGGAACTATTTTTCACTACATGAATTATTTATGTAAACAAGAATTATTCTTGAGAGCTAAATAGGGTGTCGTATATGTTTATTAAATCTTGATGCGAGCAACTTCTCCAGCTCCGCATTAATTTCAAGTCTAGCTTTGCCTTGTACATGCAAGTATCTTGCCTCACGGGAATGAAATTTAAAATAATTTTCAACTTATGGGAGCTTACCTAAGGATCAATCCTAGGCATTGCATGCATTCAGGTGAATTTTTTACTACTTCGACATGATTAATATTGTGAGATTCATCAATCACGAACCATTCCAAAATGGGTCAACGTCCTTGTTCAATAATTCAACCCATTCACACCTTTACAAACCATAAATCACTTTTCCATTAGGTAACACCACTTTCTTGCACTTCCTCACATATTTAACCAATTCCTTAATATTCCTCTTGTTGGTGATTTTCTTACAAAAATAGGTATGTGCCTAAGGGTCCAATTTTAGTTAATTAATTTCTTAATTAATTAACATATAAATAAAACTAAATCCTTTTTAATTTGAAAAAAAATTACCAAAAAATAATAATTAGTCCATATTACATGTGGTTGGTGATAAGGAATAAAGAAAAATCACACAACCACATACGGATTTAGAGGGGAAACCCTTGTGGCAAAAATCACTATCTCCCAACCAACTTTCAAGTCCACTATTACTGAACTATATATTTACAAGACTTGACAAGGACTCATACACGACTTAAATATATGCCAGTAATACTCACCATGATAGGTCTCCCTTATGTTCTGCTCCATTCTGGTGACGATCTAGGTTGGTGACGATCAACCCACGCGTCTAGGAACTAGATGCTCAACCTCTAAGACCTCGATATTTACCAATATTGGTTGAAGACTCTAAGCCCATGCATAATCCAATGTGTTATCTTCTTGAATGTAGAAGATCTTAGGGGATTTGCAAACCTCCAGTCTACTTTACTTGCATGGAGTTGAATGGATATCACAAACAAAAAGGACTCTAGGAAAATTGAATTAGGCTTTTCGAAAAACTGGGCTTCCTTAATTGGACTATTCATTTAAAGGTCTTTAAATATCCTATCAGTGAAATAGCCTATCAATGAGATCGAGGAGCGACAATTGGCATCTCGCCAATCGGGGAGGAAAACTGGGCGAAAAAGACGGACGTGCACTACTCTAGCCGGACGTCTTCCGTCGAGGTGGAGCGCAGGATGGTAAGTTTTTATTTTTCTATAATTATAGAAATATATTATTCTACATTATTTTACTTTGCATTACTTACTAATTTTGTATTACTTTATTTGGGGGGACAAGAAGTGGTCCTGGGGGTAGGCCACATAGGCTCGATGCCTATGTGGCAATTTGGACGAAGAAGGGAAAGGATAAGGAGGTGTCCCCGAGCATCGCGGCCACGATTGTAAGTAATCCAACGGTTTAATTTTTGTGAATTACATTATAATTTTTTTATTTACTTATTTAACTAAGCATGTGCTTTTTGTCGTTTCGGACAAAGCTTAAGGAAGTGCGTGAATCGCAGTCTGATGCGGACAAGGCATCTTTATCCATGGACGCACTCAACTAAGTGCTTGGCGTTGATCGCAAGGGGAGGACTAAGGGGTGAGGTCACGGGTGGGCAAATCTAGGATCACCGAAATGGAGACGAGCAACACCGGGTTAGCTCGTTAGGTGGACACACATGATGCGAAGCTATCAAGGTTGGAGGTGACGGTCCTAGATATGTACGCATTCATGAAGCGTCAGTTGGGAGAAAAGGGCAAGGAGAAGGTGGTAGAAGGGGAGGGGGAGGAGGATGATGACGTGGACATCACTTATTCATCGCCGATACGCTCAGACTCACCGCTTGATGATCAAGTCCCCTACTTGGCTCCCGTCCAGCATCCTTTGTCAATAATCGATTGGCCGAGAGTGTTTTTACGTGACATATATGATGGTCAGCGGATAGTGAGGGGGTTGAAGGATCTTTCCCTTCAGCCTGGGCGATGTTTCCCAGAAGTTATTCCAGAAGTTCCCTTACAGGACCATCAAGAGTTTCAAAATGCTTGAATCCTTCACTGCTCGTTTCATCACCAATAGTTCTCATCCCAAGAGAATGGATTTACTTCTTACGATGACAAAGAAGCCACTAGAATCCTTGCAGGAGTACGCTAAATGTTATTGGGAAGTATTCAATAAGGTAGAGGATTGCTCAGAGCAAGTTATTGTAGCATCCTTCAAGATAGGTCTTCCCCCCACTTCGATGCTATATCAATCCCTCATTAAGAAGGAAGACGAAACCATTGACGATCTCATGTGAATCCACCATGTCGATGTTAGTTTCGTCCTTCAATGCTCATTTCATCACCGGTCAAACTGAGACTGGTCGCACCAAGTCAAAGAAGGGGTGATAAAGAAAATAATCCCAAAAAGGGGAACAAAAAACAAAACAAAACCAGGAATGGAGGCAATGAGGATTCTTCCAAGGCAGTTAACACAATTTTTAAGGAACCAATTTACAACATCCTAGAGAAAATCAAAGATTATCCATTTGTCAAGTAGCCGAAGAAAATGGGTGGGGATTCGTTGAAGAGAAATATCACGTTGCGATGCACGTTCCAGAAGGAAGGAGGCCACAAGATTGAGAAACGTAAGGCACTCAAGGCCCATCTTAAGGAGTTTCCCTAAGCGGGGCACTTAAACGAATTTATTGAGAAAAAGTTGGATCAGGTCGCAGCCAATAAAGATCGGAAGATCGGCAACTTTCTAGAAAAGTACATGGGGCATGAGTTCACCCTCATATATGCAGCATCCGACCTCAAGCAGATCCAAGGGAATGTTGTTAATATGAAGCTCAAGAAAGTTGCAGCTCTAATGGAAGCATTTCAAATTGACCCCGCCAAGAGTCAGGCTGGCAAGCGTCGGCGACCAGAAAACGTCGACTACAATAAGCACATCGTCATCATGAAGGATAACTTGGTTGGGGTACGAAGCCCACACCATGATGCACTGGTGATCATGATAAGCACCCAAAACTGTACAATTTATACCCCAAATAGATGTACTTTAGTTGCTAATTCTCGATAATATGGGTCTTATGTGCTTAATTGTTCAATATACAGGCTTAATTGCAGTTGAGGTGTCAAAAGCTATATTTTCATGCAATTTGCAGTTAAAATGGAGCTAAATTACCAATCCCGTAACCATAATTTACCCTAACCTAGCCCAAAGCCTGTGTGTGTTTAGTTTGTATCTTTTTATATTTTTTTTATATTTTTAGTTTGAGTCATTTTTATTTTTAGGATTTATTTTAGATTTATTTAATATTTTCTAGGTTTATTTTTTATTTTTATTTTTATTAGTATAATTTTATTTTATTTTGATTTTTATTAGTTTTTAGTTTTATTTTATTTTATTAGGATTTTAATTTTTAGGATTTCATTTATTTATTAGATTTTACATTTTCTTTTTAGGATTTTAGTTTTAGTTTAATAGATTTCTAATTTTTTTTTTCATTTCTTTTTAGTATTATTTTTATTGAGTCTTTATTTTATTTTTTATAGTACGAATTTAATTTTTAGATTTTTATTTTTAGTTTTATTTTTAAGGGTCACAAATTAATTAACACACACACCCCACTTATCCTTACTCACACCTTTAAACCCCATACACAACACATACACACAAACTAACAACTCACCCACACCACTATTCCCAACACCCTCACCACACACAACCCCACTCCCATAATCTTCTTCCCACTATCTCTCACTCTCTCTCATCACCCCATAACCAACCAAACACACATCCTACACCCACTACCCCCATTAACAAACCCCGACATCACCAACCCCATACCCGATTTCTGTCAAACCCGGTACCCTCCCCCTGCTCCGGCCGACGACCCTAGCCTCCACCAGCGTCTACGGCAGCCTACCCCGATGACCCTTGCCGACGACCACCTAACCCGCCTGAGCTCCGGCGGTCCTGCTACCCAGCTCCGGTCCCCCCTCTCTCTCCTCGCGATGCCGACCCCATTACCCCTAACAAAACCGGCAACACCAATTCGATCCCCTGTCCAGTTTACCTCTGAACCCGAACCCCTACCTCCAATCCCCATTTTCGTCCGCCGGAATCAAGCCCAACACCCTCTCTCTCTCCCCTCGTAACCCGCCGCCGACAACCCCTTCCCAGCCAACTCGGAATCGCGCCCGTCCGATCCCAAACCCGTGGCGACCCGACCTCCCTCCGGCCAAGATCTAGCCCAAAACCATTTTCTTCTCAAAACCAAAATCGTGTCATCCCAAGCCAACAAAACCAAATGCCAACAAAATACACATGTGCCACTTAAACCCCCTTTTCCTATTTTACCCAATATACCCTTAAACCCACTAAAAAACCATTTCTCCCCTTCCCAAGCCTTGCACGATTTTTTACCACCTGCATAAAACAAGAAGCCAAAACCAATTCCCACTTAACCCTCTTTTACCCAACTACCTAACTTTAAGTCATTTCCAAAAATACCCATAAATCATATCAGATTTTTATCCCCAAATTTCCTCACCCATATACCTTCCTTACCTCACACATTTGCCATGCACATGTGCACTTTCATTATCCAATTTACCCCATGTGCACACTCCCCATGCTCTTGTATCTTAATTCTTCCAACTATATCCCCATGCTCCATGTGCCTAGTATAAATGAAGATGAAGACCCCATTTAGAAAAAAGCTTTTAGATAGAAATTTGTAGAGAAATAAAATACCATTTTAGTGTAGTTTTAGATTAGAATTTTTATTTTATTATTTTTAGATAGTGAGGATAAAATAAATTGTTGTGAGGATTAAATTGAGTGAGATTCTTGATGTAATTGTGTTTGAATCATTCAAATTAAGGGATGTGAATTTCAACTCATGGATTGAAGATCAATTAAGCATCAAGAGATTGGGATTTGATTGTTCTTTTCTCTTCTCATTTATTTTATGCCTTTGATTATTAATTTGTCATATTTCATATCATGTTAGGCTAAATCCCCTTTCAAGGGGTGGGGTAAAACCCTTATTTGATGTTATTTTATTTTAATTAGTTTAATTACTTGAAAAGTCCCTTTGAATGTTAATTTTGATCCCTCACCCTTAGATTTACGCCTCGAGTGAGGGTAAATGATTTTCGAGAGAAAATCGAAATTTTAGTGATAATACTCATTTTAGATTCGAACTAGAGATAGGGGTTTCTTAAGTGGGGTATTATAACTTGAACTTCAACTCTAAATTTACTTTCTAAGATTTGCATAAATTTTAATTGATCGATCCGAGAGGGTGATTAATTAAAAGGAGGGTAGATCTATTTTTCTATAGTTGTGGGGTGTTAAACTTAATTTTCTAAAAGATTACTATTAAAATTACACTTTCAACGAGAGTTGATTTGTAATTTTGATATTAATTTGGGAGAATTGAAATAATTAAATTAATTAATTAGAATAACTAAAATTTGTGGTGTAATCCCATTCCTTGATTGTTCTCACAATTATTTACCTCACTTTATCTCTTATTTTTAGTTTAGACTTTATTTTTCATTTTAGTAACTTTCTAGTTAGTTGTTTTTATCTCACATTTAGTTTAGTTTAAAACCTCACCTCACCTTATTGTTTTAATATTGAAAAAGCTAAAAAAAATTAGAAAAGTGAAAAAGCACAAAAAGAAAATAAAAAGTGAATTACAATTTTGCTCCATTTGTTTTACAACCTTGAAAGTGGATTGATACCCTTACTTACCTCTACACTTGAGTTGTTACATTTTGTAGGTATTTGAGGATTTTGACTAACTTGGCTTTCAACAACGACACATACGCAAAAGTCCTAGTTATCAGATTACTCTCAGAATTGGTAATTGGGATGTGAACAAGTTACTAGTGGATCAAAGGAGATCCTCAGAGGTGATGTACCTAGAGTTCTTTCACAAACTCAAGCTGAAGATGTATGACCTCAAGAAGGTCAATGTTTCTTTGGTTAGCTTTACGGGATAGGGAAACTCTGTCCAAATAGTAACTCTGGTATGGACGACCAGGAGTGGAAGAGATTAGGATCCACCCAACTGATAGGGACGTCGAAGACCTGAAGGAGGTTACCTTTGACAAAGCCAAGCTAAAAAAAAAGTTTCTGATCGGGACAAGCTTGACTGAACTTGAAAGGAACAAGTTGATCGCTATCCTGAAACGAAGCTTGGATGTTTTCGCATGGGAGCCATACAGTATGCCTGGGATTGAACCTACAGTTATCTGGCATTAACTCCATGTGGATCCAACATTCATGTCGATCATATAGAAGACCCATCTAACTGCCCTAGATAAAGTGAAGGTAGTGGAAAAGGAAGTAGGGAACGTTCTGGAGGCAAGGTCCATCAAATAAGTTCAATTCCCAAAGTGACTCTCAAATTTGATCGTGGTCTGAAAGAGCAATTGGAGTTGGAGAGTCTGCATAAATTTAACCGACCTCAACAGTGACTATCTAAACGACAGTTTCCCCTACTAAAAATAGACCACCTGGTCGACGATACAGTATCTCGTGAGCGAATGAATTTTCTAGATTCTTATTCGGGGTGTCATCTGATTCCTCTATCCATCCCTGACCGAGATAAGACTTCATTCATAACGCTAGTTGGTCTGTATTGCTACAAGGACATGCCGTTTGGCCTCAAGAATGCAGGAGCCACATATCAGAGATTAGTCACCAATATGTTCCAACACCAAATAGGGGAAGCGATGGAGATAAACATTGATGACATGCTCATCAAGAGCAGGAATAGGAGTGACCATATCTGGGATCTAGCTAACACCTTTGAAATCCTCAGGCGCTATCGAATGAAAGTTAATACCGGTAAGTGTTCATTTGGGGTCTAGTCAAGTAAATTTATAGGTTATCTATTCAATAAGAGGGGGATTGAGGATAACCTCGATCAGATAAAATTAATCAGCAGGGTCCATCCGCCAAAGACATTACGCGAGGTCCAGAAGCTTACCAAAATGCTCACAACACTCAACCACTTCATTTATAAGTAATCTGAAAGCTACCAATCATTTTTCCAGCTGCTCAATAAGGAAAAGAGCCTTACTTGGAATGGTGAGTGCTCCAAGGCCCTGGAGGAGATAAAATCCTACCTCAACAAACCTCCGCGGTTGGCGATCCCCGATCAGGGGGATCCTCTTTATATTTTTCCCGCGGTATCAAGCCATGCAGTTAGCTCGGCCTTAGTCTGTGAGAAAGAAGTTCCCTGTTTATTATACCGGCAAGACACTCCTGGATACCGAGAAATGCTACTTACTTCTAGAGAAACTGATTTACGCATTAATGATCACTTCGCACAAGCTGAAGCACTACTTTGAAGTCCATTCAATCACCATGATCAGTTCATTCCCCCTTAAAGTAGTCCTTCGCAAGGATGACCTCTCTGGATGAATGTCAAAATAGTCGGTAGATCTTGGGATATTCAATATTCATTTCTAATCAAGGACAACAATCAACGGGCAGGTTTTGGACGACTTTATCGCATAATTTACTGGAGAAGGCCCCACCGACCAGTAGCTGATCGACCAACTAAAGTTTCACGAATAAGCTCAAGGCAAGAGTTGGAAGTTTTATGCTGATGGTGCCTATAACTCAAGGGAAATAGACATATGAATTTTTCTTGTGACTACGGAGAACGTCATGATCGAACAAAGGATCAGACTGGGTTTTGAAGCCTCTAATAACGAGGCTGAATATGAGGCGCTCATAACTAGACTTCACAAAACATAGTTGCTCTGGGCGAGGAGAATTAACATTTACTGCGACTCCAAGTTGGTGTCCAACCAAGTAAGTGGGGATTTCAACACTAATAATGACAGGATGGCGGCCAATCGTACAATTGTGCACGAGCTAAATACGAAATTCGAGAAAGTCCACATATAACAGTTCCCCTGGGGGCACAATAGTCACACCGATGCCTTAGTTTCTCTAAGATCAATAGTAGACTCATATCTTAGGAGAACTATCGAAGTGGAGTTCCTCGTTAAACCCAGTATTGACAAGACAATAGCTCCTGAGAACGTCCTTTGTGTAGACAAAGGCCCCACTTGGATGGATAACATCATTGCATATTTACCAAATGAGATACTACCTACTGATAAGAAGTTAAACCATCACATCAGAGTCAAGGTTGCACGTTTTCACTTAGATACTGGCTGTAAGCTTTACAAATGATACTTCACAGACCCCTACCTGCAGTGCGTGCACCTAAAAGATGTCGAGAAAGTTCTCTACCAACTTCATGACGGAATATGTGGAAGTCATGCAGAAAATGGGTCCCTGACGTTCTGAGCAATTAAAGAGGGTTTATTGGAGGCCTTACATACAGAAAGATACAACCATTTATGTGCAAAAATGCGAGAAGTGCTAGAATTTCTCTCCCCTGGTTCATTAGCCAGACAACGATGAGAACCTTGACTAGTCCATGGCCATTTACACAATGGGGGCTGGACATCGTGGGACCACTACATACTGTACCAAAAAGTTACAAGTACTTGTTGGTCGGTATAGACTAATTCATCAAGTGGGTAGAGGCAGAACCATTAGCCAACATCAGAGGCTTCAACAAGATAAGATTCGTCTAGAAGAACATCATAACACGTTGTGGGGTACCAAGAACAATTATAATCGACAATGGCACTCAATTTGATAGTGGTCTTTTCTAGGGCTTCAACGATGAGCATGGAGTTAAGCACCACTTTATCTCAGTGGAAAACCCATAAAGCAACGGTCAGGCAAAGGCTTCCAACAAAATGATGCTCAACGACCTTAAGAAGAGGTTAGAAAGGGCAAAGGGCAAAGGGCACTTGGGTGGACAGTATCCCTTATGTTCTCTGGGCTTATCGTACCACTCCCTTGATACCAATCGAGTAAACATCCTTTGCACTTACATATGGAATATAATCTATAATACCACTTGAAGCTGGCCTCCCGGTAATGAGAACGAAAGTGGCTAACCAAGGACTGAACGACAATACTCTTCGCGCTGAACTTGACTTAGCTGATGAATAGAGGGTGCAAGACATAATCAATATGACATCATACTAGAAGTAATTGGTGAATTAGTACAACAAGGTAATCTAACCGATGAAGTTCCAGGTAGGAGATTACATCCTAAGGAAAGTCCTTAGCAGCGCCATAAGACTGTCATATGGAAAGTTGGACCCCAACTGGGAGGGACCATTCAAAGTTATTAAGGATGACCTACAAGGAGCCTATCATTTGGAAACACTGGAGGTAAGGGAGATACCCCGACTATGGAATGCTTCCAACCTAAAGATTTTTTATTTTTAGCTTTTTCTTTTATTTCGTTTTTAAATTTTTATTTTTAGAACTTATGTTACTCTCAAACTATAAATAAAAGGCCCGTTTATCCATGCATCTAAGTTGTCTTGTTAATTTACACTATTTCCAAAGAACAAGTTGAAGGTTGGCATTTCTCCTCTAAGTGTCAATCACGATAAAGTTTAATTTAATTACATTAACAAATATGATTGTTTCAATTAAATTTTAAAAAAATCCAACTTATGAGTTGACCCGACAACAGTAAAGACCTACGGGGAATCCCTAGGCAAAAATAAAAGTCAGGTTGGTCGCTAGCAGATTCAACATTGGTATTAGTCTTTTAAGCACCGATAAAGATTAAGCTTGATTTAATTACAACAATTATCTTGCTTGTTTTAATTTTATTAAGTAAGTCTTTAGGTCTTTGTCATCACTGATAGAAAGAACTTTTCGGTGTATATTTTTCGTCGTGTCGTTGCTTGAAAAGCTCCTCTAATCAAAACCTCAAATAACTACAAATATAACAATCTTAAGTGTATAGGTAAGTAAGGGTATCAATCCACTTCCAAGGGGGTAAGCTAGAGACAAATTCAATTGTAATTCACTTTTATTTTAATTTGTGAATTTTTACTTTTCTACTTCTTTTTTAGCTTTTTCAAATATTAAAACAATTGGGTGAGGTGATGATTTAATCTAAACTAAACTAAATGTGATATGATAACAACTAACTAGAAGATGACTAAAAGTGAAAAATAAAGTCTAACACTAAAATAAGAGATAAAGTGAGGTAAATAATTGTGAGAACAATCAAGGAGTGGGATTACACCACAAATTTTAGTTATTCTAATTAATTAATTTAATTAATTGAATTCTCCCAAATTAATATCAAAACTACAAATCAACTCTCGGTGCAAATGTAATTTTAATAGTGACCTTTTAGAAAATTAAGTTTAACACCCCACAACTCTAGAAAAATAGATCTACACTCCTTTTAATTAATCATCCGCTAGGATCGATCGATTAAAATTCATGTAAATCTTAGAGAATAAAAATACAGTTGAAATTCAAGTAATAACACCCCACTTAAGAAACTCCTATCTCTAGTTCGAATCTAAAATGAGTATTATAACTAGAATTTCAATTTTCTCTCGAAAATCATTTACCCTCTCTCGAGGCGTAAATCTAAGGGTGAGGGATCAAAATTGATATTCAAAGGGAATTTTCAAGTAATCCAACTAATTAAACTAAAATAACATCAAATAAGGGTTTCCCCCAACCCCTTGAAAGGGTATTAGCCTAACATGATATTAAACATGATGAACAAATAATCAAAGGCATATATAATAAAAGAGTAGAGAAAGAGAACAAATATTTAACAAGTCTCCTTGAAATTGGCAATTTTAACTCTATCATCTTCCATACAATTCAATTACTCACAATTAAATCTCAATAAATCTCTAAAAAAATAAAAACAAAAACTATTTACAAAATGGTGTTTATCTCTCTACAATTCTCTCTCTAAAAATTCCTATCTAAAAAGCTCCCTCAAATGGGGTCTTTCATCCTCTTTTTATAATAGGCATGGAGCTAGGGGTATTTTGGGAAATGGACATGAGTGTGTATGGAAATGGTGAGAGGAGCATGAGGTGTGAGTGTGTTGAGGTCATGTGGGTGAGGGAATTGGAATAAAATTTGATTTGGTAAAAGTGGTATTTTGGGCAATGGTTAAAAGTTGGTAGTTGGGGGGTAATTTGGGTAAAGGTTTAAATTGGTTAATTAGGCACATGGCGCTTTGTTATTGTGTTGGATCAAGTTGGTTGTTTTGCAGGTCGTGGCTTTTGAAAATGGGTCTTGGGATTCTTGGGTTGAAGTGGGTATGGGTTTAGCTTGTATGGTGGTCGGGTATGGAGTCGGATTTGCTGGCTTAGGAGAGGGAGATCGGGGCTTCGCGAGTTGTCGCCTTCAACACTCGGGTGTCAGCCGGATGATTCTGCCGGAGTGGGTCGGCGGGTTGGTCGGTTTTGGCAGTGGGTCTGGGATCGCAGGGAGGCAGGGCTGGTCGACGATGGGTGGTGGGTTTGGAGATCGCCGGGTTAAGGGGTGCTGCGCCGACGATTTCGTCGCCGACAGGTTGAGGTGGAGGGTTCTAGAGTAGGGCGGCGGCGGGTATGGATTGTGGGTGCCGCCGGTGTGGTTGGGGGTTAAGGTCTTGATCCACTCGCTGGAATTGAGGTCTGATTGGGTTGACCGCCGGCGTAGGTTAGCTGGGGTGGTTCAGGTATGGTTGGAGGTGTGGGAGGTGAGGGTGTTGATGGTGTTGGGTGAGATGAGAGTTGGGTGTTGGGTAGGTGTATGTTAATGGAGGTTAGATTGGCTATGGTGGTTGTGGATAAGAGAGAAGATGGGTGTAGGGAAGAAGATGAAGGGAGTGATTTGGTGGGAGAGGGTATAGGGTAATTAGTGTGGGTGAGTGTGTGTGTGTGTAGGATAGGTGGTTGTGATATTATGATAAGGGGAGTTTATGTGTGTGTTTTATTTGGACACCTAAAAAATAACATAAAAAACTAAAACTAATAAAAATCTAAAAAATAAAAATCCTACTTCTAATAAAAAAATAAAGACTCAATTAAAAATGAATCTAAAAAGAAATAAAAATAAGAATAAAATCTAATAAAACTAAAACTAAAATCCTACATAAATGTAAAATCAAATAAAACTAAAAAATAAATGAAATCCTAAAAAATCTTATCCTAATAAAAACTAAAAACTAATAAAAAAATCAGAATAAAATAAAATTACACTAATAAAATAAAAATAGAAAGTAAAACTTAGAAATTCTAAATATATAAAAAATAAATCCTAAAAATAAAAATGACTCAAACTAAAAATCTAAAAAATATTAAAAAAGGACAAACAAAATACACACAGGGTTTGGGGTAGGTTTAGGGACGGTCTAGGGTAGTCTAGGATACGAGACAAGGGTGTTTAGCTCCATAAAATGCGCATTTGCCTCGATATATAGTTTTTGATATCGCAAACGGACATTTGACCTACAAGATAAACATTTAAGCACATAAGACCCATATTTCCGAGAATTAGCAATAAAAATACGTTTATTCGGGATATAAAATGTACAGTTTTGGGTGCTTATCACACCACCCCCAAACAGAGTGTTGCTAGTCCTCGGGCAATAAGATAAAGAGAAAGAGACAGATTGACTTATCACACCACCCCCAAACAGAGTGTTGCTAAACAGAGTGTTGCTAGTCCTAGAACTCAACGTGTGTGGTGTGAATTAGTCAAAACGGGTCGAGTATCACAAGAGTAATTCCTAGATTGACTTATCGAAATCAACGCTTCAACTTCAAATCTCACGGATATCTCTCGAGATTAGGGTAAGTGTATCGCTCTTGTGTCTGAGGAGGTGAGTAAATGTAAGCAAGTTCAAACGTCTCACACACATATAAGAAAGAACGAATAATTTGAAAGAAAATAATCTCATGAAAGAATGCTAACCACTACAGTGAGAACGTCGAGTTATTCACCACGTCGACTTTCATTTGCCCGAACACCTAGGAAAAATATGAATGATTATGGGTGAGGGGGAAATGAAATGAGGTAGGATGGGATGAGATGAGGTAAGGATGGTGATGTATAATGGGATTGATGTGTGAAATTATGGATATATGATGGATGAGCAAGAAGAGTGTACAATACTTTAGGCACAAATGTCTTTATTACTAACTACAAACTCTCTTTCTTTTCTTTTCTCACTTTTCTCTCTCTCTCTCTCTCTTTTTTTAAAAAAATTTTTCTTTTCTTTTTCTCTATTTTTGCTATTTTTATGTTGTTTTTTTCTCTCACTTTTCAACCCAACAATGAAGACATTTAATATTTGGAATAAACACTCTTTTATTTGAAAATGAAATATGATATAGAGATGATAGGTGATGGTGTGGGATAGTGTGTATGGATGGGGAGAATATGGAAAGGTAATGGGTGAGTGAATGGAAATGTGATATGGAAAAGCATGGGAGTGTGATGAGTGAAGGGTATGGGAGAAAATCTAGTGATCGGGACAAACTTCAAGACACGCGTTTCTTACAACTCGAAAATAATGTCGTTCTTAGTGATCAAGCCAAATTTTAATGAATGATAATGAGATCATATAACTATTAAAGTGCAGACCCAAATGAAGTTGAATCAACTTTTAACTCGGAGATTGCGTAAAACACTCTAAAAGGGTGAAAGACACAAATCTCACAAGCTAAAAGTCTCTACTAGTGATCCTTAAGGTTCTCTTGAGAATTGTAATACTCTTCAACTCTGAACCATAGTGACATGATAAGTGCGCAAATTTTGTTGAGTCTAAAAGTTCATGGTGCAAAATGCCTTATTACGTATTACATAAGCTATTTAGAAAAAATATTCTCTAGCTTGATTCCTAAACTTAAAAAGATGGTTGATTGAAAATTCACATCAATAAATGAGATGAAAGAAACTGCATGAAATTTTAAAAATCAGGTTTAAAAATCAAAATTTTTCAAAAGAGGTACGATTTTGATAAAATTCCCCACCCCCAAACAAAAAGGAACATCGTCCTTGATGTTAGGTGAAATGATTTTTTTTTTAAATTGAGAGCATAAGGTAGGAAAGAGATTACCAGAATGAACCGCTAATGAAGTGGATAGATATCGCCAATAATAAACCTGAATAAGAAGTGAGGAAAAAAATGTGTACAAGTCTATAAGCTTGATAAAGCATTGGGTGATGTAAAACACCACCCCCAAACAGGATGAGACTAGTACAAGAAATGTGGGCTGCCTCCCGGTAGCGCTAAGTTTAATGTCTTCAGCCAGACCGAACCATTCTCACCCTAAAGATAAGATCTATGAAAGCACGGGGTGATAGAAAAATTGGGTGATGAGAATCACCCCCAAACAAGACTGAAGCGTCAGTCTTGTTGGATAAAGGCTAAAGAGGGTCAATGCACTTGTATAGCAAAATGCATCACGCGATGCAAAGCATCGGTGGACCATAGGCGGGTGGGTATCAGGGTAAAAGGGAGAAAGGCATGGGTGATGAAGCATCGATCACGGTATTTATTGAGCCGGAAGGTGAGGGCAACTAGGGCCCTATAAGCATGGTGCTATAATTGATGAGGGAGGCAAAAAGGTGTAGAAATAGTGATGGGGTGGGGCTCATAGAAATCACACGACCGTTCTATGAATGGGTGATGATAATGGTCGCGTCGTGGCACGCCAGGGAGCTGTCGATGGGAAAAATCAGAACCACAAGAGAGTGGCGAGCGTAGAATAACAAGCTCAGTGTCACGGAAGTGGAGAGTATCACCACAAATACTCTCGTAAATGGTGGAGGATGGTTTTAGGTGAGGATCTAAAAATGTATATGGAAACTTCAAATGTGTAAAATCAAGATCCAAACCAGGTGGTGGGATAGAAGGGACAATGGGTGGGTTGGGTAGGATAAATGGTGGAGGAAGATGATCCAACTCAAGCATGGGAGACACACACTCCTCATGAGGCACGAAGTGATCCTCAAGGGCACTCACAGGAGGAAGTGTGGAAATAAACGGTTGAGTGATCAACTTCTCCACAAGAGTAGTATTAGTGAATGTGGTCGTTGGTTCAAACGAGGCACCAAGATCAGAGATAGAGGAATCACTAAAAATATCGGGCTCAACGGGAGCCGTGCATGGTGGGACATCATCCATATCCTGATAGTTAGGAACTATCACGGATTCTATCTCGGAAAAATGGTGAGCACTCGTAGCCGGAGCTAACCTAAAAGATATGGGCATGTCAGAGACATATGCAATTGGGGAATAAGGTAAAAGCTCAGGCATATTTTTGGATATGACGGGAGAGGGAGTGGGAACCGCAAGGTGGGGTTCATATAGACACGGTGGGATTTGATCAGTGTCACTATCGAAAGGTAAGTCAACACAATTGTCGACTTAGGACCCGGACCATGGAATGGTCTCAACTTCGAGATTCTCGGGGTGGTATGGTTGGTCACACTCAGAATCTGTGTCACAAGAGGACACATCATCACCACACTCGGGTGCAACAATGGGTGGATCCATGGGAATATCCGACTCTCTCGCGCACTCTAAATCTTTTAATCGTTGTTTAAGCCTTTGGAGAGCTTGAGTTTGAATTTGAGTGGCTTGCTCTTACTCGATGATAAATTGTTGCAAGAGTGCCTAGAGAGTGGATGTGGATGAAGGTGGTGGAGTGATGGGTGGCGGCGGTGGGTGAGGTGGACACAATTCTCTATGCACATGACTATACGGAGAATACTCGTATGAAGTGTGTGGAGTGGGGCCAAGTTCATCATACACGAAAGGATCTCTTTCGCGATGGACAAAGGGTTGACAATCGTGGGGTGCATAGTGAGGTAACTGATCGTGAATGGGTGCACAAGGTTTCCATGATGACTGTTGGAACGTGTGAGGATCCACAACATCAGGTTGGGATTCCTATAGCGTGGAAGGTTGATCAGGCCTCCACGAATAACTCCGGTACTCACACAACTCGGGATTAGGTATATCGGGATAGTAGGTCGAGGTGGGTTCCGAAATAGTGTCATATGGATGCATTTGTTCCATGGTGGGTTCAGAAGGATATGGAATGTAAGGGCACTCGTGGGACATGTGATCAGCATAATAACAGTGGGTGCACAATAAAGGATGAGACACGTCGACACTTAAAACCGAGGGTGATGGAATAGGAGGTGCGTGCAGAGATGGGTCAAAAGTATCTATGATACTCGCGAGAGAGGTGAAACCATGAAAAATCTCATAAAGAGACGGCTCGGGATCACTCTCACACGCGTCATGTGTCAATGGGAAATGACCAAAGTAGTCCCGTAAAGGACGTTCTTCGACCACGTGAATGCAAATATTTTATTTTTTTTAGAGTTTTTAAAATTTTTTCAAAAAGAAAGAAAATATTTTTGGATTTTTCTAAAAATGAAAGAAATAAAATATTTTGGAGTTTTGTGAAAAATAAAGGAAGAAAATATTTTTGGATTTTTCTAAAAATGAGATAAAGAAAATATTTTTGGATTTTTTTGGAAGAAAGGGTGGGGAAAAATATGGACTCTTGATTTGGACGAACTAACTAAAATCGACCACCGAAAAATGGAATTGGACACACACACAAGTCAAGAAAATTTTCTAACTAGCACATAAACAATATTTATCTTTAGATTTAGTGAAAGGGTAGTCAAATTTTAATTAAGTCCGCGGGCGATAATAAGATCACGGAAATATCTTTGTGATCGCCTTTGCAAAATTTATTCTCCTAGTGGGCTACCTAGTGAATGGATTTCAAATTTAGTAAGAGAACACAAAGCAGACTCGCTAACAGGAGAGACGCGAGGGTTTAGAAATGTTCCTCCCACTGTTTTTACGCCGTGGGGTGCCGAAAAATTTGAGTCGATCGGGGGGAGATCACGCCAATATCAGTCAGCCCCAGGAGTCCTACCGACCCAAGGTAGAGAGGCTTCTAAATCCTCGCCTATGGACGCCCTCTCTCTACCTTGTCCGATTTTCCTATCACGCTTGTCTTCTATTATTACAATTTTAAAAAATGAAAAATAAAATAAAGGTGTTTGCTTGAAAAGCTCCTCTAATCAAAACCTCAAATACCTACAAATATAACAATCTCAAGTTTAGAGGTAAGTAAGGGTATCAATCCACTTCCAAGGGGGTAAGCTAGAGACAAATTCAATTGTAATTCACTTTTATTTTCTTTTTGTGCTTTTTTACTTTTCTACTTCTTTTTTAGCTTTTTAAAATATTAAAACAATTGGGTGAGGTGATGATTAAATCTAAACTAAACTAAATGTGATATGATAACAACTAACTAGAAGATGACTAAAAGTAAAAAATAAAGTCCAACACTAAAATAAGAGATAAAGTGAGGTAAATAATTATGAGAACAATCAAGGAGTGGGATTACACCACAAATTTTAGCTATTCTAATTAATTAATTTAATTAATTGAATTCTCCCAAATTAATATCAAAACTACAAATCAACTCTCGTTACAAATGTAATTTTAATAGTGACCTTTTAGAAAATTAAGTTTAACACCCCACAACTCTAGAAAATAGATCTACACTCCTTTTAATTAATCACCCGCTAGGATCGATCGATTAAAATTCATGTAAATCTTAGAGAATAAAAATAGAGTTGAAATTCAAGTAATAACACCCCACTTAAGAAACCCTATCTCTAGTTCGAATCTAAAATGAGTATTATAACTAGAATTTCAATTTTCTCTCGAAAATCATTTACCCTCTCTCGAGGCGTAAATCTAAGGGTGAGGGATCAAAATTAATATTCAAAGGGAATGTTCAAGTAATCAAACTAATTAAACTAAAATAACATCAAATAAGGGTTTCCCCCCACCCCTTGAAAGGGGATTAGCCTAACATGATATTAAATATGATGAACAAATAATCAAAGAATATATAATAAAAGAGTAGAGAAAGAGAACAAATATTCAACAAGTCTCCTTGAAATTGGCAATTTGAACTCTATCATCTTCCATACAATTCAATTACTCACAATTAAATCTCACCAAATCTCTAAAAAAATAAAAATAAAAACTATTTACAAAATGGTGTTTATCTCTCTACAATTCTCTCTCTAAAAATTCCTATCTAAAAAGCTCTCTCAAATGGGGTCTTCCATCCTCTTTTTATATTAGGCATGGAGCTAGGGGTATTTTTGGAAATGGACATGAGTGTGCATGAAAATGGTGAGAGGAGAATGAGGTGTGAGTGTGTTGAGGTCATGTGGGTGAGGGAATTGGAATAAAATCTGATTTGGTAAAAGGGGTATTTTAGGCAATGGTTAAAAGTTGGTAGTTGGGGGGTAATTTGGGTAAAGGTTTAAATTGGTTAATTAGGCACATGGGGTTTTGTTATTGTGTTGGCTTAAGTTGGTTGTTTGGCATGTCGTGGCTTTTGAAAATGGGTCTTGGGATTCTTGGGTTGAAGTGGGTATGGGTTTAGCTTGTATGGTGGTCGGGTATGGGGTCGAATTTGCTGGCTTAGGAGAGGGAGATTGGGGCTTCGCGGGTTATCGCCGCCGGCACTCGGGTGTCGGTCGGATGGTTCTGCCAGAGAGGGTTGGCGGGTTTTGGCAGCGGTTCTGGGATCGCAGGGAGGCAGGGCTGGTCGACGATGGGTGGTGGGTTTGGATATCGCCGGCGGGTTGCCGGGTTAAGGGGTGCAGCGCCGACGATTTCGTCACCGGCAAGTTGAGGTGGAGGGTTCTGGAGCAGGGCGGCGGTAGGTATGGATTGTGGGTGCCGTCGGTGTAGTTGGGGGTTAAGGTCTTGCTCCGCTCGCCAGAACTGAGGTCCGATTGGGTTGACCGCCGGCGTGGGTTAGCTGGGGTGGTTCAGGTATGGCCGGAGGTGTGGGAGGTGAGGATGTTGATGGTGTTGGGTGAGATGAGAGTTGGGTGTTGGCTTCGCGTGTGTATGTTAATGGAGGTTAGATTGGCCGTGGTGGTTGTGGATGAGAGAGAAGATGGGTGTAGGGAAGAAGATGAAGGGAGTGATTTGGTGGGTGAGGGTATAGGGTAATTGGTGTGGGTGAGGAAGAGTTTGGGTGAGTGTGTGTGTATAGGATAGGTGGTTGTGATATTAGGATAAGGGAGTTTATGTGTGTGTTTTATTTGGACACCTAAAAAATAACATAAAAAACTAAAACTAATAAAAATCCTACTTCTAATAAAAAAAATAAAGACTCAATTAAAAATGAATCTAGAAAGAAATAAAATCTAATAAAACTAAAACTAAAATCCTACATAAATGTAAAATCAAATAAAACTAAAAAATAAATGAAATCCTAAAAAATCTTATCCTAATAAAAACTAAAAACTAATAAAAAATCAAAATAAAATAAAATAAAATTACACAAATAAAATAAAAATAGAAAACAAAACTTAGAAATTCTAAATATATAAAAATAAATCCTAAAAATAAAAATGACTCGAACAAAAAATCTAAAAAATATTAAAAAGGGACAAACAAAACACACACAGGGTTTGGGGTAGGTTTATGGATGGTTTAGGGTAGGCTAGGATACGGGACAAGGGTATTTAGCTCCATAAAATGCGCATTTGTCTCAATATATAACTTTTGACATCGCAAACGGACATTTGACCAAAAGATAAACATTTAAGCACATAAGACCCATATTGCCGAGAATTAACAACAAAAATACGTCTATTCGGGGTATAAAATGTATAGTTTTGGGTGCTTGTCAATCACCAAGCACAAATGACCTCACGAGTTTCCCCAGAAATAATAAAATCCCTACGGGGGATCCCTAGGCAAAAAGCTAACTTAGGTTGATCACCAACTTTGTTGGTCGATTAAAATCTTGAACGGGTAGATGACCCTTAAACGAGGTGAATTTTTCCATTGTTTTTCTTAGGCCTAAGGGAGTGTGGCGACACGACTTAAAAGGTAAGAAAGATGGAATAACAAATGAAAAGGCATATTGGATTGAAAAAATGCAAAAATAGTTGGTATTAATCTTATTCATTCGACAAATGATCGATTATAAGGTTTACCAATTACACAACATAAAAGGTACAAAATGATTACAACACTCTAAGGTCAGTAAGCTAAGAGCTCTTCTATTTTCTTCCTTCGACCATTATGTGGGTCTGACTTATACTCATCATCGTTGTCGTGACCTTTGAGGTAATTCTCCATTAGTTGATGGGGAATGGCATCCGTTGGTATGCACTTTTCATCATTACTGAAGGGTGGCCGACTGTATGCCGGGCAATCAGTTTGGTACATGTACCAAAGTTGGGAATCCTGGGGAACCTTGATGACTTTAAGGGTATTCTGCTAGCCATGCTTTTAGGAAATGTCCTAGGCTTCTAGTAGCCTCATTGGGGCATCCTGCCACCCCTCTTCATAACCGACTGACCACGTTGCTCGGGGTCCCATTCGGAATAATACCGAAGCTTCTTCATGTCACGACTTAGCCCCATCACCTTGACGTAGCTCCTCCTAGTTTTGTGTTGAGATTCATCTAACTTATTCAGTTCGTTATTTTTTTATTAAACTAAAGCACCAACTGCTCTAAAATTTTTGGGCTCAGCTTGCTGTAATTTTATCTCATCGATTTTTTTTTGGAGAGAAGAACTTATGTCTTTTAAATCCTTCAAGTTGTCCTTCAGCTTGGCGAAGAAAATAGACTGGTCTTTATAATCTTCAGTTTTCTTTTTCATTGCTTCATACGTAGTCATAAATGCTCGACACATTTGCTCGCTTGCGTCACGCTCGAGCATATTGTCTAAATTACTGGAGGAAGGAACCTCATCGGCAACAGAATACAATACCAAAGAAAAATATACAACAATACATTAGAAACACATAATATCATACTCAAGCAAGACAAAAACACAGTTCTTATTAATCGAATGAGGAAGCAGAGCTATTACATTCTAGAGAAAGTAAAAAAAGAATACAAGGTATGAGCAAAAAATAACGAGAAAACCCCCCCAAAGATTACGGGCTTCATTTCTTCACCTACCCCACTACCTTAGATAAGTTCCCCTTGTATGCCACCTTCTTCTCCTTGCTAGTTAGCTCCTCGTCGATCATGAAAGGAGGACCTAAGTCATACTGACCAAATAGTTTAGACCCCAAAGGGACCCTGGCCTCACCAAGGCCTGGTCCTAACCCTTCTTGAAGCTCGCTTTCCGTGCATAGGAAATCTGGATCTTGGCATCATCATATGCCTCAAACCATCCTTTCTTTTGAAGGGCAGGGAACTTTCTCGCTTAAGTGGTCAATCGATGGGTCTTCGCTTCTCCCAACTCTTTTTTTTAACTTCAATAACTCATAAGCGATCCTCAGATTGGCCATAGTATCTCTAGTGATCCTCCCCTCCTAATCTAAGGCATGTCGGGCCTATACCATGGCCTTTTGAGATTTTTGAAGGGCCTCGATCAATTCAATATTCTTCTTGGACTGGTCGATCTAACCCTCCAAAAGAGTATAAAACTCTGCCATAAAATGCAAGACAATAAACAGATAAAAGTTAGGCGATCAGATAAGTTATGATTTAACAACTCAAAGATGGGAGTAAAAGAAAAAACCCTCACCAGAGCCAGAGTTTATGAAGCATGAAGGGGAAGCTGATCTGGACCCAACAGTTTGCACCACTCGCGATCTCTGGCGAGCACTGCCCCCTAAGTAGGCTAGGGGTAAAGGATAGGTTGTGGGCCACAGATTGGGACTAGGGAGTGTCAAGGAGAGGGGGAAAGAGATTTCTTTTCCTCAACAAGACCACTGAGACTTTTTTCTTCTTCTCCTCTTCGTTATTCTCATCTTCCTCTTTCTTTATCTTCTCCTCCTTTACATTCTCTTTTTTCATGGTGACCAGACTGAAGACGTCAGATTTAGAAGACTCACCCTTTACCATTTTTTTTGGCCTTGACCCTCACAGACAGAAAAATCTCATCACCATCATCCTCCATGAATAAAACCCTATTTCTGGTAGGTGCCATTGGTTCCTCCTCCTCCTCTAATTGGATAAGCCCAACGTCTAGCGGTTCGAAAGAAGAAGAAGTTTTTTCATTCGGTAGAGGTAGATATGGTATATCGTCCATTGGGCGAGCAATGAAGCTGCTAGTAGTGTTGGTGTATTGAAGTAGGAAGGTCGTATATTGGGGATGTTCACCGTCGGGCAGACTATCTTTAATCCTCCAAGATTTTAGGAGGTCGGCAAATTTTATGTCTTTGAAAGAGGGCTCTCTGGTCTTCTTATGACCTGTTCATATGGTAATAGAAAAGCAAAATCAGCAGTAGCAGAGCAATCATCGAATTAAAGAACCAGGTGTTATCCTATCTGATTATCCCCTAATCATGGCACAAAAATCCTACGTAATCTTGTGTCGTGATTGGAATCCTTATTTCATTTTTTATATTATTTTCTGGATCTATTTTAATTGTGAATTATTAACACTCATAATTATTTATATATATATATATATATATATATATATATATAGAGAGAGAGAGAGAGAGAGAGAGTTCTTACTGTCAGAAAGCTTGATCCACAGATCCTATCGGTTGAATAGACTTTTTTTTGCTTAAACAGAGATAGTGATAAGCCGAGAGAGAGAGATCCATCGGAGATGCAATCCCCATCAATAGAAATCCAAAAGAGAGAGAGAGTTCTACCGGCTGTGATTGGCGTAGTTGAATCGAATGGAGAGAGAGAAAGAGGTAAATGAGAGAATGGAAAGTCAGGGGGAGTATATGAGTGGGAAATCAATTTTGGGAATGGGAGGGAATATGTGTTAATAAACATATACTCGTCTCTTAAAGTTTTAAAGGACTTATTTTTAATAGATACCTAACTAATCGTCCTATAAATTGCTTTATTTACATATTATTTGGGCCGGATGAGAGTAACCGTTTCCAACAATATGGACAAAAAGGATGGTTATTTAGGCCATCCCAAATATTACTATTTAGGGACGGCTGTGAAAGCCCATACCTAATATATATATAAACTTACTACGATACCTCCTAAAAGAACTAAAATTGAACCACCCTACCAATAACCCATCCTCAGAAAAATCGAGGGTCATATTGCTCCAACAGGCCTGACATATTCCTCTTCGTCCAGAAATTCTGAATAGTGGACCCAAACTCTGTGAAAACTGGCCCAAGCTTCAATACACATACCAAAATCCAATCTACAGACATATAAACTATATATTCATGATCATAATACAATTCAGCAAAGAATAATATCATTAAAAAATGAATTAAGATTTAAATTTGTTAAAACACAATTCAAACCTAATTTCATCTTCTACGTTCAATTGATTTAATTAAATATGCGATTTTAGGTCCAAACATCAAATTAACATAGTGAATTTATTAACACACATAATTCATTCATAAACATGCATTCTAACATCATATTCATAATCCATAAATATTCAATTGAAGGATCTCTACAAAAGTTCGCATTTAGAATTCAACATAGAAACCCAATAATGATTTAAAAAATATTAACCCAAATAAATTCAATAACAACATAATTAAGATAGAAGATTTAGTGATTTAGTCCCTAAACGTGTTACTATTTCCAAATCAAAATACGTGACAATGAAATCATAAACCAGCTATAGATTATACGATGATAAAGCAAGAGATTTCTTGACTGAATGGTACGAGCGAGCGATTGTTTCTGTAGATCCATTTTTCTTCCTCTCCAAAGTTATCCTCAAGTTCTCCCAAATCTCCAAAGTTTAGATTGAATAAAAACAACACATTTACTTTCACTTTTTCTTATTAGTCGTCTAATTAATTTAAAAAAATATGATTAATTAATGTTTAGACAATATTTAAAACATACAATACTTAAGGGGAACAATAAAGATATTTATGCCCAATCAAAGTTGTAATATACAAAATCCATTAATATGGTTATGCTCCTCTTGAATAGTTGACAAATAAAGTTTCATGGGTGATCTTGAGAAAACAGGTTCTTCTTATTTAAAAATAAACTTAAAAATCTTCTTTAATGGAGGTTAGGATTTTTATGAAAGAAGGGGGTATTTTGAAAAAGAAAGTCTATTGGGAATAGGTTAATATGAGTTTGAAAAAGTCCTCCCATGAGCTCCCTTTAAATAGTTAAAAATATAAGAGTCATTATTTCATTAGAATTCTTAAAAATCACAAATTCGTACAAATATAATATTTTGACAGATTATTAAAATGGTTATTACTCCCTCCACAAAAGTTAAAATGTCCCGATTCAAGGCTTATTGGAAAGATAACATCCAAACCTTTCCTTACATAGATGTCTCATAGTCTAATTCAAAGTACAAATAAAATGACATGTGTTTGAAGTGATATAAAAAAATCTCGCAGATTATCATTATAACTTAGGGATATTCATCTCATAAAATCAACGTTTTATTTTCATCAAAATGGGTTAAATTAAATTTTCAAAATAATTTTATAACCCCACTAAATAAAAAATTATCTTATTAATAATTAAGTCTAAATTGACATGTTTATATGATTCCACATTTTTATAAGTTCGAAAAAACTGAATTTCACATTTTAGCAAAATTACCAATTTCAAGTTATAATTATTAACTATTTCTACAATTTATGATTTATTAACCTTAAATTAATCCTTTAAAAAAATGGGGTATTACAACAATATAAAATATGAGTATATTTTATGCTCCTATATTTTCTCCATATATCAATTTTGTGACAATACCACATATAATAAAGGGACATACATACTATAAAATATATCACCTATAATATGAATCGCTCGACCAAAGTCTTAAAATATAGTATATAACATTTGAATGAAGTACAAGAGAATTGATGGGACAAAATTACCTATACAGCGTGTGTATGGACAACCACTAGCAAACAACATCAAAATAGCGATGTGTAAACAAATTATATTGAGACACAAGTAATATAATGAATTATAGATATGACAATATAAGTCAAGCAACACATTTCTAAAACTATACTGCCCTTTACTATGAAATCTCATCCACGTGACATAGCTTAATTTTCTAATAAAAACACAACCTAGGAATACGATGTTTCTCTCCTCGTCCTCTATTCCATATAGCCTCATATATTTTTCCTCTAACTGTTCCACCCTTAGTTTCTCCCCCCTTTATTCCAATTGGACAAAGGAAAGATGGATAAATTAAGAGAATGAATCAATAAGAACAAAAATGAATAAATTATATAGAAAATGGTGTAGAGAAAAGGAGAAGCAATTACGACACGTTTTATATATCACAATAAACAAAAACAAGACCATAGTATTGAGAGAAGTTTGAAGACACCAAGCTTTTATGACTTACCTATAGCGAGTTGCGAAAAGCGTTTCGTAAGTGAAAATGAGGTCAAACTTGAAGACATTTGAGGACCTCAACTCAAGTATTCTAAATACACAATATGAAGTAAGTTTTAAAAGAAGTTTTATACAAAAATTATATAACATATGTATATAAAAATCACACACATGCTTAATAAATTTTCTAATTAAGAAAATTACACGTTATTAACCTAGGCTAAACAACAGTCTCTAAGTCCATTTTGGATGAAGTGGCATTCCTTGCAGTAAGGCATTAATGAGGCTTGGGGTGAGTTCCAACATGAAATCTTAGACTTGAAGCTTTTTGGATCAAATTAGATTAAGACTCAAGGTATGTTTATGTCGTACAAAATCAGACAATCTAAAACATGAGTATATTTCACATTCATACATTGGTTGTTAAGGAGACCATTAGTGAGTAACCTTTATTTGTTATTATTGATCAATCTCATTGAGGAGGTCATATGCCTCAGAGTGAGGAAGTTGCTGCCAAGTTTGGTTAATAAAAATTCATGTGTTTACGCCCCCAAGAAATATGTCCATTTTTTAGTTTGCTTAAGAAAATTTCTCTCTCTCTCTCTCTCTCTCTCTCTCTCTCTCTCTCTCTCTCTCTCTCAGAGATAGAGAGAGATTGACTCATGTCCGCACCAAATGCGCACCATTAACTAGCACTTTAAAATGGTACCTGGTCTTGACATTTTGGCAAAAGACAACTCCGAACCCATCACCCGATCTTTGACCCTAATTCACACATTTCGGCTCCACTTTCCATCATTTGGTTTTGGCAATCAAGTGCAGAAAACCCTAATCTCTATTTTAAACTCAATCGTGATTTCATTTTGTCTCCGAGTACACGATTTATCTCATTTGAGCTCCAAATAGATTTCTTTTGAGTACATGATTCTGTCATTTTAGCTCCAACACTTCTATTTCAAGACCCAAAGCGATATAAACTCAGGTATGAAATAGTTATTGGCGCCAAAAGCTAGTTTGAATTTATTTTTAAGACCTATTATTGCAAGTTGGTTATTATTTAATCGGTGAGAATATTCAGTAGTTAGTTTCTATTATTAGTTGGTTATTATTTTTAAGACTTATTAATATGTTAGGGTCTAAACTATTTATCAAAAATTGTAATGTTTGAGTTAATATTTTCCATTTTTTCGCATAAAATGGAAAGTTCGAGCATTAATAAAGAAATGTGGATTAGAGAAAATATGGCATTTGATTTTGAGATTGAGCAAAATGTCAATTTAGATATTGGGGGTGATAGAGGGGAACATTGTGTTACATTAAATTCAGATAACAATGATAAAGATTTCAACCCTCAAGTGCAGGAAGAACTTAAGCCAAATATAGGCCAAGAGTTCCAAACCCTTGATGAAGTGAAGTGTTTTTACAACGCATATGCAAATGTAGCCGAGTTTAGTGTTCGTAATTGGACTAAAAAGAAGGATATGGAGAGTAATAAAATTATAAAAAAGGAGTATGTTTGTTTCAAACTAGGAAAGGGCAAGATTGTAGAGGTTCCAGGGACTTCTAGACGTTAGGGTTCCATTAGAGAGGGTTGTAAAGCAAAAATCACAGTTACGATGTGTTTGAGTGACGCATATATAGTTATGTCATTTGTGGAGTGCCATAGCCACCCGTTGTCGACACCAAGGAAAACACATTTCTTGAGATCTCATCGTAGCGTTTCGACTTCCTAAAAATACTTAACTCAATAACTTGGAATGATTAATATACCACCGCACCAACAATTAAACTTTCTTGGAGTGCAAGTGGGTGGCTTTGAAAATATTGAGTTCACTTAAAAATATTTATACAACAAAGAAATGGATAGATGCAATGAATTGAAAGGGCACGACGGAGACATGTAACACAAATATTTGAAACTAAAAGAAGAAAATAATATGTCTTTCACTTACCAAATCTCAACAGATAGTGAATAAAGAATTAAGCATTATTTTTAGGCTGTTGAAACTAACAGACGAGATAACAAGTGTTTCGGTGATGTGGTAAGATTTGATACCACATACAATACTAATCAATATGGTATGATTTTTGCACCACTGATGGGAATGAATAACCATAGGTAGACTATTTTATTCGGTTATGCATTTTCTAAGTGATGAGACTATAGATTCGTTTGTTTGGCTTTCCAATAGTTTTTTGGAAGCCATGTAGAGTGATGCACCGAAGATGATTATCACCGATCATGATCCGGTATGACAAGAGCAGTATCAAACGCCATCCCACACACCTATCACAGTGTTGTTGTGATATTCGTTGTTGTTGGTATTTAGTGGTTGTTGTGATTGAGTTGGTATTTCAGTTGGTATTGTAATTTAAATATTGAGTTGAAATTGTAATTTAAATATTTCAATTGGTTTGAAATGGTAAAACTATTGAATTTCAGTTGGTGTTGGTGTTGGTATTGAATTTCAGTTGGCATTAAATTCAGTTGGTATAACTGTTGGTTATGATAACTATTGGTATTGGTTTGGTATAACTGGTTGTGTTGGTTTGGTATAACTGTTGGTTATGATAACAGTTTATAACATGTACCAAAAATCAGTTAGTATTGAATTTAAGTTGAAATGATATATATATTGGAATTGTATGACTCGCACCAAAAACCAGGTACTACCAAAAATCAGTTCGTGTTAGTTTGGTATGACTGTTGTTTATGATTTCAGTTGATAACATGTACCAAAAATCAGTTTGAATTTAAGTTGAAATTGTATATATATTGAAGTTGGTACCAAAAATTAGTTGGTATTAAAAATCAGTTGGGGTTGGTTTTGTATAAATGTTGGTTATGTTATAACTGTTATAATAACAGTTGAAATGGTATATTGAGAAATGGTATACTAGTTATGAATCAAAATGGTATACATATATATTGAAAAATGGTATAACTGTTATGATAGAATTTTCGAAATGGTATAACAGTTGTGAGTCAAAATTGAAATGGCATATTGAGAAATGATATAACAGTTTCCGCTTGGGTAATTTGATGTCTTAAACACCCGATTAGTTAATGCCGCTGGTGCGAACCCATATCATTTATGGGATGTGGGTCTGCACCAGTGAACTAACCAATCAAGTGTTTAAGACATTAAAGTTTGATGTCTCAATTTTCCTATTGAAATGGTATAATAGTTAGTTTTATCAATAAAGGCACATTTCATAACATAATTCAATATGGATGATCATTACATAACACAAAATTGATGTGCATAACATAATTCAAAATGGCACATTACATAACCCAAAGTAAAGTTTCACATTACGCAGAGCACTCAATCTCTTAAAGCAACATCTTAAAAATAAACATTGCTACAGTTACAACCACAATACAATTAAAACAGAAATAGAAATTGTTAAACTTCGTCTCCCATCCATCAACTTTTTTGGCAATCTTCTTCTCTAATTTGTCAAACTTCTTCTCTAATTACTTAATTTTTTTACCCAACTCCATTATCTTCATGCTAAGATCGCGATATTCAAATTATATTGATTTCTTGCTGTCTACTCATTTTTGAGAATCCATTAATTTCTCGGTATCAATCTACCAAAAAAATCGTAAGAACTGATTTATAATTAGGTCAGGCAACAAAATGTCGCCTCAGATTCCCCGACGTCTTTGATGTTCGCATTTTCCGTAGTGACATAAAATATGGGAGTGAAATAGACTTTTGGAGGACTCCATATCCTGAAAATTAAGAAGACATATTTATTTAAAAAAAAACATAACCTAAACAGTTATACAAAATACCTTATCAAAATCATCTATATAACAAACACTATATGGATTTAGGTATTTTGAATTAGAAAATACCTAAATCGTGTATCTAACAAGCCCTTTAGTATATATTTAGTATAACAAACCCTTTAATTCGGGTATAAGATATGGAGTCAAACCTGAGTTGAACTGATTTATGTTTACTGCGTTTTGGGGATGATGACCACGATTAATACAAACCCTTTAAGTCAAATCTGCCAAGTCGCCAAAACCAAATAGAGATTGGAGCCAAAATGATGGAAATTGGAGCGAAATTAGTGAATTAGGGATCGAGTAATGGGTTCGGAGTTGTCTTTTACCAAGATGTCAAGACCAGCTGCCGTTTTGAAGTGCCAGTTAATGGTGCGCACCAATTCCGCACTATTTGGTGCACACTAGAGCCAATCTCTCTCTATCTCTCAAATATTGACCCATTTTTTTAAAATACCAAAAAATGTTATTTTGAGTCGATTTTTTACAGGGGTACCTTGAAATGTTTATAACCCACAAAAAAAAATTAAAACAAAACATTTTTTTTCTAAAAAAGATCCCGCACGAGAGCCTGACTATATATATATATATATAAGTGTGTGCGTGTGTGTGCATGCGTGCGTGCGCATATGCGCGCTTAGAGTACAATATTGATTTGACCTAGGGGTGTGTTTCGGCCGGATTGGATCGGAATAGAGGTGTTCGGACAATTTTCCAAAATTTTCGGAATTTTAAAATCCTTTCCAAAATCGGAAAAATAAATTTCGAAAAATCAATTTCTTTTCCATGTCGGCGACTTCGGAATTTTCGAAATTTTTGAATATTTTTTTATTAGGAAAAAACTAGGAATTATCGAAAATTTCAGTTTTATCTTTTTCGGAGAATATCTTAAACACAAAAGTATCAATTTTAGCTTTTTTATTTCACTTTTTTTGGGGGTGAGGGTAGTCTTATTTTCATACAAATGTCAATTTCAAGTAATATTGAGTATTGATGCTAAGCTTAAAAGTTGAACCTCATAAGACCAGATGAGCAGTGTACATTACTATGAGAAAAAATAAACAAAGAATAACACCAATATTAGTAAGCAAGCAGGGAAAACACTATGATTCCACGAACATTCGAATCATAAATTGTAATTATTTACAGAGTTATACAGATACAATAAGATGCAGACAATATACAATGACTATACTATGTTTCAATGAGAAAAGATGGATGAAATCATTGATGACAAGTGAAGTCAAAAGAAGGCTCATATATGGTTAACAAATAGAGCTACAAAACTGTGTTTAATAGATCGGAGAGGAATGAGACCATACGCGACTAAGTGAGAGGAATGAGAAATAAAAGGATTCAGGAATGAAAGCGGTGTGAGAGCGTTGTGGTCTTTCTAATTAGGTTAGAAATGATAAAAGAAGCGGGAAAAGAACCTTTATATAGGTAAAAATAAAGGGTTGAGATTATTTTAAATGAACGGGTGGAATTGTTTTAAATGAAGGATGGGATTATTAGGCAGTTTGATGAGTACAAATTATTAAAATGAATAAAAATATTATTATTTCGGAAAATATTTTGGATAAATCGGATCGGCGTGATATCGGAATTTTTGAATAAAAAATCGGAAAGTCTGAAATTTATATATGATTTCTAATTCCATTCCAGTCTATATCGAAAAAGTCGGAAATCGAAAAAATTCGGATCCGAAAAATTAAAATGGTATCAAAATTGGAAAAATTCAGATAAAAAATCGAAAAATTCGAAAGTTCGAAAATAATTGACACCCCTAATTTGACCACAAGGTCAAAGTAGGTTAAAGTTTGAACTACATGTACTAAATTGTTTGAATTGAGACATTACCTAAAAGTTACCACAAGCCAAGTAACGTTATGTAATGTCTTCTTCAAAAGTTTAACAAATCTTAAACCAAGTTTGAGTCAAGGTGATCATGCTTGAATAGCTTGATTTTTGGATCAAATATCAAAAAGTCCCTCAAATATTTTTTAATATACATTTAGTCTAAGTCTTTTATTTTCTATCAAAAAATCCCTTATTCTTTTATTTTTAAAGATCCGCGCCAGGAGCATGGTAAAGTTGGACTTTTTGCTGCAAAATAAAAAGACTTGAACTAAACGTGTATTAAAAAAAGTTTGAAAGACTATTTGATATATCCCCTTGATTTTTTTGTACTATTGTACTTTGGTTATTGTTTAATCACGCCACATTCAAACCCAATTAACGAGTTTATTAATGTGATCAAATTTGAACTATATATTTCAGTTAAACTAACACAATTGGAGCTTAAGTCATTTGATTTATTTTATAACCTTATGAAGAAGAGAGGGAACGACGCACCTGTTTGCAAATGATAAAAGATTGTTTTGTGGCTTGGATAGAATGTTAATTTGATGGGCAAAAATCGTAATAAAAGTATCCTTTAAGTGGGTGTGTGTTTGTAATGATCAAGAGGAAAAAATGTCGGTAAAACATTTGTATCCTAGGCTAGGTGTCAACTGAAAAAAAACTAGTGAAAATTGTGGAGTGAGCAACAAATCACCTAAAATCAGGGTGAGTTGTAAACTGTGACTGGGTGAACTCGACTTTTTACTAAAATAACCTTAGGGTCAAAAGAAACCAATTATCAATTTAAATTATGTAATTTTAGAATTTAAAATAATATTGATTATGGATATAGGACAATAAACATTTCGTTTGCATTTTTAGTCCCTATTTTCGAATTAAAAGAACACGTGACATGCTGTGATTGATTGACGTTTTATGAATATGAATTCGCGCCAACGACTTTATTAAAAAATAGAAACTAAAAACATAAATAAAATATTTATTATTCTATTTTTAAAATACATATTACAATAGATTCTAAATTTACAAACACACTTATGAATTTGGTAGGTATCATCGTAATTCAATCATTTTGGCTGGATTAGTAACATTCTTAATGCTACTTGGTCAACTTTACTTGGTGTGGTTCACAAGAAACGTAAACGGCAGCCAATAAGCTGCAATATATTATTTAGCATAGTGTGTACTTGGAGCCCAAGCTTGGAATTTCTCTCTCAACAATTTTCTTAAAACGTTAAAAGAGTAAATTAGTGAAGTGACTAATAAATTACCTGACTTGTTTTAGTTCATTCCTTAAACTCAACTCTATCCCAGCCATTACAAACCTTCTCCGAAGATACATATAAAAAAAAAATGAAATAGAAAAAAAGGATTTTAGTGGGTGAGACAAGAAACCTCCACTAGTACCAACTAACAAGACCGCCATCACAACACATAAGAACGCAAGTTAAGTCCGGCTATTACCAGTGGGTGTGGCTCCCCTGAACTTTTTGTGAATTTATTAAAGGTACATGTAGTCTTAAAAAGAATCAACGGGTGATAGTTATTAGCTTATAAAGCCAAATATAAAATGTAATAATTCCTAAACTCATAATAAAAACGGAGTGGCTCTTCTTTTCTTCTCTGTTCTCAAGTAGGCAGTCGGACAACCAACCGTAGCACAACATCCCTCTCATATCGAACTTTTGTCATCCAACTACTGTCTCAAAACATCTTAGTTCCCAAATTTAAGTTGGGGTAAGTAGTGATAAGTTTATGGGGTTTGGTGCTTGAGGTCATGAGTTCAATCTCTAGAAGACCCACTAAATATTAATAATTTTTGATTGGGCCTTGGAGTTTTTGGGCTTCTCTTGAGTGCCCAGAATTTTTACCCTTTTATTAATTCGTTTTTAATTTTTGACTTAGTCTCCTATTCTAAGTAAACTACCCGTTAGTGGAGATATTAGTGGGTTTGTTGGCTAAAATCTCTACCCACATTTTTGACCATTTTTTTATAAAACAAAGCCTACGGCTTTGAAAAAGAACACAGAAAAAATCAATCTCTCTCACTTTCTCTGCAAAAATAATTTTGCTACTTTCCACTTTTCGTTATTTTTTTGGAGTGCTGGAGTATCCTGTGAGTTCAAGGATTTAACACAAAGCTGGTGTGTAAATCTGATCGTTGAATCCTGGGAGGTGTATGTTCACGACGCTGACAACTACAAATATCAGCGATCAATTTCACCTTTAGGACTTTGTGTCAAACACAAACCTCGATCGATAAGTCTTTCTAATTTTATCTATTTCGAATTTGGTTTTTTTCATTTATTCTGCATATATTAAATCCAACAATCTAAAGGTGAAATTATTGCTTGTTATTCTACAATCTGCTATGGAAAATCCTAATGCAAAATACTCTGAAAAGCCTGAATTTTTTAATGGAAAGAATTTTAAGAGATGGCAAATGAAACTGCAATTTTTCCTAACAACTCTTAAGGTCGTTGACATTATTGCATCTGATTGACCTTTTGTATCTGAAGAGCTAGTTGTTTGGAAACAAAGAGATTATATCTGTAGGAATTATATTCTGAATTGTCTCTGCCTTGAATTGTATGATGTTTATTGGTCATGTCCTTCTGCTAAAGAATTATGAAACTTATTGGATAAAAAATATGCAACTGAAGATGCTGGGTCTAAAAAATTTGTGGTTGGAAAATTTTTGGATTTTAAAATGGAAGATAGTAAATCTGTTGTGTCGCAACTGGAAGAACTACAAATTATTATTCATGAAATTTTGACCGAGGGTTATAATATATGTGAGGAATTTTAGGTGTCTACTATAACTGAAAAACTGCCACCTTCTGGGAAAGATTACAAAAATGGTCTGAAATATAAGAAAAATGAGATGTCACTAGAAGATTTGATAGTTCGTTTGAGAATTGAGAAAGATAATAGGAATGCAGAACCTAGGGAGAAAAATTTAGAATTCAGTTCTAAGGCTAATTTGGTAGAGGGAAAATCAAATGGAAACCAAAAACAGAACCAGTCCAAGCCTAACCATTCAAAACAGAAACATGGGCACCATAAATCAAACAAGAATTCGAGGTCCAACCATAAATTCAAATCTAACGATAAGAATAAAAATTCTAAACCTCAGTTTAAATCTAAACCTGCAGGTCAATGCTATGTATGTGGAAAACCAGGTCATTACGCTAAAGATTACAAGTTTAGGAAGAGTCAAGATGTGAAGCCTCAAGCAAATGTAACCGAGGAGGGTAACTTTTCAACTGTTGTGACCGAGGTAAACATTGTGAGTAACATGACAGACTAGTGTCTTGATTCTGGCGCCACCAAACATATTTGTGGCACGAGAGGTGCCTTCACTACCTTCACTATTGTGGGTGAGGACGAACGTCTGTACATGGGAAACTCCTCTTCATCTAAGGTTGAGGGCAAGGGAAACGTAGTTTTAAAGTTCACTTCAGGAAATGTTCTTACCTTGAAAGATGTTTTGTATGTCCCTGAGGTTAGGAAGAATCTGGTGTCTGGTTTTGTCTTAGTTAAGAAGGATTTTAAAGTTGTTCTAGAGAGTGATAAGGTAGTTATGACTAAGGAAGGTGCTTTTGTGGGGAAATGTTATGTTCATGAGGGTCTTTTCAAACCAAATGTAACCGTGACTGATAATAATAAAATATCTACTTCTTCTGCTTATTTGATTGACTCTTCTGATATGTAGCATTTTAGACTTGGTCATGTAAATAAGGCATCCATTAAAAAATTAATGTTTTTCGGAAACCTACCAAAATCTGATATTTCTACCAACTCTAAATGTGAAATATGTGTTGAATCAAAATATGCTAAAAAACCTTTTCCAAGTGTCGAAAGAAGTTCAACTGTTTCAAGTTTAATACATTCTGATCTTTGTGACTTAAAAGGTTATGTGACACGTGGTGGAAATAAATATTTTTATACTTTTATTGATGATTACTCTCGTTATTGTTATATTTATCTCCTTACGAGTAAAGATGAGAGTTTCTCAAAATTTATTTCTTATAAATTAGAAGTTGAAAAACAATTGGAGAAATCCATTAAAACATTAAGATCCGATAGGGGAGGAGAATACACCGCTGATCTTGATAAATATTGTAAAGAAAATGGAATAATTCATTAAGTTACTTCTCCTTATTCACCCCAATCTAATGGTGTAGCTGAAAGAAAAAACAGAACTCTTAAGGATATGGTAAATTCTATGTTAAGCACTTCAGGATTACCTTATAATATGTGGGGTGAGGCACTTCTTACTGCTTGTTATATTCTAAATAAAATACCTTTTAAGAATAATGATAAATCTCCTTATGAAATGTGGAAAAATAGAAAACCTTCTTATAAACACCTAAAAGTGTAGGGGTGTCTTGATAAGGTTTCAATACCAGTACCTAAGAGAACTAAACTTGGTCCAAAGACTCTTGAAATTTTTTTATAGGTTATGCTAAAAACAGTAATGCATATAGGTTTCTTGTAATTGATTATAAAAATCAATATATGGATAAAAACACTATTTTTGAGTCAAGAGAAGCTTTATTTTATGATGACAAATTTCCTTTTAAAGTGAGAAGTGAGGGAACTAGTAGTTCTATTCCAGTGGGTCCTAGTGGTAGAAATGAATCTCAAAATTCAGAAGATATTGAAATTAGGAAAAGTAAAAGACCTAGGATAGCTACTTCTTTTGTTCCTGAATTTTTAACGTACTTAATGGAAAATGACCCCGTCACTTTTAGTGAGGCAATGTCCTCACCCGATTCTATTTTTTGGAAATATGCTATTAATAGTGAATATGATTCTATTATTTCTAACAACACGTGGGAGTTAGTTGACTTTCCTAAAGGATGTAAAAATATGGGATGCAAATGGATTTTTTAAAGGAAATTAAAAGTTGATGGTTCTACTAATAAATTTAAGGAAAGATTGGTAGCTAAAGGCGATAGGCGAAATGAAGGAATTTATTTCTTTGATACTTACTCTCTTGTTACTAGGATTACATCTATTAGGCTATTAATTGCTATTACTTCATTACATAATCTGATAATTCATCAAATGGATATTAAAACGGCTTTTTTGAATGGTGGTCTTGAAGAAGAAATTTATATGGATCAACCCGAGGGGTTTGTAGTCCAAGGCCTAGATCAAAAAGTGTGCAGACTTAAAAAACCTTTATATGGACTAAAACAAGCTCTTAAACAATGGCATGAAAAATTTGATCAAGTAACGATCTCTAATGGTTTAACTTTAATGAAGCGGATAAATGTATTTATAGCAAATTCAAGGATAATTCTGGTGTGATTATTTACTTATATGTGGATGATATGCTTATTTTTGGAACTGATATGAATGTAGTAAATAAAACTAAAAGTTTTCTTAATAAGAAATTTGATATGAAAGATTTGGGTGTTGATGATGTTATATTTGGAATTGAAATCATTAAAATTTTTGAAGGAATTGTTTTAACCCAATCTCATTATGTAGAGAAAGTTCTTAGAAAATTTGAACAATTTAATTATATTCCTACTAAAACACCTTATGACCCTAGTTGTCACTTAAGGAAACATTCGGGTCCTGGTGTATCATCATTAGAATATTCTAGAGTTATAGGTAGTCTAATGTATCTTATGAACTGCACTAGACCTGGTATTGCATATGCTGTGGGTTGACTTAGCAGATACACTTGTAATCCTAATAATGAACATTGGGATGCTTTGATTAGAGTTTTGGGATATCTAAAATACACAATAAATTATGGTATTCATTATATTAGATATCCTTATGTAATTGAATGCTCTTGTGATGCTAATTGGATTTCTGATAATGATGAATGTAAGTCTACGAGTGGCTATATTTTTTCCATGGCAGGAGGCTCTATATCTTAGAAATCTACCAAACAAACATGCATAGCTAGATCTACTATGGAGTCAGAGTTCATAGCGTTGGATAAAGCAAGTGAAGAGGCTGAATGGTTAAGGAACTGCATATTAGATATTCATTTGTGGCCTTAACTAGTTCCAGCCTTGTCCATTCACTGTGACAGTCGAGCAGCGATCGCAAGAGCACATAATAACTCCTACAATGGAAAGTCTAGACATATCAGGAGGAGACACAACACAGTGAGATAATTATTGAAAGATGGAGTTATAGCAATCGACTATGTCAAGTCAAAGGAAAACCTGACGGATCCATTGACTAAAGGGCTAGCTAGTGAGCTAGTTTATCAAACATCGAGGGGAATGGGCCTAAAGCCTATTAATATATAAATCACCTATAATGGAAACCCAAACCATATGACTGGAGATCCCAAGATCTGGGTTCAATGGGATAACAAAGTTATACGAGTGTTTTGTGGGGGTGCAAATTTAAGTTTTACTTAAAATCCATTCCTATGATGTAGTACCTCTGTATCGATGGAGGATGAGATTTAATCTCTTAATGCTTTCTATAGCTATTATTCAGTGGGGTGTGAGATACAGTACACTCTTGATAGAATGACCTATATGAGTGTGGTAGTGGGGTCGCTTCCTATGATAATTAAGGCTGATTCTCTAGAGCACTCAAGAAAACTGGGCATGCTCAAGGCCGAAACGAGCACAACTGTGGGAACTCGATGATGATTTTTGGGAGCGTGTGTGTTCTATTGACTTAAGTTTACAACAACGGTGAAATAGTTCAAGACATTAGTTCACTATCAACCGGTAAACTCAATAGATCAACACAAAGCAAAGCTTCAAGTCGAATGACACCTTTGCCCTATACGTCACTCCTTATGATACTCTAGAGCGTCGTTTTATTTTATTTAATTTATTTATTTCATTCATGTGGGGTATTATTGGGTATATTGGGTATATATATTTATTTTGAATGAACTAAATAAGTTGGAGTAAGTGGCCTAGTGGTAAGTTTATGGGGTTTGGTGCTTGAGGTCATGGGTTCAATCCTTAGGAGGCACACTAAACATTACTAGTCTTTGATTGGGCCTTGGGCCTTGGGGTCTTTAGGGGTTTGGGCTTCTCTTGAGTGCCCAGAATTTTTACCCTTTTATTAATTCGTTTTTAATTTTTGACTTAGTCTCTTATTCTAAGTTAACTACCCGTTAGTGGAGATATTAGTGGGTTAGTTGGCTAAAATCTCTACCCACGTTTTTACCTTTTTTTTATAAAAAAAATGCCACGGCTTTGAAAAAGAACACAGAAAAATTCAATCTCTCTCACTTTATAATTTTTCTACTTTCTACTTTTCGTTATTTTTTTGGGAGTGCTGGAGTATCCTGAGAGTTCAAAGATTTAACACAAAGCTGGTGTGTAAATCTGATCGTTGAATCCTGGGAGGTGTATGTTCACGGGGCTGACAACTACAAATATTAGCGAGCAATTTCACCTTTAGGACTTTGTGTCAAACAAAAACCTCGATCGATAAGTCCTTCTAATTTTATCTATTTCGAATTTTGTTTTTTTCGTTTATTCTGCATATATTAAATCCAACATGTTTACCCCTCCAAAATGATTTTTACTAATTTAAGAATATAAACAGAACTATATATACCTAATAAATTTAAACAAACACAAAATTACATTAACAAGATTAAGATAAATCTAATTGAGGCAAGTGTTCAATATTTTATCTTTAACACGAGATTTTCCATACAACGGTGCTTTACGAATTAAACACCAATCGTCTCCCAATATATAACAATTAATACTTGTGATAGTAGTTCTCCAAATTGCAAGTAACAGACGAACCAACAATGAAAGAACTCTTATTATTTATGGACACTAAATTGACTTACTAAGACATAAAATATTGTCTAAAAACTCAAAAACAACAACAAAAAAAAGAATGCAAAACTACTAATGTATACAAACTAAAATGGTGCTTAGAACACTTAAAATTGTCATAATATTTGAACAAAACAAACTGTCAAACAAGTCATTGACCTTGCTTCTATCTGCTGCTCAAATAAAAGATTCTATTATGAGGATCATAATTTTGAGCACATCACTCAAATGTTTAAGATACAAACATATAAGCAAAAGACAGTTTGCTTTCAATTGCTCAAGTGGATGAAACTATGTAAAGGTGTAGTCAAATTGAACTTAGATGGAGCTTCCAAAGGCAATCCAGAGCAGACTCAGGGGGAATCTCAAGGAACCATAAGGGGCTTTTTATCCAAGCTTTCTCCTCCTACGAAGGTATCTTTACAAATAATAGAGCAGAGTGTATGACAATCCTTAGAGGTTTAACAATTTGTTTAAGTCTTAACCTGCATATTGTTCTTATGGAATCGGATTCAAAATTAACAAATAAATGTTCATAACAGCCTAATTAAAGCCCCTTCTTAGAACCTCATTGATGTGATATCTTTAATCAGAGACATTAAGCTCAACTTTCAGCAACTTTTACTCTTACATAGAGAGAACCAAATAATGTGGCAAAAAGTCTAGCTAACCATGGAGCTAAATCTTTAGCATTCACCTACTTCAATCACTCTAAATATCTTCCTATCTCTGCCAAAGGTCACTACAAAATGGATCTTCAGGGCATCCAATCAATCAAAATTCTCAATTAAGCTTTCCTCTAATGCTTTTTTTTTTTCTTATTTATGTAGTTTCTTTAATCTTTCAATATCTTGTACAAGCTCCCATGGTAGGGCTTTTCTACGACATATTCTAATAAATTTGGGGAAACTGCACCTCTTTTAAAAAAATGTGGGTCAGAAATAATAAAAGGCACACCAAAAATTAAACATCGAAAACAAAAAAAGGCTTAATAAAATTTGGCCCAAAAGCTATTACTTAGATCAAGACAAAGCCCATGACCTGCACGTGCCGAGCAGGACGAAACCGAGCGGTGGCACACGAGTGTAGATTTTAAAGTCAATCCAAGCTTATGTAGGTCTTTGAATTGGGATACCCCAAGGGTATAAAACTCAAAAGCAAAAATGGGTTATAATATACTACATTAATTTCCAAGACTCTTGAGTTTTAAACAACACTTCAACTAAATTTCATGTTTCAAGAAGGTATTTAGAACAACAATTTCTCAATCATTAATTTATGATTTTGCACAAGTGAGTATACTACGTTGTACTTCTCATGGAGGACAACGCGTTACAACTTCAAAACGTCTGAAATTACATGTGGAGTCCATATTAAATTGACCATAAAATTAATCAAAATATTATTTTGTCAACTCAAATAAACCCATAAATTCCAAGAAAAACTTCTAAAAACAACATAATTTGGTTTTAAATTCATAGATTTGCCATGCGTGACCGCTACACTTGATGTGGATTCTCATGTCGACGCTGATAAAACTGTGGCGGCACCAGAGGAGGATGTGCTCGAAGGATTTGTAGTGAAGATGTCAGTTCGAGGGGGTCACTCTGGATGGCTGTCTTCGACTCTAGTTTTCGTCAAAACCATTAATTTAAGGCAATGGATAGATTTCTTAATTATTTTTAAATGGAATTCATGTGGTTAAACCTAGTTGGGGCTCAAATAATGTTGTTATGATGGTTATTAAAATTTGCTTTCTTTATGTGATGTATAACATGTGTCAGTACTCGTGGCGAACGTATTAAGGGGGGATTCCATTAAAAGGGGCACAAACCACTCGGACCGCTATGGTGCCTCGGAGAGTAGACGAGATGTCTTTGTCATTTTTTACCCCTGGGTCACATGTCTAGGTACCCGTGTCCGAGATAGATTACGGAGATATTTCTTTGATATAGCCTTGGGTATGGTTATACGATTTATGGGTTAACGTGGTGATTCATCCCTTAACTTGATGAGGTTTTATATTCGGGACAACCTAAGGCTATACTTAGTGCGTGCGAGTAATCCCCGAAGGCATTAGAGATAGGCATTTGTTGCTTGACTGACTTATGTGATCCTTAAACTCTAAGGTTATTTTAATTTCTTTATAACACTTAGATTTAATTAGCATATTGTTATCCCGATTTTGAATTGTTATTTTCACATGTGTAGAGTAGAACTTAAACATGGGGTCATATGGGATTTGTAATCTTAGATGAACTTGATATTAGGATTTTTGGGTGTGGTAAATCTAAATGATGTTAAAAATCTTGAGGCATATGCATAGTTATGACTTATTTCATATTTTGTTATACTTTTATTCTCATTAAACTTATTGTTAACATTGTTGATTTAATGTTTTATAACCGAGTCCGCCAGTCCCGCAGCCTTGATCGATAGTATTACTGTCAGTCATCCTTCTACTATAGATCTACTTTACTATGTGCCAGTTCTATCAATTTTTTTATTTTTCGTTATTGTAAAGATATATATATATTTGTATTCATACATTTTATATAACCTATAGTTAGTTTTTTTGCATGTAGATTTGATTCATGTGAATGGTATCAGAGTTATGGAATATCTTGCTTTATGGATATTCAGTTTTGATTTCAGTTTATTTCTTTTCTTTTGTGCTGAGAATGGTACTCATTTGTTTGGACTCATGTACTGTTTAATCTAGAGCTGGTCAATCTATTGCTAAATATTACAGGATTTCAAATTTGGTATTAGAGCATTCCAGGTTCTAGTGTCATAGGGATGTTGAGTGTGCTTGTCTCTTTTCAGCGTTGCATTCTTTGACTATTAGAGATCCTTCTCATTTAGGGTTTGTACTCTTTGTAACGACGATCGCTTAGGGTTGTCGCGCCATTGTTTCCTGATAAACGACTGAGATCATGAATTAGGGACTTTTAGGGATGATACCATTAACAAGTTCTTAGCTTATGGTTCGGGGGGAATTATTTCCCTCGCCATTTGTGACATCATTAGGATTAAGTTTTGAAGTTATCATCTGTGCGACCACGAGGGAGACAGTATTAGGAGGAGTTCGACTATTTGTTCATTTATCCATCGGGAGAGATTTATACATAAGCGAAGATGGAGATTCATGCCATCAGTTTAATACAAGAAAGACTTTTTGGTATGGACAGAACACCTAATGCGAAAGGTTTGAAAAGTGTTCATAGGTAAACCACTTTTCATCACTTGCACCGGGGTGGTTGAAATTTCACTCCTACATTAGTAAGAACATTATAACTATTATAGGGATTGATTACCTAATATTTTAAAGACCGAGGCCAAAGTGGGCTTAGTAAGTAGAGACAGTGCAGCATTGACCCGAGTAAGGGAACCTCACCAGCAAAAGGAACCACTTAGGGGGAGTAGCTCCAAGAGGTTCCAAGAGTGGACGATGTTATATGTTTTGGCCAATAGGGCCACAAAAATATTGGCCGGTGGAGCCACGACCTATGAGTGCATGGGAAATGAGGCAAATATTAGTATAATTGACCAAAGACGTAAGGTCGGCAGGGCTGCCATTTCGATGGTTCCTTTAGAGGAAGAAGTTATGCTCGTGGTAGGTGGGGCCACCTAATTTTTAGATGCTTTAGTGGCGACTAACTTTTGGGTACCTTCGGGAGATAGTCATGGGTATGTTTATGGATCACGTTTATGGGTAGGTTTAGTTGTGTCTCTATGTACTACGATTTTGAGGTATATGTATTTTTATCTATGTAAGGGCATTTTTGTCATGTTCAATATCTTACATTTATGTATATCGTACGCCGCTACATTTGGCACGCCTCTACACGATCGAATACAACGGCCTCAATCCGAATTTTGGGAATCAAGTATTCAACATCTCCATCATGTGTCCCACATCTGCCTCAACGACTTCACGTTCCACGATTTAAGGGAATTTATGCAAGTGGTACGCAAGAGAAGTCAAAAAAGTGAAAGCAGGACAGATATGAAGTTCAAGGGAATTTTGGTAATTTTACAGTCACCGTTTATAGTCCCATCAATTGGAAAGTTGAAGTGCGCACCGCAACAAAGATACTGGAAGAAACGGCACCTCAATCCAAGCTACGGTGAAGAAGTTATGGCCCTTTGAAAATGGAGATAATTTCGAGAAAAACTCTTGGAAAAATGCTAAGTGTTTAAGCCCCAAGTTCCAGTGATTTTTTGCGAACCGAAGGCAAAAACCGGTTTGCGGGGGGGGGGGGGGGGGGGGGGGGGGGAACCGGTTCGCGGTACACCTGAACCGATTTGAGGTACCTGACACTGACAAGTGTTTTAAAATCGTGAAACTCTTTTTGGTTTCCTTATAAAAGCCAACTTCGGGGGAGTTATTTCATAAGACTTTGAGAGACGTTTTTGAGAGTCCAAATACATCTATTCTTCATATTTTTGAGTCCCAAGACTCATGTTTTGATTCACACATCCTTGCCAAATCTTTGTGAATCCTTTTGTAACCCAAGAGCACAACCTTGTGCTTGTTAAACCTTTGTGGAGAAGCCGTCTTCCTTCTTCATTGCTGCTCATATGGACTTCCCGAGGGAGATTCCAGCCGCCGACATCAGAACCGAAGCCTGCGGGTATTTCCGTGTCACTGTATTTTCATTGTAATCCGTGCAACCGTTTCTTACAAAATTATAGTGAAAATAAAAGGTTTTGCCCCTTTGGGGGATTTTTCTTCTCATGTGTGTGTTTGAATGTTCTTGCTTTGATTTTATCATCTTCAATCACACCTAGATGCATGTTTAGGACTTAATTAATAAAAACTGAGTTTAATTAAATAATTTCTTTACTTGAACACAAGCGCACTCCTGTTAAATTGGTATCAGAGCGGGTTACGCTAACTTATCGCGTGATCTTGATTTTTTCAAGGATTTATTTTTTTGATACAATTTGACTTCTCATGTTGTCAAATTGCTATCAGAGCGGGATTTTTTTTGATACAATTTGACTTCTCACGTCGTCAAATTGGTATCAGAGCCAATTTCACAAATTTACCGTGTAATTTTCCGCAATTTTTTTCTAAGATATCAATTTTCTGAAAAATTGATTTTTGAAAATGAGTGTGTTCATAATGGAGAAGTTATATAATAAAATGCCAGTTTTTGATGGGACAAACTACGCATACTAGAAATCCCGCATGAAATTTGCTTTAAAATCCATTGATGAACGTGTCTGGATTTTGGTTGAAAGAGGGTGGACACCTCCCTCCATCACCGTTGAGAATGTAACTAGTTTAAAATCTTCCACTGCTTGGACTGAAGAGGAATTTAAATGGTCATATTTTAATTCTAAGGGTTTAAGTGCTTTTTATGGATCTGTCACACCTGATGAGTTCAAACGGATAATGACGTGCACCACGTTAAAAGAGGCATGGGATGTTTTACAACTTACCCATGAAGGAACTAATGCCGTGAAAGAGTCTAAACTGCAAAATTTAACAACTCAATTTGAAATCATCACCATGCATGAAACTGAATGTTTTGATGATTTTTATGTTAGGCTATCTGATATTATTAATACTAGCTTTAATCTTGGTGAACACATTCCCAATGCTAGAGTTGTTAAAAAGATTCTACGTTCACTGCCTAAGCGTTTTATTCCTAAAGTCACTGTGTTAAATTCTATGGGTAATTTAAATACGCTAAAATTGGAGGAACTTGTTGGAGACTTGCAAACGTATGAAATTGATATGTTTCCTAAATCTGCCAAGCCTAAAGATAAGGGAATTACACTTAATGCCCATAAGAGAAAGAGTGAGGGGTCGGCAAGAAAGAGGGGAGAGTCATCTAGAAAAAGAGAGATAGATACGTCTAATTCTGAGTGTGACTTTGATTTAGATGATTTGACCCTGTTTGCTAAAAATTTCAAGAAAATTCTCAAATTCAAGACAAATGGTAATTTCAAAGATAAAAATAAGTTTGAGAAAAATAAGTTTGAAAAGAAAAATGAAAAAGATTTTAAAGATCCTCCTAAGAAAGAGAGTGAGAGATGCTATGAGTGCTACGGTAGGAGTCGTAGAGCGTTTGAGCGTGCTACTAGGCTGAATAGAAAAAAGGGCAAAGTTGTCCTTAACGCTACCCTTAGTGACGATGGGGAGGTCGATATGGTGGACTCTAGAGACGAGTCACCGCATGAGTGTAACTTCACCGCATTCATGGCTAGTCATATGAGTACTTCTAGTGCTCCTCTGAGTTATATAATGAGTCATTTAAAATCAAAAAGAGTAACAAAGCGTTAGTTCTTAGGATCACTGCTCTAGAGGAAGATTTAGAAAAATCAAGAGAGAGAGAGTCCTCCACCAGCACTACCCTGCGAGAGAGAGAGTTTGCTTGTGTTGAGAGAGAGAGTCTGTTTAGAGAGAGAGAGATTGTTTGGAGAGAGAGAGAGAGTTGGTGTGAGAATAAAGAGGAGAGAAAAGACAAACTTGAGAAGATAAGATGTTTTGAGTGAGATGGGACATGGCACAAGAAATTTGAGTGTCCCACTAGACTTAGGAGAGAGGGAAATAAAGTTTCTATGCCCACTACCCTAAGCAATAGTGAGGATGAGGATGGAGATGAAAGTGTGATCCAAAAAGCTTTTAGAAAGTTGTTTATTGAGACCATGGAAATAAAGAGGTCAAATAGGATCCTAGGTCTTCGAATTTATGAGTTGAAGAAAGAGAATGATGAGCTAAAAAGGGAAAAATGTGACTTGACCAACACGGTGTCTAGTCTGACGGTACGTGTATCCCATCTCGAGGATGATCTCAAACAAGCATGGGAGGTCCAAGTCTCGTTAGAGAACGCATCTGAGAAGGTTGATAAGATGGTTCCCTATCCCATTTTGAATGAGGTTGGAAAAGGTAATGACGGTGCATTCATTACTTTTAATGCCCCTGAGCCTATATCCACTTTGGTGAGTGAGTCTCATGGGTTCCCGTCTAGGAAAGCTCATCCAAAAATTCTTGATAAATTAATTCCTAGACCGGTTTATGTTTTCTCCCACTGCAAGAAGCGAGGACATCTTAGGGAGTTTTGTTCTAAGTTGGGTTTTGTGCCATATCATTCCACTTCACACGTCCCCGCACATGCACCCATTCATGATACTTTTCTTGCACATAATGATAGAGAGTTTGCACATATTCGCGAGCAAGTGAAGTTTTTGATTAAGACCACACATGATCTTATGGAGTTGGTTCGAAAGATGTCACCATCTTTGGAAAACTCCATCGCTCTTCCTGATTGAGATTTTGACATGTTTTCTAGCATAGGGTGTTTTACATGATGTCTCTTTTGCCTATTGCTAGCATGTACCATTAGTTTATTTTATTTTTTAATTTTTATATTTTTTAAAAAATCCAAAAATATTTTCTTTTTATAAAAATTTTAGAAAAGCACTAAAAGATTTTTGTATTTTTTTTAACCTTTTATGGATGAGCATTTAAGATAGCCGAGTCACAAATTTCATTCCATTTATCCACGTGATTGCTTGATTATGATTTGAGACGCTACATCATTTCATCCATGTGCTTTACATCGTTTGTAGTCTTTGAGATGTGATTAGTGATATCTTTCTACATGTTTGACTCCTATCTCCTTTATTGCACACATGCACGACTATATTTGATTATTGTACTTGTCTATCACATATTGGCTTGAGTGTTTCCATCTCAGTTCTATCTATACAACGTACAATATGCGATAAAACTTGATAAGAATGGAATGCAAGTAAAAATCGTTTGGTGAGACTGTGTGTTTATTTGAAAACGGGGAAGGGCTGTGAAAGGCTCATTTAGCCTTTGCGAATACTAAGCCACCGTTAAGTCGGACCTAAAAAATGGAGGAATTTTATTATCCTGGGTCCCAAGAGGTTAAAAAAGCCCGAAAAAATTTAAAGGCAATAAAAAGAAATACATGCCAAACATAGGTCATTAAGTTTCACCATCAATTCTCTAATGTTTGAGAATTTAGATTACCTCTATTCAAAATATAAATCTGAGGGAGTTTGGTTGGAGAATTTAAACGTGTTTGCACTTCCTTGAAAGTCCTGAAAAAGCATGAAATCATTTTGGACATTATTGGTGTGAAAATCACTTTGAGCTTTGATTTTTTGATTTGATTGAGTCAATGTCTCATATTTCCAATCTTTTTACACCAAAGGAAGATTTTGAGTTCATTCGTTAGGAGTATCCAATATTCACCATGCACATATGTCATGTTTGTATGCATTGATTTTCCTATCGAATTTAATCACACCCATACATTTACGCTATCATCAACTTGGTTGTTTTGTATTCGTTCATAGTGTATTTCTTTGTTTGTATATTTTGTGTGAAAAATTTTGAAAAATTCAAAAATAGAAGTTTTTTTTACCTTGTGACATTCTCCATTTGCATTTATTTTTGCTTCTCTTATCTGTCTATTTGGGGACATTATAAAACGGGGGAGAAAGAATTATTATATTATTGGGGAGTTTTTGAGATTGAGATTTGAGATTTGACGTATGCTTTCATCATAAATTGGTATTCATGTTTATCTCATTTCAAACTCAATATGTCACTTGGTATTTGCTTTATCTCATGTGTGTAGGTACTACATTGATGATATCTGAATTACACACCCTGATGAGAAATTTTTTGAAGATTTGAAGATCAAACGATGAAGACTTGTTCATTTGTATCTTTCCAGTTTTGGGTTCATGGAAGGGTAGATTTATATAGGCAATTTTGTATTTGGTAATTCGGATTTTTTATGTATGTACCGGCATAGACATAGGGGGAGATTTGTAAGGGCATTTTTGTCATGCTCGATATCTTACATTTATGTATGTCGTACGCCGCTACATTTGGCACGTCTCTACACGATCGAATACGACGACCTCAATCGAAATTTTGGGAATTAAGCATTCAACATCTCCATCATGTGTCCCACATCTGCCTCAAAGACTTCACGTTCCACGATTTAAGGGACTTTATGCAAGTGGTACGCAAGAGAAGTTAAAATAGTAAAAAAAGGCAAGATATGAAGTTCAAGGGCATTTTGGTAATTTTACAATCACCTTCTGGAGGTCTGGTCAACTGGAAAGTTTAAGATCTCGCCGCAACGAAGATACTGGAAGAAACGACACCTCAATCCGAGCTACGATGCAGAAGTTATGGCCCTTTGAAAATGGTGACAATTGTGAGAAAACCCCTTGGAAAAATGCTAAGTGTTTAAGCCCCAAGTTCGAGCGATTTTTTGCGAACCGAAGGCGGGGGGGGGGGGGGGGGGGGGGGAATCGATTCACGGTACACCCGAACCAGTTCGAGGTACCTAAAGCTAGCAAGTGCTTTAAAATCGTGAAACTCTTCTTGATTTCCTTATAAAAGCCAACTTCGGGGGAGTTATTTCATAAGACTTTGAGAGACGTTTTTGAGAGTCCAAATACATCTAGTCTTCATATTTTTGAGTCCCAAGACTCATGTTTTGATTCACACATCCTTGCCAAATCTTTTTGAATCCTTTTGTAACCCAAGAACACGACCTTGTGTTTATTCAACCTTTGTGGAGAAGCCGTCTTCCTTCTTTATTGCTGCTCATCTGGAGTTCTCGAGAGAGATTTCAGCCGCCGACATCAGAAACGAAGCTCGCGGGTATTTTCGTGTCACTGTATTTTCATTGTAATCCGTGTAACCGTTTCTTACAAAATTATAGTGAAAATAAAAAGTTTTGACCCTTTGGGGGATTTTTCCTCACATGTGTGTGTTTGAATGCTCTTGCTTGATTTTATCATCTTCAATCACACCTAGATGCATGTTTAGGACTTAATTAATAAAAACTGAGTTTAATGAAATAATTTCTTTATTTGAACACAAGCGCACTCCTTCAATCTCTAAGCTTTAGGTATATGTGGACACGCCAAAGAGTAGGGGTTGCTTTACGTCGTGATTATAGAGACGTTGTAAGTTTTTTAGTTGGCTTAGTTTTCAGTCGCTTTCTTGACTTTTGGAGAGATATCATTGTATTAGTACTGAGATGGCATATATAACTAGGTGTACACTTATAACGACTATCGGGGGTAGGCTTTTATATGTTGTTTTTGGGTTGGGATTTTCTTTAAGTAGTTTTGCTTAGGCTCGGAGGAAGACCTGGCACACTTATTTATGTATGGATGCGATTACATAAAAGTGGATTACGGTTGTGTAGATGTGTCAACGATGGTCCGAAATTATTCAAGTCTTTAGTGGTATGGGTGTTGAATTATCACCTACATAAGAGATTTAATTTTTGCCTTAGAGTAGGAACTAGTGTTGAACCCATTGTGAGGGCATTTAATGGGATTGACTTTGTCAGGGAAAATAGAGGTTCCATAGGAGTAAACACCAATGTTTTTGTGAATCGATTGACTATTAGGGAATGGTGTAACCTTGAGGAAGATCCAAAAGAGGGATGGGTCACTAAGCGAAGTGTGAACTACAGGAATTGGATAAAGTTAAGATACGGGATGGGTGTTTATTGTTACACAATAGCGACCTGTCAGAACAGTGGAGTAAAGAATTTCTTCCTGGTGTTTAAAATGTGAGGAATTTGTTATTAGTGGTGAGTTTGGAAGGAGGATATCCTGAACACAACTTTCGTAAGAATCGGGAATTTATTTAAAGCCTAATTTACCTACAACCTCGATTTAAACCTCATAAGGTGTGTAAAACCAAAATTCTTCTAAGAGAAAAGAAACTATTTTGAAAACCTACAACTTTAGTATTAAACTTAAACCCCTTGAAGTTTCAGTAAATTACAAAATAGTCCCTGAAATTTTCAAAGTAAGGTAACTTGAGATATATTTAGCCCACAAATCCTAACCTTACATCAAATTAAACCTTTAGACCTCAACTAACATAAAATCACAGTTTCAACCCTGGAAACTTTTTAAAATTACCAAAATATCCATAAAATTTACAAAAGTGTACTTTTAGGGCTATAAAAGAAAATATGCAAACAATGAAGGACTAAAACCAAAACCTTCTTAAATTTTATTTCAAACCCTGTCCACATGCTACCCCACATCAGCATAAGTGGTTAAAAACACATGAAAAACCCTATGAACCCATGTGCACCCCGTTTACCCATAACTAAAATCCACCTAAACTAGTTCAAATCCACCTCCTTTTAGCTCTAATCAGATCCTCACTTGATATAGTATAAATACCCCTCAACCCAAGGTGTAAAAACTCACCCCACAGTTCAATTTCAAATCTCAAAATTTCTCTCAATTCAGTAAACTCATCATTTTATGCTTCATTTTCAATTCTTTCAATTCCAGTAGTTTTCTGCTAGTTAATATAGTTAGAACACTCACAATATGAAAGTTTTTACCTACAGAATGACCTAGGATAATAAAAATTAGTATGAACACCATTAAAGCTTGTGCTTTAATAGTGAAACTTGATAGATGGACTTCAACTTTGATTTTAAGCCATGGATAACTTCATTATAACCTAAGGATCTCCAATGTAATGGTTAAAAGACATGAATATTCATGTAGAGCTCAAATCGATCAATAGTGTTTTTTGAACTCAAAGCCTGCAAATTCAAAATTCTCAATGTACAATCCATCAAAATATTTGAAACCAAAACCAAACTACTCTCACATATAGCAGAAACTAAACCCAATTCATAAGAGACCTTGCCATACTATAGAAATCCATGAAAGTCGGATTAAATTTTCATAAAAAACACAGTTTTAGAACTTGAGTTATACTGAAAGTCAATCCATTATATATTTGGATTCCTCATGAAAAATTAGGTTATGTTTGTTAAGGAATCATCTCAAATGGTATAACAACTAAGGAGAAAACCTCGGTAAAAAATTGAAACCCTAAAAAGTCAAAATCGAGTGGTTAAAGAAGAAGACTTTACTTGAAAACCTTGACCATGCCCAAGAGGGCGCGTGGCTAATTTGGAAATTCTAATTTTTTTCCCAAAATTTTTATTAAATTTTTCTGATCAAAATGGTATAAGAAAAGACCATTTTTGGATATTCCTAGGCCAAGTTATGAAAAAATAAGGTTTTTACTTAAAGAAATTTCTTAAAAATTTCAAATCAACCTCTATCAACTTTTCCAACTTATGAGTTTGATCCCCAAACTTTGCCCAGACATACATCAAACTATTTTAAAATAAGAACTCTCTTACACTAAAGTTCAAATACGAACTCAAGGTCATTATTTTAAAGTCCTAAGATAATTATAAATAAGCCCTCAGAACTTCAACAAAGACATTTTTAAATATAAAACTAACCGATTAACCCCTAATACTCATATATCACACATTGTATAACAGAAAATCAAGCCACAATTCTTCTGAATATCCCAGTGTGATAACAGTTTAACCAAATATCAAGAAAGTAGATTTTTCCTACCTTTTGTGATAGCCACATTTACTCCGAGTATGTGCAGTTATTATACTGACATACTACATATTTTGTTAACCATCATCAATATTTGACTTACCACTAGTATTTAAAATATAGGGTCAATTTTACCCCTTCTCATCTAATAACTGATATCATGTACCTTATTGATTCAGTTTGCCCTAGCACTTTGTGTTATTTTACTATAAGCATCAGTATTAACTAGGAATTAGAGTGACGTGTTACCCCACGAAACTTTTTACTTGGACTACTGGTCTCAAATGATTGAGAGCCATAACTATTGCTATATACGTATGAGTTCCACTTTAGTTGCGAGCATAGCAGATTACTTTTCTACAAAGGTTTTGGAATTGATTGACTGATTATTATAAAGTTAACTGATGGCTTAATTACCTCTACACCCTTTATAGAACTAGTAAGATTGGGATTATTAGTTCAAAACCCGTTGACTTTCTTTACATGATCCTAACTAAACTGGTAATGTACCATATTTCTTAAAACAGACTAATCCCTATGGAATTGTGAGTTCCAACATTTGATGTTTATAGTATGATAAATATGGAATTATCAGCTTATCATTGTCAATATTTTAAACATTGATTCTATACACACTCCAAACTCTCATTATATTTATATCATTATTATAGAACTGGTAAAACCTGCTTAGCATATTTGTGAAATTCCTAACATCTCTTGATGCTCCAGGAGAAAGAAGATAGTATATCTTCCCTACTAGATACTAAAACCGGTCACCTGTTTGCGTGTGTGATCGTATGGGCAGAGATTAAGCCAGATGGGAACAAGGAGGGGCACTTTTCAATTTTATATATTTTCGTGTGTACAAGAAATGTGTAACTCACCCATGCAGTGGTTCCACCATGTGTAACATATTAATAATGAATAAAAGTTGTGTTATTCCGCCTTAACTTTAAGTCATTACTTTATATTTACTTCTTGCTCATCCATACCAAGAAGCAGTGTGTGACAAGTTGGTATCAGAGCATGCTTTAAAAATTAAAAGCATATCTTTCGGTTAACATTCTATGCGAAAAATAGATAAGATATTAGTTATTTGATCTTTTCGTAACTTCTTTTACTACTATTATTATATAGTAGATCCATTTTGCAGTATGGAAGCATGGGATACATTTTTGTTTAACATAGATCTCAAGCCAAACAACAAATGGGAAACGCGTGTAAGAGAAGAGGCTTTGGCCAAGTTAAGATAAATGATTCATGGAGTTGAGTAAGACTGGGTAGGGTTAAGTAACGACATGGTATTCTTGTAGAACCACAAGTGACTCGACGAATGATGCGGACCAAGGATATTATCTAGTCAACCCCGAGTCTACATCTAATGATGATGCAGTTGTTCCTACTTAGGAAGAAATCTAACGTTAAAAGTGGTTTAAATGTTGTAGAAGATAATGTTAGCCGTACTATTATGAATGATGATGTATAATAGTACTGTACAAGTAAGATTATGTAAAATATGATAGGATTGTGTTTTCATCATTGTTTATAACTTTTGGTATTTAAACTTTTCTATTTTAGGATGGTTAGTACTCGAACCCCCTCTGTTGGAACTCAACCTGAACAGACTAGGAGTGAAGGAATTATGCGGTGTCTTCAGGAACTTACTACATTAGCTCAATAGCAACAGACTACTCGTTTTACTCCTGAGGATGTTTTCGAAGAAATCGTAGAATGAATGCTCTTAAGGAATTTCTACGATAATGACCCCCAACTTTTCTTGGAAAGCCAGGTGCTAATGAAGCTGGGAAATGGATGTGACATATTATTAAAATTATGAATGGAGTAGGTATAGATACTAATCTTTGAATAACTTTAGTCGCATATATGTTTGAAGGTGAAGGAGATTTCAGGTGGCAAGAAATGTCGCGCAATCAGAATGTTACAAATTTTACTTGGGAATAATTAAAGAGTTTTTTTTCAAGAAGTATTTTCTCAAAACTGAGAGAGACCAACGAACGGTTTATTTCCTAAAATTGCAACAAGCTAACCTTTCAGTAGCTCAATACGAAGCTAAGTTTATCAAACTATCTCGTTATACTTTGGAGTACATGGATACTGAGATGAAGAGATGTAAGCAGTTTGAAAGGGGATTACATCCGATAATTAAGAACTCAATTGCTCTGTTACAAATTCGTGAGTACTCTTAGTTGATTTATGTTGCTGCCATTATGGAACACAATTCTTTAAATATGATCCAATCTTCATCCCCAACTACTAGAAATAATCATATCGTCAAAACTATGTCTCATTCTAGACGTCATCCATATGCAAATTCGAGTGGACAAGCTTATTCCCAGATCCATCATAACATAACCCGTTTCGAGATCCGTTGTCATTAATGTCATGAGGTAGGACATATCCGGCCCTGATGTCCTAAGATAAAATCATCTCCAATCTGTCGCCAACGAAATAAACCCTCACCAAATCCAAAATTCTTTTATATTCTAAACCACTTCAAGACAACCCAGAAAGTTAAGCAAATTCTGAATCGTGGAAGGAATTATACTACACGGCCTATGCGAAATGCACATGACGTGATAAGAGGTATGATTATGTTTCAGCATGTTCCTACACATATTTTATTCGATACATGATCTACGCATTCCTTTATTAGTTTTATACTAGCTAAATTAATACAATTATCTCCAACCTCTTTAAATAGTCCATTAGATATTGAATTACCAATAGGTGAAATCCATACATTAACGCAAGGTTTTAGTAATTCTAAAATTTAGCTTGGTCTGGGAACCCTATTTGTTAACTTAATAATTTTAGATATATGCGGTTTCGATATTATTATCAGAATGGATGTATTATCTAAACATCATGCTTATATCAATTGTCAAGATAAGAAAATTCATTTTCGAAATGGAATTGATTGTTCTTTTATGTTTCAAGAAGTAGGTTCATCATAACCTTCAAATTTCCAAATTTAGACTTCTTCTTTGATTCCAAATCTGTTGGAACAATTTGAAGATGTTTTCCCTGAAGATTTACCAAGATTACCTCCTCTAAGATAAATTGAGTTTTGTATCAATATTTATCCTAATACACTTCCTATTTTGACACCTCCATATCGAATGGCTCCGTTAGAACTTCAAGAACTTCGTACCCAATTAGATGATCTTTTAGAAAAAGGCTTCATTCGATTAAGTTCATCACCTTGGGGAGCTCCAGTGTTATTTGTTAAGAAACATAATAGAAGATTTAGATTGTGCATAGATTATCATAAACTGAATTCCGTAACTATTAACAATAAGTATCCTTTACCCCGAATAGGAGACCTATTTGATCAACTTAGAGGAGCAAGGGTCATTTTCAAAATAGAATTACGATCCCTTACCATTAGTTACACATTAGAGAAGAAGATATTCCAAAAACTATTTTTCGAACTCATTTCGGACATTTCGAATTTACTGTAATGTCATTTGGTTTAACCAATGCCCTAGAAAACTTTATGGATTTGATGCACAAAATCTTTAGACCTTTTCTTGATCAGTTCATTATGGTTTTCATTGACGATATTCTCATTTATTTTCAAAACTTGATAGAACACACCTAACATCTGAAGGTAGTCTTAAGTACTCTTAGAAACCATCGATTATATGCAAAAAAGAGCAAATGTGACTTCTCAATGAAGGAAATCAAATTTTTTGGACATATGATTTCTGAGAATGGAATCCAAGTCGATCAAGTTAAAATTTCAGCCATTTTGGAATGGAAAAGTCCTACCAATATTACTGAAATAAAGATTTTTCTAGGTTTAGCTGGATACTATCGCCATTTTGTCGAAGGATTTTCACGCATTGCTCTTCCCCGTTCAAAACTAACTAAAAAGGAAGTTCCATTTGTGTTGACTGGAGAATTTAACCAATCATTCCAAGACTTAAAGGATAAGTTAACTACGGTTCCTATCCTCACTATTCCTTCTAGTGATATAAGTTATGAGGTATATATCGATGCTTCATTACAAGGATTAGGATGTGTTTTAATGAAAAATGAAAAGGTGGTAGAATACGGGTTACGAAAACTCAAGATGAATGAGCGTAATTATCTGGTCCATGATCTAGAACTAGTAACCGTAGTTTTTGCATTAAAAATTTCGCGTTGTTACCTTTATGGTGAAAGTTTTTAAGTCTTTTAAGATCACAAAAGTTTGAAGTATATCTTTACCCAAAAGTTCTTGAACTTAAGACAACGATGATTGATAGAATTTCTGGAGGATTACCGATTCAAAATTAATTATCATCTAGGTAAAGGAAATGTAGTAGCTGCCGCTTTGAGTTAAAATCTCGTAGGAAAACTTCATACTTTAAATTCTTACGATATTGCCGCTACCATAGAGAAATATGATCTACGATTACTTACCCCTTGTATTAAATTTTCTAACATTATCGCTTATCGTGAATTAAGGGAGAAAATATTAATTTAGCAAATATAAAATTCATTTGGACAAAATTTTTTGAGCAAAAATCTAGATTTTTCCTATAATAAAGAAATAGGATTACGATTTAGAAATAGATTGTATGTACCTAACGATGCATATTTACGAGAAGAAGTGCTCATCGTTCAAAATTTATGATACACACTAAAAGCTAAAAAATGTACCATATTTTGAAGAAGCAATATTAGTGGCCAAACATGAGAAATGATATTGAGAATTTTATAAAGAGATATCTTACTTATCAACAAGTAAAGATAGAACAAAAACACCCTGGTGGACTTCTTCAAACCTTACCCATTCCCGAATGGAAATAGGATTGTATTACCATGGGCAGAGATTAAGCCAGGTGGGAACAGGGTGTGACGATTTTCAATTTTCTATATTATCGTGTGTACTAAAATTGTGTAACTCACCCCTGTGATGGTTCCACCCTATGTAACATATTAATAATGAATAAAAAGATATGGTATTCTGCCTGAACTTTAATTCATTGCTTTATGTGTACTTCTTGTTCATTCATACCAAAAAGTATGGTGTGGCAGCTTTCTAGCATAATATGGAGCGGGCGCGTCATTAGTGAATTTTGACTACGCGACGAGGTGGTTCATTGTGATTTCTGATGATATCTTGATGAATAGGGGATGGTGTAGTAGTGATGTCTGTTACACCCAAATTTATGATTAGGGGGTTTATGCCCTTGCGTTGATGGTTATTGGGAGGAGGTATGCAAATAGCATTGGGAATAGGTTCTTTCTCCGTCTGATGACTGGAGAAGGTTCCATTTTTTGGGGATTTATTTTTTCTCAAGGGGATATTAAACTATGAGAAATAACATTGATCGAGGTGAATGTTTGATGATTCACTCTACATTGTGGAGACAATTAAAGTATTATAAGGTAAAAGAGTATGACCATCTGATTATGATAAGGGACCATTTGGGAGTCATTAGAGTTAATTGACCTAGTTGTTTAATACTATGTGTTGGTAAGTTTTTTGGGTGTGAAAGTCTTGTAATACCTTGAAGGTTAAGGTATCTATAGTAAAACGTGTTCATATTATCGGAGCAGATAAAAGGCAAATTAGGAGTGAGTGGAAGCACAATTGGAGATTCAGGTAAAAGTTCAGGTGTCGCTAGTGATCTTTCCAGTGGGGGAATCAGGGAAGGTGGTTTCTAATAGGGAGTAGGAAATCGATCGAGAGTTTCTCTTATAAGGCTGAGTTAGGGAGAGGTCGGTGTCATTTTAACTCATCCTATCACCATTAGTATGTGCAATACTTTTCCACAATGGCACGACGAAAGGAATCCTTGAATTTAAGTTGGTGTTTGAATAGGTATATTAGTTTGGTTAGGAGTATAGCCAATGTGATGTTACGATGATAGAGACCATAGGATAGGATACGTTACGAATGGAATATATTCGTTTATGATAGTGGCAGAACGTGGAGAGGATTCGTCAGATTTTTGGGCCGAGAAGTGGAGTACGCTGAGGGAGATGGATTTAGTGAATGTTTTTATGGCCGTAGTTTTGGCCCAGTTAGTGGATCCTTTTTGTTAAGGAAAGGTAAAGGATCTAAAATCGTTCATATTTTTCTTCCTTCTTGATCGGATTATATGGGGTTTAACGGTTCTAGGGGTGGTTAGTAGTGCTCGAGGATCCAAAAGTGTGAAAAGCAATGTTAACTGAGGCTCACGGATCACGATATATTATACATCTTGAAAGGGAAAATATGTATCAAGATATGAGACGATCATATTGGTGGGATGAAATGAAGAGGGATATTTCTGGCTATGTTACCAATTGCTACTTTTTAATTGGTAAAGATAAAGCATCAATGACCAGTAGGAGACTCACAACCTTTGGAGATCCCTCAATGGAAATGGTAAATCATCCCGATTGATTTTATTGATGGGTTACCGCGATCGCAGTGCGGTCATGATTATATTCAGATCATAGTTAATAGATTGATGAAGGTAGTCCATTCCCTACGTGTTAACACTAATTACTCCATAGAGACGTAGGCAAAGTTATTCATAGCTGAGATAGTGAGACTATATGTGGTGCTAACAGACATCGTGTCAGATAGGGTTAGAAATTTTATCTCCAATTTTTTAAAGGCATTCCAATATGAAATGGGAGTCCATTTGAGTTTTAGCACAACGTTTAACCCACAGTCGGATGGCCAGACGGAAAAGGTGAATTAGGTGTTGGAGAATATGCTCATGGCTTACGTGTTAGACCTCAAGGGAAATTTGGATGTAAATTTAGTGCTTTTTTAGTTTGCCTATAATAAAAGCCATCAGAAGAAGATCGGGATGGCACCGTACGAGGCATTATATGAACGATCATGCAGTTTGCCTAGTTGTTGTTCAGGATCACAGGAACATCGAATGTTTGCACCAAACATTATCAAGGACACTTCTGAGAAAGTGCCGCTTATTTCGATGAGAATGAAGATAGCCCAGGATGGTCGGAAGAGCTATGCGAATAAGAGGAGGAGTAAATTGGAGTTCTTAGTGGGGGGATCAAGTGATGTTCAAAGTATCACCAATGAAAGGGGTGGTTAGTTTTAGAATGAAGGGGAAGTTAGATCCCCGATACATAGGTCCCTCTATGGTTATCAAGAGAGTGGGATGTAACACCTCATATTTTTGAGTTTTTAGAATTTAATTAATTTTGGTTATTTTTCAAATTACACGTGTCGTAATTTAATCTAGTTAAATATTATGTGTTTATTAATATATTAATCGGGAGAAATAATGATAAGTATTTATGAGATAAATTTACCAAGGGATTAGTAAATAACTTACGATAATTATTATATGTCGTAGCGAGTGATATCGACGTGATTGTATTATATCTTAACATAGATTTGTGTGTAGTTTATATTGGGGTAGAGATAGGAAATGTATGTAGAGTGACTCAGATGACGATTTTGAGGTCACAAATGTTTCGAATGGGTCAAAATAGTGTAAATAGTGTACTTGAGTGTACTGATTGGATTCCGGGGCAATTTTAGACCAACCTGGCACCACGTAAGGGCTTTTCGATCATTTAGGTGCCTAGGGTAGAAGGAACTCCGAAAATTAGAGTGTTATATCAGTCCTTTTGAGTTAGAGTCTAAGGTTACAAAACTTGGGAGAGAGAGGAGGCCATAGAAGAGGAAGAGGAGAAGAAAATTAGGCCATTCCACACCTTTTCTCATCACCAACGTTGACGGATTTGTGATCTGAGCAAGGAAAGGTCAACCTCATCATCTTAGAACAAAAGTCAGGCCTGGTTAATTAAGGAGAGTTTTATCTTACGATTTATTTTAAGCATGTTATAATACCCATGTAGTGTAGGGTTTTAATTTCATTATTTAAATGATTTGTTAGGATTTAGATGGGTGAAATTCATGATTTGGGGTAGGAATTCATGTAGAATAAATAAATATATGTAGATAGTACAAAATCAAAGAATATGCGATGAATAACTTGAAAGAAATCTGGGTATATTTATGAATATGCATGAAGAACACCATAAACTAGGGTTTTATGAATTTTGAGATTTAATCAGTTCTTGGATAGGTTTCTTTTAGATTTGATGTATTAGTTACGTTACAAATTTCCCCTAAACATATATTTGAGGTTTGGATATGTTGGATGGGAGTTTGGTAAATATTCATGGAGGTTTTAGGTGTTAACCATTGAGAAAAATGAAGTTGGGACGAAGCGGTCAACCCAAGATCGATCAACCAACTTTTGTCGATCGATCAACCAAAGCTGTTTTCGGCCTCTTTTGTTTATTTCACTAGTTCACCTTGCCAACGAACGTGGGGGACTTTTGTTATGTTATTTGTAACTATATAAAGATTTAGGTAAGATCAGTAGAAGTATAGTTAAGGCTCAATTTAATCTAAATGAGTGTAAAATGGGGATTAAGACCGACGAGAGTGAAGTGATTGTATTGTGTATCGAGAATTTACAGATTGGGTTACAGGAAGAGTAAACTAAAACCTAAGACCAATGCCACTAGGATAGTGACATTTTGCTACTAAAATTTACTTAAGGGAGAATTGGGACCCTTCGGGTAGTGAGTGATAATCGAAAAATATGAAAATAATACTATGTGTGAATCATTAGTACGTCGCGTATTCAAGAGATATAAATACTACATACGGAATATATTATAGATTCTGTGTATACCTATATTGAATATACGGTATATATAATAATAATAATAATAATAATAATAATAATAATAATAATAATAATAATAATAATAATTATAATAATAATGCTCTTGTGCGGACTAGTCCACATTTTAAGAATGCGGACCAGACATGTGTCACCTAATGGTGATCCTAGAATTATTGCCTAAATTATAGGCACACTCTCTCTCTTTTCTGGTCTCACCGCCAGGTGACACATGTCTGGTCCGCATAAGAGCAGGACTGTACATATATATATATATATATATATATATATATATATATATATATAGTTTGTGTGAATATCTATTATGTGCTTTGTTGTATGTGTGAACATACCTACGTTGCCTGCTATCATGGGAGGTTCTGTGCAAGGGAAATCACACCATGGCGATTCCAATGAGATCTAGAAGTGTAACCCAAAACATATAACTTAGGGAGGCTCACTATGTGCAGTGTATTAGTGGGACTTACAGGTAATTTGGGTACATTAGGTATGTGAGTAGCCCAAAGGCTTAGAACTATGTTCGCCTCTATTATGTGTTGTTTGATTTATGGTTCGAGGAGACATTTCGAACCGATAGTCCTTGATTTGGTACGAGAGGTATATGGACTTGATAGCATGGTGTTCATGCATCGCGGTGGCCATTTCGAGGGATGATGTAGTTCTATATATTATAGTGTGATAAATATATACAAATGTGATTATTCTACTTACACTACACCAAATCTTCCGAATTGTCATGGTCATTGACCTTGACAAGTTGGACTTGTCAATGTCAATGACCGTGACAATTCTGTGGGTGACAACTTTTGTTATCACGGAGTTATCACAGTCATTGACCGTGACAAGTTCATTAGAATCGTCACGATCATATCACGGTCTATGACCTTGACAAGTTTTGTCACGGTCATAAACCGCGACAAACCTGTGATACTCTTTAAAAAATTGTCACGGTCATTGACCGTGACAATTCTCGGCATAATTGAAAAAAAATCTGCAACTGCCCAACAATATATTCGTACCTGTTATAGAAACGTTGTGTGACACCCCACCTATTAAAATACCGGGTGGCCAACCTATGATCAAAATAACACGTTGGTCTCATATGGCTCATTCTTAGCATCAGTGTCGAAAACTTTTTAAGGTTACTAACCACCTAGTAATTTAATTAGACCGGTGCCAAATTTTATCTTACATTAATTAACAAAATGAAGAAATCAATGCCCATTTAAACCATCCACACAACTGATAATGGAATCCAACATAAATGAATAATCATAATTAAAGATAGCTGAATTAACTATTGGTTCAACAATAAAATATAATAGTCCCTGAAGCAATAACCTGGATACATAAAGTCCAATAAATAAGCTAAATACAAAGTCTGAGGGCGACATGCCCAAATGAGTACTGACGAAAAGTTCCTACACTAGGAGTAAATGAAAGAAGCGTCTATAATAGGATCCTGCAACTTCCACATGAGCTGCAGATGCGCATCCCTGGATAGAATCCTCAAACTCGGCATCCTTGTGGCTGGACACTGAAAGGCCCTGTGATTTCCTTTTTATAAAATAACTCGTGATGATGCGGAAGCGTAAAGGTGATGGTTCAACAAAATTAACAAATGCCAAATTTTAATTTCTTAAACAAATTAAAATAGCACCAAGTCCTAGAATTTGCCTAAGTCATAATTATCAATTACACAAAGTTAGGCGAAACCAATTTTTAGCAAAAGACTTGAATTAAACAAACTTTACCCAATATTTAATTTAGCACCAAATTAAATGAGTGTGATAATTTAAACCGAATTTTATCTTGAATTAGTCTAAGCATGCGTTCTACGTTATGATGCAAGATAAAATAAACAATATCACACTATGCCGCGATGTATGAGGAAAAACCCAAGACGGGAAAAAACCTCGGACGACCCTAGCCACAAGTCCACTAGATATGGAATTACAATTACAAGACAAATAGACTTACAACGACTGACTCGATCCCTCTCAAGCCTCGACGCTTCTTCTTGTAGACACCTCTTCCTAGCGGACAACCTCGAAACTCCACCGTGGTCTCGAAATCCACCGATGGGGCTTTCTATGGTCACCGTCACCCTAGCAAGGAGCCTTTCTCCAAGTGGGTAGAATCACAACAAAAAGTCTTCTTCTTTGATGGATGTAGAAGCAAACCAAAACTTCCCTTCTTGAATTCGGTAGAGATTAACCGGTGCCAAACTCCAAGCAATTTAATATGTAAATAAGAACTTGGACTAAACACAATTGGGTGTAAACTAGAGTGTGAAGGATTTTTCTTTGAAAAAATAACACTCAAAACATGAACAATTTCCTAAACCATTTTTTCTCTCAAACACTCTCTAAGAGATGGAAATATTTTGGAAATGTTGGTTTGGAAAATGTGATTCCCGTCCTTCATAAAGTCTGAAAAAATCAGTTAAGAAACAAGTGGGAAAGTGGGATAAAAACTGCCAAAAACTGTTCCCGCCTAGAAGTTCGTTTGAACGACATTTCGTTCGAACGAACTCTCGTTCGAACGAGACTTATAACGACACACCAGTATGGACTTCGTTAGAATCTCGTTGGAAACCTCGTTAGAACGAACAATCTCGTTCGAACGACATTTCGAACGACAGACCAGTTTAGACTTGTTGGCAAACTCGTTCGAACGAAACCTGGTTCGAATGAAAAACTCGTTCGAACGACATTTCGAACGACTTCCAGAATTTTTACAAAATTCGATTTTGGCCCAGAAACTTTATATACTTTAATTTAAAGTTCTAATTAAATTTTTCTGAAAGTAAAAACAGTTTTAATTAAACCTAACACCCAATAAACTTTGTTCCAAGCTCCTATATAAATATAATTGCATTCATACCTTAGGAGCATGGAACCATAGTTGATGACGTAGAAACGAGGCACGCAAACCGGCACATTTGATGAAGCTTTATATTCTTTGCCGCTACGTCTTCAACAAACACTTCATAGGCTTGAGAGTATTACAATTACATACTATCCTATGAATAAATGTTTTTGTCCGGAATTGAGCCAACACAATACATGGACTCAATTGGAAATTTGTGTCCTTACAAATCTCCCCCTTTGGCTATTCCGGGACAAAAACCAAAACAAAAATCCTAAAGGGCCGTCAAGCTCACTAGACTCAAAACATAACCCGCCCAAACTTGACTCAACCCAAGGATCAAACGCTTTGCCTTTAAACAATGCTGCTTTAGAAGAAATCCTGCACACTTAAGCAAACTCATCAAATGCATAGGGAATATCAAGATATTAAATGCAATTAATTAAATTACTCCCCCTAAATTAATTCTCCCCTTTATCAAACACATGACCTACTTAGAAAGACGTCTCCCCTAAGATAAATCTCCCCCAAACGAAGATACGATAATAAATAGGATTAGATACCATTTCTCCCCCTATCATCATTCTCCCCCTTTTTGTTCAGGAATAGACAAAGGCTAAAGAATCAAAACATAAAAGCATGTTGAAGCTTAAAGTGATAAGACATGAAAGCATATGGGCAACAAAGTCAAGGCAAAGACAAATAAATATCATATATATATATATATATAAACTAGAAATATACCAATGAAGCACTTGCATATATATAGATATAAATACACATATAAAACAAAATACAATAAGTTTGCACACTCGTATGGCAAAAATGTGTCATATGGAAACGGAAGTGTAGGGGTGTGAACTAGCAACAATTAAATTTAGACCCAAACACTTAATAAATGTTCACGGAGTTCTCATTTGATTGCAAACTTCATCACATTGAAATATAACCTCATGTGACAATATAGATTGAACTCAATGAACAAACATACACAATGCATACAAGCCTAGCATGATGATGATTCTATAAACCAAATAGATTCATGACATTAAAGACAACTAGGATAAACGGACATTGTTCAAACCGTTGATATACCATCCAATTCTCCCTCAATAAGCATATATATTCTTTTGCTTTTGAATGAATATATCAATCAAACATAGGCCTTGTCAATTGTTTTCTTTCTAATGCCAAATATTTTGTTTTTAGGCCTTTGGATCACGTATTTCTTTTAGATCCAATAAACGGTGGCTTACTATCGCAAGGGATTTAATTCATCCTTTCGGAGCCCTTCCCCGTGCACATTTATATATATCATGTTTTCATTTTTCGCACAAATCTCACATGCAACGGATTTTGACATGCACTAGTCCTCCTAGGTCATAGATATGTAGATGACTAGATTGGTAGGAGAACACCTCAAAAAGCTCAAATATAACATGTGATATTAAGATTTCAAAAGAGCTCGTGCATGTGTGAAAAGAGGCATATAGAAATAGAATCCATTTAAACAATACAAAATCCAACTACTCCATATAAAACATGGTAAAGAACATTTTAAGGATTGAAAATCTAAACCAAAAGTTCTAGCCACATGGGAGCGTAAACGAAGGGATTCAAACACAAATATATGCCACTTAAAGTGTGTCAAACTAAGATACACACAAAATAAAATCTTTGTGAGTTTTTAACATTTTTAATCAAAAATAAATATTTACTCAAAAGGACAAACAAAAATCATTTGTATTTTTCATGAAGCTTAAATGGAATAAATAAAACACAAATGATAAACAAAAATCTTTTTATATTTTTCAATTAATTCAAACCCAAAATATAATACAAAAAGATAAACAAGTCATAATTTCTAGCATGTGATATGAAATGAGGCAATGACTAGAAAATGACTAAACAAGCATACATTTAGCATGTGAATATAGCATGAAGTACAAACGCTAAAGTATGCAAACACTAACACATTCATCCTTTAGATTTAGCAAGGGAGGAAGCATGTGAAAGTAAATGCGAATCATAAACCCTATTATGCAAGGCAACCAAGTCGGATTTCCTAACCCAAATTAATGAAGAATGACTATCTTGGGGTGTTAGAGTGTTAACTACCGTGGTTACTTTACTATGGGATTTTCTAGGAATTCGTTTAAGATCAAAACAAAATTTCCTAAGATGACCTTTTCGACCACAATGTGTACAAGCAAAAACATGTCGAAAAGATTTACTTAAGGAGTGATCTTTAAATGCATTCCTAGTAGATTCTCCTAAAACAATGGTCTTGGCTTTATGAGTAGATTCATTACAAGTATTGAAGCCTAAACCACAAGTGTCATTTTTAATTTGGACCGTTCCTAAGATTTTATCTAGTTTTTCGAAACGGCACTCCAAATCAAATTTGACATTACTAGAATCTTTTAATTTATTTTCCAATTCTAAAATGTTGGATTCTAGTAAAACATTTCGCTCTTCAAAAGCAAGAAGCTCCTTTTTCAAGGATTCCATTAAACCCCTAAGGCTATCTCTTTCGCCTTCTACATATTCAATCTTCTCTTGAAGAGTCCTCACATGTGTCCTAAGGTCTTCTATTAAATCATTTTCATCAACGACCTTGACACTCTTTCTTAAACTGGCTTCTAAGTTCAAATTAGCTCTTTTCAATTTAATAGATTCTTTATAAAGATCTTGAAAAGCATTTTGAAGTTCACTCACATTAACCTCTTCTTCATTTTCACTCTTTCTTTCTTCTTCACTCTCACTATCATCAAAAACAAGAGAATCATGTACAATGACCTTGGAAGTTGCATGTGCTATCGTTTCATCAATCGATGAGTTCTCACTATCGCTCACATGACTAGCCATAAAAGCCACAAAATTTTTCTTAGTGGGGGAATCGGGCTTCTCTTCCTTATCACTATCACTAAGGGTCGCATTATATGAAATGGGTCACTTACCCTCTTTCCTTAGTTTAGTGGGGCACTCATAAGCCCTATGGCCATAACCTTCACAACCAAAACATTTGTTAGACTCGTCCCTATCTAAATCTTCATTTCAAGGTTTAGGGATCTTTTGGGCTTTAGAAATCTTCTCGCTTTTATCATGTTTAGAAGATTCAAATTTCTTAAAATCATTTTTAAATTTATCTTTGTTAATTTTAAGAAATTTTCTAAATTTACGAGCAAATAAAGCCATGTCTTCCGAGTCACTATCACTCTCACTCTCTACTACTTGTTTGACCTCTTTTCGGGCTTTTAAAGCAACGCCCTTTTCGATTTTCTTTTCAGTTTTAGAGGGAAAATATCCAGTTCATAGGTTTGTAAATCACCTACAAGCTCTTCTAATTTCGTAGAGATTAAAGTGGGTAAAGAATTTAAAACGGTCACCTTTGGAATAAATCTATCGGGTAGTGACCTTAAGATTTTCTTTACAACACGGTCATCAGGTATTTTCTCTCCCAAGTTAAACGATGAATTAACAATATCAGAAAGTCTAGCATAAAATTCATCAAACGTTTCTTTTTCATTCATTTTGATAGTCTCAAATTGAGTGGTGATGTTTTGGAGTTTTGAAGCTTTAACGACACTAGTTCCTTCATGAGTTAATTGTAAAATATCCCAAGCTTCTTTAGCGGTTTCACACGTCATAATACGTCGGAATTCATCCGGTGTGACAGCGCTAAACAAAGCATTTAAACCACGGGAATTGAAATTAGCAAGTTTAAACTCATTTTCAGTCCATCTATCGGCGGGTTTGATAACACGTTCATTTTCAACTAAATAAGTTGGTGGGGACCACCCGTTAACAACAGACATCCAAACTCTTTCGTCGATAGATTTTAGTGCCGATCTCATACGCGCTTTCCAATACGCATAGTTTGAACCATCGAAAATAGGAAATTTTGAAAAAGGGGAAAAATCCATTTTAGCTAAAAAATTATTTAAAAGATCGTTAACGAAATAATTTATCGCTTTGGCTCTGATACCAATTTGAAAGGCCCCGTGATTTCCTTTTTATAAAATAACTCGTGATGATGCGGAAGCGTAAAGGTGATGGTTCAACAAAATTAACAAATGCCAAATTTTAATTTCTTAAACAAATTAAAATAGCACCAAGTCCTAGAATTTTCCTAAGTCATAATTATCAATTACACAAAGTTAGGCGAAACTAATTTTTAGCAAAAGACTTGAATTAAACAAACTTTACCCAATATTTAATTTAGCACCAAATTAAATGAGTGTGATAATTTAAACCGAATTTTATCTTGAATTAGTCTAAGCATGCGTTCTACGTTATGATGCAAGATAAAATAAACAATATCACACTACGCCGCGATGTACGAGGAAAAACCCAAGACGGGAAAAAACCTCGGACGGCCCTAGCCACAAGTCCACTAGATATGGAATTGAGCCAACACAATACATGGACTCAATTGGAAATTTGTGTCCTTACAGACACCTAAAATGTTTTGGAAAAGATTTTTGACACTGGTCAGAGCCCAAGTAAAACGTTTTGAAAATATTTAGCATGTAGTTAAATTACAGTAATTGAATATGCATGCACACTTTTCATATTTAAGCTAGTTTCGCACTCTCTTGAGACATAACTCACCCCTCATCTAATGTGCACACTTAACGCTCGCCTTCTACATTTCCTAGTTAAGCTACCCCACCTAACTAGCCATGTCGAATCTCCTTCTACAAAATAATTTGTTATGCCTACCCGTATTGCCGATACAATATGTTATCGAATTTTCATGTCTTTTAGCCCATTGTAAATTTCTCAGTATATGTTTATTTCTCTCCATAATATAGTTATTTTTAATGTCACTATCTTTATCTTCTACTAAACTCACCCAGTAGAATAAAAACACAAGTATACATATATCACACTATTATATATATTTTAATACAGCACCCCTAAGCTGAGCTGTGGTACGTGTATACTATGCTATCATGTCCTGGTACATCATCTACCAAACACACGTAGTATAATAAATCATAAGTATATATATTTATCACACTAATTATATATATACAATACAACACCCCGAGGCTGAGACTTGCGGTGCATGCATACTCTGCTATCAAGTCCCGGTACATCACGTACTGTATAAAGAACTACGGATTTAGAATCACTCTGGAACCGTATCAATACAAATCACACATATTGGAGGCGAACATAGTTCACATACCCGTGGGTCACGTACAAACCTACGCTCCCATGGTCAGCTGACTTATCAACTTATAAATAAGTCATTCACAGTCTTATGTCCTTAAGGTACCAATCTAAATCCCCCCGAAGGCACACAAAGATAAGATCGTCCTCTTTCAAAAATCAACCTCCCGTGATAGCAAATATGGTAGGTATGTCATACACATAATAAATCATACAAATCAGTATAGGTATACACACAACCTATATCATATATTCCATACATAGCTTATATATCTCTCGAATATCCTACGTATTATTAATTCCAATTACACTTCTTATCGTATATTCCCGAGTACCCCTCACTACTCGTAGTGTGCCAATTATCCTTTAAAATATTTGAGTAGGTAATTCACTCATATCCTACTGATCTAAGACATAGGTTCGCTCATCCCCCGAATCCGTTACATTTCAAATTACACTAATTAATCTAATCAATTTCACGTTAATTAATTTATTAAAGTAGTGTCACCCAGCTACAATACTCCGACTCACTCATATGGTCCGTATCTTCACCGTTTAGAATTTGTTACAAAAAAATTCACTATTAAGGTTAAAACCTCTCGTTAAATTCACTATTCGATAATTTATAATATATCTCTATAATAAATTAAACCAGCTAATCTGTGCCTAACTCCCGCAGCACTAGCCTGAGAAATATCAGAGTCAAAACTTCGATCCTTAATTTAATTACTGTCACCCAAATTAATTTTTATCCAAGTGGTGCGACTTAACCAAACTGTCAGGACTCCCTTTATTGGTTCGTATTTTAACCTTTTAGAATTCATTTCACCAAATTCGGTTAATACGTTTGACACCCTTATTAAATTTAATTATCCTGAATACTCATCCTATAAGACTCTAAGTATTAGGTTCCATTCAATTTCTATCAATTAACTTTCACCTTAAGATACCAGCCTGTATGCTAAATTCATTCAAAATTTCCATTCGAATATGTTCATATATTTTCGAGGGTTATTCATCCCAAACACTCTAAATCCATACCACTATGTTCATTCCCATCAAATTTCAAAGGAAAATTAATGTTCCTTAATATTTTCTAGAGTCCTACACTCATCTACGGACATCCCTAAAAATCCAGATTTTATTTCTCACAAAGGATTTTGGTTTAAGACTCTTTCGTAGAAAAATCATTACTAATTAAAAAAAAATTAGAAAAATACAAGGTCAGCGCCCACGCGACCGTGAAAAATAGATCTAAAAGTTTCATGTTTGACAAATAGGTAAATCGGATCGGTTCTGCCTCAAAATTTGACCATTCCGACGGACTACGAATCATCTTCTTCTCTAACTCGTTTTTCTCCATTTATAACCCTCAAACTTCCACGGATTTAACCCAAACATCAACCCAATTTATACCCCATGTTTATTACATCTATAAACAGGTTCTAACACTAATATGTATCATCAATCATCATTTATTCTCATTAAAACTTCTAGGGTTCCTGAATTGGGTTTTTGTCAAAATTTCTTAAATCACAAATTCAATTCGATTCAATAAATCATATTCAACAACAATTCCTAATGGGTTTTAGATTATAAATCATATTCTAACATCATATGATTGCATTCTCTCATTAATTAAACATCAATCTCACCTTAAATGCTTAAATACACAAAACCCAGATTTAACATGTGATACCGTCCCAAAAATGAATTTTGCTATAATAAATCTTTCCAAAATTAATATGGTTTACACCCACCATGATATGAATCGCAATACCATAATTTAAATGAAAGTAAGTTTAACTACTTGCCTGAAAATTTCGTAGAGTCTGATCCGTTGATGTAGATTGAAATTTTGACTAAGAACACATCAATCTCCTCTTGTCTTGACTCCCAAAATCTCTCCCACTTGATCCCTCTTTTCTCCTCTGCAGCTAGGATTTTTCTAAAATGAATTATGACTGCCATACACTCTCACATTTTGATTTTATTATGCCATTCCCATTTTTAGGCTTGTGGGCTTTATTAAAATGACCCAGTCACTCCCGTGTGGGTCCGATTATGTTTAAAAAGTTCAGAGACCCAATTACTACCCCTAGGTACTCTATTTTGACTATCTCGACCCTTCCGGACTCAAGCGTATACTCGGAATCATCATACAAGTTACGTAACTAAAATCTCAAATTATGACACACGTATTCTTAAATGAAATAATACGAATTAGTTTAAATCTCAATTCTCCAAATAAATTGAATCTTCCAATTTAAATAAATTCTCCAATTTAAATAGTTTCTTAAAATCATCAATTTAGTTTAAATTCTAATTCTACAAATTAGCTAAATTATTTATCCTCAAAAATACGGGGTGTTACATGTTGTACCTATTTAAACATCATATATCCAAATAAAATAGAGATAATGCAAATATACATTCAAAACAATATGCATCACAATATAATCCAAATATAATTAAAATGTAACAACTTAAAATAATTCAATTCAAATAATGTCACTACATATCTGGGGTAAGGTTAGCTCTGAGGAGGTGAGTAGGCCACACGATATACGAATTGACACACCCAACAATATACATCGTACCGCATTATTCGTGCAACCACAAGGGGGAGTTCTCCTTCCCGGGTATCACATGCTTGACGAGCACCTTGGACTCGCTGTCTTCAAGAAAACGTCCATGAACTGGCATACCCTGGACGGTATTTGGGTCCCTCAACCCTTGCCCTATCCGCTGGCCATCAGATTTGTCAAGTAAAAACCCACTCAGCCAACCAAGTGTCAACATCGATCGGTTGAAGGGTGTCAAATAGGGGAGTGGATCATCAAAGTCCGCACGTGTCAGCGATGAAGCAACGAGGTCCACATCCTCATCATCTTGCACCTCCTCCTCCATCACCCTCTCCTTCCCTTTCCCCTTACAGTTTCTGCCCAACGAACGCTGCATGAATGAGAATATATCTTGGACCTTCGCCTCCAAACAGGACAACTTTGCTTTATGCGAGTCCATCGTTCGAGCCAACTCGGTGTCTCTCATCTCCAATCCGATGATCCTAGATTTGACCACCCGGGAGATCATCCCCCTTGTCCTCCCATTGGGATCAGTGCCAAGCACTTGGTTGAGTGCGTCTGTGGACAAAGATGCCTTGTCGGCATCATACTGCGACTCATGCACTTCCTTAAGCTTTGCCTGAAATGAAAAAAAGCACATGATTAGTAAAATAAGTAAATAAAAAAATTATAGCGTAATTAACAAAAAGTAAACTGTCAGATTACTTACAATCATAGCCACGAAGCTCGGGGATACCTCTTTATCCTTCCCATTCTTCGTCCGTATAGCCACATAAGTATCGATCTTATGTGGTCGACCCCCAGGGCCACTCCCTGTCTCCTGAAATAAAATAAAGTAAAATTAGTATCGGCCCCCAAAACTAAAATAACGCAAAATAATATATTTTCTATAGTTATAAAAAAAATTAAATCTTACCATCATCCTACGCTCCACCTCGACGTAAGACGTCTGGCCGGAGTAGTGCACGCCCCATTTTCCCTCCCTGATTGGCGAGATGCCAATTGTCGCTCCCCGATCTCATTGTTAATGAACTTTTGCCATTGTGCCAATGAGATCGGCTCCTTAGGCGGGACAGATTCACGCATTCGCATAACGGACTCTCGGGTCTTCCCAATGTTCCGGGTCCGCATATTTTTCTTCCACGTCTTGTGTTGCTCCCTCAACTGCTCCAAGACGGAATCGCATAGCTTTGGATCCAGGATGAATTGTTCATGTCCAACAAATACAATGTTATTTACGAATAGATATAAATATAAATATAAATATAAATATAAAATGAAACCAAAATTGAAATCGAAATCGAAATCGAAATATTCATATTCATATAAATATAAATATAAATACATTACCTGTAGTGCCACCCAAATAGCTAACTTGAGCTCATTTGGCACCTCCCTCCAACTAGTGTACCCCGGGCCGATGATCGTCTTTACCAACTCGAGGGATCTCTCTAATAACCCCGTCTTGTTTTCGATGGCCATCCCCAATTTTCCATATTTGGGGAGCCTAGGGGCCGAGGATCCCTCGTCGCCTCTACTACCACCAAGCCTAGACGACATCATCATAATCAGCATCATCATCCTCGCCTTAATACCTGAAGGAGACATTTACTGTAAAAAAATGTTGTTATTAGTACAAATAAAAATGAATTAGAAGAAAACATACAAATATGTACAATTACTACAAATCCAAATGAATTGTTACTGTTTAACACCTCAATTATGAATTCCAAAACAACAACATTTAGCTCATAATATGTACCATTACTAAAAATCCGAAACATCCCCACACACACGCACACTAAACAAGAGTGAAAATGATAAACTGAAAATCAATTAAAATCATTAAAAATGGATTTATAAATTACAAATTGAAATATTTATTACAAATTGAAAAATTGTTTCAAATTCGGGTTATCATAAAAAATGGATTGATATTCGGTAGGAGAAGCCAAGTCATCCACAATACTATCTAGACGCTTTGGAACGTGTAGAACAATTGACCACGACTCATTGTTGATATATTCCGAATAAAATATTTGGTTAACCTTTTGAAATGCACAAAAAATGGCTCATCGCTCACGTGGTCGTTGCTCTTCAACTTGGACAAGTCAACCATGATCAAATTGGTGACTCTCTGATCGATGCTTAGATTTCCAAATGGATTGAAACCATCTGTTGATATAGCCAAACGAAGCTTGCGCTGTTCTCGAGCAAAATCGGGACACTCATAATTCATCCTCCTCCAAGCTGTAGAATCAATAGAATTACGCATGAGATTACCCCTACTTCTTACCTAGCATGTCAAGTCATTACCTCCTCTATCCATGGTACTGTGAAAAATTGCTTTAATCTAGGCCCAACGGAAAAATATTTTAACACTTTTTGAGGCACTTTTGGGCTTGTGCCTTCTTCATTAGTAGATTGGACATATCTAGGTTCATCGCAAACCGAACAACGATCGAGATTTTCATACTCCTTTTGGTATAGTATGAAGTCATACACACAAGCATGAATCGATTTATACTTCATTCCCAAACCTTTCAAACTTTTCTTCATAATATGATAGCTAATTGAAAGCATATTCTCCTTGGATAGTAACCCCTTCACCCATTTCAGAATTTCTATCACGCTATTTCCAGAAAAATCATACTGCATCTTCAAACTGTACAAACCAACCATGGCATGTAAAGTTGTTTGATCTTTCTCACATCTAGGGTATAATGGTTGGGTCGCCTTAAATTTTAAACTTTGGTAGTCATCGCCAAGGTTTACGGTGATATCTTCACGAGCACTTGGACCTTGTACATCATCAGTAACCTCATTCTCCTATGCTTCATAAACTCCGTATGCATCATCAACTAAATCCTCTAACGTATTATGATCTACGTCGTCCCTTTCTACATCTATCCTACTTGTTGAAGGTTGTTGTGAAGGTTGTTCGGGGACAAAAGGAACTTTTAATTCACCGTAAAAACTCCAAAATCGATAACTATCATACCCGATCTTAACAAATGTAGTTTAACTGTTTTCCACTCAAACACCTTACCATTCTTACACCTAGCACACGAACATGAAAACTCTTCATCATTATGACATCTCTTTGCGTATTTCACAAATTCATTAGCACCTCTGCGAAACACATCCCCCATTCTATTTGTCTCACCCATCCACTCTTTGTATTTCGAATATCCCATCACAGCTACCACAACTAATCACCTATTAAAGGTAAGAAGCGTATATTCATGGATTTGTATAAACAAAACTTAGATTTATAGTTTGTTTCATTTAATTATGTATTATTTATATTCGATTTTTAAATTTCAAATTCAAATTAAATTTATAATAGAAATTTATATTTCCTGCATCTCCTCTAATGGGTGAGTGGTCCCATCCCATTCAAGACCGCATATTTTTGTAATATACTTAACAACTCATGCACATTATTACGATTTGAGAAAAAATCGGTAGCATATCCATAGTTCTCCAAGTACACGACGTAGATTGGCAAGTGTGAGTGTTATTTCAATTGATCAATTGAAATAACAGTCACACTTTTCAATCTAGTATGTACCCAGAGAACATTAGGATACGACTGAAGAACTTTCTCCAAAAGTAACAACTTTAATCCACTAAGAATATTATTATACATAAATTATGTAGTCGTAAACTGTCCAAACGGGACAATTCGAGAGATCTCATTACAGGGGTAATAACTCTGGAACGGGTCTAAGGGCTATTGAATGCGTACGCTTAAGAACTAAAAGGCTAGTATCTATACGCGCTCTATGTAATTTCAAGTATGTTTCATTTAATTATTATACTATATATATATTGTTCGTTATACAAAGTAATTTTAAAAAAAATTTGAAAAATTCTACCCCCATATAGACAATAATCTAGTGGTCATGTCACTTTTAAAATTAACCAACCCAACATCGATCCACTATAATCCAACCGCAATGGCAACAACAAATGTGTATCCCGTACTCCTTCTAATTCATCTACAAAATTAATTCTTTTCATCAATTAAATTAATAATTAAAGTATACAATTATTAATTTACTAATTTACAATGAGGGGCAATCCTACTTGTGTATGAAAGGGGCACTAATTATTAATTTATAAAAAAAATTAACAAACAATCAATATTAAATCAATCAATTCTTTTACAAGGGGCACTACAATATGAGAGGCAATATCTAATAAACCAATAAAAATTTAATTAAGAAAACACACACACACACGTGCACATATACACACACGCACATATACACCCCCTCCCCCCCCCCCCCCCCCGGCAGCCCCTGCCCACTACACTCACACACACACACATATATACACATGCACATATAAACACACACACACACACACACATATATATACACACACAAACACACACACATACACACACACACACACACACACACGCACACACCCTCCCCTCCCCCCACCCTGCTGCCTCCCCCCCACACGCATATACACACCACACACACACACACATATGCACATTTACACACATATACGTACACACACACACACACATATATACATAAATGGAGGAGAAATAGAGAGAGAAAACATACCAAAGTTATATATAGAGAGAGCAATGAAGGGAATAGAATCGGTTGGAAAAAAAAGAGGGAGCATTTTTTACTGACAAAATTATCATGGACATGTCACGGTCATTGACCGTGACAACTTTTGGGTATTATCATGGTCATTGATCGTGACAAAAAATGTGTTTTTTTTATCACGGTCACGGTCAAAGACCGTGACAAGGCTAGCCCCTTAAAGGGTGTCAGTTTGACAATTTGGGTGTAATGTTATGCGTGATGGTATAAAAGATAGATAATGTATATCTAAAAGTAATTTAAGTATGAGAAACTGAATTAACGGTGTAACATTAATATTTGGTTAATATTAGTCATTGGTTTTACGGTAGCGCATCGTATGGGCGGTGAGGGAGAGCTAAACCTATTGTGGTTAGTTAGATACTTATGTCTAGTTAGGTTGGGTAGCATAACTAGGTGGGTAAAATAGGAGGCGTTAGGCATGCACTATAGATTAGAGGTGAGGAACTCAAAGGAATGTACGTGGAACTAACGTGTCTATTTAATACTGCTTTTAAACTGCAATTTAAATTCTTGCTAAATATTTTTCAAAGTTTTTGGGCTCTAACCCATGTCAAACCTATTTTCTAATTTTTTTTAGGTTTTCAGCAACATGGACGCCAAGCTTGATGACTCATTCCATGGATGCGCTGCTGCAGCACTTGTGGAGGCCTGCAGGATTTGTGTAGATGCTTCAGTTATTCATTCTTATATTAGGATTTATGATATATTCACTTAATTTTATGTATCAGATTATGTATTTTGATTGAGATTTATTTCCAAAGATTTATGGTTTGGATATTAGTTTTGGAACCGATGGTTTATTCGATATTTATCGTTTATCTATTTATCCTGTGATGATTCAAACTTCTATTAATTTTGTGGATGATTGAGTTATATTATTTATTTTCGCATGTTATTATATGTTAATGAAAGAAAAAATTTAGCATCGACTTAATTTAGCATAGGTGCTTATTAATTTAAAAAGGTTTTGATATTGATGCTAAAAATGAACCAAATGAGATTCCCATTTATTTTTATAAAGGACTGATCACCCATGGTTAAAATAGGTGGGGTGTCACAAATTGTATCAGAGCATCGGGTTCTAGAGCCCATAGGATTTGTATAGCTTACTGCGATTTCAACGTAGCGTCCTTTGATATAGAGCCCTATTATTAGGATTGTTGCATTAACTTTTACGTATTTGAGATTACGTTCTTCTGCTATTATATTTGTATTGACTTTGAACTCATACAATTCGATCTGATTTCATATGCCACCTAGGAGAGGATGACCAGTGAGGGCATCGGCGAGAGCCGATGAGGGAGAGGCTCAACAAGAGTCACATACACCATACCCACATTCACCACTAGGGACAGTGAAGACCACAGAGGTGGACGCTATTGTATCACAAACAGTTAATGCTGCTATGACTTCCATGGCATTACACTTTCCTCAGGCCCATACAACACCCAATGGCACCGATTGTCCAGGCCCACTCAGGGCCGTCAGATTGGTAGAGAGTAATGGAGGAATTTCAGAAGGTCCACCCACCAAAGTTTTAGGGTAGTTCCGACGTGATCTTAGCTTTCCAATGAAAGAAGGACATTCAGTGCCACCTTCATATGGTTGAGTGAAGATACGTGCAGAAGAATATGTTGGCCACATTTTAGCTCGTGGGAGCAGCTTTACAGTGGTGGGATTCTCTTACCACTGCTAAGGAGATGGACACTATGCCTATTGTTGAGTTTTGGGTGTGGTTTGATTGAAAGTACTTTCCACCGACCGTTGAGACAGAGATGCAGAAGAAGTTTAACGAGGTGGTTTAGGGAGACCATTCAGTAGCTGAGTACGATGCGGAGCTCACACATCTGGATAATTTTGTGCCCGACGAGGTGAACAGTGAGGAGAAGAAGAAACTAAAGTTTATAGAAGGACTCGCCTGGAGGATCAAGCAACACTTGACAGGCAACCCCGCATTGAGGACTTATACTGAGTTCGTCAATGATGCACTTCTTCATTGTTAGGATCATCGCTTCCATCTGAAGGGAAGAAACAAAGGTGGTGAGCCTAGCCAGCTGGGCAAGGTAGGAAGGAACGGTGCTAGTGGAGCACTGCAACAACAGACGGATAAGCACCAGGGGAAAGATTCACGATAGGGGGATAAGGTCAAGAGATTTAGATCTGAAGGTTATCGACTTGAGGGTGGTGGATTTAGGTAGGGCTAGCAGGGTCCTCAGCAGCAACAACATGTTACTGAAGGTTGTTAGGGCCAAAGGAAAAATGGAGGAAGCCAGTAGGGTCGAGGCCACCAGGGCCAGCATCAGGGGAAGCCTCTATAGCGACATCAGGGGCCAGAGGCAGAACTTGTGGACAGACGGTCCACAAGAGGAGAGACTGCCCACACTAGGATAAAGCCCTACAATAACAGGGTGCCCAAGAGGGGCAGTAGGCGCAGTTACCCTCGTCAGCACCAACACCACCAACTAGGGGTGGCAATTCGGGCTATTGGGTCGTGTTTAAGCCTGGCCCGACATGACACGACTTGATTATGCCCAACACAAACATGACACGACATCGTGTTTTATTTGTCTAACACGAACACGACCTGTTAAAAACACGACACAACACGAATGGCACGATCAAATTTTTTTGTATCAATTAGGCCCGATTTGACCCGACCCGACACGATAACCCGATACAATAAAAAAATTTGTACAACAATAAAAAAATTATAAAATCCGAATAATACCAATTTGTGTGAATCATGTATAAACAAATCTATACCCAACAAAAAATCTATACCCAATAAACAATATATACAACAATATAAATTGATTCTTATTCCCAACAATCTGTGCAACAATATATCCATTACATAACAAACTTCCAAATACTTACACAAAATAATCTAACAATATGTTTATAATAAACAATCTAACATATGTTTACAATAAATGATCTAACAATAAATAATCTATACAAGAATCTAACAAATGTTTCCAAAAAAAAAAAACTTTCGATCTAATAAAAATTTCAGATTTAACAACTAACAAATGTTCACACAAAATAAAAATTTCAAATCTAATAAAAATTCCAGAGCTAATAAATGCTTCCACAAAATAAAAATTCTAGATCTAATAAAAATTCATGCGCCAGTAGAAACAAGAATAGTCCTAGAGAGAGTGCACCGGTGGAGGGGAGGTGCGTCCGAGAGAGAGAGAGCTCCGGTGGAGGGGAGGTGCAGTTGAGAGAGAGCAATGCGCTGAGAGGAGCATCGTGTGTCGTTGTGGTAGGGGGAGTGGTAGTGGTGGGTGGCTACTGAGATGGGAGTCCGAGAGAGAGAGGGAGAGGGAGAGGAGAATGAATGACTTGCTAATAATGTTAGGGTTTGATGTCTTAAGTTACCTTTTATACCACATTATTAGGTTTTTAATTTTTTTAAAGTTTTATAAAAAAAAGTTATTATGGTTGATGAATTTTCATTTTATCGTGTTCTAATTGGATTCTAAGTTGTACTAGTTGGGTTCAAATTGGGCCACAATTGGGTTCCTTGTCGTGTTCTAATTGGCCCATAACGGGTCATTGTCGGGCCAATTTCGTGTCATTTTCTTAGCACGAACATGACCCGCTATCGGGCTAAAAAAACTTGGACTGAACACGACAAGCTACTTTAATTTCGTGCCAATTTCGTGTTGGATCGTGTCGTGTTCGTTCCCGAATTGCCACCCCTACCACCAGCCCCACCACAACAGGGGCAGTTATGGTACGGACGTGTCTATAACGTTCGAGATACAGTCATACAACAGGCGCCATCAGAAGTAGAGTGTATGTTTCCTATTCACGAGCTTAAGGGTGGGATTTTATTTGATATGAGGCCATCACACTCATTTATAACTACCATATTTGCATGCATAGCTAGTTTGTTAGAGAGAGTCGGTAGCCTTCTTATGTGTGTAGAGTCATCTTTGGGTAGTGGGTCACTTATACACTTGATCTGCAAGGGTGTAGATATTGACATGGGGACACGATGTTTAGTCGCCGACCTTCTAGTGTTAGATATGGAGGGTTATGTTTCATTTTGGGTATGGACTGGTTAGCTGGATACTGGGCAATGGTTGATTATTTTTAGAGGACCATTGTTTTCTCTATTACAGGGTGGGAGATGTTCCTAGTGGTGCTGCCTCTTCCTGAGGGAGGGTCGAGTACACATTTATATTACATTGAGGAAGAGACCTTAAAGGAGGTAATTGTCTCTTTGGTTCGATTCATGTAGTGAAGGAGTTTAAGGATGTATTTCAGGAGATACCAGGTGTTAGATTCCAAAAATTATCCACCTATGTGGATCAATCAGAAGTGAACACTGGTCTTCCTACGTGGCCATAATCCTAGTCAGTAGATAGTAGCTTAGAAGTTATGCTGACCAACATAAGGAATGTCATCCAACATAAGGAAGGCCGATCAACGAGATTAATGAAGCGTCACCATACCAAGGGTCATACTACACGTGATTTATACAACCAATCATCACATTCATTATGTAAGGATGTAAATGATTAATTGTATAAAAGCATTCGATCCCTTAACATTCCGACCCTTGACCTCTAGGTCACTATATATACGTTGTATCCCTTTCATCAAGGGAAAGGTAGAACAGATTCTGGGATATTCTTATTTACAAGAGTACTTAGCTTTTTGTAACCTCTTAAATCAATACAATAACAGTGACGTAGGTTTTCTTACATTGCTGAACAACTTTAAAAACTCTCTCTATTTTTATTTACCATTGCAATTATATATTTTATCCGTGATTATAAAATCGGATCAAGTCCAATTTTTTACATCAACAGATTGGCGTCGTCTGTTGAAAATTGATACAAAAATTTCCTTCTTATTAGAAGAGAAGAAGATCATCATCAAAGGCTAAATTTTTCTATCTCAATGTATAACCAATTATATGTGGTACATAGATCTTTTGATTCAATCATGATTTTATATTCATAAACTGTTGGATAAATTTTTATTCACAAATCTGCAAAATCATGAATTTCATAATCACAAATTTCAAGAAATTTTTATGTAGACGTTTATATACAGATATACATGAGATATTTTGATTGCCATCCCTCATATTGATTGATAGGAAAAAAACATCAATAAGTTTCTCTCTCATTGACAATTTTTCCTGCATATATATATATATATATATATATATATATATATATATTTGATTATTAGATATCCACCATTAGATCTCGATTTGAATACCTCATCAAATTGATTCATTACAAGAAAAAGGTATTATTCATTCGAACTGAATATGTATGGATGACGATAAAGTTTCCTTTTAAAACATACGGGTGAAGAAAACTCGATTTAGGGGTCTAAACACTAGGGTTTTTGTGAACCATCTCTCTAACTTGGCTTAAATCCGGTATAATGTTAAAACCAATTTGGTTGGAAATCCAAAGTCCGGAGAACCCCTTGTCCACCCGAACAACAATAATAAGAGATCTTAGCACGGGGGTGAGGTTTATATACGTTACTTATTGACATCCCATAAGATTTCGTTGAAGGGATAATTAAGTAATAGTAGCATCCATGAAGACCTGTTATCTTACCTTCATCCGACTAGCAATTTTCTGGCCGACCAGCGGCTCATAGCCGACCACCGGCTCCCATCTAATTATCATTTCTTAACCAAATAGTACTAAGAAATTTCAATCATCAACAAATAAAAGAATCAGCCGACCAGATATCTCAACCCACGAATAGGGTCGACCAACGTTTGACACCTATTCCATTTCGTGGAAAACAAAAGCAAAAATACTTAGAAATTGGCATCATCTGTTGGTGATTTTTAAAATAAGTGAGTAAGAGTTTTTGGGTGTAAGATCTTTAAGGGCTTGTCCTACATTGGAAGTGTGAGGAAGAGGTGGGAAGCTAACCCAAATATAAAAAGGGATAGTGTCCCACATTGGAAAATGTACAAAGCTAAGTGTCACCACTAAGCTATAAAAGGAGTGGGAAACCTTTGAGTCCCACAATGGAAAAATATTAATAATTTGTACACTTAATAAGTACAAATGGAAGATGAAGAGTTAATTCATCTAGCATTTAAGAGGCTATTCAAGAGACCTCAATACGGTGCGAAGCACCATACGCACACGCACACGCGCGCGGGTGCGGGGCAGTGGGCTCTAGAGGCGCTAGTGGCGCACTTTGCACTTCGCATGCCGCGTGTCCGCAGTGGTAGCGAGTTGCCGGTATTCGTCCGGGTCGGATCGCGGTAGCTCGGGCGCGGTCACTTTTTGGTTGACCCGTGCAAAACCGATTCGGTATTAATTGTACCTGTTCGAAAATGACTTACGACTGTTGGTAATTAACATTCATACCATTTCGGAATTGATTAAGACTGTGAATCCAACAGTCATGACTCTTGAAGACAAAGCCTTTCATTATTAATAAATAAAGGCTGCCTAAAACGAAATTGCATATATATAACAAATATTACCCAGTTCTGAAATTTTCAACCCTTGCTATTACTCTCTTATAATTTTCAGGAGATATAAATTATCTTATTCTGTTTTGTGCACATAAATAGAATAAGAACGATTGACTGTTCTTCGCTGCTGCATCCAAAGTCTGTCTTCAAATATACAAGTTGCTTCATTGTATCTTGAGTACGGATTTGCGGATTCCCGTTTGTATACCGAAATTATTCGTGTGGGGCAAATACTGTATTTAAGAAAGTGACATCACGCCTTGAAGCTTTCTAGTATCTATTCCGAAGTGACATTTTTGTATTGAAGTTGACATTATAGTGATATATAAAGAGTTACATTTCTATATTTGCATTCATATTATCCAACATCATCGGTCCATAATTTCTTGATCGGCAGCAAAGTGAAACAATTTTTGCAACAACAATTTTTTATGGCTGGTCAGTAGAAAGATGTGGGGACCCCAGCAAGCTCATTTAAGCTTCTCGCACATCAGCAACATAAACATATGGGTTTTCTTGTTCAGCAAAACATCCGGTGGTGACCTGATGCTGCTTCCCAGCGACCAATGACTCTCCTTCCTTTTTCTGGTCAGTACTCACAATCCTAGGAAGAATAAACAGTATCCAGTTGGTCGGCAACAAGAATGAAATTATCTCTGATTGAAAATTCGACCAACAACCTAGCCATTAGAGTTCACAAACATGCGTGGAGAAGATTTTTCATGGATTGCAAAAATTCCGGCCACCAACAATGCTTATGATTTATGCAAAAACCCAAATTCTCATGTCTATGGTTTCCCAACAACCTTTTACTAGTCGGGTTCATTTATAAGTGGTCGACACCATATAATATTGGTCACAGACATTGGATACTAGTCAGTAGAATATATTGCTGGTATAAAATCTATTACTTTGTGTTCGACACGAAATTTATTATTTCGAGCGATGCAAATTTTTTCATCCATATATGTTGGACGGTGTTAAAATCACCATTTGGTGTTCAAAAATTTTTGGTTTATTACACCAACTCTCGGCGGCACAGTCTTAAACTTATGGAAAATATTACTGATGCTCGGCACTATATAATTTTCCTCGGTATATCAGCCAGGCACTATTTATCTTCTTAATGCCCCGACATATATGCTCGAGCACGAATCATTCTCTATATTCATTTGGATGGTTACGCATATTCTATATTCATCTCGGCAGAAGCTTGACAAAATATTTTTTGGCATATATTCAGTTCTGAAGAGATCTGCCACATTTATTATATTTTACCCCCAACAAATAGTTGATCAGGATAATTCTTATCAATATTCATCCCAGACGAATGGTCGGCACAGTCGATCAATAATCGACATTACATTTATTATTAATGTTCAGTCCTATTGAATGGTATGGAAATCTATTTTTCTATAACAATATAAGATCATTCAGTCCCCTCATGCATTATTTAAAGGCCCAGACATATTCTTGGTCGACGATTCCATTATTTATCTAAATGGATTTCTCATTAGCTTTGATGGATATTCTATGCAAAATATATATATTATGTAAATCATCATAATTTAGCTCTAACGGATTGTTGGGCTCCACTATTCATATTTCATTCTACCGCAGATAATGATTACATCAACATTATATTTGCGATTCAGTCCAAATGCTTATGCATGCTTATTATTTGATCTTTTCAAAACTCTCTATATTGTCGGCATTATACCGCAACAAAGTCCTGATGGCTAATCAGGCATTACTATTATCGAATATCCTCATTATTATTCAGTGTTCTTTTCAAAAAAGGGAGCTATGACCATTTACCCAGATACCGATATGAGTATAGAATTTACATATGAAGAAATGCCTCCGAGCAGACTTCTCCGAAAGAGAGCTCATAATTCAACTTATAGTTCAAGTAGATTGAGCAGACTTTGTCGGAAGAGAACTCACAAATTCAAATTAATGATCGTTACTTCATGTATGACTTCGTATAAACAAGTCACTAATAAGAAGTTATTTACTTTATGTATGACTTCATAAAAATGAATTACGAACAAGAAGTTATTCACTTCATGTATGATTTCGTATAAACAATTCAAGAACAAGAAGTGTAAAACTTCGTATATAACTAAAAAAGTTACAAACAAGTTTTATTTGACTAAGTTAAATGAAGGAAGACATGTAAACATTCCTAGTCATTGGAATATAAACATATATTCCTCATACACTTGGTCACCACTGATAATTAATGCTAAACTTGGATCAATATATCTATGTGCATTAGTAGAATCTATGACATTACAATGACAGCCACTGATAATTGATTCTAAACTTGGATCAATAAAACTATTTGTAGTTATATCTAAGTGCATTAGTCGAATCTAAGGCCCTATAATCTAAGTTCAATTATTGAACTCATTACTCAGCAGATTACCTAGTCGGCAAGCTGATTTAAAGCTAATCACAAGCTTAAATACAGATAAACCAATTATTCCAACTCCAATGACCTCAGTAACATAAATAATTATTACAAATGACAATGATCTTAAGAGTCATTTCATTGAGAATTTTTCATCGGCCTTATCCATCCCAGGAAGAGCAACAACAAGGGCAAAGAAGTCAGAGTATCAGAGTAATTTTTGATGATGCATAATTTTTCAAACTACAAGAATGCTAGTGAAATATTCTACAAAGTCCAGCACATCATTTTCTAACCACCAGCATACTTAGAGATCGAGAAAGTATTCAAAGCTCATATTCCATTTGTGGGGGCTTATTGTTCATTTTGTTACGACATTTCAAGGAATAATTGATGAAATCACCAGCCAAGCATCAGAATCGGCTCCAGATCATAACATGGTCGGCGCACGGGCCAATCATCATCCAAGAGTTATTTTTTCTATTGAAGATCAAGAGTCACATTCACACGACACTAATCAAATTGAAGAAGAGGGGTTCGAAAGCCAGTATATTACACTAGCAAAGTATTCAGAAGAGCAGAAATTGAGCATACACCATCGTAGTATACACTGATTTACTTCTTCGACAAGCGCTCCACAGACTAAAAAAAATCAAATACTCAGAAATGAACCATAACCCAGGTTTGCCTATCGAAATTATCGATTAACCTGAGTGATCCATTGTTTAGGAGATAAACCACCAATATGCTGAACAAAGTAAGAAAATAGTCCTTTACTCCACATGTGTTTTAGAAGGCTAATAATCTCATTCATTATGTACATGTACTGTGTAACTTTTCAGAATAAATACTCCATCCTCTCAGTAAATCAACAAGCATAGAGCATTGGGCTTCTATTGACACAAAAAATTATCCATTTATGTGGACCAATCAGAAATAGACAGTTGCCATCTTACGTGGCAATATGTACAGTCAACACTCAGTTGGTCGGCTCAAAATATAGTTGGTTGGCTAACCGACCGATCAACTAACCTAAAGAATATAAACCATCAAGAATATCAAAGGCCATTAGTGTAGAATATCAACAATTATATTTATTGTACAAATGTAAATGCCTAGAGATATAAAGGCATTCCATCTCTTAGGTTCCTAACAACCCCTATAAATACATGTTCTACCTTAGCTAAAAGAAGAACTAAATCATTCTCAGCACACTATGTTGTGCTATTGCAAAGTCCTGGGGATAAAATAACAATGGACGTAGGCTTTCCTTACAGTCGAACAACTTTAAAAATCTTTGTCTCTTATATGTTTGATCGGATTGTTAATATTCATCTTCAATATCATCTTCATACCTTCACTTTATGTCTATATCATTTTTAGGCTTCACCAGTAGGGTTATCACCCAGTCGGGAAATTGACTTTGTTATTGACTTAGCACCGATTAGGAGGCCGATTGCTCGAGTGGATTATCACATAGCCCCTTCAAAGATGTGAGAGTTTGAGAGAGCAGATTCAGAAGTTTTTGGGTCAGGGGCTCAGTAGACGGAGTACATCACTGTGGGGTGCGCCGGTGTTGTTCGTAAAAAAAGGGATGGGTCACTTTGTCTATGTATTGATTACAGGGAGTTGAACAAGGCCACGATTCAGAATAAGTATCCTTTGCCTCGGATCGATAATATGTTCGATAATCTAAGGAGAGAATCTTACTTTTCTAATATAGATATGAGATCAGGATATCATCAGTTGTGCGTTAGAGAGGAGGACATTCCTAAGACTGCTTTCCTGACACGATATGGATCGTATGAGTTTAGGGTGATGCCATTTGTTCTCACCAATGCGCCAGTAGTGTTCATGGATCTTATGAACTGGGTTTTCAGAGATTTCCTTGACTAGTTCATGATCGTATTCATCGAAGATATTCTAGTTTACTCTCATTCTAAGGATGAGCACGCAGAGCATCTGCATATGGAGCTGTAGATGTTATGAGACCATCATTTGTATGCCAAATTTAAGAAGTGTGAATTTTGGATACGTGAGGTGCAGTTTCTAGGCCACATTGTGTCTGACAGGGTATTATTGTTGATCCGAGTTGGGTATCGGCAGTGAGGGAGTGGGGATAGCCCATGACACCGACCGAGGGTCGTAATTTTCTGGGGTTGGCCGGATACTACCGTCGCCTCATCAAGGGTTTCTTGAAGATTTTGGGTTCGTTGACGGACCTGACTTATAAGGGGTCATCGTTTATTTGGGAAGACCATTTTCATTTAGCTTTTGATGAGGTAAAGGAAAAATAGACCTCAGCGTCTGTGATCGCATTGTCTAGGGGAGGAGTGGAGTATCGTGTTTATATAAATTCATCATTGCAGGGACTTAGGGGTGTACTACACCAAGAGGAGAGGGCTATAGTTTATGCATCTCGCAAGCTTAATACCCACAAGAGGAATTACCCCACGCATGATCTTGAGTTACAGCAGTTGTGTTTACCTTGAGGATTTTGAGGCATTATTTTTAGGGGAGTAGTTTACCTTGTTCACGGACCATAAATCACTTCAGTATTTGTTCACATAGAAGGATCTGAATATGAGGTAGAGGAGATGGTTAGATTTCATGAAGGATTACCAGTTTGATATTCAGTATCATCCAGGAAAGGCTAATGTAGTGGTATACGCATGGAGTCGACGACCTATTGGGGTGGTAACAGAGATTTGGAAGGCTAAGTCGAGGGATCTTCGATACGACGATGAGGTTTTCAAGGCTTATATATTCGTATTGGCTGTCATGCTCGAGATTGTTATGAGGGTGGTGAAAGCACAGGCAGGGGATTAATTTTTCGAGGACCGAGTACTCCAGTTTTTAGCTGATGGGGTAGACACTTATTCGATTAGTTCTGAGGGAGACTTGAACTTTAATGGGAGACTCGTGGTTCCAGAGGATGAGAATTTGAGACATGTAGTGATGTCAGAGTCTCTTGGGTCAAGGTATGCGGTACATCTCGGTGGTGATAAGATATACCAGGATATGCATTGGTAGTATTAGTGGCCGGGGATAAAACGAGACATATCGGAGTTTATTTTGAAGTGTGCTACCTTTCAACTAGTGAAGGTAGACCACCAGAGACCGACGGGGATATTGTAGCCACTAGAGCTTCTAATGTGGAAGTGGGAGAGTATCTCCATGGATTTTATTACTGGGTTACCGATATCGCAGAGAGGTCATGACTCCATCTAGGTGATAGTGGATGGGTTGACTAAGGTGGCCCATTTTTTATCGGTTCGAACATATTTTGAGACGAGGAAGTATGCATAGTTGTTTATTACTGAGATAGTGCAGCTACAGGGGGTTTCGATTAATATTGTATAGAATCGGGATAATATTTTTGTGTCCCACTTCTAAAAGAGTTTTTAGGAGGCAATAGGCACGGATTTATGTTTGAGTACAGCGTATGACCCAAGGACAGATGGGCAGACAAAGAGACTTAATCAGATGTTAGAGGATAAGTTGAGGATATGCATATTTGACTTCGGGGGAGGATGGGAGCAGTACCTTCCAATGGTGGAGTTTGCATAAAATAAATCCTACCAGTTCACCATCGGCATGGCACCATTTAAGGCACTGTATGTCTGACCTTGTTAAAGCACCTTATACTCTTCACTTATTTGAGTCTATATTGTATAAGTGTTCATTTAGTTTGAAAATTATGACAAAATTTGAGTCCCATCTCCTAGATACCAAAGAACTTTAGATTCTTCTCATGATGCCTCAATTGATTCATTTAAAGGTAAATTCTCAACCATCACACACATTAGGATTGCATACATATTATATATTGCATCATTTGCTCATGTGTGAATTAATTCCCTTTTTAAATTTGTTTTTAATAATTTTGGGATTTTTTAAAACTATTTTTAAATGTTTTTTAAGAAATTAAAAGTTGGGTTTTAAAACATATGGGGTCATTATACTAATAGTGATTATATCTTTTCTTACCTGAATGTTTGGTTGGATAGAATCCGAAAGTGCTTGAGACTTGAGGGTGAGTGTGTAATTAGTTTTAAAACACGCGTTTTGGTTTCATCTGGGCCTTACACCTATCCATGTTATGACGGCTTGATTTGTTTTTGTTGTTAGAGACATAATTAGTTCGCAATCTCAGCCCTTGAATCTATTTAATCAACGAATTGCATGCGTTTTATCCCAATCCATGTGAACCCTCTTTGGTCCAATCAGAAAGTTTTTAACCCACCGCTGATGTTAAACCGTTCGATGAGAGTCAATAGACAAAGACCAAATCTCAGCCATTAGATTTGAGTTGATATGCTTGAACCTTCCTTGCCTAGTATAAAAGGAGGTTGGGCCTCAGCATTTCAAAAAACTTTTGCCACTTCATCAAACTGAGAGAGAGAAGAGAGAGAGAAGGAAAAGAGAGAGAAATAATATAGAGAAAACCCTAAAACCGTTCAAACCCTAATCACCTTTCACACCCTAAACTCATTTTAGATCCTAAATCAAACCTGTGTGTTTGAGAGTTATTTTGGAGATGGTTTGAAGCTTGTTCATGGTTTGAATCCTCTGAGTTTGAGATCTTTTAACCAACTTAGATATTTTAAGTTTGATCTTTATTTCTTTTTATAAAAACTGCAGATCTTGCTATTTTATGTCATATATCTCTTAGATCTTCATTATTTCGTTTCTCATCTTGAGAAATCATATTTGTTGATTATTTTTCTGTAAATGTTTTTCACAACTCAAGAATCAACAAGTTCCTTTTCTGTTTCTAGGTTTTATGAAACAAGACTTATGATCTAGTTGGAATTGCAATTGGTGATTTACAATTTCAAAAACATTTTTAAAACCCTCTAAAATTATTTAAGACCTTGACCGTCTTCCCAGCAAGGTAACCTTGGATTTTGGGTTAATTTGAAAGATCAAGAAATTCTATTATTTCTAAAGAAAAGAGAAAGTGAAAACCTTATCATTTAGACCTTTCTGTAACTTGATAGGACTTATTTGTATAAATAAGTGTGCATGTGTGCATGCATGTGTTAGAACACTGTCACAAACATTTGTCACACTACAACACAAGAAGTGTTGGCTATAAGATCTTGAAACGTCAAGAGTCGACGTAAAGGTGGAACAAAGTGTGGAGAAGTTAACAAGCTGAGAAATCCACATCAACATTAGAACTGCAGAGAAGTTAGAATCAAACTAGTGGGTACATATTCTAAACTTATATAGGTCTGTTTTGTTTGCATGTGTGTTATATAGTTTTTAACTTGTATATTTTATTTTAGTGGATTTTTGGTTTGTGACTTAGAAGTCACCGTGGATGTTTCCTCAGTTGGGTGAGGTTTTACCACGTTAAAAATTGTGTGTACTTAATCTTTCTACATCTCCTCATCTAATTCTTGTAGGTGTGATGATTTAAATTGATTTAAACTGTTTTAGTTTTATTTTTCAAGACTAGTTACATAATCTTGAACATATCTCGTACATATTTTTATTAAACACATCTTGTGGTCAATCTATTTGATTTAAAGAAAAGAGTTTCCCCAAAAAATAGTTCGGAGTTACTTAGACAATTTAATTTTGAATTAAACGACTTAAGTGACAGCTTTTCAATTGGTATCAAAGCTTTGGAAATTTTCTGTAAAGATCTTGTGTTTCTGAATTTTTTTTTTCTTAAAATCAAACAATGGACGAGAAATTTTAAAGATTTGATAACTTGTCCAGACCCCCTCTCTTTGATGGAAAAAACTTTCCTTACTGGAAAGTAAGGATGGTTTATTTCATACAAGGAACCTTGGGAGATGATGTCTGCGACATTATTGAAAATGGACATACTTATCCTACTAAACTAGCCACTGAAGGAAGCAATGAGAGGATTAAGAAAGTATTAAGTGAATTCACTCGAGAAGAGAAGCAAGCCTCTCTAAACAATAACAAAGGAAAGAATGCCGTTTTTATGTCTATAAATGAACATGAGTTCAAAAGGATCTCATCTTGTATAACTTCTAAGGAAGCTTGGGATACACTGGTGACTGCACATAAAGGTGACACTAGAGTTAAGGCTGCTAAAACACATATGCTTATCCAACTGAATAACTCTTAATTATGTCAGATTCTGAATCATTTGATAACTTTTACATGAATTTTACTAACATTGTGACCAAATTACATTCTAATGGGATAACCTAATATAGAAATGAAATTGTCTAAAAAATTTTAAGGTCATTGCCACAGAAATTTGATAACAAAAGATATGCTATTGAGGAAATGAGTGATCAAAATCTCACTCCCGAATTATTCAGTAGTAAATTGAGAACTGTGGAAATGGAACTAGAATTCAAGAAACAATTAACCCAGTCCCATAGGAAACAGACTAGTTCCAACTTGAGTTTTTCTTCTAAGCTAATAAAACCTGAGCTTAGTATTACCAATAATGATTCTGATGAGGACTATGATATAGATAGTTTGGATAATCAGATTGCCTTGATGCCAAAACAGTTTAAGAAGACTGTGAAATTTAGAAATAAAATGGCAACCAGACAAGGAAAGCCAAATTATCCAACTCAGTCTAATCACAAACCTCATGAGAAAGGTCAAGACAAACATCACAAGGACATTCATACGAGACCTAACAAAGATTTTAAGAATATTGAATGTTTTAGATGTGGAAAATTGGGTCATATAGCACAAGATTGTAGAGTTAACTTGAACACGACTAATAAACATACTAGGGCCAACATTTACAAGCCATGGGATGATTCAAGTTACTCTGATAATGAGGAACCTGAGTCATTTGATGTTTTTCATCCTTGCATGTCTTTCTTTGCCAAGATAATCTATAATGATGATATACACGTGCCTAAGTATGAGGATGATGCTAATAGCTTTACTTTTGTTGTTATGAATCATGCTGCTACTGGTTTAGAGGTTTTAATTTCTGAGAACATTGCTAGTTCTACAGCGGGGTGTGTGAGTCAAAGGGAAAATGATAATGACGATGTCAATGTGTGTGTGAGTTCAAGAATTGAATCCTTAGGGGTCACTTCACACACTGCACTTAGTGATTCAAACACTGAAGACCTCCCTGATGTTCACACACTTTATGCCAAAACTCTCAAGAAAAGCTCTAGACTAGAGAAAATAGTGAAAGAACTCACTAAGAAATTAGAAGACCTAAGTCTAATGGTTAAACTTAATGCTGAAGAGTATACTACCCAATGTCTAACTCATGAAAATGAAGTTAAAATTTTTGATCAAAAATTAAAAAACTTGATTGAAACAAATGAAACTCTGGAGAAAAAAATATAAAGGGACATTATCAGAATTGGAACAAGCTAAGGAAAAGACAACAACTATTTTAAAAAAAAATGCTAAGTTTGAAAATAATTCCAATTGTTTTGATGACTTTGTTGCTGATTCAAAAACCAATTCTGATGATTGAACTGGAATAGGATTTTGCCAAAATTCAAAGACATAAATTAAAAAATTTGAACCAATCAAGTTTGTGTCAGGTGGCAAAAGACCTACGAAAACATGTCCAGAATTTCAATCCCTAAATGATGAGTTTGATAAAAAACAACAAAAGTAAGATATTTGGGAATCAAGTCACTCTAAGTGTGATAGTCTGCCTAAGGCTAAATACGTCTGCCCTTCGATTAGGAAGAGTGATTTTGTGTTTCAAACTGTACTCCCTAGGAATAAGGTTCAACGTCAAAATCCAGTGAAACCTATGTTAAGAGACTTTCCTAAGGAGATACCTTCTTCAAGCAATTTGTATTTCTCTTACTGTGACATATACGGACATTCTTTCGAATGATGCTATTCTAGACATTTAGTTAATCCTGTCTATAATACCCCTTTACACCAAAACTTTAACTACTCTAGGAGAAGCCGTAATAATTATATTCTTCCTAGACAACCAGATAAGAACTCTAACTATAGAAAGAGAAATACTAGACCTAAAAGATCATTTACAAGAGGAATTCCTAGGCACTTTTCTAAACCAAATGCTCATATCCTCCATAAAACTCAAATGCATGCACAAAATATTTTTCAACAAAAATATAATGGTCGTAAGTTTTATCAAATGAGAGCAAATATGCGCAAAACAAAAACAAGAGATATTTGGGTTAGAAAAGATGAGATATTGCCCCAGATGAAGTGTAACATTGTGATTACCGCTCTAAAAGCTGAACACACTTCTTCTGGTTGGTATTTGGACTCTGGGTGCTCAATACATATGACCGGGGATGATACAAAACTTTTAAACAAGACTAGATTTGCTGGAGGAAAAGTTATTTTCGGTGATGGTGTATCATCTCAAATCATTGGTAAAGGAACACTCCAAGAAGAAGGAATGCATGTGCTTAAAAATGTTCTTATAGTAAAAGGTCTTAAGGCTAATCTACTTAGTATCTCGTAATTTTGTAACTCAAATCATACTGTCACCTTTTCAAAGAATAATTTCAAGATTTTAAATGAAAAAGGTGAGTGCATAATTACAAGACTCCCGACAATTATTATACTGTCCAGAACAGTACTAAAGTCTATAATATTGACAGAATGGATGACAATGAAATATGGCATAACAGGATGGGTCACATAAATTACGATAGCCTTAGTAGATTGTCTTCACAAGAAATAGTTAAAGGAATTCCAAAGATCAAACCTATCTCTAACATTGTCTGTGGATCATGTCATGAAGGAAAAATTGTTAAGGCACCTCATAAGAAAGTTAAAGATATCCTTACCTCTAAAACCTTAGAGCTCATCCATATGGACCTAATGGGTCCTTCTTGTACTATTAGGCTCTGTGGACGCAATTACATTCTAGTTATGGTAGATGACTTCACCAGGTTTACTTGGGTGGCTTTCTTAAAACAAAAGTCAGACACTTTCAGAGCTTTTTTTGAAAATCTTACTTCGTATTGAAAATGAGAAGGACACTCAAGTAAATAGAATTCGTAGTGATAGAGGAGGAGAATTCATAGATACATGTGTTATAGAGTATTGTGACTATAAATGGTTACAAACATGAATTTAGTGCTCCTAAGACCCCTCAACAAAATGGAATTGCTGAGCGAAGGAATCGTACGTTTCAAGAGATGGCACATGTTATAATTCATGCAAAGCGTTTACCTAAATATTTTTGGGTAGAATCAATTCTTACTGTGTGTCACATTATTAATAGGGTCTATCTTAGGAGAAATTCTAAGAAAACTCCTTACAAACTATGGTATGGGAAGAAGCCCAATCTTAAATATCTTAAACCTTTTGGTAGTACATGTTATGTCTGTAAAGACAGAGAACTCTTATCCAAATTTGAGACTCATGGAGATAAAGCTATCTTCCTAGGATATTCTCCTGACAGTAGAGCATACCGTGTCTATAATCTTCGCAAAAAGACTTTAATGGAATCCATAAACGTTATTGTAAGTGACACTACTGTTGAGAGTAATACTAGAGAGCCAACTATTGTGGAAGAGTCTGAAGCTATTTTAGAAAATGACTCTCCATAAATAGATGATTCTTTACCTATTGAGAAACCTGAAGTACCTAACTGGATTTCTAAAGATCATACCATTGATAACGTTGTTGGTAACCCCTGTGAGCCTATACATACAAGATCTCAATTAAGAAACTATGCTCATTATGCATGTTTTGTTTCCGTTGTGGAACCAAAGAATATGAATGAGGAATTTAATGGCCCTCAATGGATTGCTGCCATGCAGGAAGAACTTCTTCAATTTGTCATTCATGATATCTGGCATCTTGTACCTATGCCTGATCATAAAAAGATTATTGGCACACGTTGTCTATTTAAAAATAAAACTGATGAAAGTGAGATAACTATTAGAAACAAAACCATATTAGTGGCTCAAGGATATTCTCAAATTGAAGGAATATATTTTAACGAGACTTTTGCTCATGTTACTCGCTTAGAATCTATTCGTCTTCTCTTTGCCATAGCCTCTTACTTGCACTTTAGGATTTTCAAAATGGATGTAAAATCAACCTTTCTTAATGGAATCTTGACTGAACATACCTATGTTGAATAACCCAAAGGGTTTATTGACACTCAATATCCAAATCATGTTTATCGTCTTAAAAAGGCATTATGTGGTCTCAAACAAACACCAAGATCTTGGTAAGAGCGTCTTTCCAACTTTCTCTTAGAAAAAAGTTTTAAGAGAGGCGAAAATGATCAAACTCTATTTGTCAAACATTTTGACAAAGATATTATTATAGATCAAGTATATGTCGACGATATCATTTTTGGATCAACTTCCCCTTCAGAAGTTAAATCATTTTCTGAAATTATGCATAAAGAATTTTAGATGTCTCTTATGGGGGAGTTGCAATTTTTCTTGGGTCTTCAAGTCAAACAGAATTCAGAAGGTTTATTTGTTTTGAAATCGAAATATGCTTTAGAGATTGTTTAAAAATTCAGGCTTAAAAGTGCCAAAGAAGCTAGAACTCCCATGAGTACTACGGTCAAATTATCTAAAGATGAGAGTGGAAAATCCATAGATCCTACTCCATACCATAGTATGATAGGAAGCTTACTATACCTTACTGCCTCGCGTCCTGATATTATGTACGCAGTTTGCGTATGTGCCCGTTATCAAAATAATCCTAAAGAGAGATAATTAGTATATGTAAAAAGAATCATTAAATACATAAATGGCACTCTAAATTTAGGACTCTGGTTCACCAATGATACTCCTAGTACCATATAGGATACACTGATGCCGACTGGGTAGGGTGTACTGATGATAGTAAGAGCACATCAGGAGCGTGTTACTATATTGGTAAAAATTTGGTAGGATGGAGTAGTATGAAACAAAATCGCACATCATTATCTACAGCTGAATCTGATTACATAGCGGCTGGTAGCTGATGTACCCAATTACTTTGGCTTTAGCAAATGCTAAATGATTATGGCATTCAAGAAAATCAACTGCATCTCTATTGTGATAATCAAAGCGCGATCAATATCTCTTAAAATCCTGTTCAACACTCGCGAACAAAATATATAAAAATTAGACATCATTTTATATGCAAATTAGTTTAAACTAAGGAATTAGAAATTAATTATCTTCCTACTGATTTACAGCTCGCATATATGTGTACTAAGCCTTTGGATTACAATAGATTTCATTCTTTGTGAAAATCGATAGGAATGATTTGTGCTGAATAAACTCGTGTGACTAAAGTATTTTTTCCCTTTGTCCATTTGAGATAAAATGGGGGAGAAATTTGAGTCTTATGAGTTCATTTTTTCTTATACATATCTCTAAAAAGCTTGATCTTAGTTTTATTTACAGGAATCTGTACCGTTGTCTACAACAGATGTTATTAAGGTATTGGTTTGTAATTAGTTGAGTTATGTAATTTTATTTTTCTAGGATATGGGTAGATAGGATTTTGTATAGGAATAGGTTTTTCTTATTTTTTCGTATCCCTACGAGTCCTAGTTGACTGAAAGGAGATTTTGTCTCATATTTCAAAAGGGGGAGATTGTAGCTCCTTATACTCTTGACTTACTTGAGTCTACATTGTATAAGTCCTCATCTAGTTTGGAAATTATGACAAAATTTGAGTCCCATCCCCTAGATACCAAAGAACCTCAGGTTCTTCTCATGATGCCTCAATTGATTCATTTAAAGGTAAATTCTCAACCATCACACACACTAGGATTTCATACATATTATATATTGCATCATTTTCTTGTGTATGAGTTAATACCCCTTTTAAATTAGTTTTTAATAATTTTGGGATTTTTTAAAACTATTTTCAAATGTTTTTTAAGAAATTAAAAGTTAGGTTTTAAAACATATGGGATCATTATGCTAATACTGATTATATCCTTTCTTACCTGAATGTTTGGTTGGATAGAATCCGAAAGAGCTTGAGACTTGAGGGTGAGTGTGTAATTAGTTTTAAAGCATGAATTTTTATTTCATCCGAGCCTTACACCTGTCCACGTTATGACGGCTTGATTTGTGTTTGTTGTTAGATATATAATCAGTTCGCAATCTCATACCTTGGATCTATTTAATCAACGAACTGCATGCGTTTAATCCCAATCCATGTGAACCCTCTTTAGTCCAATCAGAATGCGTTTAATCCACCGCTGATGTTAAATCCTTCGATGAGAGTCAACAGCCAAAGACCAAATCTCAGCCATTAGATTTGAGCTGATATTCTCGAACCTTCCTTGCCTAGTATAAAAGGAGGCTGGGCCTCAGCATTTCAAAAAACTTTTGCCAGTTCGTCAAACTGAGAGAGAGAAGAAAGAGAGAAGGAAAAGAGAGAGAAACCAGAGAGAGAAAACCCAAAAAACATTCAAACCTTAATATCGTTTCAAACCCTAAACTCCTTTTAGATCCTAAACCAAACCTGAGTGTTTGAGAGTTATTTTTGAGATGGTTTGAAGCTTGTTAGTGGTTTGAATCCTCTGAGTTTAAGATCTTTTAACCAACTTAGACATTTTAAGTTTGATCTCTATTTCTTTTTATGGAAACAATAGATCTTGCTATTTTATGTCATATATCTCTTAGAACTGCATTATTGCGTTTCTCATCTTAAGAAATCGTATTTGTTGATTATTTTTCTGTAAATGTTTTTCATAACTTAAGAATCAACAAATTCCTTTTCTGTTTCTAGTTCTTATGAAACAAGACTTATGATCTAGTTGAAATCGCAATTGGTGATTTACAATTTTAAAAACATTTTCAAAACCCTCTGAAATTGTTTAAGACCTTGATCGTCTTCCGAGCAAGGTAACCTTGGATTCTGGGTTAATTTGAAAGATCAAGAAATATGTTGTTTCTAAAGAAGAGAGAAACTGAAAACCTTATCATTTAGACCTTTCTGTAACTTGATAGGACTTGTTTGTATAAATAAGTGTGCGTGTGTGCATGCATGTGTTAGAACACTATCACAAACACTTGGCACACTACAAGACAAGAAGTGTTGTCTATAAGATCTTAAAATGTCAAGAGTCGACGTAACGATGGAACAAAGTGTGGAGAAGTTAGCAAGCTGAGAAAGCCACATCAACATCAGAACTGTAGAGAAGTTAGAATTAAACCAGTGCGTACATATTCTAAACTTGTATAGGTCTGTTTTGTTTACATGTGTGTTATATAGTTTTTAACTTGTATATTTTATTTTAGTGGATTTTTGGTTTGTGACTTATAAGTCACCGTGGATGTTTCCTCAGTTGGGTGAGGTTTTACCACGTTGAAAACTATGTGTACTTAATCTTTCTACATCTCCTCATCTCATTCTTGTAGGTGTGCTGATTTAAATTGATTTAAACGGTTTTAGTTTTGTTTTTCAAAACTAGTTACATATTCTTGAACATATCTCGTACATATTTTTATTAAACAAATCTTGTGGTTAATCTGTTTGATTTAAAGAAAAGAGTTTCCCCAAAAAATAGTTCGGAGTTACTTAGAAAATTTAATCTCGAATTAAATGACTTAAGTAACAACTTTTCACTTGTTTTTCTCCCGCTTGCTGGTAAAAGGTGGGGGACAATAACCTATTAGGGGCAGAGATGATTCAGGACACTACTACCAAGATTGAGCTGATTCAAGGGCGCATCCGTATAGCTCAGGATAGGCAGAAGAGTTATGCTAATTCACACTGGAGGCACATAGAGATAGAGGTCGGTGACCAAGTTTTGATACAGGTGTCTCCTATGAAGGGTGTCATAAGGTTCGACAAGAAAGGGAATCTATCACCGAGATATGTGGGACCTTTTTCGATTATTGAGAGGGTGGTACCAGTTGTGCATAGGCTGGGCTTACTTGAGCATTTATAGTGGATTCACTATGTGTTCCACATGTCATCACTGAAGAGGTATCGGAGGAAAGAGAGATCATTTTGGGATGTTCTAATAGAGGTGATGGACTTGCAGTCAGATATCTCGTACGAGGAGAAATCGATGACTATATTTGATCGTAGTGAAGGTAAGCTACGATCTAAGTTGGTACCCTTGGTTCAAGTTCAGTGGGGGCACCATAATATTAACGAGTCGACATGGGAGCGGGAGGATGACATGCGAGATCAGTATCCATATTTATTCACCACTTGTACATCCTAATTTTGAGGATGAAATTCCTTTGTGAGGGGGGGTGTATGTAATACCCCGTATTTCTGATTATCTAGAATTTAATTAATTTGGTTATTTTTAAAACAACACGTGTGCCGTAATTTAATTGAATTAAATATTATGTGTTTATTAACGTACTAATCGAGAGAAATAATGACTTATATATTTGGGATAAATTTACTAAGTGAGTAGTAAATAACTTGCAATAATTATTATGCACTGTAGCGAGTGATATCGACGTGACTGTGTTATATCTTAACCGTGAGTTCATGTAGACTATATTTAGGTCGAGATAGGAAATGTATGTAAAGTGACTTGAATGATGATTTCGAGGTCACGACTATTTCCGAATGGGTCGAAATAGTTAGAATAGTGAACATAGGTGTACTAATTAGGGCCGGGGCAATTTTAGACCAACCTGGTACCACGTGAGGCTTTTTGGTCATTTAGGAGCCTAGGGTAGAAGGAACTCCGAAAATTAGAGTATTATATCAGGCCCTTCTAGTTAGAAGCTAGGGTTACCACACTTGGAAGAGAGAGGAGGCCATATGAAATGAAGAGGAGAAGAAACATAAGCCATTCCACACATTTTCGCATCACTAATATTATCAGATTTGTGATAGAAGCAAGGAAAGGTCAACCTCATCATCTTAGAATGAAAATCAGATCTTCTTTATCAACGTAAGTGTTTATCTTGCAAATATTTGAAGCATGTTATAATACCCATGCAGTGTAGGGTTTGAATTTCATGATTTAAATGATTTCTTGGGATTTAAATGGGTGAAATTCATGATTTGGGGTAGGAATTCATGTAGAATAAATCCTTACATGTAGATATTATGAAATCATAGAATATGTGATGAATAACTTGAAAGAAGTCTGGGTATATTAATGAATATGCATGAAGAACACCATAAACTAGGGTTTTATGAATTTTGAGATTTAATCAATTCTTGGATAGATTTATTTTAGATTTGATGTATTATTTACATTAAAAATTGCCCCCGGACATATATTTGAGGTTTGGACATATTGGATGGGAGTTTGGGAAAGATTCATGGAGGTTTGAGGTGTTAACTATGAAGAAAAGTGAAGTTGGGACGAGGGTATTAACCCAGGATTGATCGATTGAATGTGGGATGTCGATTGATCGATCGACCATCTGTTGTCGATCGATCAACCAAAGTTATTTTGGGACACTTTTGCTTATTTCACTAGTTCTCCTTGCCAATGAACGTAGGGGACTTTGGTAATGTTATTTTAACTATATAGTGATTTAGGGAAGATGAGTAGATGTATAGTTAAGGTCAGGTTTAATCTTAATGAGCGTAAAATGGGGATTAAGACCGACGAGAGTTAACCGATTGTGTTGTGTATCGAGAATTTACATATTGAGTTACGAGAAGAGTAAACTATAACAATAGATTAATGTCAGTAGGATAGTGATGTTTTGCTACTTAAGGGATAATTGGGACCCTTCGGGAAGTGAGTGATACTCGAAAAATAAGAAAATAATACTATGTGTGAATTATTAGTACATCGAGTATTTGATCTCTCTTATATATATATATATATATATATATATATATATATATATATATATATATATATATATATATATAGAGAGAGAGAGAGAGAGAGAGAGAGAGAGAGGCTGTGTGAATACCTATTATATGTTTTGTTATAAGTGTGAACATACATGCGCTACATGCTATCACGGTAGGTTCCGCATAAAGGGCGATCCCACCTTGGTGATTCTAGCGAGGTCTGAATATGTGCCCCAAAACATAGAATTTAGGGTGGCTCACTATGTGCAGTGTATTAATGGGACTGGAAGGTCATTTGGGTAAGTTAGGTATTTGCACAGCCCAAAGGCTTAGAACTATATTCGTCGCCATTATATGTTGTTTGATATATGGTTTGAAGAGACATTCTGAACCGATAGTCCTTGATTTGGTACGAGAGGCACATGGACTTGGTAGCAGAGTATGCATGCATCACGGTGGCTATTTCGGGGGATGTTGTAGTTGTATATATTATAGTGTCATAAATATATACAAATATAATTATTCTACTTATGTGTGATGGTAGAAAAGATAAATAGTGCATATATAAACGTAGTTTAAGTGTAAGAAACTTAATTAACGGTGCAACATTAATATTTAGTTAATATTAATCATTGGTTTTACAGTAGAGGATCGTATGGGCGGTACGGGGGAGCTAAACCTGTTGTGGTTCGTTCGATACTTATGTCTAGTTAGGCTGGGTAGTATAACTAGGTGGGCAAAATAGGAGGTGTTAGGTGTACACTATAGATGAGAGGTGAGAACCTCAAGGGAGTGTATGTGGAACTAACATGTGTATCTAATAACTGCTTTTAAACTGCAATTTAGATAAATACTATATATTTTTCAAAGGTTTTGGGCTTTGACCCGTGTCAAATCTATTTTCCAAAATATTTTTAGGTATCTATCCACAAGGATGCCAAGCTTGATGACTCATTCCAGGGATGTGTAGTTGCAACACTTATGGAGGCTTGCAGAATTTGTGTAGACGCTTCAGTTATTCATTCCCGGATTAGGATTTATGATTCAATATTTCATTTGGGCATGTTTCCCCTTCAGTTGATACATTCACTCAGTTTTATTTATCAGACTGTGTATTTGGATTCAGATTTATGGTTTAGATATTAGTTTTGGAACCTACGGTTTATTAGGTATTAATCATTTATTAATTTATCTTGTGATGATTCAAACTTCTATTAATTATGTTGATGGTTAAGTTATAATCCTTATTTTCGCATGTTGTTATATGTTAATACAAGATAAAATTTGGCACCGACTTAATTTAACATAGGTGGTTAGTAATTTAAAAAGTTTTCGACAGTGATGCTAAGATTGAACAAAATGAGACTTTTGTTTATTTTGATAAAGGACTAATCACCTGTAGTTAACATAGGCGGAGTGTCACAATGTCCTAGTGGCATATCATCTAACATTACCCGATCACCTTCAGAGGGTACACAAAGTTTTTCACGGATCTATGTTGAGGAAGTTTTTTAGGCGTGAGGACGAGTATAAGTACATGGAACTAGATGGGCTAGAGTTACAATAGGCTTGTAGTTACAAATAGAGACCCCATTGTATCCTTAATGTAAAGAGCAGACCTTACAGTCGTAGGGCATTCCGCTAGTGAAAGTTCAGTGGGGACATCATAGTGAGGAAGAGTCCATACGGGAGCGCGAAGAGGACATACAGGCAAGGTTTCTAAAGTTATTCTATCCAGGTATATTCCAAATTGCGAGGATGAAATTTCTTCAACAGGGGGAGGAATGTAATACCCCATATTTTTCCTATATAATAAATAGAATATTAAGTGGACTTTATGTTTGCTTAAGTGACATGAATGTCCTAACTTACTCAACTCATGTTGATTTGCTCACCGTGGAGATCATCACAACTATTTTGTTTAACAAGTAATCAACTAATTAGTTGGTGAAATAAGATTTGGTTATAAGTATGCGTATGCATTTTTAGTTGGTCGGTGAAACTTGTGATCATCATCTTATTCACAAAATTGTTCAATTTTTTGAAGAAATTCAGTAAAGATAATCTTCTTGATGAGGAAATAATCTCCACCTAACTTCATCAAACAATTAGTTCACTTAACCCACAGATGTGGTGGAAACCGAGCGTCCATGAAGATATGCTAATTGTTGGTATCAGCTCCGACCGCAATGCAAAACCTAAACTTTAACTACACTCGAATGGAGTATAACGGCTCGTTAGGGTATCATAAATCCACAGGGAATGTTTGGCAGACTTTAATCGATTTATTATTTCTCAAATAAAAGTGTAAAAAGTGATTATGGTTTAAAAGGGAAAAAGGGGGAAAGGGGAATAAAACTAAACAAGATTAATAAAATGAGGGTAGGATCGCATAGTCGCCATGGGCTGAACAACGCATAAAAAGGATTTTGGTTCGAAAGCATTTATCTGAGAATACTCAATTAATTATAAACATCAAACAAGAAGAAAATTAATTTAACAAAGAAAGATTAAAACAGTTAATCGAAAATGGTCACACATGGATTAATTTCACAATATCACTATAAACACTCACATTGCATGACAAAGAAAGTTAAATGCCTAATATTCCATCTTTAATACACGAGGTTTCAATTAAATGCATTTTTACCCAAAACCTTGATTTTAAAGCTCGACACCCATTAATGGCAGAAATATGACCCCAACCCTTAAACTAGCCTACACACATGATTAAACTAATTAATAAATGAAACAATAAATAAACTATCAATAACTAGTTAACGAAGCAAGAAAATTAACTACAAAGCAATAACAAAATGAAGTAAAGCATGTATACAAGGAAGATGACAATAAATAGTAAAATATACTTACATAAATGGGTATAAACCAAAAGAGGTGAGGAGAGGGAAGATTCCCAAATGAAATCCTAAAACTAAACTAAAAATGAAGGATGTTTTACAAAATAAACAAAACTTAACTTATATATTAAGTTGGAAAAGAATTAAAGGAAAAAGAAATTAAAAGGAGAGAACTACCGAAAAATCAGAATAGCCGATCGATCAACTAATTCAATCGATCGATCGGTAGAAAGGAAAAATGTTGTTGTATTCCATCGTGGGAAAAATCTGAAATGCTGATCGATCGGGGTCCCAAGTCCGTTCGAACGGTCCTCTATTTTCTTGGGCTTTTGGTTCATAAAAGGGAAGGAGATGTCCATTACAGAAATGACTATAACTTCTTCGCCCGGACTCGAAACAACGTGTTGTTTGTGACCACAGAAAGCTAACTCAACCAACTACACTTACATGGGATTACACTGAGCTGGAGATGATGTGTGAAATGACTAAATTTCCCTTGAAGTTGAGTCAAATGACAAAACTTTATCGAAATGCAACCAATCCACATGCTAAGAATTCCAATACCTACAAAAGCTCAATAATACCTTGCAAAGCATATAAACATACATAACAGAGGTTGTATGGTTAACGAGCATAAATATATGCATAAGGAACATAAAATTGCTATAATGCATAATGATAACGTGCATAAATACGCAATATTCGTGATGTATCACACCCCCTAACTTAGACATTATTAGTCCCTAGTAATGAAATAAAATAAAACTAGTCCAATAGATGGCGGTACAAAACGTATATATGCATAAAATATATAAATGTCACTTTCGTAGGGAACACGATTGCATTTAGCATATGCAATAAGTTGTTATACCCTTAGGTTACCTTAGTGGACGAGTGTTGTCTCATGAAGGTTTTCAGGGATGAAACCCATAAACATCAGTTTCCTCAAAATTTATGCCCAACCAACATGCAATAAGCCAAATAATAGCAAAAAAGATTTCAAACACGTTATTAGCATAGTGAATTAATTCACACAAAATTTCGTATTATTAACATTATAGAACGAACTTCATAGAATTAAAACCTTAAAAGTGGGAGGAAAAGCGAGCACATGCAAAGTATGATTTGGGAAAACTTTTATAAATCAGATAATTAACATTAAAGCGTGCATATAAATCAATCCTCACCAGATATTACACTCAACAAATGAAATCACTATTAATGGGAGGTAATACACGGAACATGCGTGCATCAAGAGTAAATATAAATGGAACTTGGGCCACAGAAATGTCACTAATGAAGAACGCTATATATAAAATGAAAAACATGTAATCTCAATGAAAGGTACCATCATTAAAGGAGGTGAAATATTGTAATATTCCGCCCTAGTAAATTAATTAAATTAGATATGTGTTATAACTGAGGAGGGGTAAATTATAAATATGAAGGAATCATGGGTGAAAAGTTGGAGAAAAATGAAAAGAAAAAGAAATAGGGTAATTCAAATTACAAGGGATGTCGTTCAAACAGTTGTGTTCATGTCTTTAGAAGGATCGTTAGAAGCAGGGCTTCTAACGACATGCTACTGGTTTACAGTAGCAGGTCGTTAGAAGGGTCGCTAAAAGCACACTTCGAATGACGTAGTTTGAGTCGTTTAAACAACCTTGACCGAGTTTTTAGGTCATATGCCCTTAGGCACTGTCACGTTTAGGCCATTGATTTGGTGTGATGTGAAGCCCAGATTGGGCAGAAACGGGATTTGGTGTTTGGGGAGGGTTTGTTTGGGGTTATTGGGTTTATTTTGTCTGGAGAAATGGAAGAAGGAAAGAGATAGTGAGAGAGAATGGAAGAGGTCGGTGGTCTTCCACCACCACCCACCACTAAACCACCACTCCTCCACCTTAAACGACCACTAAACCACCACTTTCAAGATGTCTTTCTCCAAATTTGAACCAAAAACACCCATTTCCACCATGGACAAAATAGAGCTACGAAAATTAGGAGTTGTATTTGGGGGTTTTCTTAGAGAAGATGAAGTGGGTATTAGCTTAGAGCTTTAGAGGAAGTATTGGGTAACCACATGATACCACCTTTGAAGGTGGGGGTTGCTCCTCTTACGCCAACACCACCATTAGAGCCATTAGAGGTGGGTAACCTTACTCTTAGTGTAAGAATGTCATTTACATTATAGTCTTGTATTTTGACTATTTGAATAGGGTATGTTTAGTTTAATGGTATATTTGTTGGGTGAAAGGATAGCAAACATTTTTATGGAATAAAAATGTTGAGAAAAGTGCTTTTTTTTTTATAAAAATAAATAAAGGATGGATAATTATTTAAAGGTTTTGAAATAATAAAAATCAAACTGGTGTATTTTCTAGTAATTTTGATGAAAAACATTTTATGAAATAAAATGTTTACAAATAAGGTGATTTTGTTCAAAAATGACATTTTGTTGAAATTTATGATTAACTAAATATTTCAAGGTTTGGAATATTGAAAGATGGTATTTTTTATGAAATGGGCATTCCTAGAAATATTAGTGTTAAATATTTTATGAAATAAAATATTTGGAGATAATGTCATATTTGGATAAACATTGGTGAATTAATGTTTCTTGCAAAAATGATGATTTTTTGAAAAATGGACATTTGCTAAGATTGAAAAAATGAAAATGTCCTTTGTGCCTTTAAAATGTATTTTTGTAAGTGTAATGATTTTTCATGATGTTAAATATGTTTAAACTATGTAGTAGAATTTTGGGTTTAAAATCCATCTTCTCATGCATATAAACTTGAGTATTTTGACATTAAATATATAAACAAGTTAGACAAGATTTTGTTGAGTTTAAACACGAAGTAAGAATAATTGGAAAGTTAGTCTTCAAATTATGTTTAATTGGGACAAAAGGACATAGGGTGTATGAAGTTAAAGGACTACATGTTAAATAATAGAAACGATAGTTTTCTTATAAAAGTAGTCTTAAGTGTGAATGTATTTCTTGAATGAAGAATTAAAGAAATTGTGTATTTGGAAAATGTTGATAATAGTGTTAATGGGTAAACACGGGATGGTTAGTGAGTGCAACTCACTAATATTGTGAAATGTTAACACTTACGGGATTAAAAAGGAATTAAAGTGTAAAAATGTTTTCAATCAAGTAAAAGACTACTCCAAGTCTAAAAAGGTGCTAAGGGGTTGAAAAAACTTAAGAAGTTGGTATGGATCACTTAATAGTGTTTTGGCTGAAATTAACAATTGTGAAAATGGAGTAAAAGGTGATTTTGAAAACAAATAAGTAAAATGGTAATTTTACTTATGGTGGAACATTTGTATGAAATAAAATGTTGAAAAGAGTGTTACACAAAGTGATGCTAAATGAATATGATTTTTGGATCAAAAATCAAGGTTAAAGTGTACAAGATACAAAATGGTAAATTTTCAAGTGTAACACAAATCGGGACGGTAAATCCCGGTTTTGGCTTCGGGCTGGTAAAAAGAAAAGGAAATAATGTGGAGATTTATAAAACATTAAAATAAATTAAAAGGAAATCGGATGACACCGGGATAAAGCAAGAAGGGCAGGTAACCCTTAGGTGAAAAGCCGTAAATCACTGTTCAGAGCATATGGTGCGCATATCCATCGGTGTGGAACCCGTATAAGTATGCGGTATCGGAAGATTCCGAGAAAAAATATAGCGAACATGAATTAGATCAAGAAATGTGTTATGTGGTAAAATGTGTTAATACAACCTAAGTTAAATGAATGTACCGAATGTTTTGGTAAAGGTGAAATGGACAGTACATGCATAAATCTATTAAAGTCCATAAAGAAAGGAAAAAGTGGTTAAAGGAAATGGATAGGTTTAACCCATATTTATGACAAGAATGTGTTGTGAAAAGGATTTTCAAAGATAAAATAAGTACTTTCCAATACGGTGAATGCGTGTGTTGAAATGGTGATTTTCAATGAAAATACTAAAGTGTATAGAAATGAGTGGAAGGGGTTAAATTCCGGTGAGGGAATGGGTTTGGATAAGTCAAGTATAGGGGTTTTAAGTGTTGAATCGTATGTGTTAAATGGAGTGAGAATGATAAGTATGAAAAAAAGAAAGCCTTTAATAAGATTAAGGTAAATTAATCTGGGCAAGTAAGGTTTTATGAAGTAAAACGGGTAATGCATTGGAGCATGTATTTTTTAAAGCTATACGTATGTAGATATATACATATTTTCACATGCATGTGGTTGTAGTGTGTGAGTATTCCTTTTTGCCGTTCATTTTTATACTTCTTGTATAAATCCCACTGGGCATAAGCTCGCATCCCCATTTTGTTATAGCTTATTGGAAGTGGTTCCGTATTTTGAGGGCGTTATACAGGTAACTTTATTTTATTTATGCTTACATCAGTAGCTCTGTTTACTTGGACTTCGGCTGCTCCTCATGGGTCCCTCACGTAGTTCTTCTTGAAACTGGAATCGTATGCTAACAAGTGAAATGGTAACTAAAATAAAACTGAATTAACAACATTTTATAGGTTGTTCCATTACAATTCACAGCTAAAGCTCGATTTAGACTAGATTGATTCCTGAGTAATCTATAAATCCTGGTTGAGGCATTACAAATGGTATCATAGATCTATGTTTAAGGTTCTTTTCGGGTGTGACGTGGTGAGGACGGTACTTGATCTTTCGAAGTCGTTACGGTTAGGACGGTCATGGTAGTTTGGTGACGGTTTAGATTATGTCCACGACGGTAAAGTCAAAGAGAAGAGCACGACAAGTTAGACTAGTGCAAAGTGGCACATGATTAGATTGATGGTTACTAACCGCTTCTGTATTTCTGATTAAAATTGTAGTAAATTATGGGTGTCCATGCAAACCTATAGTGGTGGCCCCGTAGTTGTTAGTGTGAGGTTCTTTCGTTAAAAGTCGATGACATAGAATCAATTAAGATGTCGATAGAATCATATGATACCCAATGGCCAGGTAGCACGAGTTGTAGTCAACAATAATGTTCAATGGTTAGGGTGTCTCGACTAGGAACAAATCATTGTGATTAAAAGTTATATATAACCCTTAGGTATTGTGCTTATGGTTAGTTAACGCTAATGATGTAATTAGTCAAATTCGATCCTTGGGGTGATATCGTAAATGATGGCATTTCGGCGAACCCGTTCAATCGCGTAAACCAAGAGTGGCAACACCATAATCTTTGTGTGGGAGGTGTCTTGAGATGACTTTGGTGGTGAGAGTAGCCTTGTGGTGGCAACAACGAGCAGTATTTGCTACAACTTAGTGGTAAAGGTTGTGCATGTCATGTATGGAGACTAAATAGCTAAATAGCATTCACAAGTATTGATTTTTATGGCAAAAATGTATTACCTCTTGAGTTGAGGACTTAGGTTGGGTATACCTTGGTCATGATATGATATTCAAGAATTGGATCTCATGCGGTGCCCATGGCGAGGGCCTTGTTGTTCATAGGCAATAACCGATGTCTATATCCTACCACGATTTAGATAGTCTTGTTAACTCGTAGGTTAGCACTTGAGATGATATTAGCATAGAAAGGCAATTTAGTTATCATAATTGAACATTCATTTAGGGATTGGGTCAGGCAGGCCTTGAGGTATATAAACTGTAGGCGACGTCCTGTATCATGCCATGACCCGTAGTAGCAATAATTATAGTTTAAATTTGACTTATAGTCACGGCCATTTAGAAATTAGGTGAGATTAACAGCTAAGTGTTGGAACTCGTTTTAGACGCCAATGTGATGGCTAAGTGAGGGAAAACCCTTATGTGTGAGTGATTCATAGGCACGTCGAGGCGCTCGTAGGAAAAATTGTGTGTGGCATCATTGAGGATTAATATCAAATTTTATGATGTCTTGAGGTGTTCGAGGATTAGGATGCACCATGAATAAAATATCGGGAACTAGTTTATTTGCGAGCACCAAGTAATGTTGATTTGGGTATCGAAAGGTTTGAAGAGTTCCCCTAAAATGATAAAGGCGTAAGTGACGAAATCTCATCTAATTTGGGGCTTTCACATGAAATGTTTTTGGTGTTTTTAGGAGACCAATTAAGTTCGATAAGAAAAGGCAATAGCATTCTAGTGATGATAGTGCTGCTGAGGGTCAGGTGATGATCCCATGTTAACAGTCGCATAGTGTACGTGTCGGGTATGGCTTTCCAATCAGCACAGACGGGTGGTGTAATCCCTAAAGTAGGATGATAATTGTATCCTTTTATGAGTGATGCTCGGACGTTATGGAATGACTAGTATGGGTGTGGTGATACTCGATTTTGGGACATATTAGGAAATGTATTCTAGTCTTAGAGTGATGACGCCATGTGGAGGCTTGTAAATGACAACTGAGGTGGGATAACATTGAAACATGATTTTTATATCGAGGTGTCGTCAGTATATGCTAGAGTAGCCTTAGCAATGCAAGGATTAGTTACTGGAACATATTTCCAATTTGGTACCGGTTAGAAGTTGTAGCTTGGTGTGATGTTCATTACCCTTAGGGTGCCAATGATGACGGGTGTGGTCGTCGCGTAAATACTGTATGGGTGAAAAACCGAAGGTGAATCGGTGGAAATATTTTGTGGTCAAAGGACACGATTAGGCGAGTTCTTCACTTAAGACGAGTAATGTCTGCGGAATTTCAGACATCGGCCACAATCTAGAAAACAGACAATAACCTATGTGTAATAGGTTAGTGGTGTCGTCACTAGTTTTGAATAAGGTCGATATAGACAAGGCGTGAGGCATCCTCCTATCTGAATGATTCATTTACATCAAGAGTGTAAAAGGTAGGCCTTGCTCCTAAGGAGGAAAGTTAGGTATTGATTTTCTCAAGGACTACTGATTCATAAATTGTGATCACATTATGATAATGAATAGTCGAGATTCAATTCGTCGTGGCTATTAACCTAGGCCAAGGCATATGTCCAGAGGTAGTACTCAGTGAGAGTTTTGTGAACGAGTGGTGTGGCTATAAGGATACGGTGTAGGTTTTCTTTCATGAGTAAGGATGGGTTGCCTATGGGAAAAATTCCTTGGATCGGTTGCTTGTCCCTCAGACTCAAGTGTCTTCCCTTCAATTTAGATAATCGGGAATCGACATTCTCACCTATGTGGTGACTTAGATTGGAACCATGTCACGTTACAGAGTGGTTGAGACCGGGAGAGCACGGTGGACCGAGTTTGGTCAATGTAGCTCGATAAATGGGTGCGCTCATCTGAGGTAATCTTGCTATAACATATATTTTTGCGTAAGGGTGTCTATGCTTTTGGTCACTCGATTTGCTCGTCGTACCCGTCTCCTTTAGACTAGTGGACTCTAGACTGGCTGGCTCGGCAGTCAGTGGATCGGGTTGTGATGAGAGGAAGAATGGCTTGAGGATATGGTATAGGTTGGAACTCAAGGAAAAGTTAGCATATGATGTTACTTTGCCATGGTAAGTGGGTTGAAGTTAAACATTAGTGAGTAATTAGGGATGAGACACCTAAGGTAATGTTAGGTTCATCAGAGTGAAGCAGCGGAAGGTGTAAATTGGGCGTACAATAATGACCTTATGGATTTATTCCTAAACGGAGAGAGAGAATCACATGGTATGGTTATCGATAAATTCATGCGAATTATATGGTTAGGATAACCTAGTAATTTGTGAGGCATGGGATGTGTGGTCCTAAGCTAGAAATTGATATTTTGGTGGTATATACGATTGATGGTTGTATCATGATTTGCTTTGGGTGAGCATTTATCACTAAAAATGGTTAGTCGTAAAGGCACCGGTATCCCTTAGATACTAGCATGGGTAGTGCTAGGTATGGTTTGGACTTGGTCACATGGTGAGTGAAAAATCGGAGTCGATTATGTGGTGTCATGTTCGATGAAATGGTGAGCATTGGAGCATGTTAAATATTTGGAAACTTTAATGCTAAGGACTTCGATGAATTGTCTTGGAGGATTTCTAGGACTTAAGATAGAAGTTGGTGGACCCATGAGTTTGAGGATCAATGGAACGAGAATTTCGAGGATGAAATTTTTCAAGGAGGGAAGTTTGTAATATCTCGCCCCAATAAATTAATTAAATTAGATATTGGTTAAAGGTAAATTATAAATATGGAGGAATTGTGGGTGAAAAGTTGAAGAAAAATGAAAAGAAAAGTAAATAGGGTGGTTCAAATGACAAGGGATGTCGTTCGAACGACTGTGTTCATGTCATTAGAAGGGTCGTTGAAAGCAGGGCTTCTAACGAAATGTTATTGGTTTACAGTAGTAGGTCGTCAGAAGCATACTTTGAACGACGTTGTTTGAGTCGTTCGAACGACCTATGTTAAGTTGTTCGAACGCCCTTGGTTAAGTTTTTAGGTCATATGCCCTTGTGCGTTGTCGCATTTTAGGTCATTGATCTGGTGTGCTGTCAAGCCGTTATTTGCCCAGATTGGTCAAAAGGGGGATTTGGGGTTTGGGGAGGGTTTTATAGGGGTTTGTTTAGGGTTATTGGGTTTATTTTATTGGTAGAAATGGAAGAAGAATGAGAGTGAGTGAGAGAGAGAGATAGAGAGAGAGAGAGAGAAAGAGAGAGAGAATGCAAAAGGTGGGTGGTCTTCTACCACCACTCCTCCATCTTAGACCACCACAAAACTTCCACTTTCAAGATGTATTTCTCCACATTTGAACCAAAAACACCCATTTCCACTATGGACAAAATGGAGCTATGAAATTTGGGAGTTGTATATGGGGGTTTTCTTGGTGAAGACTAGGTGGGTCTTAGCTTGGAGCTTTGGAGGAAGTGTTTGGTAACCCCATGAGGCCACCTTTGAAGGTGGGGGTTGCTCCTCCTACACCAACACCACCATTAGAGCCATTAGAGGTGGGTAGCCTTACTCTTGGTGTAAGTATATCATTTTTACATTGTAGTCTTGTATTTATACTATTGGAATGGGGTGTGTTTAGTTTAATGGTATATTTATTGTACATTTTTATGGCATAAAAATGTTGAGTAAAAGGTTATTTTGATAAAAAAATGGATGGATAATTATTACAAGTTTTTGAAATAATAAAGTTGATGTTTTATGAAAATGGTATATTTTCTAGTAATTTTGATGAAAAATATTTTATAAAAAAAATGTTTGCAAATAAGATGATTTTGTTGAAAAATGACATTTTGTTAAAATTTAAGAATAAGTAAATATTTTAAGGTTTGGAATATTGAAAGATGCTATTTTTTATGAAATGGACATTTCTAGAAATATTAGTATTAAAGGAGATAATGTCATATTTGGATAAACATTGGAGAATTAATGTTTCTTGCAAAAATGATGATTTTAGGAAAAAGGGACATTTGTTGAAATTGAAGAAATGAAAATGTCCTTTGTGACTTTAAAATGTATTTTTGCAAGTGTAATGATTTTTCATGATGATAAATATGTTAAAACTATGTAGTAGGATTTTGGGTTTAAAATCCATCTTCTCATGCATATAAACTTGTATTTTGACATTAAATGTATAAACAAGTTAGAGAAGAATTTGTTAAGTTTAAAAATAAAGTAAGAATAATTAGAAAGTTACTATTCAAAGTATGTGTAATTGGGACTGTTGATACCAAAATTAATATGCTGACGTGGACGAATAATATGAAGACACGTGTTAATCTACGTGGCACAATAGCAGCGAGGAAGTTCATTTCTTCGACCAATTCATGTTCTCTCCGAGCAACGAGGATACCCCGAGGAACTCTAGCACCCCGAGATACTCCAGCGCTCCGAGGAACTCTTGTTCAACGAGCAACTAAGGCGGTCCGAGCTGCATCTCGGTCGTAGCATTAATTACAAGATAATCAACAGTTCAACTATTCGTTGAATGTTTATAATCCTAATGCACACGATGCATTAAATGTATTGCCCTTTCATGCGTGTATTATTTAATGTATCGACCCTGTCATGTACAGCCTCAAGGCTATAAATACCTTGTATCAACCCCATTCAAAGGGATCGGAATTTCTTGAGAGAACTTGTATTCAAGAATTCTGCAAATACTCAGTAATAACATAACAGTGGACGTAGGCTTTATTCCTAGCCGAACCACTTTAAAAATCTCTGTCTTATTTATTTATTTATCTGTGATTGAATAATTAGAGCGATCTAGTTTTTTACATCAATAGATTGGCGCCGTCTGTGGGAAACGACTGTTACTATTGTTTTTCATAAAAATCATTTACCATCAATGGCGGATAATCCAGAATCTAGCAATCGAAACGCTGGAAATGCTGGAAATCCTCCAAATCCCACTGTACCGCCAAATCTGGTCGAAATTATGACGAATCTGGCTCAAGGACAAACCGCCATGCAAGACACAATGAGGCAACTCTTACAAACCCTTCATGGTGGTACACCTGCACGTTCAGGACAACAAAGTGGTCAGAGACAAACTTATTTACTTTCTTCACGATCCAGGCGTACTGAGTCACGTCGCAATGAGGAGTCTGATGATTTCTCTTATCAACCTGGGCGAACTTCGTCAATGAGGACGATAGATACTGATCAACATATCACCCTCTCTCCAGAAAGACCCAGTGCTTTAGAAAGACTGAGTAGGGCTTCTCCTTTCAGTCGATTAGGCCCTAGGAGGAATAGGAGTCCACCTAAGACCATATCAAGGAGTTTTCGACAACCATCAGATCTAAGAGAAGGATCAACACAGTCACGACCAGTCGTTCGTCAAGATAGATCTCAAGAAGCTACCTCAGAACGATCGATTGCTCGAACCAATAGGACCGAGGAAGGAAATGAAGCGTGGAAAGGATCTCTCCAACGGTTGGAGGATAAATTGGGAGAAATGGCTAAAGCAAAGAACCCCTTACAGAGAACTTTTGTGCAAGGGACACCTTTTGTGCAAGCCATTGTGGATTTTCCTACACCATCGAAATTCAAAGCACCTGTAGTGACCCCCAAGTATGATGGAAAGACAGATCCTGTTCTTCATATAGAACAATACCAAGCTGCTGCCGACATCTATGCCGTCCCCGACGAGATGAGGTGTAGAGCATTCTCGGGAACTCTTACCGGATCTGCACAGATATGGTACAACAATCTTCCTCGGGGTAAGATTTCAACTTTTATTCAATTAGCCGAGTTGTTCATTGGCAATTTTTGTTTTGGGGCGAAGCCGGTAAAGTGAGTAGCACACTTGCTAAGTGTTAGACAAAAATCAGGTGAAAGTACTAGAGATTATATAACTCGTTTTAATAACGAGAAGTTGGAAGTCATAGATTACGAAGAAAAGACAACAATCACTGCTTTGATGAGCGGTTGGCTGCCTAATAAGCTGTACTACACCTTGGCCAAAGATCCACCTAAAACTATGTCAGAGTTGATGGCGAAAGCGGCCAAAATTATGAATGCCGAGGAGGCTATGGCTGCGAAGAAGAATATGGATAAAGAAAGTAAAGTGGAGGTCGACAAGTCTAAGAAGAAAGATCAGAAAGGTAATGGTGGTGACAAGCACTCCAAGAATAATAGGACGTCATGGGAGGTCCTAAAGAAGTACGATAATTATACTCCATTGAAAATGGGTATTAATCATGTTTTGGAAGAAATCAAGAATAGCGAGGAAATCAAGTGGCCAGAAAAACTGAGGACAAATCCTGATCTGAGGAATAAGGCCAAATACTGCGAGTTTCACAAAGATCATGGCCATATGACCAAAAATTGCATAGCCCTTCAGAACGAGATTGAAACGCTCATCCGAAGAGGAAAATTATCAAAATATGTAGATCGCAGGGGTGAGAGGAAGAATGATGATAGAACGAGAGAGAGATCTAGATCTCCTCGTCGTGTAGAGGAGAAAAAGAAGAGGGGCCACGAAGATGATCCAGATGATGATCCTGATCTTCCCAAGAAGCCAAGGCAGCCTGAACGAGAGGTATTTTCCATACGTTTTGGGTCATTTGATTGTAATGTTATTACAGGAGGAGATGCAGGAGGAGGAGACCTTACTGCAGAAAGAAAAGCTTACCTCGGAGAGGCTCAGGCTTGTTCATATATTTAGCGAATAAATTTGGCCGAGGAGGATCGTCCGAGGAAGGTAAACAAAGAGAAGCTAGTCATTGGTTTTTCAAAAAACGACCTGGCAGGTGTTCTTTACCCTCATGACGATCCTTTGGTGATCAAAATGAGGATAAAAGATGTGGTCCTTTCAAGGGTGTTAGTAGACAACGGTAGTTCGGCAGACATCATGTACTATTCATGCTTTGATAGCTTGAATTTGAAATTATCTCAACTGGAACCTTATCACAGACCCCTTCTGGGTTTTGCTGGCGAGAAAGTTTTTCCACTTGGGACGATCAAGTTGGATATACTCATTGGAACTTGGCCTGCTTGTCGAACAGAAAGAATACGCTTCTTTGTGATGGATAAAAATGTGCAATCAACCTACAACATCATTATGGGAAGAGTTGGATTGAAAAAGTTCGAAGCAGTTCCATCTACGGTACATCAGTGTTTGAAATTCCCAACAAATTTTGGAGTCGGAGTTGTGAAAGGTGATAAAAAAGTAGCTCGGGAATGCTATTATTCGTCTGCCGAGCAAGAAGAACTTGAAGAATCAAGGAAAACGACCACTACTTACCAAGTGGAGGAAGGTACAGAAATTGAAACTCTTGACCCTAGGGATGAATCTCAACTTGTAAAAGGACAGGTGGTGGAATCTACTGAAAATGTTATTCTAGACGACGAGCATCCAGAACGAGTAACCCAGATAGGATCGTCGTTGGATGTTTCAATAAAACAGGAGTTGATAACTTTTTTGAGAAACAGGAAGAATACTTTTGCTTGGAGTCATGAAGACATGCCAGGAATAGATCCAAACTTCTTATGTCATGAGCTCAATGTGAATAAGGAGATCAAGCCTGTGAAGCAGAGAAGAAGAGTGTTTAGTCCCGAGAAGAACCAGGCCATACAAGAGGAGGTCGAGATGCTCCAGAAAGCCCAATTCATTGAAGATGTGAAATATCCAGATTGGTTGGCAAATGTGGTGATGGTAAAGAAGAAGAACAATAAGTGGAGAATGTGTGTTGATTTCACTGATCTTAACAAGGCATGCCCAAAAGATCATTTTCCATTGCCCAGAATCGACCAGCTAGTGGATGCTACCTCGGGACATGAGCTGCTCAGCTTCATCGATGCATATTCTGGCTATAATCAGATCAAAATGAAACCTGAAGACAGGGAAAGTACTTCTTTTACTACCCCAAGGGGAACTTATTGTTATAATGTTATGCCTTTTGGTTTAAAAAATGCAGGTGCAACATATCAGCGGCCGATGAACAAGGTTTTTGCCGAACAAATCAGTTGCAACATGGAGGTCTATGTCGACGACATGCTCACCAAAATCAAGAGAGCTATTGATCATCTAATTGACTTAGGCCAGACCTTTGATTAACTGGATAAATATCAAATGAAGCTCAACCCGACGAAGTGTACCTTTGGAGTACGAGAAGGAATGATCCTCGGATACATCGTCAATCAACGAGGTATTGAGGCAAATCCAGAAAAGATCAAAGCTCTTTTAGGGATGCGATCCCCAACGACGAGGAAAGAAGTACAGAGTCTTACAGGACGAGTTGCAGCGCTCAACAGATTTGTATCCCGAGCAACTGATAAATGCCTCCCATTCTTCAAAACACTGCGAAAAAGTTTTGAGTGGACTCATGAATGTGAGAAGGCCTTTCAAGATTTGAAGAAGTATTTGGGAGCCCCACCATTGTTGTCTAGGCCAATAACAGGAGAAAAGTTGTACTTATATCTGGCAGTATCAGAAAATGCAGTCAGCTCGGCATTGATCAGATTGGAGAATGGAGTCCAGAAGCCAATTTATTACACAAGTAAAGCTTTCCGAGGTGCCGAAATCAGATACCCAAAGCTAGAAAAATTGGCATTGGCATTAATTGAGGCAAGTAGAAGAATGAGGCCATATTTCCAGGCCCATACCATCATCGTGTATACCGACACGCCATTAAGGCAAGCCCTTCACAAGCCAGAAAAGTCAGGAAGATTGATGTATTGGGCAATAGAACTCGGTGAATATGATATTGTGTATGAACCCAGATCATCATTAAAGGGGCAAGCTGTAGCATATTTTATAGCAGAGTTCACGTACCCTGATACCCCCGAGGAATAAAAGGTACTTGCGGACCTACCTGTGGACGATACAGGATCAACAGACACAGGTCCAGACCAACTAAGGTTGGTAAAAGGACTTGTGGATGTAGAAAAATCATCATATTCAAACCCAGACCAACTCCAGTTGGTAAAAGGGCACGAACAGATGATCGACGAGGAACGAAAGATACCAGGGGATGATGAAAGAAAACAGCATATATTTTACCGAGGAGCTCTGACAGATAAGAAATTTGAAGACGAGTTACCTACATGGAGATTATATGTAGATGGATCATCTTTCACAGCTGGTTGTGGAGCAGGGATTGTTTTAAACACCCTAGATGATATTGACATGGAATATGCCTTGCGATTCCAATTCAAAGCTTCCAATAATGAAGCTGAGTATGAGGCCATGATAGCAGGTTTTCATTTGGCGAAAGTTATGGAAGCACGGCAAGTAATTGTTTTTAGTGATTCTCAATTAATTGTGAATCAGATGATGGGAATATATGCAGTTAAGGGAGAATTAATGGTGAAATACCATGCAAAGGTGATGGAGTTATTGACAGAATTTGATGCTATTCAATTAGTGAGAATACCGAGGATGGAGAATGCTAGAGCAGACGCATTGGCCCGATTAGCGTCAGCTACGTGCACCGAGCTGCGAAGGACAATACCAATTGAAGTATTAGAAAGTCGGAGCATAGAATAAAGCCTGATGGTGAATATAATTACCCTTGATTTAGGACCCTCTTGGATGGATCCTATCAGGGCTTACATTGAAAAAGGAGAACTACCAGAGGATAAGCTAACCGCCAAGAAATTGAAGTATAAAGTTGCTCGGTATGTATTAACTAATGGTGTTTTGTATCGACGAGGAATTATGGCAGGTTTGCAGAGATGTGTACATCCATCAGAGGTAAAAGAATTAGTTGAGGAAATCCATGAAGGATCTTGTGGAGCTCATGTAGCAGGTCGGACACTTTTGCAAAGGGTGATGACACAAGTATACTACTGGCCGACGATGAGGGATGATTGTATAGCCTATGCCCAGAAGTGTGACAAGTGCCAACGCTTTTCCTCCATCCGAAGAACTCCACAAGCATTGTTGACACCCATAACTTCACCTTGGTCATTTGCCATATGGGGAATTGATTTAGTTGGACCATTGCCGACGACCCGAGGAAGGTTCAAGTACCTCGTCGTGGCAGTGGATTATTTTACTAAGTGGGTGGAAGCTGAACCACTAATTGATATGACGTACGATAAGGTATATCAGTTCATTTGGAAGAACATCATTTGTCGATATGGTCTCCCCCATGCTTTCATCACAGACCATGGAACACAATTTGATAACGAAGAATTTGCTGCCTATTGTCATCAATCGAACATTTTGAAGTTTCATTCAGCACCAGGCCATCCCCAAAGCAATGGACAGACTGAGGTGACGAACAGAACATTACTAAATGGTTTGAAGAAAAGGTTAAGTGAAGCTAAAGCAAATTGGATTAATGAACTCCAATCAGTACTATGGGCTTACCGAACAACTCCCCAAGCAGCAACTGGAGAATCACCATATATGCTAGCATTCGGAAGTGAGGCTGTGATACCTGCCGAGTTGGGTCTCCCAACGCATAGAGTGCTGAATTTCAATTCCCCAGTCAGCGATTTGATGCGAAGAGTGGATTCGGATATGCTCGAGGAGGTTAGAGAAGAGGCAGCAATTAGGAATGTTGCTTACCAACAACGTACAGCTCTGTTCTACAACAAAAGGGTGAAGAAATGTGATTTAAAAGAAGGGGATTATGTGCTAAAGAAAGTCATTCAGAAGCATAATAAGCTAGAAGCAAACTGGCATGGACCTTACCGAGTTACAGAAGTTGTTCGACCAGGAACTTACAGAATATCTACTCTAGAGGGAGAGGAATTTAAGAATGCATGGAACGCTGAACACCTGCGCAAGTATTATCAGTAATGTAAAATGTAAATGCATTTCCTTCATTATGAATAAAACGAGGATGTTTCACCATTTTCTTTCCGTTGAAAGTTTTTCGGGGAATACTAGTGTTATACACTATGCTCAAAAAATACTCCTTTGGTTAGGAGACGACACTAGCGTGATCAACTACGGTTGGTAAGATAACTAGTGGACAGTTTGAAAGAACCAAAAAATACTCCTTTGGTTAGGAGACGACACTAGCGTGATCAACTACGGTTGGTAAGATAACTAGTGGACAGTTCGAAAGAACCAAAAAATACTCCTTTGGTTAGGAGACGACACTAGCGTGATCAACTACGGTTGGTAAGATAACTAGTGGACAGTTCGAAAGAACCAAAAAATACTCCTTTGATTGGATTTGAAAAATATACTCTCACATTCCAACTTATGTTGGACGGGAGGTAATATTATTACAAAAGTTCCTCAGAGAACAAAATATTCCAAACTGTACCAACGTAGTTGGTCGACGAGGAACAAAATATTCCAAACTGAACCAAGTATAGTTGGTCGGGGATAAAAACCCACTAACTGTAGTTGGTCGACGAGGATAAATTACAGAAGTTGGTTGGTCGGACACATTTTATGAAAATATTTGAAATTGAACAAAGTATGGCTGGTCGGGAATAAAGACCCATCAGCTGTTGTTGGTCGACAAACATTATTTATCCACCTTGGTTGGTTGGAAACAGTTTGAACATTTTATACTCATTACTTTATTATTAAGTGATTAAACAACCTTGATACTTGTAACTTTTTATTAAGTTGCTCGATGAACAATATTATTGTTATCTTTTTAACAGATACATATGCACAAATATAAAGGTGTTTGATAAACACAAGACAATAGCAAAATTTGCAAACAGAAAATGAAAGTCTTTTCATTAAAATTCAAAATAAGTTACAGGTTACATGAATGTACTAACTATTACATTGATATTCCTATTCTATTGGTTTCTTGCCCTTTGCTTTAGAAATAGGCTCTTCGCCAGCAGGAGGATCTTCCAGGCAAAGGGGAGAATTAATAAAGTTCAAGTCCTTCAACATTCTGACATTTATTATTGAAGGTGTCTCCATTAGATGCTCTGGACGAGATACTTCGATTTGGGAATGAAGGCTATAATCACCGAGGTACTTTGAAATTAAGCTACGAGGAATGGAACGAGATGGGATCCAGGCCATGTCCAATTTGAAAGGTGGCACAGGCAAGTCTAATAACCCTGGAGCATGATAATCCCATAAATAATGCCCTTGCTCCAATTTTAACACACCCAGTGCATTCAACCACCCCTGCTTATAACCTTCATTGTTGGCATGTTCAATACGAGCATCCAAATGAACAAGAGCTTCATTATATCCTGCCATCCAGAATTCCCTGGGTTGCTTATGAAATTGAAAGGTTAATCTATCCAATTGTTCGAGAAGGTTTTTGGCAAAAAGATCCTTAGTATGTAGAGCAGACTTCGTTGCAGTAAGTTGATCTTCCAAGGATAGATTTTTCTTGGACATTTCTGATAGAGCTAGATCTTTGATGTTTAATTGGAATGCCTGAGTTTCCAAAGTAGATTGGGTACGAGCCTCTTCGACATTACGACTAAGAACTCTTGATCGACTTCGAGCAGCGATTGGAGAACTTTGCTCCTCGGCAACATTTTGAACAGCTCTTCCTCGCCCCCGAGAACCTCTTCCTCGTCCCCGAGCAGTCCCAGAAATAACAGATCTTCTTAAGTCATCCAGTTCTTGCCTTAATTTGGCATTTTCGACCTCTAAGAACGAGAAACCTTCATCAGTAACTGGCACTAAAGCAGTGGAAGATGATGCTGCAGATTCATACTGAGCCAACTTTTTCTGCAAATTATTGTTCTCCTGTTCCAACAACTCAGCAATCTGCCTGCAGGCCTCAACCTCACCTTTTAGAGTTCTTTCCCTAATATCATATCCAACGAGGATCTTTTTATGGCTTGTTTCAGAAGAAAGCTGCTGATATCTATTTTCATATTCCTTGTGCAGCAAAGCAGTTGATTCATTATGTTGATTCTGAAGATCTTCTAAGCTACAATGAAGTTCCTCGATCAATTCGTAGTATGCCACATTATTGGCCACAGATCTATCAAGTAAATCCTTCAGGTACCGGTAAGCCTCAACTGCTTGTTCTGAGGCATCGTGACCAAGGATGTCGACAATCTCTGATACACTTAGGTCTGTATGACCAGCTTTATAATATCCATTGCATTATCGCATCAACTCAGTATCAGGAGCAGATATCAATTCCATTCTGGCCAAAAACTAATAACGAAAAGAAAGCAGGAGTTAATAAATAAAAGCAGACAGAGGATCAACAATGAAGAGGAATGAAGACGTGTTTTATTAGATCATCAAAAGATTACATTGTTCGATTACAAGTAATGAAAGAAAGAAATGATACCGAACAACTTCACACCTTTTCCTTGTCCCCCAAGACTTTCTCGGGAGGCTGGGACGAGGAGCTCGGTTGCTCGATAGTAACAGCGGCTTGATCGGCAGGAATCTTCTCAGGAGGAGGAGGCATGGAAGAAATGTCCTCGATGGCAGAGGGTTGAGAGGCAGAGACCTGTTCACCTATGGCCATAGAAGATTCATCAGAGACAGGCTCATCTTCTTCTTCTTCCACAATTGCTGGAGGAGGACCAGGGAGGTGTAGTTGGAATAGCTCAGAGTCATCTTTGATCTTCAACTCTTGCAGAGCAGCTACCCAGCCATCATGGAAGTATTTCAACTTCCCATATTGAACTTGGGATGTCATTGCAGCAATTCCCTTATCCCATCCTTTCTCCCAGCCAGCGCTGAAAGATTTTTTGACTGCGACTTTTCTTCTTAGTCTCTCTGAGGAGAGCTTCACATCCAATTCTTCCTTTTGGACCTTGATATCTTGCAGGGCAGACAACTTCTCCTCTGCCTTCTTCAACTTATCTTCAAGCTCTCCCAAGTTCTTGAGCTTGACATCATACTTCTGATGTTCGACCTCTAAACCTTTTACTTTATCCTCCAAATTCTTGGAGATCTCAGCCATCTTCACCTTCTCGGCCTCAACTGCAGACAACTTTTTCTCCCAAACAGCCTTGTCCTCACTATACTGTTGGCGAGATTCCTTCAGGGATTGGGTCAAACCCAGTAGAGCATCCTCTACACCTGACAAGGAGCTTGAAGCTTTAATAGCTTCATCCTTCTTCACGATGTTATTAAAACAGTTCACCAGCTGAAAGATGGGAAAAACAGTAAAGTCAATACAAAAATGCAAGCATTCAGAGAAAGAAAGAAATTCAGAATGTGAGAAATTTACCGAAGCAAGGTGACGAGTAGCTAGGGATGTCAATATATCCCTAGAAATATTATTATCAATCCCTTGGACCTCAGGTATGATCCAAGTTTTTACCGAGCTCATTGCAGAGCTCGGGGGAATGATGGTTGGAACACCAACACCACCAGCAGGTAAAGAGGAGGCAGTTTCAGCCAGATTAATTGAGGATGATTTCCTTAATCTTCTCAAAGGCATTTCAGCAGCTTCAACCAAGGCAGAATTCTTGGTCGGAGAAATAGTAATCACTTCCACAGGAGCAACTTTCTTGCTCGGAGCCACTGGGGGCTTCTCGGTAGTTTTGGAAGGTGCAACATCCACCTTCTTAGTCCCCTCAGGGACATCAATTTTTCTCTTCTTGGCCCCAACAGCAGAAGTAGTGTCATCAAATATAGAAGGAGGAGCTCTTTTCTTGCCCATTCTCTGACTTAAAGGAAGATGAGAATCTGAAGAAGAGTCCTCTGGAGTGGAAGCTGGTTCAATAGGGCGAGCAGTATAAGAGGTTGTATAACTCTTATACTGTAGCAAATATGATGCAAACCTGATGTGCTCGTCTACAACGTTCTTATGCAAACCCCAGATAAGTTTCAGATGCTTGATATTAACTTCCGAATCTTTAGGAGTTTTTCTTTTACTCTCAACTGCAAACAAACACATAACAAAATATCAGTCATACATTTTATCAAACATAATGAATTCATAAATTCAGAAAATAGATAAAATGAAAAATAAACCTATCCCGTTGCCATATAGGGGGCATCTGGGACCATTGTACACTCCATCTCCAACCAGAGGGGCATATTGCCAATTTTTAATAATCACCCCATGTTCAAAATAATCTCTATTTGCATCGGGGAGGTTAACTACAAGAGCCCTATTCAAAAACCTAGTTTTTAAATAATAAATATTATCTAAAACGGCCCATCTATAGCAGTACATAATTTCAGGGATCCCTATACGAGTCCCATGAGTTATATTTAATTTATGCACCCCATTAATTATTCTCCATGAATTTGGGGCTATTTTTGCAGGAACAAGATCAAAATACTGACAAAACTCGAGACACAATGGATTTGGTGGAAAGGAAAAACCACATTCAGCAATAAAAAGACTGGGGAACCAATGTCCCTCAGCCAGACGAAAATAATTTTGAGGTTCAGAAAGTTCCTCCAAGATTACCCAAGATGGGATGGAAAAGTCAGAGCGGAACTTTTCAAGAGATTAAATAATGTAAACCATGATGAATAAAAGAAGAAGGAAGAAAATCTTACAGGAAGGAAGGAGGTCTGCTGACAACTAACGAAGGAAAAGATGAACGCATAAGAGAGAAGGAGAGAATAGAAAGCTTGAATGCAGAAAATTGGAAAACGTAGAAGACGGTATGGTTACCTAAGAAGTTTAAATACTTTGCATTGGGAAGCGGCGAAAGAAATGATTACCAAAAAGAAACTACTGAACTTCCGGCGGCTAAAAAGACAAAAACTGCACGGAGATCGAAGCGCTTATAAAAAATTCAAAAAAAAGGCGAAAGCTGCAAAATGAGAAGGAAATTTGAATACAATGTTCCTGAAACCCAGGAAGATCATTTAATATTGCCATATACCGAGAAAGAATGTTCCATACTCCTCAAAGTTCGAAATATGAAACATTGGGGGCTTCTGTTGATACCAAAATTAATATGCTGATGTGGACGAATAATACGAAGACACGTGTTAATCTACGTGGCACAATAGCAGCGAGGAAGTTCATTTCTTCGACCAATTCATGTTCTCTCCGAGCAACGAGGATACCCCGAGGAACTCTAGCACCCCGATATACTCCAGCGCTCCGAGGAACTCTTGTTCAACGAGCAACTAAGGTGGTCCGAGCTGCATCTCGGTCGTAGCATTAATTACAAGATAATCAACAGTTCAACTATTCGTTGAATGTTTATAATCCTAACGTACACGCAGCATTAAATGTATTGCCCTTTCATGCGTGTATTATTTAATGTATCGACCCTTTCATGTACATCCTCAAGGCTATAAATACCTTGTATCAACCCCATTCAAAGGGACCGGAATTTCTTGAGAGAACTTGTATTCAAGAATTCTGCAAATACTCAGTAATAACATAACAGTGGACGTAGGCTTTATTCCTAGCCGAACCACTTTAAAAATCTCTGTCTTATTTATTTATTTGTGATTGAATAATTAGAGCGATCTAGTTTTTTACATCAACAGGGACGAAAGGACATAGGGTGTATGAAGTTAAAGGACTACATGTTAAATAAAAGAAAATGGCAATTTTCTTATAAAACTAATCTTAAGTGTGAATGTATTTCTTAAATGAAGAAGTAAAGAAATTGTGTAATTGGAAAATATTGATAAGAAGTATTAAGTAAGTGTTAATGGGTAAACATGGGACGGTTAGTGAGTATAACTTACTAATATTGTGAAATGTTAACACTTATGGGATTAAAAGTGTAAAAATATTTTCAATCAAGTAAAAGACTACTCCAAGTGTAAAAATGTGTTAAGGGTTTTAAAACACTTAATAATTTGGTATGGATAACTTAATAGTGTTTTGGGTGAAATTAACAATTGTGCAAATGGAGTAAAAGGTGGTTTTGGAAACAAATGAGTAAAATGGTAATTTTACTTAAAGTGGAACATTTTTATAAAATAAAAATGTTGGAAAGGGTGTTACACAAAGTGGTCTTAAATGAATATGATTTTTGGAATTAAAATCAAGGTTAAAGTGTACAGGACACAAAATGGTAAATTTTCAAGTGTAATAAAAATCGGGGCGGTAAAGTCCCGGGTTTTGACTTCGGTCGGGTAAAAAGGAAAGGAAATAATGTGGACATTTGTGAAATGTTAAAACACATTAAAAGGAACTCGAATGACACCGGGATAAAGAAAGAAGGTCTCAGAGCCTTTAGATGAAAAGTCATAAATCACTGGCCAGAGCATATGGTGCTCATAGCCATCAGTGTGGAGCCCGTGTAATTATGCTATATAAGAAGTTTTCGAGAAAAGATAAAGGGAACATGGAACATATCAAGAAATGGATTGTGTGGTAAGATGTGTTAATAAAACCTAAGTTGAATGAATGTAACAAAAGTTCGGGTAAAGGTGAAATGGACAAGTAAATGTGTAAATCTATTAAAGTCCATAAAAAAGGAAATATGGTTTAAGAAAATGCTTAAACAGGTGGTTTAACAACCTAAATGGTTTAATCCATATTTAACACAAGAATGTGTTGTAAAAAGGATTTTCAAATATTAAATAAGTATTTTCTAATACGGTGAATGCGAGGTTAAAATGGTGATTTTCAAAGAAAATACTAAAGTGTATAGAAATGAATGAAAGGAGTTAAATTATGGTAATATAATGGGTTTGAATAAATCAAGTGTAAGGGTTTCAAGTGTTGAACTGCGTGTCTTAAGCACAGTGAGAATGCTAAGTATGAAAAAAAGCATTTAATCAGACTAAGGTAAATTAATCTGGGAAAGTAAGGTTTTCGAAAGTGTGACACCCCGCCTATGGAACCATTAATGATTCCTGCTTAATTTAATAATGGACTAATCACCCAGGATTAAAGTAGGTGGGGTGTCATAGGGAGTAAAACGGCTAATGCATTGGAACATGTATTTTTCGAAGGTATACATATGTAGATATATACATATTTTCACATGCATGTGGTTGTAGCGTGTGCGTATTCCTTTATGTCGTTCGTTTCTATACTGCTTGTATGAATCCCACTCGGCATAAGCTCACATTCCCACTTTGTTACAACAAGCTGGGAGCAGTTTCGTATTTTGAGGGCGTTATATAGGTTAGTGTATTTATTTATGTTTACGTTAGTAGATTTGTTTACTTGGACTTCGGGTGCTCTCCATGGGTCCCTCATGTAGTTCATCTTGAAACTGGAATCGCATTCTAACAAGTGAAATGGTAACTAAAATAAAACTAGATTAGCAACATTATATAGGTTGTTCCATTGCACTTCACGCCTAAATCTCGGTTTGGATCGTGTTGACTCACGGGTAATCCATAAATCCGGGTAGGGGCGTTATAAATGTATTTTTATAGATTATCAAAACTATTGAATTGAATTCACCCTAGGATCATAAAGCAATTTATAGGGTTGTGAGGTAGGCTTGGGGTTTGGGTTAAGAAATGAAAGGAATACGTACGGATTCAAAGGTGTTTGGGCATGAAAAACTTGGGATAATGGAAAATTGTGGGCAATTTCAAGATTGGAAAATGATTTTCATAGCAAGCATTAGATATGAAATTGGAGAGTGATAAGGATTATTGAATATTATATACATCATGTACAAACTTTCTCTTTCTCTTTCTTTTCTTCTTTTTATCATATTTTTCTTTATTTTCTTTTTCTCTTTCACTTTTTCTTTTCTTCACTTTTATCACTCTCACGTGCTTAGTTGCAACCAGTAACAATAACATCATTCAATCCTAAGTATCATTCTAAACAAATGTATGGAAGGTAATATGCATGGTTTATAACTCCAATTTGGAGTTGGTTAAGGGATTTTGGGTTATGAAACGAAAGGCTATATTAAGGCTCAAAGGGGTTGACGAGGGGAGATATATAAGGTGAGATTAAGGTCAATATGGGTGATATAATAAAGATGACATATGATCATTTCCTAAAGTTTACATAATTCTCGAGTTAAAGCAAGTTGAAAATCATGCTCAAGTAACACATTTCAAAATATGAACTCAAATAATGAAAAATCAAGTGAAAGAATAGTAGGATTAACGACGAAATCAACGTATTCAAGGAGGAAGGAGTAGTGTATAACACTCACAAGCAAAGAAAAGACCAAAGCTCACTAGGTGTAAGTGTATACAATGCAACAATAGATTACCGACTTATAAAAATCTTAAACCAAATCATTAAAACTGGAAAAGCGCACGTGTTGATGATTTTAAAATTTAATTCTTGAAGTTATTCATAATATCAATGATTTGATGACTAAAGTCTAATAACTTATAAAATCGAGAACATGCATCATTGAATTGTCTATTGGATCATACATTTATTAAAATTTATCATAAAAAATAAAAGCAAAACGTCCAATAAAGGAGAAAAAATAAAGAGCATGCTTAGTGAATGACACGTGATCAAATCAATAAAATTACCAAATAATGGATACAATATCCCACACCCCCCAACTTAAATCTTGCATTATCCTCAATGAAAATCAAGAACATGACATAAAGAGAGGAAAAGAAAGATATTAACCAAAGTGGAGCGATCCCCAATAAGTACGAGTCCATTGAATCTACAAAACATGTTAGAACCAAGAAAAATAAAACGATTAACAAAACCTTTAACTAATTACACTAGATTAAAATTAAAAAGTGGGAAAAAAGAAAAAAAGAAAAACTAACTATTTTCAACTTACAATTTTAACTTCTAACTAACTATACACTAGAAATTGAAATTTTTGAGGGTCTACCCAATATACGATTAGGCTTTGAGGGATAATCACTCTATCCTCCTTTTAAAGCATGCCTCCCGAAAAATAAGAATTTTATTTGAACAACGAAGGCATGTGTAAGTTTTAAGAAATGAACCATCACTAAGTAAAAAATTTAGGTAGGTAATGGGGGCTTTGGATACTAAGAGTGACAAGACCACATTGATCTCTAAAAAAATAAAATCACATCCCCAAGGTTTTTCAATTGGAAGGGTAGGTTGGGTAAGTGTAATTAAATACCCATGAGATGAAGCAACTGAAAATAACATCCCTGTTCAAGAATCGGGTCAAAGTCCTCAAGACTTCCAATCAATTCTTATAAAAAATTTAATGGTTCGATAATAATTGGGAACCAAGGAAACGAAGGACCTTCAACCTCGATAGAATTTGAAACATTAATAAGAGGTTGAAATTCGAAAGTGCTTGGAACACTCTCAAGTATTTCTTCCTCAAAAATGGGTGGAGGTGAAGATCTAGTTTCAACCTCAATCGAGATTTGTGAAGAAGAAATAATCTCATCGAATTGGACATTTATTTCTAAAGCCCAAGTTTTAAGACTCTCGGATTGGTCATTAAATTTCTTGAAAGCTAACTCATGATCGAACCAACAAGAAGACATCACATCTTCTTGGGAGATTTTCTTCTAGTTAGAGGATTCCCTGCTTCGCAAAGTTTTATCCCCAGTTGATGAGGGATTACTTATAAATTCTTGAATTTCATGCTTAATTCGTTCATTTTCAAGAATTTGAACGCATTCTCGCATAGTATTGGGACTGTAAATTTGAGAAACATTATCATAACAGTAAAACTTATCTAAAGAGTTATAGCGAGACATTCAATGTAGGCAATTCAAAAACACGACGTGCACCAAAATTTCAAGGTTCTCGAAACAATTTAGCACATGTCAAAAAGAAAGAAAAAAATAAAGAAAACAAATACAAAGAAAATAATACTATAAAATCATAAAACAATTATAATTTATAAAAAATAATTGATGTGGCAGAAATCGAGTGTCCATTTAGATACACTAATCGTTGTTATCGACTTTTGACCGCAATGTAAAAAAACTAAACTATAAATACACACAAATGGAGTATAGAGGTTAGTCCGGGTATCGAAAATCCACACTGAATGTTTGACGGACTTTAATCGATTTATTATTTTTCAAATAAAAGTGTAAAAGGTGATTATGCTTTAAAAGGAAAAAAAGAGGAACAAAACTAAACAAGATTAATAAAATGAGGGTAGGATCACATCCCCACCATGGGTTGACCAAAGCATAAAAAGGATTTTGGTTCGAGAACATTTAACCAAGCATACTCAATTAATTATAAACCTAAAACACGACGAAAATTAATTCAAACATGAAAGATTAAACCGTTAATCGAAAATGGTCATACATGAATTAATTTCACAATATCGCTATAAACACTTACGTTGCATGACAAAGAAAGTTAAATGCCTAATATTCCAACTTTAATACACGAGGTTTCAATTAAATGTGTTTTACCCAAAACCTTGATTTTAACGCTTGACACCCATTAATGGTACATATATGACCCCAACCCTTAAACTAGACTGCAAACATGATTAAACTAATTAAAAGCAACTATTAAGTAATTAATGAAACAAAAAATTAACTGTCAACAACTAATTAATCAAGTAATAAAAGTAACTACAAAGTAAGAACAAAAGGAAGTAAAGCATGTATAAAACGAAGATGACAATCAATAGTAAAATATACTTACATAAATGGGTATAAACCTAAAGAGGTGGGAAGAGGGAAGCTCCCCAAATGAAACCCTAAATATAAATTAAAAATGAAGGACGTCTTACAAAATAGACAAAACCCAACTTATATATCGAGTTGGAAAAGAATTAAAGGAAAAAATATAGAAAATGAGCAAAATGCCAAAAAACAGAACAGTTGATTGATCGACTAATTCTATCAATCGTTTGATTGGAAGGAAAAATGTTGTTGTATTGCGTCGTGGGAAAAATCTGAAATGTTGGTTGACCGGTCCCCTGTTTTCTTGGGCTTTTGGTTCATAAAAGGGAAGGAAAAGTCCATTACAGAAATGGCCATAAATTCTTCGTCCGGACTCAAAACGACATGCCATTTGTGGCCACACGAAGCTAACTCAACGAACTATGCTTACATGAAATTCCACTAAACCGAAGATGAATTATGAAATGACTAAATTTCCCTTGAAATTGAGTTAGACAATGAAACTTTCTCGAAGTGCAACCAAGCCACACGTTAAGCATCACAATAACTACAAAAGCTCAATAATACCTCGAAAGCATATAAATAAATATATATATATATATATATATATATATATATTGTCTGGTTGACGAGCATAAATATAGGCATAAGGAACACAAAAGTACTAAAATGCATAAAGATAACGACCATAAATACACTATATTCATGATGCATCACCCGCCAAACTTCATTAAAATAATCCATTCACTTATCACAAAAGATGGAGAAATGTTTAATGAGGTATGTTTAAGAGAATAATTGTTAAAAGGGTTCTTTATTTATTATTATTTTTTAGGGTGGGGGTAAATTTGAATTTGATAAAATTTAAAAAGTTAAAATAAATTAATTGGTCTACTTATTAAAAAAATTGTATCTATGTTAATAATGTATATATGAAAAAAAATTTAGTTTATAGGTTTGAACATTGAAATATTTATATATCTTTATGTATTTATGTATTAAAGACATCCGATGGTATGCGATGTCTTCATGTTGTGCAGATACTCGCCTAAATGATTGAGCCATTCACACCCAAGATCCAAGATGGGAACAAACCAAGAGGTGATAAGAGAATATAATCTAAATACAAAGTAATGAGAAATTAAATAGAAACAAAAACCAACAAGCACAAGACAAGATTTACATGGTTCACTAATATGGCTATATCAACATCTGATATCTTCCTTTCTTTGATTCAATCAATAAGGGTTACAACTCACTCAAGCTCACTAATTATCTCAATGTGTATACAAGATCAAGAGAAATCAATGATAATTAATGGATGCTCTAAAACTAGGGTAAAAATGCCTAAAATTTTCTATTTATAGGTGGATTACATTTGTGGTGAAACTGTAGTACCCTGTATTTTCCCTATATAATAAATAGAATATTATGTGGGCTTGACATGGGCATGAGTGACATGTAATGACATAACTTACTTATACGTATGTGACACCCCGATAAATTAAATACCGGGTAGCTACTCCTTTATTAAATTAAATCAAAATGCCAAGTTGGCTCAGTTAATAGCATCACTGTCAAAAGCATTTTAATGATTACTAACCACCTAGTATTTAAAAAAGTAAGATGTCAAATTTTAAATTAAATCTGATTATCATGCGGAAAAGAATTATGCAAGAATAACATAACCATTCACCAAAATGACGAAATGGAATAACCAAGTAATAATAATAAGTCCGAAGGAAAACTCCTCACCACAATCCCACAACTGAAATAAATAAAACTGCATCCTAAATTAATTACATGCCAAAAGTCTGAAAATCTGAAATCTGAAATGTTTCTAATAGGAATGGGCGACATGCCCTACAACTGGTGAAGACTGAATATAGAGTCAAGACAGATGATGTGTCTATTAGCAAGGTCCTGTAACTTCCACAACAGCTACAGCTCCTCACCTGAATGGAAATCCTATGCATGGTGTCCTTGTGGTTGGGCACCTAAAAGGTTTTTACAAAAAAATAGATTTGAAAGCAAACGGGTCAGAGACCGAAAGTGGAGAGTATTTTAAAATAGCAAGTGTTTTAATAACATTAAAACAATGAATGAAAAATACATGTTAGGACATGCACTCACATGAAATACTCATCTCTCGACTAATTGTGCACGCCTAACGTACCGTACCCATCTAAGTGACATACATATCTAACCAAACCGTAGTAAGTTCTACCCCTTACTACTCGATTCTCATTATGCATTCTAGCGTTATCAACTAAATAGAGGGCTTTACTTAAACTCGGATTCTCAATTATTAGCAATACAATTCACTACCGGTTATCCCGTTATATCTTCTCAAAACATTACCATAATTATACTCACAATACTAACATGAAAGTTCTCATTATTTAAGTGTATATTATTCACGTCATAAATATACAATACAAGCAACCCGAGACTAGCTGCGGTGCACACATACTCTGCTATCCATCCCGGTACATCACGTACATAAGGATCACGCATTCCGAATCACTCAGGTTTCGTACTCAAGTAATAGTAAATCACAAAACAATGGAGGCGGACACAGTCACATCACATGGGTCACGCACATACCTACGCTCCCACGATCAGCAGACTTGTTAACTTCGCAATAAGTCCTTCTCTAGCCTATGTTCTCGAGGTACCAATCTATATCCCCCCGTAGGAACACAAAGATTAGATGGCCCTAAACGAATGCAAACCTCCCATGATAGCAAGTATGGTAGGTATGTCATACACATCAAATCATATATACTAAGCATGGACACATCTTAGCTATTACAATATTTATTTTAGTAGTATACTTCTCGTTCTTATACCCACAAGCTTGTCCCCGGTTTATACGTCACCCATTATCCTCACGTCGTAATTAGTACTCATGTTCTAACCCATAAATATCATTTGGTTCAAACCGCACTTCTATATTTTACTCCACAATATATCCCAATTGTGCCAACTATGTCAATTAGTCATCAAGGAAATGTAAACTCTACAATTAAATAAGGTTACGGAACACTCGAAATCAAATCAGGCCAAAAATTCCAAACTGTCAGCTCTTTAGAAGTCTCATTTGAACGAGGCTGGTTCGAACGAGAGTTCGTTCGAACGAAGTGGGCATCCAACGAGGGTTCGTTCGAACGAAAGGCATCGAACGAACTTCCCCCTCGTTAGAAGGCAAACTGTCATCTCGTTAGAAGCTCATTCGAACGAGCTCATTCGAACGACCTAGGCAGGTCTTCTAACGAGATGCCAGTTTCGAGCCCAGAATTTCCTATCTCGTTTTTCACCAATTTCCTCTCCTCAAAACTCCTCTAAAAATTATTCCAACAACATTTTAAGGTTCCTCAACATTCCTAAACATTCCTAGGTCATAATCTAGCACATTCATGGGATCAAATCTTCATATACAACACCTAATTATTATATCTCCCAAAGTTTCCCCCAAACCTTATGAGTATGAACCCTAGAATTTAAAGTCATCAATTTTCCATAATTAAATTCCGTTTTTACATCATGAAAAGTTGTATTTCTTTTAGCACAATCACCAATAACATTCTACCTGCAATCCCTACATCATAACTTGAATTTCTATCTCCAATTTCATGGGTTTTTGTCATTATCCCAAAACAATGCAATTTTTACAAATTTCTACGCATGGAAGAAGCATTCGAAGTAAATAACATAATTAAACCACTTGCCTTATGTGCTTTAGATTTGTTGTTGGTTGAAGATGGTTGAATTCCTCTCTCTCTCTCTGCAGAATTCTCCTCTCTCCCTCTCTCTACAAGTTCTTCTCAAAATGACAATGGAGGTGGGGGTTGGTTTTTGGCAAGTTTAAGGTTTCTAAACTTCTCCCGTAGCCCACTACCTAGATTGGGGTTGGAAATGGTTTAGTGGGTTAAGACTAAGTCAGATTTTTAACTCTAATTTTCGTGGGTTTTAATTCCCAAAATTCCAAAATTACCAAAATACCCTTCTAAGTTGCTGGTATGGCCTAAAAATGCCCCGGGACCCAAACTAAACTCCCGGCTAGTATTTTCTGACTATCTCGACCATTCCGGACGCGTTGGCGCACTCAAAATGACCATACGGTTAATAATAAATAAAATTCACTTTTTAATTTAAATAATTACTTTCCTGACGCGACTGTCACACGCGTCTCAACAAAATTTCCCAAATTGCCGTATTTCAATCTCACGACACATTCCATAATTTCAATATTCATATAACGTCATATGTACACATTATATTAAAATACCAACTCACATCTCGCTAGTATTTTATCCGGATTAATTCCCAATTAATTCACATTTAATTTAATTTAATTAATCCCATAAATAAATATCACAAAAATACGGGATATTACATACTTCCCCCCAAATAATAGAATTTCGTCCCGAAATTCGGAACTAGAAAGTACCTGGCAAGAACAACTCTGAATAACGTTCGCGCATCTCATCCTGGCGCTCCCATGTGGACTCCTCGACATTATGATGTCGCCACTGAACACGCACTAACGGAACTATCTTTGACCGCAGTTTCCTCTCACTTCGGTCCAAAATAGCAATCGGCCCCTCCTCGTAGGAGCTATCAGGATGGAGATCGATGTCCTCCAAAGCAATGAGAGAATGAGCCAAATCGTCTCTAAGATATTTCCTTATCGAGGAAATATGAAACACATCATGAATCCGATGCAAATGCTCCGGTAACCCAAGTCTATATGCAACAGACCCAATCCGCTCGATGATAGGGAATGGCCCCACATATCTCGGTGCCAATTTCCCCTTCTTCCCAAATCTCATAATCCCCTTCATAGGAGATACTCTGAGTAAAACTTGGTCCCCCACTTGGAACTCCCTGAAGAACCTCTTCGCATCAACATAGCTCTTATGCCGATCCTGAGCTACCCGAATGCGACTCCGTATCAATTCTATCCTCGTCGAAGTATCCTGAATTACTTTCGGTCCAAGTAGTTTGTTGTCCCCCACCTCCAACCAACATGCTGGGGAACGACAAGGTCTACCGTACAACGCCTCAAATGGAGCCATGCCAATGGTGAACTGGTAGGAGTTGTTGTAAGCAAACTCCACCAGTGGAAGATACTGCTCCCATCCACCCCCGAAATCAATGATGCACATACGCAACATGTCCTCCAACATCTGATTTGTACGCTCGGTTTGCCCATCGGTCTGCGGATGATAAGCCGTACTCAACCGCAATTCCGTGCCCATGGCCTCCTGAAAACTTTCCCAAAACCGTGAAATAAATATCTTGTCTCGGTCAGACACGATATTTAGGGGCACACCGTGAAGTCTCACTATTTCTGCAATAAAAAGCTGGGCATACTGTCCCGTAGTGTAGTCTGTCCTTACGGGTAAAAAATGAGCAACTTTGGTCAACCTGTCCACAATTACCCAAATGGAGTCGTGATCCCTTTGTGATGTAGGTAACCCCGTGATAAAGTCCATGGATATGATCTCTCACATCCACATCGGGACCTCTAATGGCTGTAGAAGTCCTGTCGATCTCTGATGATCCACTTTTACCAGCTGACAAGTGGCGCATTTAGAAACAAACACGGCAATATCTCTCTTCATCCCGCTCCACCAATATTGTCATCTCATGTCCTGGTACATTTTATCCCCACCGGGATGTACCACGAACCGTGAGCCGTGCGACTCTGCCATCACCTCGTGTCGTAATTCCTCCCCTTTCAAAACTACCAGTCTGCCATTGAAGCGTAATCCCCCGTCTGAGCTAACGGTATAGGACTCGGCTCCCTCTGCTAATAATCGAACTATCTGCTCCTGAAAGAACGAGTCATCTGCTTGTGCCTTTACCACTCTCGTGACAATCTGCGGTGTAACAGTCATCACCGACATGAATGATCGGGCCACTGCATCCTGGTGTCCCAACTCCTTCCACTTTGCCTTCCACACCCCTGCCACCTCATCTACTGGCCTACGGCTCAACGCGTCTGCTACCACGTTAGCCTTCCCGGGGTGATATTGGATATCAAACTGATAGTCCTTCATAAACTCAAGCCACCTTCGCTGCCGCATATTCAACTCCTTCTGCGTGAATAGGTACTGTAGGGACTTGTGGTCCGTGAACAATCGGAACTTCTCCCCCAAAAGGTAATGTCTCCAAATCCGAAGGGAAAATACAACTGTCGCCAACTCCAAGTCATGGGTGGGGTAATTCTTCTCGTGAGGATTAAGCTTACGGGAAGCATAAGCTATGGCCCGACTCTCCTGCTGTAATACACTTCCAAGTCCTTACAAGGACGCATCGGTGTAAACTAGATACTCAACTCCCGGTCTCGACAATGCTAACATAGGTGCTGAGGTCAACTTGTCCTTCAACTCATCGAATGCCAACTGACAGGCATCACTCCAGATGAACGACACACCTTTACGAGTCAGATGTGTCAAAGGACCTGCTATCTTTGAAAATCCCCGAATAAACCTCCTGTAGTATCCTGCTAGTCCCAAGAAACTACGGATCTCTGTCGGTGTCATGGGCTGTCCCCACTCCCTCACCGCGGATACCTTCCCCGGATCAATAGATATCCCCCGGTCAGAAATAATGTGCCCTAAAAACTGAATCTCCTTCAGCCAAAACCCGCACTTCTCATACTTTGCATACAGCTCGTTCTGACGTAGCGTCTGTAAAACCTGTCTCAAATTCTCGGCGTGCTCCTCCTCTGTCTGGGAGTAAACTAGAATGTCATCAATGAAGATAATGACGAACTGATCTAGGAACTCTCTGAACACCCTATTCATCAAGTCCATAAACACGGCTGGAGCATTGGTCAAACCAAAAGGCATAACCCGAAACTCGTAGGAACCATATCTCGTTAAGAACGCAGTCTTCGAGACATCCTCTTCCCTGATACGCAACTGATGGTATCCTGATCGCAAATCAATCTTTGAGAAGAATGAAGCTCCTCTCAGCTAGTCGAATAAGTCATCGATTCGGGGAAACAGATACTTATTCCGTATCGTGACCTTATTCAACTCTCGATAATCCACATACAACCTCAACGATCCATCCCTCTTCTTAACGAACAACACAGGGGCACCCCACGGTGAAGTACTCCTCCGGATAAACCCCTATCCCAACAACTGCTCAATTTGATACCGTAACTCTCTCATCTCAGCTGGAGCCATACGGTAAGGTGCGCGGGCAATAGGCCGAGTGCCCGGCATCAAGTCGATCATAAAATCTATCTCTCTACTCGGAGGTAATCCAGGTATATCCTGAAATACATCGGCAAACTCTCGAACAACTGGAATCGAATCAAGTGGTATCACCACTTCCTTAGAGGTATCCTCCTCTATGTAATACAAGTGAGTGGAAGATCCTCCCTCAGTACGAGGCATCGCCACCAAAAACATCTCCTGCCTGGGAATGGCAAAGATAATACTCCTACTGAAACAGTCAATCATGGCTCGGTACGCAACTAGCCAATCCATGTCGATAATGGCATCATACTCGGTCATATCTAATACTAACATATCCACGGGTAAAGTAAACCTCCCGATCTCTATACCCACGCCTCTACACATAAGCGATATCATGGAACCCCTACTCAACGGTGAGTCTACACAAGTAGCGGTGCTCTCTGCGGTGTCTAACAACCCAATGGTGCGTGCAAATCTCATAGCAATAAAACAGTGTGTAGCCCCCGTGTCAAATAAAATACTCCCCATAGTCCCCTGAATAGAGAACATACCCTCAATGGCTGGTGGATCCTGTGGGGCTGCGGCCTGCTGAAGCTGATATACTCTCCCATACTGAAGCTTCCCCTGCTGAACTGGGACCGCTGGGATGGGTGGTAATGCTGCCATCTGTGGTGGCGCCGGGAGGGCGGCGGGAAACATAGGTCTCTGCGGCTCCTGTCGAGCACCCTGCGGCTGGTGCGGGGCCCTGCCCCTATCCGGACAGTCCTGGCATTTATGGCCAGTCTTGCCACAAACGTAGCACTTCCCCGAGAAGTTCCCCCCTCTCTGTCCCTGCTATCCTCGGCCCTGGTAGCCGTTACCATTCCTCCCCTGGCCCTGCTGAAACTTCTGTTGACCATTCTGACCCTGCTGGTTCTGATGGCCGTTCGGACCCTGAAGGCCCTGCCGGAAACCTCCTTGTCCGTGCCTGAAATTCCCCGATCTGAACCTCTTATGATCCCTCTGCTGGGAACCCTGATCACCCTGCCTCTGCCCCTGAACCGAATGTGCCCCACTGGCACCATTTCCCCCAGTCCTGCCCTGATGGCTGGACTCTCCTGACCTCTTGCTTTCAGCCATGTGAAAGCGATGATCCTGGCAGTGTAACAGTGCAGCATTAACCACGTCAGAGTAAGTGGCCAATGATAGGTTCCCCAACAAATGCTGACGGATCCTCCAAGTCAACCCGTCCGTAAACTTCTGGATCTTCTTTTCCTCTGTCGGTATCTCATCCGGAATAATATTCAATAGATTTGTAAATTCGGCCTCATACTCGACCACAGTCTTACCCTCATGTCTAAGGCTCATCAACTTCCTCCTCATTTCCGTGTGAACAGCTGATGGAAAATATTTGCGGTCGAACCGCACCCAAAACTCCTGTATAGTGAGAGTATCTCTCTCCTCCACGGTGGTAATAGACTCCCACCACTGCAATGCAGATCCCGCTAGCTTGAAAGTAGCTAGTATCTGCCTCTGAACATCGGTGCACTCATACATTCTCAAGTGCCACTGAATGTCTTTCCTCCACTGACTCGAAACCACAACATCAGAGCTAGCAGCGAACTCCGGAGGGTGTGCTTTCTGAAAAGCATCACGTACGCGTTTCCAAGCAGACAGGAATGCATGTGTCTGAACTGGCGTGGCTACTGGCACCTGAGGTGGTGCCTGCTGAACCACGACAAGTGCGGCATTTACCGCTTGGTTTACTATGGCTGCAACCTCGACGGCATTCATCGTGCCCTGAACTGGTGCGGGCTGTGGTTCTGGCGTTGCATCCCTGGGAATCCGTTATGCACGTCGTGGAGGCATCTGAAATAAGAATAAAGTCTATAAGTTCACAGTTATAAACTCAAAATAGCTGAAGATCGTAGCATATACAAAAGAATACAACAGTCCTAAAATATAGGGCTCTACATCAAAGAAAGCTCAGCGGAAACCTAATAAGACGTACAGATCCTAAAGGACACTAGAACCTGATGCTCTGATACCACATGTGACACCCCAACAAATTAAATACCGGGTAGCTACTCCTTTATTAAATTAAATCAAAATTCCAAGTTGGCTCAGTTAATAGAATCACTGTCAAAAGCATTTTAATGATTACTAACCACCTAGTATTTAAAAAAGTAAGATGTCAAATTTTAAATTAAATCTGATTATCATGCGAAAAAGAATTATGCAAGAATAACATAGCCATTCACCATAATGAAGAAATGGAATAACCAACGAATAATAATAAGTCCGGAGGAAAACTCCTCACAACAATCCCACAACTGAAATAAATAAAACTGCATCCTGAATTAATTACATGCCAAATGTCTGAAAATCTGAAATATGAAATGTCTCTAATAGGAATGGGCGACATGCCCTACAACTGGTGAAGACTGAATATAGAGTCAAGACAACTGTAACTTCCACAACAGCTACAACTCATCACCTGAATGGAAATCCTATGCATGGTGTCCTTGTGGCTGGGCACCTAAAACGTTTTTACAAAAAAATAGATTTGAAAGCAAACGGGTCAGAGCCCGAAAGTTAAGAGTATTTTAAAATAGCAAGTGTTTTAATAACATTAAAACAATGAATACAAAATACATGTTAGGACGTGCACTCACATGAAATACTCACCTCTCGACTAATTGTGCACTCCTAACGTACCGTACCCATCTAAGTGACATACATATCTAACCAAACCGTAATAAGTTCTACCCCTTACTACTCGATTCTCACTATTCATTCTAGCGTTATCAACTAAATATAGGGCTTTACTTAAACTCAGATTCTCAATTATTAGCAATACAATTCACTACTGGTTATCCCGTTATATCTTCTCAAAACATTACCATAATTACACTCACAATACTAACATGAACGTTCTCATTATTTAAGTGTATATTATTCACGTCATAAATATACAATACAAGCACCCCGAGACTAGCTGCGGTGCACACATACTCTGCTATCCATCCCGGTACATCATGTACATAAGGATCACGCATTCCGAATCTCTCAGGAATCGTACTCAAATAATAGCAAATCACAAAACAATGGAGGCGAACACAGTCACATCACATGGGTCACGCACATACCTACGCTCCCACGATCAGCTGACTTATTAACTTCCCAATAAGTCCTTCTCTGACCTATGTTCTTGAGGTACCAATCTATATCCCCCCGTAGGCACACAAAGATTAGATGGCCCTAAACGAACGCAAACCTCCCGTGATAGCAAGTATGGTAGGTATGTCATACACATCAAATCATATATACTAAGCATGCACACATCTTAGCTATTACCATATTTATTTTAGTAGTATACTTCTCATTCTTATACCCACACGCTTGTCCCCGGTTTATACGTCACCCATTATCCTCACGTCATAATTAGTACTCATGTTCTAACCCATAAATATCATTTGGTTCAAACTGCACTTCTATATTTTACTCCCCAATATATCCCAAATGTCCCAACTATGTCAATTAGTCATCAAGGAAATGTAAACTCTACAATTAAATAAGGTTACGGAACACACGAAATCAAATCAGGCCAAAAAGGCCAAACTGTCAGCTCGTTAGAAGTCTCGTTCGAACGAGGCTGGTTCGAACGAGAGTTCGTTTGAACGAAGTGGGCATCCAAAGAGGGTTCGTTCGAATGAAAGGCATCGAATGAACTTCCCCCTCGTTAGAAGGCAAATTGTCACCTCGTTAGAAGCTCTTTCGAATGAGATCGTTCGAACGACCTGGGCAGGTCTTCTAACGAGATGCCAGTTTCGAGCCCATAATTTCCTATCTCGTTTTTCACCAATTTCCTCTCCTCAAAACTCCTCTAAAAATTATTCCAACAACATTTTAAGGTTCCTCAACATTCCTAAACATTCCTAGGTCATAATCTAGCACATTCATGGGATCAAATCTTCATATACAACACCCAATTATTAAATCTCCCAAAGTTTCCCCCAAACCTTATGAGTATGAACCCTAGAATTTAAAGTCATCAATTTTCCATAATTAAATTCCGTTTTTACATCATGAAAAGTTGTATTTCTTTTAGCACAATCACCCAATAACATTCTACATGCAATCCCTACATCATAACTTGAATTTCTATCTCCAATTTCATGGGTTTTTGTCATTATCCCAAAACAATGCAATTTTTACAAATTTCTACGCATGGAAGAAGCATTCGAAGTAAATAACATAATTAAACCACTTGCCTTATGTTCTTCAGATTTGTTGTTGGTTGAAGATGGTTGAATTCCTCTCTCTCTCTCTCTGCAGAATTCTCCTCTCTCTCTCTCTCTCTACAAGTTCTTCTCAAAATGACAATGGAGGTGGGGGTTGGTTTTTGGCAAGTTTAAGGTTTCTAAACTTCTCCCGTAGCCCACTACCTAGATTGGGGTTGGAAATGGTTTAGTGGGTTAAGACTAAGTCAGATTTTTAACTCTAATTTTCGTGGGTTTTAATTCTCAAAATTCCAAAATTACCAAAATACCTTTCTAAGTTGCCGGTATGGCCTAAAAATGCCCTGGGACCCAAACTAAACTCCCGGCTAGTGTTTTCTGACTATCTCGACCCTTCCGGACGCGTTGGCGCACTCAAAATGACCATACGGTTAATAATAAATAAAATTCACTTTTTAATTTAAATAATTACTTTCCTGACGCGACTGTCACACGCGTCTCAACAAAATTTCCCAAATTGCCGTATTTCAATCTCACGACACATTCCATAATTTCAATATTCATATAACGTCATATGTACACATTATATTAAAATAACAACTCACATCTCGCTAGTATTTTATCCGGATTAATTCCCAATTAATTCACATTTAATTTAATTAATCCCATAAATAAATATCACAAAAATACGGGGTATTATAACGTATATAAATAAAGTTTTAAATTCAGAGCCGATAAAATATTAATAAATATTTTAATTATGATTCAAGTAAAATATGACTAATGTGGCTAATAATTAGTATATGTCTTATTTTTCTATTATTGATTAGGAGGAGGATGGATTATGAGTGCTAAGAGTCTAAATGAGTGCGCGATACTGATTGAACCAAATTCACAAATTTCCAACTTAATCTTATTTAATCGGTATCAATTTTTAATCCAATTTTATTCAGCCCTAAAACATGCAACTACATGTAGAAATATCAAAGCAACATAAATGATTGCTGACACACAGATTTCAGAGAAAAAAACCTTTCAGGTAAAACCTTTTATTTCACTATAATACTTACAATGATTATAATGAAATCTGCAATGGGTTAACCTCAGAAAACCCACATTGGCTGCAACCTAAATAAGTAATGGAATTCCGTAGCAACTCCACAGAATCGCAGTTCAGTCAGCCCAGGAACACCCACGAGTACTCCCTATTGACGAGTTGTCCGTCAGCCCAGTACCTCCCCCAAGTGTCACTTAATCAGTAGTAGAGATCTTATCTATAAGAGAAACTTCACAAAGTTGTATCTTGGGTTCCAAAATAATTCACATAAAGATTGGGACGTTTTGTGAATTAAAAATAAAAAGGATTAAACCCTAAAACTCTCAAAAGTGAGAAGACAAACGTATCTGCCAAAGCAGTTTTCGTAAACTAAAATTCTCAGGTCTTCTGAAGAAAAACGAAGTTGTTAAATAAGTTATTTATAAAATTGTTAAGGCGGCATTCAGCTCGAACGAAATAGACATGTCACTCGAATGGAGACACATGTCGCTCGAACTAGCTTCGCGCGACATACGGATGTCGCTCGAATGAGATCCTCTGTCGATCAAACGAAATTAAATAAAAAATAAAATTTAATTTCGTCTTTAAAAATCTGCCTCAGCACTTAGAATATATTTTTGACAAAAAACTCCGCTCCAACACTTAGAAAATATTTTAGAAAATTTATCCCAATACTTTATGTGAAATTCTAAGCTACTTTAAATACAACCTTACCAAAATATTCTCGCGGAGGCTTGAATGTTGAAGAACTTTGATATTCGAATCCGTCTTGACGTATCTTCCACTTGAACTTTTTCTTCGACAGCTTTGTAACGGTATATGACATACTCAGTACAACGTACGGACTATATAAAATACGTCCTTACAAATCTCTCACTATGTCTATGATGGTACAAAATAAAAATATCTGAATTATCAAATCAAAATGCCTACCCTCCCATGATCCCAAAACTGAAAAGGTATAAAAAATGTAAATCTAAGACTTTCTTAAAAAAATCTTCCACATCAAATCTTCAAATCTTTATACTTTTCTCACCGGGGTGTGCAAAATAATGATCTTCAATTTTTGTATCGACACACATGAGGCAAATCAAATACCTTTGTAACGCATCGATTTGAAATGATATAAGAATAAATCAATCATAAATAATCAAATCTGCCCCGTAATGCAAAAACTCCCCTATAATTCGTTCTCCCCATCTTTATTTGACCAAATAAATAAGAAAATGAATAAACAAAAACATGGAGTGTCACCATAAAAATGCATAGCAAACATGAATTAAACTACGCTCATGCAAAGGAGTAACCCAAAAGCTTCCACAAACTATTTTTGATTTTTCAATTTTTCGAACACAAATGCAAAAAAATAATTTTACAAAAATTAGACACCATAAATTTACACTAAGACAACCAAATCATGGAAACGGAATTAATGGATGTGAACATATTCGATAGGTAAATCAAAGAAATCAAACATAACATATGTGCTCGATGAATATGTGTAATCCTAACAAATGAATCTCAAAATCATTCTTAGGTGTTAAAAGTATTGAATTTAAATGACATCGACTTAATCCATCAAAACATTAATCTCAAGAATGATTACCACACCAATAATGTCTAAAATTATGTAATGCTTTTTCATGACGTTGTCAGGACATGCAAAACCGTTGAATTATTTTCCATCCAAACTCCATAAAAAATAAAAATGCATTTATTTTTTCTTTTGAGGTGGCCCATTTTTGGCATATATATCTTTTTATTGCCTTTTAATTTTTTTCGGTTTCTTTTCAAACGATGGATTTCACGACGAGCTAATTTTGTACTCTTGCAGCCTTTTCTCGTGCACTCATGATTTTTAAATTACACAAATTCCTCATGGGTAACGGTTCTTATATGCACTACTTTCATTGTCAAGTTTTATTGCATATGGTTCGTTTTAAAGACAGAATTGAGATGACAACACCCTGACCAATATGTGATAGACAAGTAAAATAATCATACAAATTCGTGCAAATGTGAATTCAAGGAACTCTTGAGTCAAACATGTAGGTAGTAACAAAAAATCGCATCTCAATGACTCCAAACATTGTAAATCACAAAAATGAAATGGTAACGCATATCAAAACACTATCAAATAGTCACATGGATATGGAATAGAACTATAATTATCCATGTCTTTGGGGAGACATCATGGCACCCTTATGTATCGTATCTTGCCCTTAACTTTGGAAAAAATCATTCTTAGGTGGTTTAAGAAACTAACCCTTAAGCCAATATATTCTTTTAGGTAACTAGTCGAGTAGTTCACAACTCACTTCATTACCAAGATTAAGGCCACGAAAGAAGTCGGTTCCTTAATCTTCGTCAAATGGAAGAAAGGAGTATGAAAAACATTATTGGGAACTATTCAATGTGTTTGATAATTGCAATGAACAATTAGAAAATTTGTCCATCAAAATTTCCCTTTTTAGGTCGAATGATCCCTATCAGCCCCTCATTAAGATGCCTACTATAACTATGGACGGACTCATGGCTCACATCGTGAAATATGCTAATGTCGAGGATGGGCTCGTCAATACTGATGTTCTAACTTAGCATTCTAATGAGAAGTCCAACAAGAATGATTCAAATAAGAGATCTAAGGTAGGGAATGAGATTAATTATTCTAAGAAGGGGGTAAAGGTTGTTGTCTTTAAAGGAATACCCAAGATGTAGGTCAACAAGAGTGTTTACCAATTAGTGGAAACTTTCTTCAAGGAGTAAATCTAGAAGATCCTACCTCAGATAAAGGATAAAATATTTTTTTAATAAACTTCCTATGATGTATAGGTACCTGAATGATAGAGAACCCAACCTTAGTTGTACCTACCATAAGGACCATGACCATAGAATAAATAACTACAACATGTTTTAGTGACATCTTAAGAAACTTGTCCAGGTCAGGCGTCTTAAGGAACATATTGGTATTGAGAAGATGAAGTCCTCACCATGAGTTAATGTCATACACCAGAAGGACGAAGACATTTCTCACAATCAGGGATGATTGTAGATATATATGGATATATTAACCCATCTTAGTGCATTGGGAAAAATCTAAAGGAAGGGTAAGGATTACTACTAGCATGCATGAAGATTTTCAGGAGGAGGGGTTAAAGCCCATCCTCACTAACACAGGAGCATAAGTAAATGATATTATTCAAGCAATGAGATTGATCTACTTGGCATCAACTTACCTAATAAATATGATTTGGTTCTTACTCGTCAGGTGGCAAACCTTAATGTGAAAAGAGTATTAGTCGATCAACAAGTTTATTCATAGAGTTTGTATATTAATATGGTGCTCAAGGTTGGATATAATATGAAGGATTTGAATACGAAGGTTATTTCACTAATCATTTTTCAACGAAGGTGTGGAGAATCTATTGGGAAATATTAAGTTTCCATTTAAGGTTGGCCCCATTAATCGTTAAATTGAATTATATGTGATCCAATAAAATTCATTATATAATGCCATCTTAGGCAGATGGTGGCTCCATATTATGTGAGCAGTACCATCTTTAGTCCACCATAGAGTTTATGAGCGACTAAGTGATTGTCGAAGTTAGAGGATATCAAGTAGAGGCACGTAGGTGTTTTGTCACCACCATCAAAGAAAAGTAGCCTCCACCCAAGAAAAGTTCAGATAATGATGATTCATACTGAGATCAACTTATACAACAACCAAAGGATCCCAGCTAGGGGTAAGGGAGACTAGAATAGCCATAGTCGATTGAGTAATTGTAAGACCCGTATACAACAAACACGCTCGAATTCACTATTTCAACATACGTATTTGAAGAACAAGTAATTCTACCTTAATATATAAGCAATATAAGAAATAACTTTGGATTATCACTAATATAAGCCTTACAAAAATACAAATTTCAAAGTTATCCTTATGTTTTCATAATTATAAAACACCCCCTAAAGTTTTTAATGGACTTTTTAGCTATCTATATAACAAATATATTTCACTATTTCTCTACAAACACCTTCCTTATTATCTGAAATTTAAAATCATCTCCTCTCAATACCTTCCTAACTTTTAAAATTTACACAAAGGCCTCAAAAAATTAAAAAAAAAGAATAACACCTTAAACATAGCCAAAACCTCATAAGGACATAAACTAAACTTTCCATTATCTTCCTCATCAGTAAGGCTGATGAGAATGGAAATTAACTTCCATGGAATCCAATGAAAATCCAAAGAAAACCTATACCCTTTTACACCCTAAACTTCCCTCATGCTTTTCTCCCATTAGACTAGCCTATTTATACCCCATTTTTGACCAATAAACTCACCTTCACGTCCCCTATATAAAGCCTCTATATGCAAAGAGAAAACAGTATAAATAATTGCTAAAAACCAATGCTTAAAATTGGCATTTTTGGGTATTCTATCATTTTGTGCTTAGATCTTAATTCCTTCACTTTAGTTATGTTTCTACTGCGGAATAGGATTCAATTAAGCTTTTACATGTAATATTTTACATAGGAATAATAAGTTAAAAGAAAAAATCAGAAAATCGCCAGGGATACTTGGGCTTCAACTATGGATTATGAGTTCCTGACTTTAAACCATTTTTAAAGTGGGGATTATTATCCTTAGACTTATAGGATCTCAACCCTATAGTGTTATTTCATTTTTTCATCCATAGATTTTTCAACTTCGATAATTAAAACTTCAAAATCAAAATTCCCATTGTACATAATGAACTAAATCGTCAAACCAAAACCATTTTGTTCACAATTCACACAGAAACAAAGCCCCAATACTACCATGCTTCGAATTTCACTACAAATCCATGAATATAAAACTAAAACTTTAAAAAATATACAGTTCCTGGAAGAAGGCTCTACAGTCTAGCTCAAATCTTAAAGGTTATATATTTGGAATCCTTGTGAAATATTAGAAAGAATGTCTTTTGAATCAACTCAAATGTGTTCCAGAGAGGATTTAATCCCAGGTCAAAGTTTTCAAACCCTAAAGGAGAAATTTGAGAGTTTGAAGATGTTTGTTACACACGTGCGTGAGTGAAGTCAAATTCAGCGCATGATAGCTTTGACTTAGGTCGTGAGTGCGCGCGACCAATCAGAAAATTCTGAAAAACTTTCCAAAAGATTATTTTTTTTCTAGTCAAAATGGTTTATTACAACATCCTATTTGGATATCCAAAACTAAAATTCGACATACACCCTAAATTATGAATTAAACTTTAATTTTATGTTCTACATAAACCCCTGAAGTTTTTGAACTTTTGTATTCTTTCCCCAAACTTTTCTTTATAACCTTTTGACATTATTAGAAACAAAATAGTCTCTTAACAACTATCTTAAAAAGTTAAGGAATTTAAGTAATAGAACTTTAACTTTATTCTCAATTTGAACCCGATACTTATTTTTAACGCAACTTTATAGGTTTATAGCACTTTCAAATTAAGTTGCAAACTTTATACTAACAACAAATATATTTTTCCTTTAACAGGCGTACACAGATTACCACCTTAACCATTAACAACTCTTCGAAACATTCAAAAACCCAAGCAGGTGATTTCTTATTCAATATTAAATTCACGCAATGCTTTTGAATTACGCCTGTTGTTGATATCACTTTGTGATAGACCTAGTATATCATATTCTCATTGTGGAACTTATTCTAGTAGTTCAAACTATTTACGCATAATTGATTCACATTTTGAAATGACTCTGCAATCATACTAATTTATATGGTGTGAATTTTATCCGGTTCTACTATAACATACATTATGACCAGGGGATAATCTTTCGTTATTCCGAATACTTTATTATTTGTCCTGTAGGACTCAGATAATTGAGGGCCTGGTTATTACTACCATATGGAATGTCTATAATTGACTTAACATGGTTACTTGTATCTCCAGTATTTGGATTGATTGTCTCCAAGTAATTTGGATTGACGTTGTCGTATGTATTTGTTATTGCCCTAAAGCCTCTAAAGAGATAATTATGGGTTATTTGTTTATAAATCATTCCTATTCATTACCAATTCTAACTCGATATTTTGAAAAAACATGTTGTCATATCGTAGCATTGAATCTCTTTCTTCTTGAATTTTCCTATACCGACTCATTCAGAAATTATGTTTTGAACTATATAGAATGAGAATTATCTACTTGGCAGTTTTTGCTTATGTTTTTTAAATTCCTAATGGACCAAAGAAATAGAGAAGACAACATCACCCCGACCCCGCACTATTCTAATGCATCGCCTCGTGTTACTCGACGAATTATATATGCTTAAAAAATCAGTCGCAGTAATGAAGACCCCCTCATAATTTCTTATGTTACTACCTATAAATGAATGTAATTAGTATAGTACCTAGACATATGTCGTACTCCTTTTGATTTTCTTTTAGTTTATTTTCTTTTATAGAGTGTGTAATAAAAGTTCGTGCGTTTATTTAGGAGGAATGTAATAAATAATGTACCTATATACTTTACTTTACATTAAGACAACACTGCCCCTATATTAAAATGATGTTTCACTTTCGCTATTTAAACTTATTTTTCACGTACACTTATAAACCCAACCCCTAGATCACTCCTGATGATTTTGGGATGTGACAACATGGTATCAAATCTTTATTATTTAAGAATACAGGTTTTTACTCCTATGCGGGACACATTTAAGTATCTAGTTATTTTATATTTTTTGTAACTTCTTTATATTACATTCGATACTAATTGTCTATCTTGCAGCCATGAATGTATGAGACAATATCTACTTGAATAGTGATGGTGTTACCCCAAAGCAGTTTAGTCAAACGATCCGAGAAGAGGGATATAGTAAGTTATGTAAAGCCATTAGGGAAATCGATCGGGATTAGTGAATCGCCACCCTAAACATCAAGCATAATATATTGATGTGTTGATTGTTAGAAGAGGAACAAGCAATGAAACAATATCAAAGACTTTCTGAAGATGAAGAATGCCTGCAAACTACAATTTATCTGGCATAGGAAGTCACGCCGAATCACTCCACCGATATCTCCCAAGGATTATGATCCAGATTTACCATATCTAGACTGTAAGTTCAGGAGGTTATGAAGAAGAAGGGGATGAGGGGAAACTCATAGATATCTAAAGGACCTATGACTACTGTGAAATAAATAAATCTGCGTGTGAGAGTAATGTATGAATAGACTGTTACCTTACTACTATAGTTGGACTAGGAACTAATCTAATCATAACTTAGACTGAGTGTGTATTTTAAAATTTCCTGATAATAGAGTTGAAGGATATTAGAAGATAACTTATTATGTTTTATGAATTATTTACAAATTATGTTATGCTTTAATTATTGTTTACTTCTATAGGATGATGAATACTCAAATGTTTACACAACACCACGATCTGAATATACATCAACTATTCCATCTACGACTATGGATAATATAAACAGGTTTTAACAAGAACTCATGAGATTAACGCGAGCATGCCAGAATCCTACACCCTAAAAAGAGATATTAACAGAGGTTTGGCGCATGAATGCTCTAAAAGAATTTTTGCGACAACGACCACTAGATTTTTATGGGAAACCTGGAGCATCAGAAGTTGAACGTTGGTTCAGACAAGCTCTAAAAGTTTTAAACAAAGCAGTAACAGTACCCAAATTTTGAGTTGATCTATCTACTTATTTATTTGAATGTGAGGCGGATCATTGGTGGGAAGTAATAATATGTACATAGAAACCGAACACGTGGCCACAATTTGAGGAAATATTTTTCAAAAAGTATTCTTCTGAAGCACTATGCGATCAACTGGCAGTGGAATTTTTAGGACTCCGATAAAATAATATGATAGTAGCACAATACGAGGCTCGATTTATAGAACTTTCCTATCATGCTCCGGAATATGTCGACACTGATATTAAGAAATGCAAACATTTTGAACGAGCACTCAAATCCAGTATTAAAACTTCTCTTGTTCCCTTACAAGTTCGTGAGTTTGGGAAAACTATTGATATAGCTAACCTTATCAAGAAAAATCCATCTCTTAGTGGAACATTGTAACACCTCATAATTTCTGGGCTATTGTTTTTAATTAATTAATTCGATAATTAGTAATTCACTTGTGTCGTAAATTAATGAGAATTAATTAATGAGAATATTTAAAAGTGAATATATTTAAATAAGTTAACGGGTGAGAGTTAATTTTAGAGAATTATTCCGGATGGTAATTTTGAGCACATAGATGAGTCCGTTAGGGTCAAAATAGTCCGAAATGAGTGGTAATATGCACACATTGGATGTCGGGGCCTAATTAGACATGTTTGAGCTCCATATAGAAAGTATGGGCCCTTTTCATAAGGCCCATAGGCCCAAAAACGTGAATAGGGTCTTTAACGCCAAATGGGTAAGGAGTAGGCAAAATTAAATAACATTAGAAGACTAAAGATGGGAAACACTAAGGGATAGCCAAAGAGAAGAGGAACTTGGGGATCTTGGAGAGATGGCTTCAACTCCAATTTAACACCTTCACTCAAGCCCTAGATCTTCATTGTTGAGGAAAGTGGTTTAAATTATGATTATTAAATTGCATCTACATTTTCATATTAAAAGATGTGGAATCCAATTGAATTCTAGGGTTTGTTATTGAGTAAATTGGGGATTTCCTTTTCATGAGAGTTATAAATTTGTAGGGGTTTTGAGAATTTATGAAATTGTTCGGGCTAGATTTATGATAACAAAAGAATGGATTTAGGATAAATCTTGAAAAGTTTTGTTGAAGAAATCTATATAAAATTGAGGTATTTACTGCTCTAATGGTGATTCTATTCGCCCTATAGAAAATCGTGTTTTCTAGATTTTGTTCTCTCATACATTTTCTCCAAAAAGGGCTCAAAAATGCCCCAAAATGGCATTTTAAAAATTTGGGCAGATTCGTGGGGCAAATTTTAAGAAATATTTTTTTAGTTGTTATTCCATTGGAGATTGCCTAGATTAATAGGTGTGACTAATTACCATTGGATTAGTTAAATTAGAGAGATTAAGGTTTATGATTGGGTCATTGAAACCTTGTTAATTAAGTGGGAGAAACTTAATTGCATGAAATTGATCACTGAATTGGGAATATTGAATTTCGGGCTGAGAGATAGAAAGTTCGTGAATACTTGAAAGAGGTTACGCCAAGATAATGGGAATTAATGTATAATTAATTAAAATGAAGTCAGACCATAGACTTTATTATTTTAGGCTTGGGAATGCGCATAATACTCCGATAGCCTAGATTTCTATCTATATGTCGATGTGTAGTACATACATGTATATATATATATATATATATATATATATATATATATATATATATTTGTGTGAATAATATATATAGTAAAGCCATACCAATATTAATGCTATCATAAGAGGTTGCGCGATGTGGGTGAATCCCCTAGCTTGAGGAGCAGGGCGAGTATAGATCATAAGCCATAACGTTTGTGACTTAGAGGGGTGGGACCATTATGGTATGGAGCGAACACTTTCGGCGGGAACTATGGACGCCTCCTATGCGTTTGGTGATAGAATTTTATATCCGACATGTGTGTGAATGTTGAGATATAGTTATATGTATATATAGTGCAAAATTATACATGGGAATATACATGGTGTGAAATGTATAAATGATATAACTTGTGAAACGGTTATATGGAATTAAATGAGAAATAACTTAAATAAGTTAGTATGAATGTTGAGTTATGGATACGTATATATAGTGAAGAATTATATACAAATATGTATACATGGTGTGAAATGTATAAATAATATAACTTGTGAAATGGTTATATGGTATCAAGTTGGATATGGAAAAATAAGTTGGTTTGAAATATAACTTATAACTCGTATACATGATGTGAATGGTGTAAAGGATATAACTTGTGAGAATGTTATATGGCATTAAATAGGAATTGATTTGAATAAGCTAATGTGGCTAATAAACCACAAAATATATACGATACTCACTCAAGTTGGGATAGTGGGAAATAGTGAGATTAATGAGACAAGGCTAGTTATGGAGGGTTAGCTAGAGGGGGCGTTTATAGTTTTGTTAGGCATGCACATTAGTTGAGGGGTGAGGTAAACTCAAGGGAGTTCGCAACACTAATTTAAACATGGAGAGCTTTTGCATATTTACTTCTTGCATTTAAATTCACTTGATAAATATTTTTTAATGTTTTGGGTTCTAACCCTTGCTATAAAATAGGGGACTGGATCATCAAAGTCCACACATGTCGATGATGAATCAGCGAGGTCCACATCCTCATCCTCCACCACCTCCTCCTCCACCACCTCCTCCTCCACCACCTTCTCCTTCCCTTTCCCCTTATGGTTTCCACCCAATGAACGCTTCATGAATGAGAACATATCTTGGATCGTCGCCTCCAAATGGGACAACTTCGCATCATGTGAGTCCACCATTCGAGCCAACCCGGTGTCATCCACACTACAAAAATCAAATCAATTAAAAGCATTAAAAATGGATTGATAGAGTACAAATTGAAATATTTATTAGAAATTGAAAAATTATTTCAAATTCGAGTTACCATAAAAAATGGATTGATATTCGGTAGGAGTAGCCAATCATCCACACTACTATTTAGACGCTTTGGCGCATGTAGGACAATTGACCACGGATCGTTGTTTATATATTTCGAGTAAAACACTTGGTTAACCTTTTGAAATGCACAAACAAACGGCTCATCGCTCACGTGGTCGTTGCTCTTCAACTTGGACTAGTCAACCATGATCAAATTGGTGACATGATCAACTTTACAAGCATTTTTGTCCTCAACTCTTACCCAGTCATAGTAAAATACAACCTCTTTGAAGCTAATATAATCCAGTTCAAATATATTTCGAATTACACCATAGTAAGTCATTTCAGCTTCAACGAGGTTTTTATCTTTTGCGCTCGCTTGAAAGAAAGTAAGAGCCTTGTATGAAATGCCTGAGTTCTATACATTTGTACTTTCCTCATACACTTTTGTGCCGAATACGTAACCGTTCAATCAATACTTTTTGTACTCCTGTGCCACGAACAAGGGTCCAGTGGCTAGACGAGCATGCCTTGATATCGAATCACCCGTCTTTAAGACCTGAGAATATAGGTAAATTAATTAGATTAGTTGTAAAGTTTGAGTGTAATGTAATGTTATATAACTGCCATTTTCATTATAATTACCTCTTGTGATAACCACAACCTAAATTCGCTGTCTGATTTTACCATTGCTTTTCGTTTTTTATTGTTCTCATAGGCTTCATATTTTCTGCATATTACAAAATTAATCTTGTATAAAATAATATAAAATATTCTAAAATAATGTTAAACATTAAAATAATTTAAACAATTTTTTTTCATTCTTCGACGTCTTCATGTATGTCAAATAGATAACGAGCTACTTATTCATGTTGCAAACTCGTTAGTTTCACTCATTTTCCCATCACATGACCACCATCATCGACGAACTCATTGGTGTCATCAACTCTGGTTGAGTCAGGCATATATTCCCAGTATATATTGATGACTCCACGGTGATGTATTCCTCTGCAATTGATCCTCCAATGTATTTTCATCAATCTTTCAAACGGATACATCCACCAATATCAATCTTTCAAATGGGTCTCCTTAAATTTTAAACTTTGGTAGTCATCGTCAAGGTTTATCGTGATATCTTCACAAGAACTTGAACCTTGTACATCATCAGTAACCTCATTCTCCTCGGCTTCATAAACTACGTACGCATCATCAACTAAATTATCTAACATATTATGATCTACGTCGTCCCCTTCTACATCTATCCTACTAGTTGAAGGTTGTTGTGAAGGTTTTTTGGGGACAAAAGGAACTTTAAATTGACCATGAAAAATCTAAAATCGATAAATATCTTGCATACCCCATCTTAACAAATGTAGTTCAACTGTTTCCCACTCAAACGTCTTACCATTCTTACACCTAACACACGGACACGGAAACTCTTCATCATTATGACAACTCTTTGCGTATTTCACAAAGTCATTAGCATCTCTGTGAAACACATCCCCTATTCTATTTGTCTCACCAATCCACTCTTTTTATTTCAGATAGCCCATCACAGTTACCACAACTAATCACCTATTAAAGGTAAGAAGCGTATATTCATGGATTAGTATAAACAAAACTTAGATTTATAGTATGTTTCATTTAATTATGTCTTATTTATATTCGATTTTTAAATTTCAAATTCAAATTCAATTTATAATAAAAATTCCTATTTCCTCCATCTCCTCTAAAGAATGAGTGATCCTATCTCATTCAAGATCGCATATTTCTGTTATATACTTAACAGCTCATGCACATTGTTACGATTTGAGAAAAATTCGACAGTATATCCCCGTAGTCCTCCAAGTTCACGACGTAGATTAGCAAGTGTGAGTGCTATTTCAATTGATCAATTGAAATAACAATCACACTTGCCAATCTAGTATGTACCCAGAGAACATTAGGATACGACTGCAGAACTTTCTCCAAAAGTAACAACTTTAAGCCACTAAGAATATTATTATATAGAAATTATGCAGTTCCAAACTGTCCAAATGGAACAATTCGAGAGATCTCATTGTAGGGGTAATGACTCTCGAACGGGTCTAAGGGCTATTTAATACATACACATAAGAACTAGAAGGCTAGTGTCTATGCGCACTATATGTAATTTCAAGTATGTTTCATTTAATTATCATACTATATATATATTGTTCGTTATACAAAGTATTTTTCAAAAAAAGTTGAAAAATCCCACCCCCATATGGACAATAATCCAGTGGTCTTGCCACTTTTAAAATTAACCAACCCAACATCGATCCACTATAATCCAACCGCAATGGCAACAACAAATGTGTATCCCGTACTCCTTCTAATTCATCTACTCAATTAATTCTTTTCATCAATTAAACTAACAATTAAAGTATACAATTATTAATTTACTAATTTACAATGAGGAGAAATCCTACTTGCATATGAAAGGGGCACTAATGATTAATTTACAAAAAAAATTAACAACCAATCAATATTAAATCAATCAATTCTTTTACAAGGGGCACTACAATATGAGAGGCAATATCTAATAAACCAATAAAAATTTAATTAAAAAAACATACACATGCATATCTACACACACACACAACCCCACACCCCCTGCCCACCCCCAGCCCTGCCCCCTCCCTCCCACTGCCGCTGCCCACCAAGCATGCACACACACACACACACACACACACACACACATACATACACATACGCATATATACACACATAAACACACACACACACACACATATATACACACGGACACACGCACATACACCCCCTCCCCCACACGCATATATACACCACACGCACACACACACATGCATATTTACACACACATATATACATACACATATACATAAATAGAGAGGAAATAGAGAGAGAAAACGTACCAAAGTTGTAGAGGGAGAGAGAGAGTGCAGTCACTAGAGAGAGACAGAGAAATGGAGGGAATTAGAATCGATGGGAAAAAAGAAGAGGGAGGTTTTTTTACTGACAGAATTGTCACGGATATGTCATGTTCATTGACCGTGACAACTTTATAGGATTATCACGGTCAATGACCATGACAAAAAATGCGTGTTTTTTTATCACGATCAATGACCGTGATAAGGCTGACTAGTTGAAGGGAGCCAATTTGACCATTTTGGTGTAGTGTATTTTATTGAATAGGGTGTCACAAACATCTAGTTGTTATACTTCTTTTCCCTGGAATAATTCTAATAATCATGCACCAAATCTTTCTATAAGAAATTGCCCTAATTTTAAGAATGAAGGATGATCATTTAGTCAAATTCAACACCTAAATGGTGGTTCTACCATTCGTTTCTATGAATGTAATGCTCTAAGTCACATTAGATCACAGTGTCCTATGTTTCGTAAACTCAATCTCTGACCCGTTACAAATACCGATAGAAACCTTGAACCATGATGAAATATGGAAATACCTTCAACTATACTAACAAAATATGCTCCAAAAACTCCTCGAGGAAATTCTAATAATCATGGATCTATGTCGAACACTACTACTCAGGGATGATCTTTTGTATTGTTAATGAAAATAGACAGCCACGACGTTGTCGAAGGTACTTTTTTTCTTAGTAACCTTATGGATCATGTATTGATTGACTCAGGGTCATCTCATTCCTTTATTAGTTCAAAATTTATTAGTTTAAGAGATCTTATTCCTATTACTTTGGATCATCCGATTGCCATAAGTAGGCCCATAAGTACCATTGCCAGAACACGACTGATTTGTAGAAATTGTGAGTTAGGACTCGATGTGGGAACAATTATCATTGATAAAGTAGTCTTAGATATAGTACGATTCGATATAATTATTGTGATAAATTCCTTATCTACCAATAATGTATATATTGATTGCACATTAAGAAAAGTAATTTTTCCAAATACTACAACCCAAAGTAGACAATTTTAGGGACAACGTTCTAGGACTTTCTTAGATATATCCTCTTATGATTTAAATATTCTTGATGATTATGATGATGTATTTCCTAAAGACTTACCTAGAATTTGTAAAACCCCGTAATTTTTAATGATTGTTATATGGGGATTAATTAAATTAAAATAGGAAATTAATATGGATTAAAATAAATACTAATTAGCGCGATGTGGATTGATATTTTTTTGTATGAATCATATTGAGTATTACTTTGTGAATAAGTAATAAAGTAGTGAGAATGCATTATGATTCTCGTGAGTGAGAAATACGACAGTTATGATAATTTAGTCGGGACGCGTGTGACAGTCGTGTCGGGACATAAATTTATGAAACAGAATGATATTTATTTATGGGTCATCCAAATGGTCATTTTGAGTATGCCAGTGTGTACGGAAGCACTGAGATAGTCAGAAAAGGGTACTCGGTTGTTTGGATTAGGTTCCGTTGCATTTTTTGCTAAATCGGCACCTCGAAAGGGCATTTTGGTCTTTTGGCTTTTTAGAGTAAAGGGACCTATGAGTTTAATAGGTTTATATCAGAATTTGGGATGAGGATGTTGGAGTTAGCAGTTACAAACACAGAGAGAGGCCGTTAGAGGAGGAAGGTGAAGGATTCCAAGGCTTCTCACACTGCTTTTGCACCTCCACCACCACCGGAGTTTAGTTCGGAAGGAGAAGAAGGCAACTTCGCCACTTTTTAGCACAAATTAGACCAAGAAACTCTAGGAAAGTGTTTATCTTGCATGTTTCTAAAAGGTTATAATATCCATTTAGTGTAGGGTTTTATATTTGATGATAAATTGGTGTTCTTGGGATTTTTGAGAATTAAACACATGAATCTTGGTTAGGATTTGCATGTAGATTAAACCCCAATATGAATAGAAAACAAAATTAGATTATATGCAATGATAATAATGGAATCAATCTAGATTTTGGATTGAAAGAGATGAAGACCAATGAAAACTAGGGTTTTAAAGATTTTAGAAGAAAAATCAGTTCTTGGATTGAATTCGTGATAATTTAACAATAAACTACGTTGAAAATCATTCCTACGAACTTATATTATGTTAAGAAATGTTGGTTTGAAATTTGGTTAAGTTTCATGAAGAATTGAGAAAGTTGTAATGGTGGAAAAACCATAGAACGTAAGGAAGAAGAGAACTGATGGTTTTCGAATCGATTCAAAAAGCGAATCGATTCGGCCATTGGGCGAATTGATTCGATTTCCCAAATTTTGACAATTTCCCCCTTTTAAGCCTAGAGCTTGTGAATAATGATCGGTTGGACTTTTAAGGTAAGTTTAGAATATAGTGATATATATTTTTATTCCCAGTAGGCTAATGGTAGGGTTAGGACTTAGTCACAAATGAGAAGAATTAAGACTAAGATTAATTGGGCATAATTTGCAATGTAAGGGAATTCAAGAGAATGAGAACGAATCACAAAGAGAATGCTTGATCCTATGATAAAGACCAGTAGGGTATGAGGGTATAGCTACTAAAATAACTTAAGGGGTAACTAGGGCTCTTCGGGTAGAGGTTAATACTCAGGAAAATATGATAGAGAGTTATAGATCGTAAATTGAGAAGTACGGTAAGTGTTCAAGAGATGTAAATGTATACTATATATGAAGGATAATTATAGGTTGAGTGTATACCTATACGGATTATATTATTGGTTGAATGTATACCTATGCGGATTATATTATAGGTAAAGTGTATAACTAAATAGATTATATTTATAGGTTGTGTGTATACCTATACAAAATATATTTATAGGTTGTACGTATGCCTATATGCGACATATGGATAGGTTGTGTGTATGCCTATTATTTTCTTTCTTTTATGTGAACATACCTGCCTGCTATCACGAGAGGTTCCCCGTCGTGCATAGTCTTATCCCGATCAGCCCATTGGGGAGATTTTAGACTCGTGCCTCGAACATAGAACTTAGGGTTGAGCAGTAATTGTGTGTGTGATAGTGTGACCACTCAATTGGGAGCCCAAATGCCTAGAATTATGTTCGCCTCCATTGTATAGTGTTTCATTTATGGTTTGATGAGACATTCTGAACCGATAGTCCTTGATTGAGTACGTGAGGTACATGGACTTAATATCAAGGTATGCAAGTATGAATCGCGGTGGCCAGTCCAGGAGATGCTATATATATATGATCAGAAAGTCTCCTGTAAGGACTCCTTATGGTGCAGACCTCGGTACATACTATTTTTTTAAAATAGTAAAAAAATGAATTTTTTGATGAAACTTCATGGATATGATCGCCACAGTGAGAAGATTATTTCCAATTCTTTTCGTAAAAAAATTCAATAAAAAACCTTTGAGATGAGGTGATATGTAAAAAAAGGGTATAAATATGCATTTTCAACCGTTGAAATGTTGGGTCGACGCCAACCACTTTATTGATTGATTTTTTTTATGAAACTTCATAGACGTGATCTTCTCACAACTGAGATCATATTCATGAAGTTTCATCAAAAAATTCAATAAAAAAATGGGTAAAATGATCGCCAACATTTTAACGGACGAAAATGGATATCTATACCATTTTTTACATATCACCTCATCTCAACATATTTTTTTGAATTTTTTGATGTAAAAAATTGGAGATGATCTTCTCACCATGGAGATCATATCCATGAAGTTTCATAAAAAAGTATTTTTTTTACTATTTAAAAAAGTAGTATGTACCGGGGTCTGCACCATAAGGAGTCCTTATAAGGGCGGTCCTCTATATATGATGACATTATATATACTTGGGTGATTTATCCTAGTTATGTGCAATAGTAAGGAGACTAGATAGTGTACATCTAAAATAATTCTAAATCTACTTAGCGTGTGATTGTAGCATAGTTAGATGGCGTGTATCTAAAGATGGATTAAGTAGAGAAACTTAATGAAATGGTTTAATGATAACATAAGTGAAATGTTAATTGTGGTTAATAATAACATACGAGACATGTTAGTTATTAGTGTTACGAAAGTGTACTGTATGGTCAGTATGGGAGAGTTAAAGAGAAATTTAACTAACAACTTAATGATTAAAGATTGGAATATTGTAGCATACTGTATGGACGGTACGGCGGAGCTAGAGTTGTTAGTGGAAAGATAGTTATTGATGAGACCTAGTTTGGGTTGGGTAACATATCTAGGTAGAGGACGTTAGGTGTGCACATTAGTTGATAGGTGAGGAACTCAAGGGAGTGTACGTTGAACTAACATGTGTAATCAATATCTGCTTTTAAACTGTGATAAATACTTGTTAAATATTTTCAAATGGTCTTCTTGGGCTCTGACCCGTACCAAATCTATTTTCAAAACCTTTTAGGTGTCCAACCACAAGGATGCCAAACTTAAAGATCTGTTCCAGGGATGAGTAGCTGCAACACTTGTGGATGCTTACAGGATTTGAACTAGACGCTTAAGTTGCTTCATTACTAGAGTAGGATTCAGTTTCAGTATTTCATTTGGGCATGTCGCTCTTCAGTTAGTTCATTTTATTCAGTTTATCAGACATTGTATTAGTGTAATCAGTTTTATTTCATAAACTCATAATTGGACTTCGTATTGTAAATCGATGGTTTATTCGTTTTATTTATTTATCTTCTGGTTGGTTCAGATTTTTATTACTGCGTGAATGGCTTGGTTATTTTATTTTTGTCCGTATGTTGTTATTGTTTAATACAAAGATAAAATTTGGCACCGGCTTTTTGAATACTAGGTGGTTACCAAACTTTTAAAATGTTTTCAACACTGATGATATGAATGAACCAAATGAGATACCTATTTTATTTTTATAAAGAATTGATCACACGGTATTTAAATAGGCGAGGTGTCACAAATGGTATCAGAGCATTTGGTTCTAGTGTCCTTAGGATCTGTGCGACTTTTAACATTTCAACGTTCAATGATATAGAGCCTTATTATAGGGTTGTCGTATTCCTCTACGTATTTGACTTACGTTCTCCTGTAACTAAGTATAGTTGATGTGATTCATATACGAGCTCAGTTGGTTTCGTATACCAAACAATATAGGATGACCAACAAGCTATTAGAAGGACTGCAGGAGGAGAGGCTCAATAGAAGTTATAGAGCAGTCTGGAAATAGTGATCGCGATAGAAGTCACCATGATTATTGTTCACGTAGAGGACAATGAGATAATAATTCAGGAGCAGTAGCTTCCCCAGGCACTGTCGTAGATAACGATGGTGCATATTCTGCCTCACCCAACGTAGTCGAAAATGGGGAATCGAAGGGACTCTTTCAAAGATCCATATCTAGGGATTCGAGTTGAAGAAGAAGTGTGATGGGATAATGTAAATAGAGAATACAAAGGCAATTGTGTAGGGTGGAGTGCATCGACACCCAAGATTGAAATTCGAGAAAAATTTCTAGCTCATAGGAGCAGCATAAAGTGATGAGGGCTAGTCACCACATATAAGGAAGTATATATGGAAGTGAATGAGAAATTTGGGTACAGTTTGACCATAAGATCTTCCATCTGCTGTTCAGACAGAGATGTGAATGGAGTTTCAAAACTATCACAAGTGGGACAGATAGAGACCGATCATAAGAGAGAAGTTGACTTATTTATCAAACTGATGGGGATATAGGGAATGTAAATGGGCTCGTAAGTTGATAATGGACTCGTGGGTAGAATACACAAGCATGGATAGAAGAAGCAACATGGGAACTTAGAGACGCCATATATTAACAATACCCTAAATTATTCGAAGATAATTTTGAGGATGAAATTTTTTTGGTAGGGATAATTGTAAGATCCGTATAAAACAAACGAACTCGAATTCACTATTTTGACATACATATTTGAAGAACAAGTAATTAAACCTTAATATATAAGCAATGTAAGAAATAATTTTGGATTATCAACAACATGAACCTTATAAAAATACAATTTTCAAAGTTATCCTTAAGCTTCCATAATTACAAAACACTCCCCAAATTTTTTAATGGACTTTTTAGCTATCTTAATAAGTAATATGTTTTAATATCTCTCTACAAACACCTCCCTTATTCTCTAAAATTTCAAATCATCCCCTCCTATTACTTTCCTAACTTTCAAAATTTACACAAAAGCCCAAAAAGTTTAAAAAATAAGGAATAAACACCTTAAACTTAACAAAAACCTCATAAGGACCTAAACTAAACTTTCCATCATCTTCATCATCAGTAAGGCTGATAAGAATGGTAATTAGCCTCCATGGCATCCAATGAAAATTCAAAGAAAACCTATACCCGTTTACACCCTAAAATTTACTCATGCTTATCTCCCATTAGACCGACCTATTTCCACCCCATTTTATTACTAATAAACTCACCTTCACTTCCCCTATATTAATCCTCTATCTCCAAAGAGAAAACAATATCAACAGTTGCTAAAAATCGAAGCTTAAATTTGGCATTTTTAGGTATTCTATCATTTTATGCCTACATCTTAATTCTTTCACTTTAGTTATATTTCTGCAGTAGAATAGGATACAATTAATCTTTTACATGTAATCTTTTACGTTGGAATCATGAGTTAAAGGCAAAAATCAGAAAATCACTATGGATACTTGAGCTCCAATGGTGGATTCTGAGTTCCTGACTTTAAACTAGTTTTAAAGTGGGAATTATTATCCTTAGACTTATAGGATCTCAACCATATAGTTTGATTTCATTTTGGTATTCATAGTTTTTCATAATTCAAGATTTTTAACTTCGGCAGTTAAAACATTAAAATCAAAATTCTCCTTGTACAGAATGAATTAAACCTTCAAACCAAAACCATTTTGTTCACAATTCAGACAGAAAGGAAACCCCAACACTACCATGCTTTAAATTTCAATATAAATCCACGAATATCAAATTGAAATTTTCAAAAATATACACTTCTTGGGAGAAGACTTAATAGTCTTGTGAAAAAACTAGAAAGAATGGATTTTGAATCCACTCAAATGGTGTTCTGTAGAGGATTTAATCACAGGTCAAAATTTTCATACCCTAAAGTCAAAATTCGAGAGGTTTAAGACACTTGTTGTATACTTGCACGAGTGAAGTCAAATTCAGTGCGTGACAGCTCCGACTCAGTGGTGAGAATGCCTGACCAATCAAAAAATTTCCAGAAATTTTATTTTATTTTTCTTGTAAAAATGTTATATTACAACACCCTATTTAGTTATCCAAAACTCAAACTCGACATAGACCCTAAATTATGTATTAAACTTTAATTTTAAGTTTTAAACATATAACCTCGAAGTTTTTAACTTTTATATTTTTTCCCCAAACTTTTTTTTATAACTTTTCGACATTATTAGAAACAAAAAAGTCTCTTAACACCTATCTTTAAAAGTTAAGGAATTTGAGTAATAAAACTTTAACTTTATTCTCAATTTAAACCCAGATACTTATTTTTTACACAATTTTATAGGTTCATTTCACTTTCAAATTAAGTTACAAACTTTATACTTACACCAAATATATTTTTCCTTTAACAGACTTACACGGATAACCCCCTTGACCATTAACAACTCTTCAAAACATTCAAAAACCCTAAACCCATATAGGTTATCTCTTATTCGGTATTAAATTCACGCAATCCTTTTGAATTATGCCTGTGGTTGATATCACTTTGTGATAGACCCACTATATCAAATTCTTATTATAGAACTCATTCTAGTAGTTCAAACTGTCTATGTATAATTGATTCACAATTTGTAATGACTATGCAATTATACTAATTCATATGATGCGAATTTTATCCGGTTGTACTATAAAATACATTATGACCAGGGAATAATCTTTCGTTAGGCCGATGACTGTATTATTTGGCCTGTAGGACTCAGATGATTAAGGGCCTAGTTATTGTTACCGTATGGAATGTCTGTGATTGACTTAGCACGATTAATTTTATCTATAGTATTTGGGTTTATTGTCTCCAAGTATTTTGGATTGACGTTATCGTATGTATTTGTTATTGCCCCAAAGCCTCTAAACAGATAATTATGTGTTTTTTATTTAGAAATCATTCCTAACCATTACCAATTCTGACCCGATATTTCCATATCATTCTCGAACAAACATGTTATCATAACATAGCATTGAATATATTTCTTATTGAATTTTCCTATACTAACTCATTCATAAATTATGTTTTGAACTGTATAAAATGAGGATTATCTACTTGGCAATTTTTGCTTATGCTTTTTAAATTTCAGGTCGGCCCAGACAATAGAGAAGGTAACATCACCCCGACCCCACACTATCCTAATGCATCACCTCATGTTACTCTAAGAATTATATAGGCCTGGAAAATCAGTCACAATAATAAATACCCCCTCATAATTTCTTATGTTACTACCTATAAATGAATGCAATTAGTATAGTACCAAGTCATATGATGTACTCCTTTTCATTTTATTTTAGTTTCTTTTCTTTTGTGGAGTATGTAATAAAAATTCGTGCCTCTATTTAGAGAGATGTAATAAATAATATGCATACGTACTTTATTTTATATTAAGACAACACTATCACTATATTAAAACGATGTTTCACTATTGCTATTTAAATTTATTTTTCAGATACACCTATAAACCCAACCCCCAGATCACTCCTGAATATTTTTGGACGTGACAGTAATAGAGGAACTCAGAACCTTCCCTTTAGAATTGTCTCAGTCAGACAAAGATTTCTCAATCGGTTCTTAATTACCAGAAGATGAGGTAGGTCATATCATTCACTTTCTCAAAATAAACGGAGATGTGTTTGCTTGGAAACCTTATCATCTTCTAAGAATTGATCCAAATATTAGTCACCACTAACTGCATATGGATCCTGCATGCTGGACAGTCAAGAAAAAGCCAAGGAAATCAGCGCCCCAAAAGTTAAATCAATGGAGAATAAAGTTGAGAACCTACATCATGTCAACTCTATAAAGAGGTTCGGTTTCCATATTGGATCTCCAATACCTTTGTGGTTGGAAATAAAAAAAAAGAGCAGAGGTTATATTGACTTCACATATCTCAATAAGGCCTTTCTAAAGGATAGTTATCCACTCTCTAGGATTGATTATCTCATAAATTCCACGTGTAAGGACATTTTTGTCCATTATCAATTTGTATGTCATAAGCCGTTACACCGTTGAAGAAAATCAAGACCGTATCGTCATCAACGAATCTGAATTTTAAAAGAATAAAGGAATCATTTTTCTGATAGGCCGGACCGATTCGCCCAGATTAAAAGAACAGGTCCGCCTATGAACCGATCCGCCCCTCTACCGGACCGATCCTCTTGCTAAAGATCCAGTAGACCCCGGACTGGTAGCGAACCGAATAGGGGCTTTGAGAAAACGAACCGGTCCGACCCCCCAGACCGTTCCGCATCATAGGCAGACCGGTCTACCTGGGATAAAGTTGAACAAATCGTGTTCAGATTTTTTAGGCCAAGTTATTCCTTTATAAACCCACTATGAGGAGTTGGTTTAGAGAGGCTTCTACACACGATTTTCAGAGTTCCTAAACTCAAAGTCTTCATCTTTGTGAGTTACCAAACTCATGTTTTGATTCACACAAATTTCCAAATCATTTGTGAATCATTTTGAAACCCTAGAACACAAACTCTTTTGCTGTTCATATCCTTGTGGGGAAGACCGTCCTTCTTCTTCATTGCTGTCCTCCTGGAAAGGGAAACTTCCAGCCGCTGACTACAGATCCGATGCCTGAGGGTAATTCTGTGTCACTCTTATATTTCATTATAATCCGTGTAAATCGTACCTTACAAAATTATAGTGAAATAAATGGTTTTGCCCCTTTGGGGGATTTTTCCTCTATTGTGTGTGTTTTATCATACTAACATGTTCTACATCTTATTCAATCACACCTAGTTGCATGGTTAGGGTTTAATTGAGTTAAACTGTGTTTAATTATATTATTTCTTAATTTGAACACACGCGCATACTCTTCTCAAATTGGTATCAGAGCAGGTTATGCTAATCTATCTCGTATTCCTAGTTTCCGCAATTTTTTTTCTAAGATATCATATTTTTGAAAAATTGATTTTTTAAAAAGTGCGTGTTCAATGGAGAAATCATATAATAAAATGCCAGTTTTTGATGGTACTAACTATGCTTATTGGAAATCCGGCATGAGGTCTGCTTTAAAGGCCATAGATGAACGTGTTTAGATTCTAGTTGAAAGAGGGTGGACACCTCCCTCCGTCACTGTTGAAAACATAACCAATTTAAAACCTGTCACTTCATGGGCTGAAGATGAATTTAAATGGTCTTCTTTTAATTCAAAGGGTTTGAGTTTTATTTCCGGATCCATCACTCCTGATGAGTTCCGACGTATCATGACGTGCACCACGTCAAAAGAGGCATGGTATGTTTTGCAACTTACCCATGAAGGAACTAATGCTGTGAAAGAATCTAAATTGAAAAATTTAACAACTCAATTTGATACCATCACCATGCTTAGGCTATTTGATATTGTTAACACTAGCTTTAATCTTGGAGGAACTTGTAGGAGACTTGCAAACTTATGAAATTTATATGTTCCCTAAATCTGTCAACTCTAAAGATAAGGGAATTGCACTTAATGCCCAAGAGAGAAAAAGTGAGGGGACGACAAGAAAGAGAGTAGAGTCATTTAGAAAGAAAGAGAGTGAAACTTCTGATTCTGAGTGTGATTTTGACTTAGATGATTTGGCTTTATTTGCTAAAAACTTTAAGAAAATTCTCAAATTTAAGAAAAGTGGAAATTTTAAAGATAAGAAGAATTTTCAGAAAAATAAGTTTGAAAAGAAAAATGAGAAAGATGCTCCTAAGAAAGATAGTGAGAGATTCTATGAGTGCGACGGTAGGGGACATAGAGCGTTTGAGTCTGCTACTCTTAGTGACGACAGTGAGGTCGAGTCGGTGGACTCGGGAGATGAGTCACCGCATGAGTGTAACTTCACCGCATTCATGGCTAGTCATGTGAGTACTCCTAGTGAACCTCACGAAGATGAGGATGATACTTCACAGGGACACCTCGACAGTGAGAGCGATGCAAGTGAAGGGAAGGATGATGCAAGTGAGAGCGAGAGTAATCTTCAACGCTCCTATGCCGAGTTATATAATGAGTCATTTAAAACTAAAGAGAATAACAAAGCGTTAGTTCTTAGGATCACTGTGTTAGAAGAAGAATTAGAAGAGACGAGAGAGAAAGTGTCCTCCACCTGCACCACACTGAGAGAGAGAGAGAGAGAGAGAGTCTGCCTGTGGTATGTTAGAAAGTTATTTTGAGAAAGAAAGAGGAAAATTGACTAAACAAGTGGCTAGTCTTACAAGTGAGCTTCATTCCTCCATGGAGACTCGAAAAAAACTTGAAGCCCTTGTTGCCTAGCTTACTCATGATCTGGAGAGAGCCCGAGAAGTCAAGGTACGAATCGAGGACAGATCTGGGAAAATGAGAAAGATGCTCCTCGGCCCCGCTTTAGGTTTTGGTTGTAGGCATGGAATAGGTTATGATGGTGCCTCCACGTCCTAAATAACACCCAAACCAGTTCCTGAGTTTACTACGACTCCTTATGGCCATCGTCAAAAACCTCGAAGGAGAGTTCGATCAAGAAAAGCAAACCAAGGTCCGCCTTTGACTATGTTCTTTTGTACTTATTGCAAAAGAAAAGACCACCTCAGGGAGTTTTGCTATAGTTTGGGTCGGACTTGACGTACTACTGCTCCACCACATCATTCTAATGATTTTGCCAGTCTGAGAGAGCGTATTGAGTTTTTATCTGCCACGTCTCAGTATTTGATGAAGGAATTTTGACGGATGTCTTTGCCGTCAGTGAATGCTTCTCACATTCCAGCTAAAACCAACAACAACAAAGGCAAACAAAATCTCACCGCTTCTTGGGTACCTAAGAAAGATAAAAAGGCCCTTGTTGTTCATGTCTCTCTCAAAGCACATAATACCTCACAGTGGGTGCTCCAGACATATGATAGGTGATGCCTCATTTTTTACATCTCTTGAGGATTATCAGGATGGCAGAGCCACATTTGGAGATGGGAGAAAGTCTAGCATTATAGGACGTGGTACTGTCGAGTTACCTGGATTTCCTAAGCTGGAAAATGTTTTGTACGTCAAAGGTTTAAAAGAAAACCTTCTCAGCATTAGCCAACTGTGCGACGCTGACTTTGCCGTAAAGTTTGATCGGGGTGCTTGTAAGGTCTATAATCAAGCCGATAAACTTTTAGTGCAAGGGGTGAGGACAAAGGATAATTGCTATGGGACTGAGCCCGCATCCTCACTTGTCTGCAACAACGCCACGATCACTCCTATGGATTTGTGGCACCAACATCTAGGTCATGTGAACGTTAGATATTTGACTCGTTTAGTCAAAAAGGACCTAATACATGGCTTACCATCTCTTGGAACGTCAACTTCCACGGTTTGTGGACCCTGTTAGTTGGGAAAGAAAATTCGAAGACCTCATAGGAAGTTGCATTCCATTACCACCTCCCGAGTTTTTGAGCTGATTCACATGGATCTTATGGGTCCTACTCGTACTGAGAGTTTGGGTGGTAAGAGGTATATCCTTGTGATAGTAGACGATTTCTCCAGATACTCCATCGTAGGTTTTTTGAGAGAGAAATCCGATGCTGTAGAGTTTTTAACGACCAAGTGCTGTGTCCTGTAAAACCAACACGGTGTCACTATTAACAGGATGCATAGTGGCAATGGCACTGAATTCACAGAAGCAAAGGTAGATCTTTATTGTGATAGCCCCAGGATCAAACATAAGTTTTTTGCTGTGAGAACTCCTCAGCAAAATGGGATTGTTGAGAGAAAGAATAGAACGATCTAGGAAATGGCTAGGTCTATGCTTATAGGTCGTAAGGTTTCTAGGAGATTTTGGGCAAAGGCAGTGTCTACTGTATGCTACATGGTGAATAGGGTTTACCTGCGTCCACACACACTTAAGATGCCTTATGAATTATGGACTGGCAAGAAACCTAACCTTGCATATTTCCGTGTTTTTGGGAGTAAATGCTACATCCTACGGGATAGAGAGCATTTAGGAAAGTTTGAATCCCAGAGCGACGAGGGAATATTGCTAGGATATTCATCGAATAGCAGAGCGTACCGGGTTTTTAACCTGAAGAGCTCTAAGGTTGTGGAATCAATAAACGTCACCGTGCAAGATTATGAACCCTCGACGACTATTGATCCTAACCTACAGTGTGAGGATGAGGACTTCTCTGGGAGTGACTTACTTGTCCCTCACCCACACTCTGTGGACCCTACTCCCATATTAGGGGACACACCAACTTTGGTTCGCAAGAGTCATGATCCTTCTGCTATTGTTGGCGATCCCACTCTAGGGGTCAAGACTCATGCTCAGCTAGAAAATGTCGTTAGCCACTTTTGCTACACGTCCAAAGTCGAGCCCAAGAATCACAAAGAAGCACTCAAGGATGAACATTGGATAGCTTCTATGCAGGACGAGTTGCTTTAGTATAAAAAGAACAATGTCTGGGAACTAGTCCCCCGACCTAGTGAGACTAATGTGATTAGTACCCGGTGGATTTTCAAGAATAAAATGGATGAAAATGGTACCATAATCAGAAACAAGGCTAGGATGGAGGCTCAAGGCTACACACAAATTAAGGGTGTAGACTCTGGGGAGACATTTTCTCCTGTTGTGAGGCTCGAGTCCGTCCGCTTACTACTCGCCATCGCATGTCATCTGCGCTTTAAGTTATATCACATGGATGTCAAGAGTACCTTGCTGAATGGAATTCTACAGGAGGAGGTTTTTGTGGAACAACCAAAAGGGTTTGAAGACCCTAAGCACCCTGAGCACATTTTTTATCTGAGGAAAGCCTGGTATGGTTTGAAGCAAGCACCCCGTGCTTGGTACGAAAGGCTTACTTCCTATCTCTTAGCCCGTGGCATTAAGGGAGGGGGAGTTAATATGACGTTGTTTGTCAGGAGAGATAACGATGATATTTTGGTTGCCCAGGTCTATGTGGACAACATAATCTTTGGATCCACATGCTCTCAGCATGATCACCACTTTGAGGAAGAGATGAAAAGTGAGTTTGAGATGAGCATGGTAGGTGAGCTTACTTTCTTCCTCGGTATCCAGGTTTGTCAGCTAGAGGATGGGATGTTCATCTCGCAATCCAAGTATGCTAGAGACCTAGTGAAGAAATTTGGTTTAGACTCCACTAAGCATGCATGTACACCCATGAGTACTTCTATCAAGCTTAGTAAGGACGTTTCAGGCAAGGACGTAGAGCAAACCTTGTATCGGAGTATGATAAGTAGTCTTCTCTACTTGACTGTTAGTCGTCCCGACATAGCCTTTAGTGTTGGAGTCTGTGCGTGATATCAGGCGTCTCCGAAAGAGTCACACTTACTCGCTCTAAAATATATTATCAAATACGTGAGTGGGACTCTCTCATATGGTATTTGGTATTCCTTTGATACCGATGATCGTTTGTCCGCTTTTTCGGATGCCGATTGGGTCGGGGATGCAGATGGTTATAGGAGCACATCTGGTGGGTGTTTCTATTTTGGTTCTGCTCTTGTCTCTTGGTTGATCAAGAAGTAAAACTCCATCTCTTTGTCTATTACGGAGGCTGAGTACATCGCTGCTGGGTGTTGTTGCACGCAACTCTTGTGGATGAAGCAAATGTTGGAGGATTATGGGATTTCACAAGACACCATGATCATTTCCTGTGATAACACAAGTGCAATACAGATATCCCGTAATCCCGTCCAACATTCGCGCACAAAGCACATTAGGTTACGGGAGCACTTCATACGTCAGTTAGCTGAGGAGAAGGTCGTATCCCCGAGTTTCATTCCTACCGACCATCAGTTAGCAGATATCTTCATGAAACCTTTAGATGCCCTTAGATTTGAGAGTCTTAGGAAGTCTTTGGGGATTTGCACAGTTGACTGACGGGTTGGTCCATGTCTAGCATAGGATGCATTGTCATTATCATATCATCTGATTCCTATTGCTAGATTTTATCATTAGTTTGTTTTCTTTTTTCTTTTTACATTTCTTTTTAGAAAATTTAAGAAAAGCTCAAAACGATTTATTTTTTGTGAAAAATCCAAAAAGATTTTTCTTCTTTTGCACCTTTTATGGATGAGAATTTAAGATAGCCAAGTCACAAAATTCATTCCATTTATCCATGTGACTGTTTGATAGAGATTTGCGATGCTACATCATTTCATCCATGTGCTTTATATTATTTGGAGTCTTTGAGATGTAATTAGTGATATTTTCCTACATTTTTTACTCCTATATCCTTTATTGCACACATGCACGGCTATACTTGATTATTGTACTTTTATATCACATATTGGCTTGAGTGTTTCCATCTCAATTTTGTCTATCCAACGTACAATATGCGATAAAACTTGACAAGATTGGAATGCATGTAAAACCGTTTTGATGAGACTGTGTGATTATTTGAGAACGGGGAGGGGCTGCGAAAGGTAGTTATCTATCCTTTGCATAAAAGCCCCTGTTAAAAAGGACCTAAAAAATGGAGGAATTTTATTATCCTAGGTCCAAAGAGGTTAAAAGAGCCCCGAAAAAATTTAAAGGCAATAAAAAGTCATATATGCCAAATATGGGCCATTTAGTTTCTATCAACAATTCTCCAAAGTTTGAGAATTTAGAATACCTCTATTCAAAAATAAATCTGAGGGAGTATGGTTGGAGAATTTAAACGAATTTGCACTTCCTTGAAAGCCCTGAAAAAGCATGAAATCGTTTTGGACGTTATTGGTGTGGAAATCACTTATTTTGTTTATTTGATTAAGTCAATGTCTCTTATTTCCATTTTTTTACACCAAAGGAAGCATTTGAGTTCATTCGTTAGGCGTATCCGATATTCATCGTGCACATATGTCATGTTTGTATGCATTGATTTTCCTATCGAATTTGAACACACCCATTCATTTACGCTACCATCGACTTGGTTGTTTTGTGTTCGTTCATGGTGTTTTTTTTTGTGTTTGTTTATTTTCTAAGAAAATTTTGAAAAATCAAAAATAGTAGTTTGTTCCTAGTGACACCCCAGCTTTGAGTTTTTAATTTTTTGAGATTTGATAAAGTATGCTTTCATCATTTATCTATGTTTATCTCATTTCAAACTCGATACGTCACTTGGTATTTTGCTTTATCTCATGTGTGTAGGTACTTCATTGATGATCTCTGAATTGCGCACCCTGATGAGAAAAGCGTTGAGATTCCAGAAGATTCGAAGAGCAAACAATGTAGTCTTATTCATTTGTATCGTTCCAATTTTGGGTTCATGGAAGGGTAGATTTGTATAGGCACTTTGTAATTTGATAATTCAGATGTTTGTTTTTATATATGTATCGGCATAGACATAGGGGGATATTTGTAAGGACATTTTTGTCCATTATCAATTTGTATGTCATAAGCCGTTACACCGTTGAAGAAAATCAAGACCGTATCGTCATGAACGGATCCGAATTTCAAAAGAAGAAAGGAATCATTTTTCTGATAGGTCGGACCGATCCGCCCAGATTAAAAGAATCGGTTCGCCTACAGACTGATCTGCCCCTCTACCGGACCGATCCGCCCCTCTACCGGATCGATCCGCTTGCTGAAGATCCAGTAGACCCCGGACTGGTAGCGAACCGAATAGGGGCTTTGAGAAAATGAACCGGTCCGACCCCCCAGACCGGTCCGTATCAGAGGTAGACCGGTCCGCCTGGGATAAAGTTGAACAGATCGTGTTCAAATTTTTTAGGCCAAGTTATTCCTTTATAAACCCACTACGGGGAGTTGGTTTGGAAATACTTCTACACACGATTTTCAGAGTTCCTAAACTCAAAGTCTTTATCTTTGTGAGTTACCAAACTCATGTTTTGATTCACACAAATTTCCAAAACATTTGTGAATCATTTTGAAACCCTAAAACACAAACTCTTTTGCTGTTCATATCCTTGTGGAGAAGACCGTCCTTCTTCTTCATTGATGCCCTCCTGGAAAGGGAAACTTCCAGCCGCTGACTATAGATCCGACGCCTAAGGGTAATTATGTGTCACTCTTGTATTTCATTGTAATCCGCGTAAATCGTACCTTATAAAATTATAGTGAAATAAATGGTTTTGCCCCTTTGGGGGATTTTTCCTGAATTGTGTGTGTTTGATCATACTAACATGTTCTACATCTTATTCAATCACACCTAGTTGGATGGTTAGGGTTTAATTTAGTTAAAGTATGTTTAATTATATTATTTCTTAATTTGAACACACGCGCATACTCTTCTCACCATGACAATCCAATAACGTATGAGTTTCATGGCTATTTACTCAAGTTATCATCAGATACCGTTGTTTGTCCTTGATCAAGAGAAGATCCCATTCATCATAATTCTAGGACTTTACTGCTATAAAATCATGCCTTTTGTCTTAAATATGCTAAGGTAACATATTATCTCCTCGTGACTAGGATGTTCAAGAAACAAATTGAATTAACTGTGGAGGTTTACATTGACAATGTGCCCGTCAAGAGAAAATATGAAGCTGACCGCATCATAGATATTTCCACCAGATTCAAAATTCTTAGGGTTTATAGAATGAAGTTAGATACCTCTAATTGTGCCTTCAGAGTTAGTTCAATCATGTTTAAAAAATAGATGGTCATGCAAAGAGTGATTTAAGCCAATCCGGAGAAAATGAAGGCCCTTCAAGATATTAAAAAGTTAACTAATATAAAAAATATCTAAGTATTGACTAGGATGTTAGACTTACTTAATCAGTTCATATCACTATCATCTCATAAGTGTTGTTCATTATTCTAGGCTTTAATGAAGGGAAATGCAATGATTAGGACATTATATTGCAAACAAGCACTATAAAAGATCGAGCAGTACTTGAGATGTCCTCCTTTGATATCAATGTTGATCAGTGGTGGGAAGCTTCACTTGTATATAGTTGTATCTCAACATACAACTAGAAGAGCATTGGTTCAAGATTAGGATATAGAGAAGATTCTGGTCAATTATGTCAATCACACTCTTAATTAGTTAAAAAGAAGATACATGTTATTGAAAACCTAACACTGTCGTTGGTAACATCCTTAAAGAAGCTATGACATTACTTCAATGTACATACTATAGGCATCCTAAATTCATTTCCTCTCAAATAAGTACTAAATAAAGAAGATCTAATTAATACAATGACCAATTGACCAGTAGAGTTAGCATAGTTTGACATCATTATGAGACCCGAATACCAAATTTGGTATTCCTAGATCCAGGGTGATAGACAATGGAACTCAGTTCAACAATGACGTTTTTAGGGAATTATACATAAAATATGGGATCCGAATTCACTATGCCTCAGTGGTCTTCACATAATGCAATGGGAAGAAAGAAATCACTAATAAAACCCTTCTTGTTGAGGTCAAATTGTAGTTGGATAATGTGAAGGGAAAATAAGTGGACGAACTCTCCTCCATCCTCCGGGCCTACATAACAACTCCCAAACAATCAATAAGAGAAACCTCATACTCTTTATCATATGTAAGGGAAGTCATCATCCCATTGGATATTGTTTTACCAACTATGACAACTAATATCTTTTAGTATGGTCATAACGACGACTATTTAACTCATATTCTTGACTTAACATAAGAACGAAGAGAGAAATATATCATTCACCTTGGCATATATCAACAAGAGCTCGCTAAATGGATCGATAGAAAAATAAAAGTTAGAGATTTTTAAGTCAGTGATGTAGTGCTCTCAAAGATTCTATCATCGACCAAGAAACCTCTGTAAGAAATTTGGTAAAACATTGGAAAGGTCCGTTATAATAGACTCAAAGGGGGGAGGCAGTGTCTACCATCTAGAGGAGTTAGGTGACACAATATTATAAAGTTTATTGAATACCATTAACCTTAGGATTTATTTAATCATTAAATAGATAGGTTACTTTTTGCTAGTATTTCGATTCAATAAAGATGATTCATGTTAGTAAATATTTTTCTTTATGACTGTATCTCAACTATTGAACTCTATTATTAAACCCACTTGAAACTAGTGGCATTTACCAATTTGGATTGGTCGATATAGATTAGTCATAAACTAACCTAGAAAATGGGTGGTATAACATATAAACAAGTTGTTCGTCTAAGATTTGGCAACAAACCCACCTGAAAATGATGGTACATACCGAGTTGGGTTGGTTGGCCTAGAATAGTCATAAACCTACGTAAGAATGGGTAGTAAACTTAAAAATAAGTTGATCGCCTAAGATTTGGAATCAAACCCACTTGAAAACCATGGTACAATCCAACTTAGTTTGGTCGGCCTAGAATAGGCATAAACTCACCTAAGAATGGATGATACAACTTACAAGTAAGTTGATTACGTGAGATTTGTCATCAAATCCACCTAAAAAATGGTGGTACAAACCAAATTGGGTTGGTCGACGTTGAATAGGCATAAACCCCCCTATGAATGTGTGGTATAACTTTGGTTGCTTGAGTTTTGACATCAAACCCACCTAAAAATGGGCGTACAATCGAAATTGGGTTAGTTAACCTATAATAGGTATAAACCCACCCAAGAATGGGCGGTAAAATATATAGATGAGTCAGTTACTTGAGATCTAGCATGAAACCCAATGGAAAGCAGTGGTACAACTTTCAAATTAAGATTGTGAACTTATAAATTTTAACCAACCGGTTAATTACTTAACCACTTGGTCAATTTTACAAGTCAGTGGATTTGGTTATGGACCACAACTCCACCAACTACCAATTAAGTTAAATATGAATGTGAACTTATAAATTTTAATCAACTAGTTAGTTACTTAGCCTCTTGATTAATTTTACGAGTTAATGGAGTCGGTCACGGGCACAACAACAACAACAACAACACAAACTACAAATTAAGTTAATTAAGAATGTTGATTTGCTAATTCTAATAAACTAGTTAGTTATTTAGCCTCTTGATTTATGTTAAAAGTCATTGGAACCAGTCACAAACTACAACTCCATAGACTACTACCCAATTTAAATAATAAGGTTAACTTAGAAACTTAAAACTATTAGATAGTTGATTATCCCATTGATTAATTATGTAAGTCTGGGTTAAAAGAGTTGGGCGTATTAATTCAAAAATAAACAACATAATTAACTAAGTTAAGAGTAATAAAGGGCAGAAACTCACTTTCATTAATTCAAAAATAAAATGGAACAAGGCCTATAAAGAGTATCAAAATGGCTTACAACAAGAAAATTCTAAAAGAGAAGAAAAAGTTAAAGTAACTAGGGGTGACCTCCCCCTAGGTAGAAACACATTTTCTCTATGGTTGGTTACCTCAATAGGAGTGGCGGGTTTAATAACCATTTTTTCGACCTCTGGGATAGATGACAGGGAAGCTCCCTCTTCGCCTATGACAGGCTTATCCAAGAGGGTTGTTCGATGTATGTTGGGTCATTCTCTGGGACATTTACCCATTAAAGGTCAGCAAGCCAATAAAGGTTGGAGGCAACTGGTTTATGAAATTTTAGATGTGCATAAAAAAAAAGTAAGGACATTTTTGTCCATTATCAATTTATATGTCGTACGCCGTTACACCGTTGAAGAAACTCAAGATCGCATCTACAACAACGGATCCGAATATCAAAGTGTCTTAAACATCATAGCCTCTGCGAGAATGAACTTGGTAAAATTTTGTTTTTATGTTCCTTAAAGTTCATATTTAGTATTGGGAAATTTTTATAAAATGTTTTTTATAAAAATAAGAAGTAAGTTTTTTCAAGCAAAATGAGGCTTTTAAAAGTTTTTTATTTTTCTGGGAAGCCGGACCGGTCCGCCTCCCTACCGGACCGATCCGCCACCGGACCGGTCCGCCCCACAACCGGACCGATCCGCTTGCTACAGATCCAGTAAACCCCGAACTGAAAGTGAACCGAAGAAGCCATATTTTAAAAGAACCGATCCGAGGTCGGACCGATCCGCCTCCAAGACGGACCGGTCCGCCTGGGATAAACTCGATCAGATCCATGTGATATTTTTCCACCTATTCATATTTCCTATATATATAACTATTTCGGTGGTATATTTTTTATGGGTTATCACATTTTTGTCCATTATCAATTTATATGTCGTACGCCGTTACACCGTTAAAGAAACTCAAGATCGCATCTACATCAATGGATCCGAATATCAAAGCATCTTCAACATCATAGCCTCTGCGAGAATGAACTTGGTAAAATTTTGTTTTTACGTTCCTTAAAGTTCATATTTAGTATTGGGAAATTTTTATAAAATGTTTTTTATAAAAATAAGAAGTAAGTTTTTTCAAGCAAAATGAGGCTTTTAAAAGTTTTTTATTTTTCTGGGAAGCCGGATCGGTCCGCCTCCCTATCGGACCGATCTGCCACCGGACCGGTCCGCCCCTCAACCGGACTGATCCGCTTGCTGCAGATCCAGTAAACCCCGGACCGAAAGCGAACCGAAGAAGCCAATTTTTAAAAGAACCGATCCGAGGTCGGACCGATCCGCCTCCAAGCCGGACCGGTCCGCCTGGGATAAATTTGGCCAGATCTGTTCGAGATTTTTTAGGCTCAAAGTTTTCTTATTTAAGCCAACTTCGGGGAGTTGTTTTCCAAGACTTTTCAAGACGATTTTCAGAGTCCTAAATACTCTAAGTCTTCACCTTTTTGATGTGCAAAACATCTTTTTGATTCACACCAAAAATCCCAATTACTTTTGTGAATCTTTTGGAACCCTAGAACACAAACTTTGTTGTTGTTCACCTTTGTGGAGAGATCTTTGCAACCGAGGGCTGCGTGTCATTGCCGAGGGAGTCTCTATGAAATGTTATGAGTGCGTTTCATTGAGGAGTGCTGCGGTTCTTCCTTTTCCGATTGGACTGAGGTTCATGTGGGTTCGCTGCGTGTGGATTCATTGCTGTATTTCATTGTAAATCTTGTAAGTTGCGATTTACTCTTTATAGTGAAATAAAAGGTTTTGCCCTGCGGGGATTTTTCCTTAACTTGGTGTCACATGATTTATTTGTTTATGGGTTGACACACACACGCACTTTAGATGCATGTTTAGGGGCTGAAATTTAATAAGTTTGCTATATTAGAAAGTTGCGAAGTTAATCAATTATCACATAGTCTTGTCTTTTCAATTTATGTGATAACCCGCCCCACAACCGGACCGATCCGCTTGCTGCAGATCCCGTAAACCCCGGACCGAAAGCCAACCGAAGAAGCCATATTTTAAAAGAACCGATCCGAGGTCGGACCGATCCGCCTCCAAGCCGGACTGGTCTGCCTGGGATAAACTCGATCAGATCCGTGTGATATTTTTCCTCCTATTCATATTTCCTATATATATAACTATTTCGGTGGTATATTTTTTTCAAGTCTTTGAGAAAACGTTTTTAAGAGTACAAACACAACAAGACTTCAATTTTTGATGTGCCAAACATCTTTTTGATTCACACACAAAAATCCCAATTACTTTTGTGAATCTTTTTGAACCCTAGAACACAAGCTTTGCTACTGTTCACCTTTGTGGGGAGATCTTTGCAACCGAGGGCTGCGTGTCATTGCTGAGGGAGTCTCTACAAAGTTTTATGGCTGCGTGTCATTGAGGAGAGCTGCGGTTCTTCCTTCGTTGTATTGGGCTGCGAGTCCTTGGAGGGTGCTGCGTGTATTCTCTTGTTGAGTTCAAGACTACGTGTCTTTGTGGGTTGGCTACGCGTTGATCCATTGTAGATTTCTCTATGTAATTGTAAGTTGCGGCTTGTATATTCATAGTGAAATAAAGGTTTTACCCGAAAGGGTTTTTTTCCTGAATTCTGTGTCTCAGCATATTTTTTGTGTCACATGCTTTATTTATTTATCGATTGACACACGCACCTTAGATGAATGATTAGGGGCTGAAATTAAATAAGTGTGCTATATTAGAAAGTTGCGAAGTTAATCAATTATCACATAGTCTTGTCTTTTAAAACTCTTATACCCCGGACTCAAAGCCCTCGTCAAAATACTTCTCAAGGTAGGCTTCTCGACTAGCCTCCAAGGACCTTTGTTTCCTCCATAGAATTATTGTCGGTAAGGTCTTTTAGGCAAAAACCTTTTTGAGGGCCACAATATCAATATCAACCTTGCTAAACTCCAAATGGATGAGTTCGAACTCTCATAACAATTTTTCTTTGCAAGTTATCTCCTAGTTGATATGGCCTTCCAATTTGGTGATCACGTTTGTCTTCTCTGAAAGGGATTTCTTCATGATGTTGGATTAGTCATAAAGAAGGTCATTCATCTTCAATAAGTCGTCAGCCCTGGTGATTGCCTTATGCATAACTTGCATGGCCTGCAAGATAAGAAAAATATAAAGTTAGTATTCACACAAAACATAATTTTGTAAAGAAGATAATGAATCTTAAATACTAAAACAAAGTACTGGAAACCTTCCTTGTAAAGGCACTCTAAGGTGAAGCTTATCAAAGCCATTATGTCTATGGGCAACATGGAGGATTGAGCCACTGAATATCTAACCTTAACGTTTTGAAATGTCGAGTTGTTAGTGTTGATGGGTTTTTTCCCTTCATTAATTTTATCATCCAAGGATGAACGCTGGACGTTGATGGCACCGGTGGAGTCTGTTGGTGAGTCTGGTGATGTGTGGCAATAACCAATTACACTTAAAGAATAATTTTATAAGTAAAATACCATTTTCTTTTATTGACGCATGTAGTCTTACAACCTTACACTTATCACACTTTCAACCCCATTTTCACATACTTTGAAGATTAGAATTTTCATTTTTCTTAGTTCATGTTCAAACTCAATAAATCTTTATTAAACTTCTTTCAATGTTCATCATCAAAATATTACAAGTTTACATGCATGAGAAGATGGATTTTAATTCCAAAGATCCTATTAAAGTATTCTCAAAATTCTTAACACTTGTAAAAACATACCCTTACAAGACTAAAATGACATTATTATTTCTTAAAAACTCAAACAATTGTCATAATTTTATAAAATCTTAATTTTTTCAAGAAATCAAACTTAATTTACCAAATTTCTTTACCAAGATAAAAATATAAATTTAAAACAATTTTATTCCCAAAAAATGTTTAGCACTCAACTTCTTGAAACATACCATTTACATGAAAATTCAAATTATTTCAAGAAAACTTTTGAAATATTTACTCATCTTTTATTTCTAACAAAATAACAAATTGCCACCATTTTTATTCCATAAAAATGTTCAATACCAATTCTACTAAAAACCCATCACTTTATTCATATGCCTCCTACTGTTATAATCTAATCAACAAGACTACTTATATGCAAAAGAGTCTTACTAAGAGTAGAGTTTCCCATCTCAAATGAAGCTCCAATAATGGAAGGCATAAAGGGTCTAAGAAGATGGCGACATCCCACCTCATAAGGTGGCCTTGGAACTTTTCCCTAAGAAAGTTCCATCAAAACCCTCTTCAATATTCATAAATTATCTATATTCATCTTCTCCAAAACCCCTAACCATACCTCAAAAATTCATAGCAATGCCCAACAATGATGGAAATGGGCATGTAGAGCTTGGACATGGTGGAAGATTAGTTAGATATGGTTTCACAAGGGGGACATATGGTGATAGAGTGGTGGTTTCAATAGAGGGAGATGGACAAATCTAAAAATGGTGGGGGAGGTCCACCCACACTCTCTCTCTCTATCATCTTCCAACTCTAGATCCCCAAACAATCCTTATAAAATCCTCCAAACATCAAAATACCATCTTGCCCGATCTAGGCACGCTAGAATTTGAGACCTCACTGAATCAAGAGCCCAAAATATGACAATGCACGAGGGCAACAAGAAATATAAAAATTGGGGTAGCATCGTTAGAATGAGAATTACCTCTCATTCAAATAAGAATGGCTTCCCGTTTGAATTCCCTTTTAATGACCTTTGAATGAGCCAGACATGTTATGTAGAAGGATCTCGTTCGACCCCCACTTCGAATGACCCGTAACTCTCATTCGAACAACCCTTCTTCAATTTCTTAATTTTACCCAAAACTTCTAAAAATTATCAATAGGACCCTAAAATAGTTAAATTAGAAAATAAATCCAGTCAACATGATCCAATTCCCAAGGTTCTCTTTATTTCAACTTATGCGTGAAAATAATAAAATATTGGGGTGGGGTATTACACATGCATAGTTATCGTCAACTTGATATGACTATTTTTTTACGTATATTATTGGTGAATTTGCTGGCAATGATAGACATAAATTAATTCTTTTAGAAATGCTAAACATAAAAAATAATCAACAAATTTTAGCAATTCTTTAATTCATTACTTTAAATATAAATTGCAAACACGTGTTCACATTAATAAATGTGTTGTTAATGAATTTTCCATCTACATAATTAAAACTCCAATCTTAATGTATATGTTTATTGAGAAATGACCTTACTATAGTGAGATATTGTTATTATGGGTATGTTTTTTTATAACGTAGATGATAGAAGGATTACGGAATAATTATTGGTTGTTGGTTTGGATGTTGGATACTATGTTGGATTTCTTGAATTGATAATACACATATACTTTTAATATTTCTCATAGTAAATGCTAACAAAATGTGTCTTAACACTTACAACGGGTTTTTTTTGGGAGTTCACATCGGTGAGATGCAAAATGCAAGGGGCTAAGAGAAGGGTAGTGATGAAACAAAACCTTAATCAAACTAATAAACCCTTATAACTCATATGTTTGCATTAATAGTTATTAATTAATTAGAGCCCTTTATTGTATGACTCATATTCTCGCCCTCATAGTCTTTTCTCATGAAAAATGAGGCACAGTGATAATCGTGGGCAACAAGAGTGCGAGAGGTTGTAATTGGACCTAACATATAACTCTTTATTAGTGCATGCCGTATATAGGGTCCTATTTATAGGTACGGAAATAAAAAGATTGAACAACTCAACTACCTTGTAAATTATGGAGTTGAATCTCCAACAAGAGTACCTATTCGATCACATTAAATTTTCTTCCCAAAAAGCTGGGATGATGCTATACAAAATATATTTCACATACATAATTTCGAAGTAGCCCTGACCTTGATTGCGTTATTAGAGAAAGCGATAAAAAATCCACCCGTTATGGATACAATTGCGTATAGAGAGCATTGACATAGACTGTGATGTCTCGCGTCATATGTATGTAAAATTGAATCTTGCCAATAAGTTCAGAAAGATGGGATTCTGTGTCTATGTCATGGATATCTACACATCAATCATAGATACCCTTCCTCCTAGTTGACCACGAGCAAAAATTCATAGGTTTTCAAAAACTAATACCGAATGGATGGAGATCAGACACATTGAACATATTCTAAAGTCTTACTCTAAAAAGGGTTGTGTGTGTGTGTGTGTCTATATATATATATATATATATATATATATATATATAGTCATAAGCTTGATTGATTAGTTATAATTTCATATTATTATAATTATTTAGTTACTTATTTTTTATTTTTGAAGATAATGTCGAGAGGAAACAAGAAAAAGGTACTACGTGGTAATGTGACAACCCAACAAGGTTCCTCTTTTAGCTCACAACAAAATTCTAAACACCAATGGCTGAGCAATTCACAACTCCACTAGTGGTTCACTCTATAACAAGTTCAACTCAAAGTGTTCCAACGCCCCATCCATCACTCCCGTTACTCCAACGTCCCCCGCCAGTGGTCCCGGCCCCTCCTTTTCAAATACAAAGAAACCCATTAGGTTCTCTCTTCTCGAGAATAACCCAAAGGGTTATAGTAATGATCTACTGAACTTTAAAACCCAGTATTTATCACTGGGAAAAATGAACGTGGGAGTCGGTAGACCAGACTACTAGATACTGGTTGATAAAGACATCAAAGATGACATATATGATCAAATCTACAAGTGTTTCTCATTTCCAAACCGTTACAATAATAAGGTTATTTCTCGGGTTGCTGAAGTATTTGACGACATACAGGAGAAACCTTCAAAAGAAAGATTTCCTGAAGGAGGCATCGAGATCTGATAATTAGGCTTTGAAAGATAGAATGCCTCCTAATGTTGAAATATTGGTGGAGCAATGGAATAATTTTTAGAGAATGAGGCGAAATAGAAAAAAGTTGGTATAAAGGGAGAAAAATAAACAACATAGAGAAAAAACTGATATCCATATGTTAGGCTCCAAATGATATAAGGATTTGAAGAATGAATGGGGGAATAGGAAAAAGGATGGTCTAAATTTTGGTAAACAACCAAATCAAGCCAACTTATATCTTCATGCTCTATGGGACAAAAATAAATAAATCTCGCCACACTTGGCTAAGACATTGGAATCAATAGAGGACTTCAGCAGTTAGTCAAGTTCGACCCTTTTGATGACCTTGAAAATGATGCCCTTAGACCTTTAGAAAGGACAAAAGGGGGAGGATGAGAGGTATTGACATGAATATGCTAAAAACAAAATTTAAACACACCGCACCTCGCATGGATGAGATTTATTTGGCAAGGGATCATATCTCGACCTTAGAGGAACAATAGTCTAGGACCAATGGGGATGTCTAGTAGATTAAAAATAACTTGGGATTCTTATATAGTCAAATTGGGAATTTTTTTAATTTTTTTAAAGGTTATAGGACCCCAATGCCTCATCAAGGTCTCTGTTACCTTCATCATCAGGGTTTTACCTATCCATTTGCTTCAAGTTTCCATTCGCAAATGCCGCCTCCTTTAACATTCCCCTCCCAAATGTCGTCTCCTTCAACATTCCTCACCCAAATGCTAACTCCTCCAACATTCCCCTTCCCTATTCCTCAATCTGTCACGGGACTTGGATCATCGTCAATAACTCACAGTGACTATGGCTAACAGTACTATTTCTTGGACATGGGCAATACGAGATTTTTTGGCTTGTGACACTCATCTCCGTAGAGGCCGAAACTTCGGTACATGACCGATCTTTGGATAGGGGTGAGGCTAAAATAATAGTCGATTAAATATACAATGGCAACGAAGATGCACCTATGTACGTTCACAACGGGGAAGGGAGGGAATTAAGGAATTATGTAAAATCTTTTATAACTTGACCAGGTTATCTGTTAATTAAGTTCTAATAATATTGTTTTTTTTTCAGTTGTAATAAAAAAAATTCACTTGTAATAATATTTTTTGTTCAGTTGTAAAAAAATTATTTTTTTCAGTTGTAATAATATTTTTTTTGGCTTCAGTTTTAATAATATTTCCATAATCATATTGATTTCTTGTATGCAACTTGATATTTGTTTTAACTTATTAACATAAGACTGAACTATGAAGATTTTTACATGGATTTCCCACAATACAAATAGTGGATGGGAGAGACTAACTGAATGACAAATAATCATGTAAATGGCATTCAAGAATTTATTAAATACGGTTCTAAAAATCTTAAAAGTGACGAGATTTCGTGTCCGTGCACCTGTTGTATGAATGAAAAATATAAGTAATTGGGAGACGTTGAGTTGCATTTAATAAAGTGGGGAATCTATCGAGACTAAAAAATATTAACATACCATAGCAAGAAAAAATACCTTATGTTCCGGAGGAATCTCCCATACCTGATTGCATAACAGTTACCCAACGAGTGGAAGAGGTACATGATTCACCACACATCGTTCATTGACCGACTTAATTGATGATGCTTACGAACTCCACAACCATCAAAACCACCAACAAATGGATACGGATAATGTGCATAATGACCAAGTAAATGAATAATTTGATGGTTGAACTATCACGAGATCGAGAATACATAAAATTCAAAGCCTATGCGGATATACCATTGTATAAAGATTATGATGAAGATCACTCGATATTATATGCAGTGCTTGATTTTCATAATTTGAAGAGTCAATTTAGTTTTTTTTAGAACAACGTAACCAAAATTCTTAAGAGGGTTAAAAAATTCTCTCAGAAGAGAACACGTTACCATAAAATTATCCTACCATGAAGAAGATCTTAAAGGGTTTGGGTTTGAAATACAAATCTTTTCATTCATGCAAGTATGATTGCATATTGCATCGCAAAGAGCACGAAAAGAAGGATAAATGTCATGTATGCAGTGAGCCTAAATATGTGGTTTATGAGAATGTAAAGGACAAAGTTTCAAAATATTACAAGTGATCACAAGTCCAACATATGTTTTTGAAGTATTTTCCACTTGGGCCATGGTTAATTTTTTTTTTAACTATACCATGGATAGATTTGGCCATGACATGGAACGCTTGATACAAGATAGGTGGGAATCTGATGCGTCATCCAGTTGATTCACTCATCTGGAAAATTTCAAATGCATGACACCATGAATTTTCAAAGGAACCGCAAAACATCCGTCTTTCAATATTGACTGATGGGTTTAACCCTTTTGGTAATTTAATATGCACCCTACCTAATAAAATACCGGGTGATCAGTCCTATATCAAATTAAATAAGAATCTCATCCGGTTCATTCTTAGCATCACTTTCGAAACTTTTTAAAACATTACTAACCACCTAATATTCCAAAGTTGGTGTAAAATTTTATCTTTTTAATTAAACAACCCAACATAGAAAAATATAAAGTAAACCAATCACACCAAGTGGAACTGAGCAAACTAAATAATTAATAAAAGACTTACCGAATAAACTATCGGCTAAAATTCCAAACCAAATAAATATCCAACAATAATAAAATAAATAGAAACTAAATCTGAAAGTAACTGGTCAATATAACTGACAATAACTACGACTGAGAATAAATCCCTAATATAGGAACAAAAAAATGAAGCGTCTAATGCAAACTCCTGCTAGCATCCACATGTGCCGCAGCTGCGTGTCCCTGGAATAGATATGAAGTCTGGCATCCCTGCGGCTGGACACCTTAAAGGTTTTAAAAATATTTTTTTATAGCAAGGGTTAGAACCTAAAACATTTGAAAATATTTAGCAAGTGAATTAAAATGCAACAATTTAAAATGCATGAATGCTCTTCATATTTAGGTTAGTGTCGCACTCACTTGAGATACTACTCACCCATCATCTAGAGTGCACACCTAAATTTCTATACTTAGCCCACCTAGTTGTACTACCTAAGCTAACTAGACTATAGTAACTAACTGAACTTATCTACATGCTTAAGTCCCTGTACCGCCCATATAGTACATCATTTTATTAACATCTCTCATATGTTAATTTATTCTCATGTAACATTTCGCATACGTCATCTTTTCATATTTATAATTTAGTCTCACTACTTAACTTATACAACAATTCTCATATGTTATCTCTCAACCTTCATAATTAAGTCTCGCCACTTAATTTACTTTAGATGTTCCCGATCTATCTTTAGTTCCTTAATTAAGTCTCTCTACTAAATTCACCTTATTTTATATCCACGATCTAATACCTACTATTTCGTACAAGTAGGATTAATTTACTTTATAGTCTACTATCTCACATAAGTAGCATATCCATACGATACATATATATTTCACACACAATATATGTATACTATAAATGTATACTCACTATAAAGTCCTAATATCACACATTAAGGACTTATTGGTTCGGACTATTCCATCGACCCCAATTCATCCTATCATTTACATTGGTCCGAACAACCATCGACCCCAATTTAAATGATATATACATATATATAATAATATTTGTCCGGATAGCCATCGAATTAATCCCTATGCTATTTCGACATTCCTTCTTTGAACACAAAGATATCCATCGGAAAATTATACAAATTAGTTTGTGTTTTACACTACTTTATGCAAAAGTGGTAAATAGAAGGCACATTAAAGATGCAAAATCAACTTTAGCAGAGGCATTTTGCGTATTGGAGAAATATCTCCCTCCTTCATTCTTTGATATCAATATCCATTTTCTTGTGAATAAGATTCCCGGTTTGAGGATAGTACACGGAATCGAGCGCACGAACACTTAGGCTTGTAAACTTTCATGGAGGGCGGGCATCCCAGTGGCACCCAAACAACACTGCGAGTGGCATGAAAACCCCGTGTGTGTCGAGTATAACACATAGCAACCGTCCGCATAGCCGCATGACTTTCGATTTGAGGATATGACACGAATTCGAAAACATATACACATAGGCTTGAAAACGTGCTAGGTTTGGACACCACCAACGCCACCTAAACGGAACTGTGAGTGGCATAAACACATCGTGCACATCCAACATAACACATAACATCCGATCGCGTAGTCGCTGGACACCCAATTTGAGGATAGCACCCAAACATGAATTCGAAAACATGCACACTTAGGCTTGAAACGTGCCGTGGGGGAGGGGAAAAGCACCCCCAATGGCACCCAAACAACACCAAGAGGAGGACGAAAATCTTATGCATGTTAAATGTAACACTAGCAACTGGCCGTGCAGTCTAGGGACTCTCAGTTTGAGGAAATGACGTAGACAGGAATATAAGAACAAACACACTTAGTCTTGAAAATGTGTCGCGAGGGGGAGGTTATCCTTAGTAATGCCCAAATGGCACCATGAGTTCCACGAACACCTCATGTGCATCCAACTTAACACGTAGCAAATGACCGCGCAGTCACGGGACTCCCGGTTTGAGGATAGGACACAAATTCAAAAATAGGCATACTTAGGCTTGAAAACGTGTCGCGGGCGTGGGCAACCCAGTAGCACCCAAAGGGCACCGCAAGTGACATGAACACCTCGTACGTGTCCAATGCAAAATACAACCACCAGTTATGCAATACGAGACTCCTGATTTGAGGATAGTACACATACACAAATTCAAAAACCTGCACATTTAGGCTTGAAAACATGTCGCAGGTGGTGGGTACCTCAGCGGCACAAAAACGACACCGTGGGTGGCACAAACACCTTGTGCGCATCCAAGTAACACATACAAACTAGTCATGCAGCCGTGGGACTCCCGGTTTGAGGGTAGGACATGAATTTGAAAAGAGGCACACTTAGGCTTGAAAACATGTTGCGGGCGGGCGACCACGCCTAGCGACACCCAAACGGCACCCCGAGTGAAACGAACACCTAATACACATCCAACGTAACCATAAAACTGTTCACGCAACCACGGGATGCCTGATTTTAGAATAAGAACCAAACATGAAATAAAAAAATAGGCACACTTAGTCCCGAAAACGTGTCGCGCGGGGAGGGGGGGGGGGAATTGGGCACCCCCAACGACACCCAAATGGAACTGCGAGTGGCATGAACACCTCGTACATGTCTAACATAACATGTAGCAACTAGTCGCGTATTCGCGGGACTTCCGGTTTGAGGATAGGACACAAATTTGAAAACAAACACACTTAGGATTGAAAACGTGATGGGGGCACCCCCAGTGGCACCTAAATGGCACCGCGAGTGGCACGAACAGATTTTTCATATCCAATATAACACGTAACAACCAACGGCATATAAGCAAGACTCCCACTTTGAGGATAGGACCTCAACAAGAATTTGAAAAAAGTCACACATAGGCTTGAAAACATGTCAGGGGGGAGGAGGCGACCCCTAGCGGCACCCAACATCACTGTAAATGGCACAAACACTTCGTACGCATCCAACGTGACATGTAGCAACTGGGTGTGCAGCTACAGGGCTCTCAATTTGAGTATATCACCCAAAAATGAATTGGAAAACTGGTAGACTTAGGCTTGAAAATGTTATTCGGGGGGGAAGTCACCCCTCGCGGCACCCTAATGGCACCGCAACTGGAGCGAACACATCGTGCGCATCTAACATAACATGTAAAAAGTGGCTGCATAGTCGTGGGACCAAAAATTTGAGGATAGGACACGAATTCAAAAATAGGCAGACTTAGGCTTGAAAACGTGCTGGGGGCACACCCAGTGGTACCTTATATAGCATAGATAGGGTAAAATATGCCTCGTTCAGGTCAAATGTAACATGTAGCAACCAATCTCGTAGCAGCGGGACACGCGGTTCGTGGATAGGAACCTAAAATGAATTCGAAAATAGACACACTTAGGCTTGAAAACGTGCTGCGAGGGAGGGGTGAGAACCCCCAGCGACATTCAAAAGGCACTGTGAATGGTACGAATACCTGATGCAGGTCCAACGTAACATATAGTATCTAGATATGTAGCTGCGTGACTCCCAGTTTAAGGATAGAACCCAAAGACGAATTCCAAAACATGCAAACTTAGGCTTGAAAACATGCTGCGAAGGAGTGAGCATCCCAGCGGCACCGAAATGGCACCACGAGGGGCACGAACACCTCGTGCACGTCCAACGTAACACGTAGCAATTTTCCATGCAACTGATGGATTCTCAATTTGAGGATAGGATGCAAATTAAAAAAATAGGCACACTTAGGCTTGAAAACATGCCGCGGGGGGCGAACAACTTCAGCAGCACCCAAACTACACCTTAATTGGTACGAACACCTCGTACGCATCCAACGTACCATGTAGCAACCGTCCATGTAGCCACGGGACTCCAAATTTGAGAATAGGAACTAAATATGAATTCAAAAACATGCAAACCTAGGCTTAAAAATGTGTTGCAGGGGTGACCACCCCCAGAGGCACCCAAACGCCACCGTGAGTGGCAAAACACCTCTTGCGCATCCAATGTAACATGTAATAATCATCTGCACAACCGCGGGACTCCTGGATTAAGGATAAGACCCAAACATGATTTTGAAAATAGGCACACTTAGACTTAAAAATGTATCGTCGATAGCGGGCACCCCCAATGGCACACTGATAATAGTGCAAGTGGAATGAACACCTCGTTTTCATCCAATGTAACATGTATCAATAGGCCGTGCAGCCACTGGACTCCTAGTTCGAGGATATGACTCGAAATAAAAAATTGGCATAATTAAGCTTGAAAATGTTTTGCGAGGGGTGCGCACCCCACGGCACCCAAATGGCACCACGAATGGCACAAATACCTCGTGTGCATCCATCGTAAAATGTAACAACCGGTCGTACATCCGCGGGACTCCCAGTTTGAGGATATGTTCCAAATAGGAATTCAAAAACGTGTCGTGGGGGGAGAGGGGGCACCGCTAGCGGAATCCAAACGGCACCGCGAGTGGTACGAATGCCTCGTGCGCATCTAGCGTAACACGTAGCAACTAGCCACACAGACGTGGGACTCCTGATTTGAGGACAGGACATGAATTCTAAAATAAACAAATTTAGGCTTGAAAATGTGCCGTGGGGTGTAGACAACCGCCACAGCATCAAAACGACACCGCATGTGGCAACAACACCTCGTTCGCATCCAATATAAAATGTAACAACCGGTTGTGAAGTCATGGAATTGTAAGTTTGAGTATAGTACACAAATATGAATTCGAAAATCGACACATTTAGGCTTCAAAACATGCTGCAGGGGGCGGGCAACCCAACAACACACAAATGGTATCGCGAGTGGAACAAACACCTCGTACACATCAAAGTAACACGTAGTCGTGGGACTCCCGACTTGAGCATATGATACTAATTAAAAAATAGGCTCACTTAGACATGAAAATGTGTCGAGAGGGGGTGGCCACCGCTAACGGCAACCAAATGGCATTGCGAATGGCAAGAACACCTCATACATATCCAACATAACATGTAACAACTGAATACGAATCCGCGGGTCACCCCATTCGAGGATAGAACCCAAATAAGAATTCAAAAATTGGCACACTTAATCTTGAAAATGGGCCATAAGGTGCGGGCACTCCAGTGACACCAAAACAAAATCGTGAGTGGCACGAACCAATCGTGCGGATCCAACATAATATGTAGCAACCGATCATGCAGCCACGGGACTCTCGGTTTGAGGATAGGACATGAATTCGAAAAGAGGCACACTTATGCTTGAAAACGTGCTTGGAGGGACCCCAACGACACCCAAACAGTACCGTGAGTGGAACGAATACCTCGTGCGCATCCAATGTAACATGTAGCAATTGGCCTAACAGTCATGAGACTCCCGATTTAAGGATAGGACCCAAACACGAATTCGAAACTAGGCACACTTAAGCATGAAAATGTGCCACATGGGAGGGGCAGGCACCCCCAGTTGAACCCAAATGTCACCACGATGGGAATGAACACCTCCTGCATGTCAAATGTAACAGACAGCAACCGGTCGTGTAGCCGAGGGACTTTTGATTTGAGGATAGGAGCCAAACAAGAATTAAAAAACGTGCACACTTGGTCTTAAAAAGGTGTCTCCGGGAGGGGGGAGGGGGAACCCCAGTGGAACCCAAATGGCACCAAAAGTGGCAAAAAGGCCTAATGTGTGTCCAACGTAACACCTAGAAAATGGTCGCGTAGCCGCAGGACTCCCGATTGAGGATAGGATAATATTTCGAAAATAGGCATACTAAGGCTTGAAAACGTGTCGCCTGGGTTCCAAGCGGCACTTTTTTGTGTAAAAAACACCTCTTTCACATCTAGTGTAGAACATAATAACCATATGTGTAGTCGTGGGACTCCCGATTTGTAGATAGGACACAAACACGAATTCGAAAACATGCACACTTAGGCTTGAAATATGTCGCAAGGGGCGAGCACACACAACGGCACACAAACAAAACCACGGGGGACATGAACACCTTGTGCATCTCCAAGTAATATGTAGCAGTTGGTTTCACAGCCGCGGGACTCCCAGTCCGAGTATAGGTCACGAATTAAAAAATAGGCACACTTATGATTGAAAACATGCCGCGGGCAAGCGACCACCCCCACCGACATGCAAACGGCACTGTGAGTGGCACGAACACCTCGTACGCATTTGAATCCAACGTAAAATGTATTAACTAGCTACGTAGCCGTAGGACTTTCGGTTTGATGATAGGATCCAATCACGAATTTGAATCTAGGCATACTTAGGCGTAAAATGTGCCTCGCGCACGGGGGTACCCTCAGTGGTGCCTAAACAAAACTATGAGTGGCACAAACACCTCGTACGCATCCAACGTAACACATAGTAATTGTTCGTGTAGTCACGAGACTCGCAGTTTTAGGATAGGACACAAATTCAAAAATAGGAACACTTATGCTTGAAAAAGTACCCTAGAGAGGGTCATCCCCAGCAACACCCAAACGACAGTGCGAGTGGCACGAACCCCTCGTGCGCATATAATATAACACTTAGCAATAAGCTGCGTAGCCACCAGACTTCCAGTTTGAGGATAGGATCCAACCACGAATTCCAAAACAAGCACACTTACGCTTGAAAACAGGCCGCAGGGGCGGGCACCCCTAGCAGTACCCAAAAGCATTGCAAGTGGAATGAACACACCATGCACATCCAACGTAACACGTAGCAATCGGTTGCACAACTGTGGGGCTCTCGATTTGAGGATATCACCCAAAAATGAATACGAAAACAAGTAGACTTAAGCTTGAAATCGTGCCATGAGGGCAGACACATCTAGTGGCACCATAATTGGAACGAACGCCTCATGCGAGTACAATGTAACATGTATAAATCTCTCACATAGCCGCGGGACTCTTGATTTGAGGATAGGACTCGAATTCAAAAAAAGGCAGAATTAGGCTTGAAAACTTGACGCAAGGGCGGGCACCCCCAACAGTACCCAAACGACATCGCGAATGGCAGAAAACCTTGTGCGCATCCAATGTAACAAGTGTAAACTGACCACGTAGCGGTAGGAGTTCCGATTTGAGGATAGGATCGAAGCACATATTCAAAAATAGTTACCCTTAGGCTTTAAATTGCGATGCGGGGTGGCATCGCCAGCCGCACCTAAATGGTACTCTGTGTGGAACAAACACCTCATGCATGTCCAACGTAACACGTATAAACTAGCCAAGCAATCGTTGGACTCTAGATTTGAGGAGAGGACATAAATTCGAAAATAAACACATTTAGGCTTGAAAACATTACGGTGAGGCGAGAAACCCTAGCGGCACCCAAATGACACCGTGAGTGGTACGAACACCTCGTGCACATCTAATGTTAGCAACCGACCATGATGTCGCGAGAATCCCAATTTGAGGATAACACCTAAACACAAATAAGAAAACATCCACACTTTGGCTTAACAATGTGCCGCCGGGGGGGCACCCCAGCGGAACCAAAATGGCACTACGAGTGGCACGAATACCTAGGGTGCATCCAACATAACATGTACAAACTGTTCGCCCAGTTTTGTGACTCTCGTTTTGAGGATAGGAACAAAGCACGAATTCGAAAATAGGGACACTTAGGTTTGAAAATGGTCAACAACAACTCCAGTATCACGAATACCTCATACGCATCCAACGTAACACGTAGAAATATGTCGTGCAACTACAGGGCTACTGATTTAAGGATAGGAAACGAAATCGAAAACATACATAATTAGGCTGTAAAAATTTTCACGGGGACGAGTCACCCCAACGGAACCACGAGTGGCACGAACACCTCGTGCACATCCAATGTAACACCTAACAATCGATCATGTAGTTGTGGGACTCTCAGTCGGAGGATAGGATCCAAACAGGTTTCGAAAATGTGGACACTTTAGCTTGAAAAATTGCCACCAGGGAGCACCCCCAGCGGCACCCAAATAGCACTACATGATCCTCAAACCGAGAGTCATGTGTCTATGAGATCGGTTGCTATGTGTTAAGTTAGATATGCACGAGGTGTACCTTCCATTCGCTATGCCGTTTGGGTGCCACTTGGGGTGCCTGCATCCGTGAGACACATTTTCAAGTCTTAGTGTGCCTGTTTTCGAATTTGTGTTCTATCCTCAACGTGGGAGTTTTGTGGCTACATGGCTAGTTTAAATGTGTAATGGTGGAGGCACTCGATGTGGTTTTGCTTCTCACGGTTCCATTTGGGTGTCATTGGGGGTGCCCATCCATGTGGAATGTTTTCATTCCTAAGTTTTCCTGCTTTTGATTTTGTGATGGGGTCCTTCCTCAAAATAAGAGTCCCACAACTACGCGATTGGTTGCTTTGTGTTATGTCAGATGATCATGAGGTGTTCATGCCACTCATGGTGCCATTTGGGTACATCTGGGGGTGCTCCCCCGGTACGTTTGCAAGCTTAAGTGTACGAGTTTTTGAATTCATGTCCTATCCTCAAATCAGGAGCCCCATGTTTGTATGACTGATTACTATGTGTTACGTTGGATGCGCATGAGGTGCTCGTACTAAAAATGAATTAAAAAACAGATAGACTTGTGCTTGAAAATGTTCCACAGGGGGATGGGCACCTACAGTGAACCCTAAACGACACTGTAATTGGCACAAAACCTCATGTGAGTTCAATGTAACAAGTAGAAACTGTCCACGTGGAGGAGGGTCTCCTAATTTGAGGATAGGACACGAATTCGAAAACAGGCACACTTAGGCTTGAAAACATACTCAGGGAACCCCCAGTGGCACTACAAGGGTACAAACACCTCGTGTGCGTCCAATGTAACACCTATGAGGATAGGAACCCAAAACGAATTTGAAAATAGTCACACTTAGGCCTGAAAATGTGTTGTGGGGGAGGTTACCCCAATGGCAACCAAGTGGCACCGTAAGTGGCATGAACACCTCATATGCATCCGAAGTAACACATAGCAATAGGCTGTGGAGCCACGGAACTGATGGTTTGAGGATAGGAGATGAAATAGATAACATGCATAATTAGGCTTGAAAACGTTTCATGGGGAACCCACAGGGGCACACAAACGACACCATGAATGGGATGAACACCCCTTGCGCATCCAGTGTAACATGTAAAAGTCGATCATGCATTCGCGGGACTCCTGGTTCGAGGATAGGAGCCAAACAGGAATTGGAAAATGTGCACACTTAAACATAAAAATGTTCCACAGGGACCCAAATGGAATCGTGACTAGTACGGACACCTCGTGCGCATCGAGCATAACATGTAGCAGCCTACTACCCAGATACAGGACTCCTGATATGAGGATTGGACATGCATTAGTAAATAGACAAACTTAGGCTTGAAGACTTGTTACAGGGGGAGAGAACCCTCAGTGGCACCCAAACGGCACCACGAGTGGCATGAACATCTCGTGCGCATCCAACCTAACACGTAGCAACCGGTCGCGCAGTTGCGGGACTCTTATTTTGAGGAAGAACCCAAACAAAAATTTTAAAACAGGCACACTTAGGAGTTAAAACATGTCGCAGATGGGCGAGCACCCCCAGCTGCACCCAAACGGCATTGCGAGAGGAACGACCACGTTGTACGCATCAAAAGTTACAAGTATTAACTGGCCACGCATCCGTAGGACTCTCGATTTGAGGATAGGACACGAATTCAAAAACATGCACATTAAGGCTTGAAAATGGGTCACGGGGGAGTGGTCACCCCCAATGGTACCCAAACGGCACTGCGAGTGGCACAAACACCTGGTGTACATATAATGTAATACATAGAAACCGATCGCTTATGTGCATGACTATCGGTTTGAGGATATGACCCAAAAATGAATTCAAAAATAGGCAGACTTGTGCCTGAAAGTGTGTCGCAGTGGGATGGGCACCTGTAGTGGAACCCAAACAGCACCACAGCTATCACAAACACCTCATGTGAGTCGAACGTAACATGTAGAAATTTTCAGCTTAGAGGCGGGACTCCCGATTTGAGGATAGGATACGAATTCAAAAACAGGCACACATAGGCTTGAAAACGTGCCCCCCGGGGGGCACCTCCATCAGTCCCAAACCACACTATAAGGGCACAAACACCTCGTGCGTGTCCAACATAACACGTAGCAACCGTTCTCATAGTCTTGCGACTCCCAGTTTGAGGATAGGTACCGAACACGAATTAAAAAATAGGCACACTTAGGCTTGAAAATGTGTTGCAGAGGGGCGGGCACACCCAAGAGCACCCAAACGACATCACGAGTGGTAGGACCACCTAGTGCATGTCTAGAGTAACACGTAGCAATCAAGAATTCAGTTGCGGCCAAAACACGAATTCGAAAAGAGGCATGGTTAGGCTGTAAAGCGTGCCGCGGGAGGCGAAGACTTCTGGGGGAACCCAAATGACACCACGAGTCCCATGAACACCTATTGTGCATAAACGTAAGAATAGCAATCGTTTGTGCAACCGTAGAACTCCTGGTTTGTGGATAGGGCCCAAACACGAATTCGAAAACATGCACAATTAGGCTTGAAAATGTGTTGCAGGAGGGAGGGTCGAGCACCTCAGCGGTATCCAAATGGCACCGCGAATGGTAGAACACCTCGTGCACATTCAACATAACAAGTAAAAATCGTCCACCCAATAAATGGACTCCCGGTTTGAGTATAGGACCCAAGAATAGATTCAAAAATAGGTACACTTAGGCTTAGTTGTGAGGAGGGAAGGCACCCATAGTTGCACCCAAACGACACCGCTAGTGGAAGAAACACCTCGTACGATTTCAACCTAAAACATAACAACTAGTACACGATCGCAGAACTCCTAGTTTGAGGATAGGAAACAAATTCAAAAATATGCACACTTAGGCATGAAAACGTGTGGTGGGTGGGTGGGGGGGGGGGGGGGGGGGGGGGAGGAACCCCCAACAGCATAAAAATAGCACTACAAGTGGCAAAAACACCTCGTATGGATCCAATGTATCACGTGGCAATAGGTTGCACAGCTGCAGGAATCTCGATTTGAGGATACGACACAAATTCAAAAACAGACACACTTAGGCTTGAAAACGTGCCGCGTGGGGAGAGCACCCTCAGAGGAACCCAAACGGCACAACAAATGGCACGAACACCTCGTGCTCATCGAACGTAACACATAGCAACTAGTTGCGCAATCGTGAGACTCCTAGTTTTTGGATAGGACCCAAACATAGATTCAAAAACAAGCACACTTAGACTTGAAAATGTGTTGTGGTCGGGAGGGCACCCCCATCGGCACCCAAACGACAATGCGAGTGGTATAAATACCTCACGCACGTTCAACATAACACATAGCAGTCGATCGCACATTCGTGTGACTCTCGAATTATGGATAGGACCCGAACACAAATACAAAATCTGGCACACTTAGGCTTGAAAACGTATTGTGGGGGTGGGAACACCCAGTGGAACCTGAACGGCACCGCGAGTGACACAAACACCTAGTGCATATCCAACGTAACACATAGCAACTGACCATTCAGCTGTGGACTCCCAGTTTAAGGATACGACCAAAACACGAATTCTCAAAAAGTCAAACTTAGGCTTAACAACATACCGCGGGGGGCAGGCACCCTGGTGGCACCAAAACGACACCATGATGGGCATGAACAATTCGTGTGCATCAATGTAACACATGAAAACATTAGTTCAATCCCGAGACTCTCGATTTTTGGATAGGACCCAAACACGAATTCGAAAACATGCACACTTAGGTTTGAAAACGTTTTGCGAGGGGCGAGTATCCCCAACGTCACCGCGAATGGCAAAACACCTTGTGCGCGTCCAACGTAAAAAGTAGAAGCCATCCACACAACGACGGGACTCCAGATTTGAGGATAGGAACCAAGAAGGAATTCAAAAATAGGCACACTTATGGTTAAAAATGTGCTACAAGGGGGCGGGTACCCCCATCCCCACCCAAATGGCACCGCGAGTGGCACAAATATCTCGTGTGCATCCAACGTAATACGTAACAACTTGTCGCGCAACCATAGGACTCTCGATTTTAGCATATGACAAAAATTTGAAAAGAGGCACACTTAGGCTTGAAAACGTGCCACAGAGGTGTGGGTACCCCTAGCGGCACCGAAACATAACTGAAAATGGCACGAACACCTCGTGCACATATAACATAACACGTAAAAACTAGTCGCACTGTATTAGGACTCCTAATTTGAGGATAGGATCCAAACATGAATTCGAAAAACAGGCACACTTTGGCATGAAAACGTGCTCGGGGGCATCCCCAACAATACCCAAATGACATCGCGAGTGTCACGAACACCACGTGTTCATCCAATGTATCACATAGCAACTGACCACAGAGTCATGGGAATATTGGTTTGAGGATAGAACACGAATTTGAAAACATGCACACTTAGACTTGAGACCGTGTGGCAGGGGAACCTCAGCTGCACACAAACGGTACCGCGAGTGGAACAAACACCTCGTGCATGTCCAACGTAACACGTATCAACCGAGGGCACAACCGCAAGACTCCTAATTTGAGGATAGGACCCAAGTACAAATTTAAAAATAGGAAGACTTGTGCTTCAAAATGTGCCACGGGGGGACGAACACCCATAGTGGCACCCAAATAGCACCATGAATCGCATGGACACCTTGTGTGCATCCAACGTAACACATAACAATCGAATGCATAGCGGAGGGACTTTCAATTTGAGGATATGATGACAATTTGAATACAGGAACACTTAGGTTTAAAAACGTGTTGCAGGGAGGCGGGCACTGCTAGAGGCACCCAAACGGCACCACGAGGGGTACGAACACCTCTTGCACATCCAACGTAACATGTAGCAACTGGCCACGCATGAATTCAAAATAGGCACACTTAGGCTTGAAAATGTGTCGGGTGGGTAGGTAAACCCAGCGGAACAAAAATGGCACCGCGAGTGGCACGAACACCTAGTACGCATCCAAGGTAACACGTAGCAACCTGTTTCTTAACTATGGACTCTGAGTTTGAGGATATGACGCAAACACGAATTCAAAAAGAGGCACACATAGGCTTCAAAATGTGATGCGGGGTAAGGGCATCCCCAGTGGCACTAAAAGGGCATCACGATGGGAATGAACACCTCATCTGTATCCAACGTAATATGTAGCAATCTTTTTTCATAACCAAGGGAATCTCAATTTTTGGATTGGACCCAAACATGAATTTGAAAACATGCACACTTAGTCTTGAAATTTTTTTGCGAGGGGCAAGCTCCCCTAACGGAACCCAAACGGAAGCACGAATGGAAGAATAACTCGAGCGTGTCCAATGTAACCCTTAGCAACCGGACGCACAACTACGAGACTCTCGATTTTGGGGTTGGACACGAATTCGAAACATATGCACACTTAGGCTCGAAAATGTGTCATGGGGGGAAGGCACCCCAGTGGCACGAACACCTCGTGCACATCAAATGTAACATGTAACAAACGGACACACAACCTTGGGACTTTTGATTTGAGGATAAGACCCATAAACGAATTCACAAATAGGCACACTTGGGCTTGAAAATGTGCTGGAGGGAGGCGAGCACCCCCACTAGCGCCCAAACGGAACCGCGAGTGGAAAAAAAGCCTCGTGTGCATCGAATGTAACACATAGTAACCAGTCATGAAGCTGCAAGAGTCTCGATTTGAGGATAGGACACAAGTTCAAAAATAGGAACACTTAGGCTTAATAACTTGTTGTGTGGACATGAGCACCCTCAGAGGCTCCCAAACGGCACCGGGAATGGAACGACCGCCTTGTGCCTATCCAACGTAATAGGAAGCCAGTGGCCACACGACTGAGGGACTTTTATATGACCCAAAAATGAATTTAAAAATAGGTTCACTTAGGCTTAAAAACATGCCTTGAGGGGGCACCCCAACGACACCGCGAATGGTACGAACACCTTGTTCACGTCTAATGTAACACGTAGAAACCATACGTGGAAGGATATGACCCAAACACGAATTCAAAAATAGACACACTTAGGCTTGAAAATGTGTCGCGGGGGTGAGAACCCTCAGCAGTACCCAAACAGCAACGTGAGTGGCATGAACACCTCATGTGTGTACAACGTAATACGTAGCAACAAATCGCATAACTATGCGACGCTCGGTGTGAGGATCGGACATGAATTAGAAAATTACATACTTAGGCTTGAAAATGTGTCACGGGGGGGTGGACACTCCCAGTTGAACCCAAATGGCACTTCGAGTGGAACGACACCTCATGCACATCAAATGTAACATATAAATGCCGTCTACACTGTCGCAGAACTCCCGTCTTGAGTATAGGACCTAAACAAGAATTCGAAAACATGCACACTAAGGCTTGAAAACATACCACGGTGGGGACCCCAGTGGCAATCAAACGACACTGCGAGTAGAATGAAAACCTCGTGCATGTCTAATGTACCACATAGAAACTAGTCATCCAATCACAGGACTATCGGTTTGAGGATAGGATATGAATTCGAAAAGAGGTAAAAACATGTTGCAGGGGATTGTAACCCCCAATGGCACCCAAATGGCACTGCAAATGGCGCGAAAACCTCATGCACGTCCAACATAACACATAGCAACTGGTCGCTCAGATGTGGGACTCTCAATTTTAGTATAGGACCCAAACACGAAATTGAAATCAGACACACTTCACTACACCAAAAACAACAATTTGGTACACCCTGATGTTAAAAATCTGGCACAGTTTTAAACAATGCCAGATTCTGGCACGGTTTAAGGACAATCTGGCACACTTTAAAACAGTGCTAAAATTTGGCACTGTTTTAAAGTGTGCCAAAATTGAGTACCCTTGATTAAAATATAAAAGACCCTAAAAAAATTATTATGTTTAGTTTCCCTCTTCTCTTTCCTCTCTCATCTTTCAATCTCCCGCTCCCCGACTCTCTCCTTACCCTCACCCGCTTATTGGCTTTATCCGCTCCGTCCAGCCGCTCTCCCTCTATTGCGGCAAGGCCACACTCTCTCTCCCCTCACCCACTTACCAGCTCCAACCGATCCGTCTAGCCGCTCTGTCTACCGAAATTCTGCAGTGTCATTGCAGGTAGTCTTTGTTCTTTTGTTCGGGATGTAGAGGGATGTCACGACCTCTTACATAAATGAAGTTAGGTCATGGCCTTATTACCTTTTAAACACCGTTTAGATCTTTTTCATTAGGGCAATTTTAGGCAACTATTCAAGCTATCTTGTGGCGGTTTAGTGGTGACCTGAGGCGATTCAGTGGTGGAGGTTCTTTTCTTCGATCGTTCATCTTCTTTTTTTCAGGATGGTAGTTTTTTTCCATTCCTAATTTCTGCATTACAATTTCTTCTTGCAATGATCTTCTTTTCTATATCTTTGCCAAAATCTTTTCAATTTCCTGGACCCATTTAAGTCCATGTAGCTGTTGTGACTGATAGGGTTTTTCTTTTGTAATAGAAATTCGTGGCCGCAAAGATTCAATTGTTGCTAAGATTTGAATAATTTATGCTAGGATTCCAATAATTTTAGTAGGGTAACTATTTGGCTAAGGTTTTGGGATATTTTCTGTCTTTATTGGCTTTATTTGGCTAAAGTACATTCAAGATGTCCATCCACTCCGTCCAGCCGCTCATTCGTGTATTTTGTCCTGGTTTAATGTATTTTGTCCTGGGTGATATGATTTTAACAATTTCTTGAGTTTTATTTCAAATTGATGTTTATTACACATCTATATTAGATATAGTTTATGTGTATATATATATATATATTAGACGTTTATGGGTAGTTCTATGTAATAAGGTTAATATGAAAAAGGGAAATGATCAATTAGGCTAGACCAAGGTGGATGGAAATGTTTACATGTTTCATTTGGTAGTCAACATATAGACTTCGTTAACTTTTTTTCATGGTTGTTGTGTGTTTTCTCTGTGCGTTTGTGTGTATATGCCAACGATAGAGTTCTGTAAAAATTTTAAACATGATCAAAAGGGAACTTATATTTTCAATGGGCCTTTTTATTTTTAGCCCAAGAACTATAATTTGGAAATTATTGAGTAATATTGTGACAAATTGCGTAAAAGGGGGAGATTGATTAGACACCATTCGACTTTTTTTTTGTTCCTACAAATTGCTCAGGGGAGATTGATTAGCTGAGGAAGTACTTCCTACTTGTTTTGCTTGTGGCATTCGATAACACTTGTTTTTTTCTTTATTTTTTTCATTCCTTGACTCTTAGAATTACTACTGTGATTTCTCTCATACCTATAATGTATATTATTTTTATTGGAATATGAAGTATCTAAGCTAACTTGGTTTCTTTAATTTGCAAAAAAAATGTGTGCAATAGGTATTCAATATTTGAGTCTTTATCATGGACAAGTTGGAGGAGATTATCCATGTTTGTTCAGATTATGTGCAACAAGTATTCAATATTTGAGTCTTTATCATGGACAAATGTGCAAGAGGTATTCAAAATTTCAGTCTTCACACTATTGTTCGTTCAGATTCTAAATCACGTGCCGGAATTGTTACCGTAGCACATGTTTTCTTCTATATATGCACTTTATACACTTTATATATATGCATCATCGCACCTATATGCATATATAAACAGATTATAACAAATATATGTTATATATATACACTGTATGAAATACATGAAGTCATGGAGCAACAGAATTTAACAATTACCATCGCTGGTATCCACGCATCATTGAATGCTCGATGCAACGTATGGGCAACTGCAAATCCCATATATGGAACTGTAAGTTGCGCAACATATTCAACCTATTTATGCGTGTGTGAGTGTGTGTGTCCATGTCGATTAATTTGTTCAATGATGGAGCAGGGAATGTGCCCCACCCAAATTTTCAAGTATCTGTTTTACTATGTAGTGTAATATATATATTTTTACATCGAGAACCTAGTGCCCACCTTTCATTGACTAGCCTCTACGTATATAGATTCAAACATATAAACTTTCTATACTATATTATTTCTTATGTAAGAAACATTTTAACTTACTGTTAGTTAAAGTAGTGAAATAAAAGTTACACATACAAACACAACTATTGTTAATCATTCTTCAAGTTGAGGTCATTCTCTCTCAGATTCTGTTTTGTCTTCTAACTTGAATTTTGTTGATAATCATATTCATACTTCTTTATTTTGTTAATATAATTCTCACTTGCTATTGTTGATTTTTATCTTTTATATTTTCAGAATCTGGAAGGCGTAAGTGACATTCGTGATGAGAGGGATCGAACTGGAATGCACGTGGTCATTGAGGTATACATACGATCAGTGATTTGGCATTACTTTTGTCAATTCACATATTTACCTAAAATAATAGCATCATTTGGCTTCTTTCATGTTATTTATTTCAAATATTAAAAACAAGCTATTTGAGGGTGAAAACCCAAACAAACCCCAAATGGCCCCGTAAGAGGCACGAACACCTAGCACGGGACCAATGTAACATACAGGAACTGACTGCGTAATCGCGGGACTCTCAGTTTGAGATAATGAAAATAATTTTAAAATACGTAGATTAGGTTGGAAAACAAGCCGTTTGAGGGTGGAAACCCAAACCAGACCCCAAACGGCCTCGTAAGAGGCACTGACACCTCACACGGGACCAATGTAACTTGTACGAACTCACCGCGTAGTCGCGGGTCTCCCGGTTTGAGAATATGACGATAATTTGCAAAAATCAACACTTAGACTTAAAAACAAGTCGTTGAAGGGTGAAAACCCAAGCGAGCCACCAAACGTCCCCGTAGGAGGCACAAACACCTCGCACGGGTCCAATGTAACTTGTAGGGACTGACCGCGTAGTCCCGGGTCTCCCGATTTGAGAATATGATGATAATTTGTAAAAATAACACCTAAACTTAAAAACAGGCCGTTAAAGGGTGAAAGCTCAAACTAGTGCCCGTAAGAGGCACGAGCACCTCGTACAGGACCAATGTAACTTGTAGGAACTGACCGCACAGTCTCGGGTATCCCGGTTTGAGAATACGACGATAATTTGCAAAAATCAACACTTAAACTTAAAAATAAGCTGTTAAAGGGTGAAAATCCAAATCAGCCCCCAAACGACCTTGTAGGAGGCATGAATACCTCACACATGACCAATGTAACTTATAGAAACTGACCGCGTAGTCCTGGATCTCCTGGTTTGAGAATATGATGATAATTTGAAGAAATCACACTTAGACTTAAAAACAAGCCGTTAAAACGTGAAAACCCAAATTAACCCCAAAACGACCCCTTAGGAGGCACGAACACCTCGCACGGGACCAATGTAACTTGTAGGAATTAACCGCGTAGTCCCGGGTCTCCCGGTTTTAGAATATGACGATAATTTGCAAAAATCACACTTAGATTTAAAAACAAGCCGTCAAAGGGTGAAAACTCAAACCAGTAGGAGGCACGAACACGTTGCACGGGACCAATGTAACTTATAGGAACTCACCGCGTAGTCTCGGGTCTCCTGGTTTGAGAATATGATGATAATTTGCAAAAATCACACTTAGACTTAAAAAAAAGCCGTTAAAGGGTGAAAATCCAAACCAGCCCCCAAACGACCCAGTAAGAGGCACGGACACCTCGCACGGGACCAATGGAACTTGTAGGAACTGACCGCGTAGTCCCGGGTCTCCCTATTTGAGAATATGATGATAATTTGCAAAAATCACACTTAGACTTAAAAATAAGCTGTTAAAGGGTGAAAATCAAAACCATCCCCCAAATGACACTGTAGGAGGCACAAACACGTCGCACGGGACCAATGTAAGTTATAGGAACTAACCGCGTAGTCTCGGGTCTCCCGGTTTGAGAATATGATGATAGTTTGCAAAAATAACCACTTAGACTTAAAAAGAAGCCGTTAAAGGGTGAAAATCCAAACCAACCCTCAAACGACCCCGTAGGAGGCACGAACACCTCGCACGGGACAAATGTAACTTGTAGGAACTGACTGCGTAGTCCCAGGTCTCCCGGTTTGAGAATATGATGATAGTTTGCAAAAATCACACTTAGACTTAAAAACAAGCCGTTAAAGGGTGAAAACCCAAACTAGCACCCAAACGACCCCGTAAGAGGCACGAACACGTCGCACGGGACCAATGTAACTTGTAGGAACTGAACGCGTAGTCCCAGGTCTCCCGGTTTGTGAATATGATGATAATTTATAAAAAGCACACTTATACTTAAAAATAAGCCGTTAAAGGGTGAAAATCCAAACCAGCCCCCAAACGACCCCGTAGGAGGCACGAACACCTCGCATGGGACCAATGTAACCTGTAGGAACTGATCGTGTAGTCCTAGGTCTTCCGATTTGAGAATATGATGATAAATTGCAAAATCCACACCTAGACTTACAAACAAGCCGTTAAAGGGTGAAAATAAAAACCAACCCCCAAACGACCCCGTAGGAGGCACGAACACCTCGCACGAGACCAATGTAACTTATATGAACTAACTACGTAATCCCGGGTCTCTCGGTTTGTGAATATGATGATAATTTGTAAAAATCACACTTAGACTTAACAAAAGCCGTCAAAGGGTGAAAACTCAAACCAGCCCCCAAACGACCCCGTAGGAGGCACGAACACCTCGCACGAGTCCAATGTAACTTGTAGGAACTGACCGCATATTCCCTGGTCTCCCGATTTAATAATATGATGATAATTTGTAAAAATCACACTTAGACTTGAAAACAAGCCGTTAAAGTGTGAAAACCCAAATCAGCCCCCAAACGACCCCGTAGGAGGCACGAACACCTCGTACGAGACCAATGTAACTTATAGAAACTGACCACGTAGGCCATGGTCTCCCAATTTGAAAATATGATGATAATTTACAAAAATCACAGACTCAAAAAGAAGCCGTCAAAGGGTGAAAACGCAAACCAGCCCCCAAACGACCCCGTAGGAGTCACGAACACCTCGCACGGGACCAATGTGACTTGTAGGAACTGACCGCGTAGTCCCTGGTCTCCCGGTTTGAGAATATGACGATAATTTACCAAAATCACACTTAGACTTAAAAATAAGTCGTTAAAGGGTGAAAACCCAAACCAGCCACCAAACGATCCCGTAGGTGCACGAACACCTCGTACGGGACCAATGTAACTTGTAGGAACTGACCGCGTAGCCCCGGGTCTCCCGATTTGTGAATATGATGATAATTTGCAAAAATCAACACTTAAACTTAAAAACAAGCCGTCAAAGGGTGAAAACCCAAACCAACCCCTAAACGACCCCGTAGGAGGAACGGACACCTCGTACGGAACCAATGTAACTTGTAGGAACTGACCGCGTAATCCCGGTTCTCCCGATTTGAGAATATGATGATAATTTGCAAAAATCACGCTTATACTTAAAAACAAGCCGTCAAAGGGTGAAAACCCAAACCAGCCTCCAAACGACCCCATAGGAGGCACGAACACCTCGCACAGGACTAATGTAACTTCTAGGAACTGACCGCGTTGTCCTGGGTCTCCCAGTTTGAGAGTATGATGATAATTTGCAAAAATCACACTTAGATTTAAAAACAAGCCGTCAGAGGGTGAAAACCCAAACCAGCTCCCAAACGACCCCGTAGGAGGCACGAATACCTCACACGGGACCAATGTAACTTGTAGGAACTGATCGCGTAGTCTCGGGTCTCCCGATTTGTGAATATGAAGATAATTTATAAAAATTAACACTTAGACTTAAAAACAAGCCATCAAAAGGTCAAAACCCAAACCACCCCCCAAACGACCCCGTAGGAGGAACGAACACCTCACACAGGACCAATGTAACTTATAGGAACTGACCGCGTAGTCTGGAGTCTCCCGGTTTGAGAATATGATGATAATTTGCAAAAATCAACACTTAGACTAAAAAACAAGATGTTAAAGGGTGAAAACCCAAACCAACCCCCAAATGACCCCGTAGGAGGCACAAACACCTCGCATGGGTCCAATGTAACTTGTAGGAACTGACCGCGTAGTCCCGGGTCTCCCAGTTTGAGAATATGATGATAATTTGCAAAAATCAACACTTAGACTAAAAAACAAGCTGTTAAAGGGTGAAAACCCAAACCAGCCCCCAAACGACCCCGTAGGAGGCACGAACACCTCGCGCGGGACCAATGTAACTTGTAGGAATTGGCCGCATAGTCCTGGCTCTCCCGGTTTGAGAATATGATGATAATTTCAAAACTCACACTTAGACTTAAAAACAAGCCGTTAAAGGGTGAAAACCCAAACCATCCCCCAAACAACCCCGTAGGAGGCACGAACACCTCGTACGGGACCAATGTAACTTGTAGGAACTAACCGCGTAGTTCCGGGTCTCCCGGTTTGAGAATAATTTTCAAAAATCACACTTTGACTTAAAAATAAGCCATTAAAGGGTGAAAACCAAAACCAGCCCCCAAACGACCCCGTAGGAGGCACGGACACGTCGCACGAGACCGTTGTAACTTGTAGGAACTGACCGCGTAGTCCCGGGTCTCTCAGTTTGAGAATAAGACGATAATTTGCAAAAATCACACTTAGACTTAAAAACAAGCCGTTAAAGGTTGAAAACCCAAACCATCCCCCAAACGACCCCGTGGGAGGCACGAACACCTCGCACGGGACCAATGTAACTTGTAGAAACTGACCCCGTAGGCCTGGGTATCTCGATTTGAGAATATGATGATAATTTCCACTCATATATGTAATTTTTTAGTTTGAGTAAATGTTTTTTTTGTAAATTATTAGGTTACTAATATAGTATCTTTTTTGTATCCTATTTTTTTTTGCAGGATAACAGTTTATCGTTGGCATTTATTCACGTGGAGCACACAGAGAACTCAATGGTTTACAACAAGGGGTTTATTCATGTTTCCTTTTTTGTGCCGTGCGGGCTTTTGTAAGTTAATTGTTATATTTTGTGGCCGTGCGGGATTTATGTTAGGCAGGTTTTGTATTAACATGTTTTGGAATGTCCAGAAAATAGCAGAAACTCTGTCCAATTTCTTTTGGGCCTATGAACTGTTAAAGACTTGTAATATTTTGAAGTTTGTATGTACATTAGTTTATTAACAAAGTGCAATATTAATTTATGAATTTTGTGCTTTCAAATAATTAAAAAAAATTTATAAAAAATTTGGCACAGTTCAAAATCGTGGCAAAAGTTATCATATTTTGGCACGGTTTTGAACTCTGCCAATTTTTTTTAAACTTTGCTGAATCTGGCACAGTTAAAAACTGTGCCAAAAGTGTGACAGAAATATCAAATTCTGCCACGGTTTAAAAGTGTGCCAGAAGTGTTCTTGTTTGGCCAAATCTGGCACACTTTTGAGCCGTGCCAGAAAAAAATTGCCATTTTGGAACATCTGATTCTGGCACAGTTAAAAACCGTGTCAGATTTGATCTGGCACAGTTTTAAATCGTGCCAGATTCCTATTTTTGGTGTAGTGCTTAGGCTTGAAAATGTGACGGGGGAGCACAACCAGTGTCACTGAAACATTACTGTGAGTGGAACAAACACCTTGTGCATGTCCAACATATTACGTAGCAATCGACCGCTCAGTAGTGGGAATCCCAATTTTAGGATAAGATATGGATTCAAAAACAGACACACTTAGGCTTGAAAACGTGCCATGAGGGGGTGGGCACCCCCAGCGGCACCCAAACCTCATTGCAATGTCATGAACACCTCGTGCGTGTCCAACATAACACGTAGCAACCGATCGAGAAGTAAAGGGACTCCCAATTTGAGGATAGAACTCAAATATGAATTCAAGAAATAGGCACGCTTATTCTTAAAAATGTGCTAGGGGGACCCTATCGGCACCCAAAAGGTACCACGAGTGGCACAAACACCTCGTGTGCATCAAAGTAACACCTAGCAACCGATTGTTCATCTGTGGGACTCTCGATATGAGGATAGGACAAGATTTCAAAAACAAGCACACTTAGACTTGAGAACATGCTGCGGGAGGGAGGGCACCCCCAGCGGCACCCAAATGACACAATGAGTGTCACGAACACCTCGTGCGCATACAACGTAACATGTAGCAACTGGGTGTGTAGCCATAGGGCTCCTAATTGGAGGAAATGATCAAAACACGAATTCAAAAATAAACAAACTTAGGTTTGAAAATGTGCCACAAGGACGGGCACCCCCAGCGGTACCTAAAAGGCACGGACACCTCATGCGCGTTCAACATAATAAGTAGCAATCGATCGCATAGCCATGGGACTCCCGATTTGATGATTGGACACAAACACGTATTTTAAAATAGGAACACTTCTGCTTAAAAACATGCTGCGGGGGGACGATCACCCCCAGCGACACCAAAACATCACCGCGAGTGGAACAAACACCGCGTGCGCATATAATGTTACACTTAGCAACCAACCTTATATAAGCAGAACTCCCAGTTTGAGGATAGGACACAAATTCAAAAATAGGCACACTTAGGCTTGCAAACGTTTGGGGGTGGCGGCTGGCACCTCCAACGTCATAAAAAATGACCCCGCAAGTGGCACGAACACCTCATGCACATCCAAAGTAACACATAGCAATCGTCTGTACGAATGCTTGACTCCCGATTAGAGGATTTTACTAAAAGATATAATTAAAAATATGCACAATTAAGATTGAAAATGTGTCAGGGGCATCGCCAACGAAACTCAAACAGCACCGCGAGTCGCCCAAACACCTCGTGAGCTTCCAACATAACACGTACCAATCGATCTCATAATCATGGGACGAATTCGTATATTAAGCACACTTAGGCTTCAAAATCTATCACGGAGGCGGGCACCCTTGCGGCACCCAAACAACACTGTGGGTGACACGAGCACTGTGTGCACATCTAATGTAACAAGTATCAATCGGCCACGTAGTCGCATGGCTCTCGGTTTGAGGATAGGAACCAAACACGAATTAAAAAATAGGCACACTTAGGCTTGAAAATATGTTGTGGGGAGGCGGGCACACCTAGTCATGACTAAATGGCACTGGGAGTGGCATGAACACCTCGTGCGCATCCAACATAACACGAAGCAAATGGCCACGCAGTCATGGGACTCCTGATTTGAGGATAGGAACCAAACAACCCATATTTTTATTACAATTAAATATGGTCATGGATCAAGTCCGTGACCCTTTCTTGTGATTTTTTTGGTTTTGTTTTTTTGGTGTGACCATCTTTATATGTTTTCATCGCAGTTAAGTAGGATCACGACCATTAGCTGTGGCCATTTTTTTCATCACGATTAAAAATGGTGTGACGACCCATAACCGTGATCATATGATGCATCGTCCCCACCTCGGTCATGGCCTACAGTCGTGACCAATAATTTTTTACCGCGGTGGGGTCACGACCTGTAGTCGTGACCATCTGTTGCATCGTTCCCACCTCGGTCACGGCCTATAGCCGTGACTGACAGTTTATCATCACGGTTGGGGTCACAGTATTTAGTCATGGCCATCTGTTCCATCGTTTCCCCATGACTATTTTTCATCGTGATTGGGGTCACGACCCATATCCGTGACCACCCTCCGTGATTACATAGGTTCGTGACCACCTGTTTGGTCAAAGATTTGGTTCGCGACCTACGAAAATGGTCGCGCTCGATTTTTCACGACTCTGGGCCATGACCCACAGACCTGATCAAATCCAAGGTCCTTGACCATTCACCTAATTTTGTGTAGTGAGGTGTAGTACCGATTCCTAGGGTTATAGGTCCATGCATTCCCACTCTATGTGAGGATAGAATCCAAGTGGAATAATGTGGTATGCTTATAACCCACTAATGTAAGACTATGAGCACCTATGGTTTGACGTTTATGCTTTGGGTTTAGTGGTGTCATTCTGTCCCGGTGGCCCAGGTTGAGGTTTGTATTTCCTTGAGCCTGATAGCATGAGAAAGATTTGCATCTGTGAGGTAATGCTCGGGGAATTGCAGTTATAAGTATATAGTATGCGATATATATATACTAGATGTAACCCGTGCGATGCACGGGCAAACGTAAAAGGTTTCTGTTATTAAAGTGAAATATAATGAGTTAACTTATACTTGATCAAGAAATCATTATAATTGACTAAAACTTATTCATAAAAGATTTTTGTTTAATTTTAAAAAGATTAAAAAAATAATTAGTGTAAGAAAGATTAAATAAATTTATTTAAAACAATGAAGATGTTTGGAGCATAATATGGATAATTATATTTGTGTTTCACAAAGAAATTCACTGAGAACTCAGGCATTGACAATCTTCATAATTAGGGGATTGCGCTTCCCTCAAGTATATCACAACTTCAAAAAAAATGTGTGGATTTTTGCTCAACTTCAAAAAAATATAGATTGAGACAATTTAACTTCAAAGTATATCAACACAAATGTGTGGATTTTTTAAAAGATTATGTGGGATTTTTAAATGATCCTCTCCATATCGAAATATAAGAAACATGGAATTTTAATTAATATTTTTAGAACAAACATTTTTTAAAAAGCCCACATAATTAAAATACTAATACCTAAGTTTTGCCAGCTATTTCCTAGCTTTTGGCACTTCATAAAAGTGTACGTGCTTAAGGCTATGAACGAAAAACTTTGGGGGCCGAACTCTTTTTCATTTTTTCATTATTAAGAAAAGAGAAGCTCCCAGATAATGTTCCATCATTACTATTATACAAATACAAAAAGGGATACATTGAATAAAGATCAATATATAATGAATAATTAAAAACTTACATATATATATAAATGTAGAAATTTTAAAATATTCACATACACATGATAATTGTATACCAAAAATTCTCCCAAAGTCTCATTGCCAGTGACTAATTTAGAGTTGTCCATCTGATATCTATTATTCTTCACATGCCCATTATTATGTCCAGCATCAAAAACAAAGGGGACTTCTCTATAGGAGCCACACGGCCACTTTTTCGTACTCATATTACACGAAGAATAGCTCATAATGTTCCCTACTAAACTTTTTCGCCACGCGCATATCTTCCAACCCCATGCTTGTTCCCTCCTCCAACATCCTCTCGCGTATTTTTCGCCCATTAAACTTTGTCGTGGCAATCCCGTCATAATCCCCAACAATGTCTTGCCCAACTCTGGTGACCTTAACTCCGGCGCTATGAGAGGACGACAACCCCCATGCACCTTCGTTGAGTCGCTGCTTTACACCTACACTGAAATGCCCAGCAGCGGACATTCTAAATTAGTTTTGAAAGTGCCAGTTGCTAGACCACTGGTATTTCCCTACTCTACAGCACAAATATTTGAGGCATATTGCAGAAATCAACAGAAATCAAGATTCAAACAACATATTTCCGAAATCCCTAGCTTGAAAGCTTTCTATGTTAATTTTTTTTAACTAAAAAGAACTAAATAGAAAAGATCTAAAAGAGGTGGAGAAATATACCCATGCTGAAACTTCAATAATCACCCGAACTGAAACATAAAAAGTTAACAATTAAAAAGAAAAAATGGAGAAATATAATGACAAAAAATGCACCAATAATAGAAAATATATAAGAAATATTATACATTATCGAAGTGAAAATATAGTTGTGAGTTACTGCCAAAGATAACTTTTTTGCAACCCCATTCAAATCCAACTTCACATGCCCCTACTGATTTTCATTCTCTGCTAACTGGTAAGCAACAAAAATGGTGAGCAAACAAATAAAAGCTTAAAAAAGTGAGTTTGAGGTAGTAAAATAGCCAAAAATAGAAAAATAGTTCATATTAGTAGGATACAGTACCTTGGCTGATCAATCTAACATCTAAAACATGGCTTTACTTGTGGGATCTCTTGATCCAGGAGAAATAATTATGCAAAGCAAATGGGTAAATGCATAATTCTACCATTATAAGCCCATAACTACACAAAAATAGAACACAAACATGTGTGGTATACATCAATAACAGAGCATCTAATAAAAATTTCTCAAATGACATACAACATTTTTTAAGAAATTAAACCATAAACTCTCTCCAAGTTTTTTCTAAGAAATTGAACCGTAAACTTTGTGCAACTTTTTTTCTATGAAAATTCAACAAATACTGAATGAATAATGAATGAGGCATTTCATCAAACAGGTAGCATGCAAATTGCAATTATAGGTCTTTCTAATACACCACCATTACATAACCTATAAAAAACCAAAGATAGATGGTAACAAATACGATTTCTGAAGAGATTGTATAAATGGTAATTCTTTTTATTTCTGAACAAATTGTTATATAGATAGATGGTAACAAAGTAGGTTTTGCACTTACAGTATGTCCGATTGTATAAGTGGAGAAATAACAAAATATACCCGAGACCTGATTTCTCTAATGTTTTGGTGATCACAAACATATACCCAAGACCTCATTTTGCATTTTAAACCAACCATACCTTCATGTGATTGGTAAACCTGTGAATTTAATTTAGAGCCTAAATAAAGAAACAAAAAAATGCAAAATCAACCATACCTTCATGTGATTGGTAAACCCATGAATTTAATTTAGAGCCTAAATAAAGAAACAAAAAAAATTGAAACATCACAAAATGAACCTCAAAATTTCGAACCAGATCTGCAAAGGAGATTTCGAACACAAATAGAGCCAATAATTGTTAGATCTGAAACTCAAATCCCAGGTGCGAACTAAAACTCAAACCCTAGTACCAAAACTCAAACCAAAATGCAAAATGCAAAACTCAAACTATCAGTAGTTACAAAATTGAACAAAAATCCGTACAAATGAAAAAGCATGAACAAAAATCTGTACAAAATCCGGTCGATGTTGCTCAACTCTTCCCCGAAGCCTCTTTGTCGTGATGAAGACTCTCCTTACAGACCCTTCTGAACCTGCGGAGAGGCGGGAGGGTGAGGGAGGAGAAGAACTGTGTTTGAGAGAGAGCGAGAGAGAGAGAGAGAGACGCTTGAGGCAGAATATAGAAAGTAGGAGAAGAAATGGGTATTCAAAAAAGTGTTGCCCTTGTCCTCTGTTTGTTAGGGTGGGTGAGAGTTTGAAAGGCTCGAGGTACATTATTCAAAGAGATTGAGAGGCTCGAGGAACAACGGGAGTCAGGCCCACGTGAATTTCTTTTTTATCATCAGATACAAACCCTCCACAACATTTGTCACATCATATGTTTTGTATAGATAGATATAAAAAAGTGTTTATATAGGTTTTGTATATAAACACCCTCCTCCATTACCCTCCTCCTTTGCCATGTCATGAGTTTTATATGATGTGGCATGAACCTTCCCTCCTTTGTTGTATGACATGGCGTGAATAGTGAAAACACCCTCCTGCTTTATTATATAGATATATATATTTGTGTGTGTGTGTGTGTGTGTGATGTGATATGTTTTTACGTGTATATATGTGTGTGTAAATATATATACAGGAAAATAAAAAGATATTACGAACTGTAAATCTATATGCATTTAGGAGGGCAGTTCGGGGATGCTACGTGTAAATACATATATAAATGTGATAATAATATAGGTGTTTATGACACCAACGTGTTAAAATGGAATTGATAACTAGCGTGACATTTTGTGAAATGAATCGACAAGATTATAAATGAGATATATAATGAATAAGTAGATGCGAAAGCTTAATGTGAATTCCATGTTAAATAAAGGTATATGTGGGACATAAGGCAACGTATGGGATTAAGATGAGTAGTGATACAAGCTAGGCTTGGTAGCGTAATTGGGGTATTTAAAATACATGCGTTAGGTGTGCACTGTCGATAAGGGGCGAGGGCTATCTCATGGGAGTGGGACCAACTTAAATATGAAAGATTGCATGGAATATTTTTTAATGTATTTTAAACAGTTGTAAAATATTTTCAAAAGATTTTGAGCTCTGGCCACATCAAAATATTTTTAAAACTTATAGGTGCTCAGCCACAGGGACACGATGCTTAGCCATCATTCCAGCCAAACGATGCTGCAGCAACTATGGATGCCTGCAGGGATTGATTAGACGCTTTCATGCTTGATATCTATATATGATGTACTTCAGAGTTATTCCAAGCATGTTACCCAGTTAGTTGGTATTTATTTTATTTAGATGCTTTATTTTCAGTCAGTTAGATTATTGTATTGTGACATTTTACTGAGAGTTATCGGTTAATTTATTTATGCCAGTGAGTGTGATTTTCATTATTTGCATGGTTGGTTATGTGAATGAGAATTTTGTGTAAGTTCAAATGTTTTAAAAAATTAACACCAGGCCTAATAGGGTATCAGTTGTTAAATATATTTTCGACTGTGATGGTAAGAATAAACCGTATGGGATTCCTTTTTTATTTTAATAAAGGAATGATCACCCATTTTTAGAATAGACGGGGTGTCACAAATATATGAACATTTTTCATCTCAAGTTACTATGATAATAATAATAAAATAACTCAATATTTTGCAAGACCAAAGGCAATACCTAACCCACCCCAAATTAATTACATACGGATAAAAAATAAAAAAATAAAATTAAACACGAAATCATAATCTCCAAGAGGTATTATTTTGAAAATAGGATAAAACTTGTGGTTGCCAAAAAGTGCATATATCAAAATAGTGACTCAAAATGGTTTGGGTTTTGCCTTCAACTCAGTTGCTTTTTTAAGTTGAATTGGTGTATTAATTATTGTTAGGATGACGTAAATTCAAAAGAAATAATGGAGATGAACTCCCCCATTGATGCTCACTTTTTCACCACTAATGACTATAACAATATGGTCCAACGAGTCCAATTTGTACAGCCAGCTCTTCTCTTCTTGGTATTTGTTTTGAAAGAATGTTTTTAGTAAAGAAGCTCAGGAAAAATAGTTGGAACTTCATTGAGTTTTTCATTCATTGTATAACACATATTTATACAACAATATTACATGGGAGATAGAATTCCATAAAGCCGATTTTAACTGTCAGCACTGCCACTACACATATAACTGCCAAAGCACACTACTATATACTGCTACATTTTGAAGCGACCACTACTTACACACTACATACATAGCTGTCCATCATTCATAATTGTCCATTTGCTTGATTGAATGTGGAACTACGCTTGCTTGGACTTTCCAACTATCCAACTATTATCCTAAGATTTCTCTAGTTGAGAGAGAGCTTCAATAGGTGAATGTATACCTTTATCACTCCCCTTCAAACTGTAGGGTGGTAACACACACAATTTGGCCTGAAAATGTTGAAACACCTGTTTGGAAAGAGATTTGGTAAACACATCAGGAAACTGAGATTGAGATGCAACATAGGTAGTAACCAAAGAGCCACGAGCAACTTTTTGACAGATAAAATGGAAATCAAACTCGATATGTTTCGTACGAGTATAAAATACTGGATTTATAGACATGGAGAGAGATTTATATTGTTGTAAAACACGCCATGATGATGAAGACTAATTCTTATGTCACGTAAAAAAAAGTAACTTTAGTTAAATAAGCAACGGTAGAGGCCATTGAAAAGCACTCAGCTTCAACACTAGAGTAAGAGACAATAGACAATTATTTTTGTTCATGAGATTAAATTGGCACTAAGGAACACACAAGAGCCGGAAGTCGAGCGACGAGTATCTGGGCAGCCACCACAATCAATATCGAAAAAAGCATAAAGGCTTAATGGTGATGTGGACAAGATATGAAGGCCAAAATGGGATGTAATATTGACATAACGTAGAATGTGTTTCACAACTTAAAGATGTAAATGACCTAGAGCATGCATATATTGGCAGACGAGGTTGATAGCATGGGAAAGATTAGGTTTAATTAAGATGAGGTATTCAAGGGCTCCCACAAGGCTACGATAGGTTTTAGGATCAACCAAAGAACCACCGTCATGACATAGACCGTGTTTGGAGACTAACAGACTGGCAATAGGACTGCAATCTTCCATGGAGGCTTTAGAGAGAATATCACGGGCGTATTTATGTTGGGAAAAAAATAGTTCATCGGGATAGTGAATAACTTCAATTCCAAGACAATAGTGGAGATCACCAAGATATTTTAAGGCGACTTCATTGCCAAAATGGATGATGAAGGCAAGTAAGGTGGTCGAATCGTTACGGGTGAGAACAATATCATCGACATACACCAAAAGATGAATGGTGACCTCCTCTTTGTGATAAATAAATTGTGAAGAATCATCCTGACTGCAATAAAAACCCAAGTGAATCAAGAATTGGTTAAACCGATCAAACTCTTTGCGGGGAACTTGTTTAAGACCGTACAAAGAACGTTGGATATGATATACAAATTCAGGATGATGAGGATCATGAAACCCCAGAGGTTATTCCATGTACACGATTTCTTTAAGACGACCATGGAGAAAGGCATTTAAAACATCCAATTGGAAAATATACCATCCATTAGAAATGGAAAGAGAGAGCACCAACCGAATAGTAGTAAGGCGAATGATGGGGCTAAAAGTCCCACAAAAATCATCACCCACAAGTTCAGTATAACCTTTGGCAATAAGCTGCGCCAAGCGCTCAATATACCCATCATATTCTAGTTTTGTTTTGAATAACCATCGAGAACTAATAATATGCATATCATTTTGGCGTGGAATGAGATCCCAGTGTTAGAAATTAATATTAAGTGATGGAATTAATTATTTAATTTCAATTGTATTAAATTTTGAATTTTTCATTTATGTGGTTTTAATAAATGTCAAATAATTAATTAGGAATGTGATAAATAAAGATATTAAAAGATTTGGGTAAACCTTATCCGTTAGTCACATGATGGTTAGTGACATTAGTGGGAGACTTGACAGAGTCCCACCTCCACTAGGATTCCTTCCCTCTTCCCCTTATAAATAGAGACCTCTACACCATCTAGAGTCATCTCAACACACACTGTTTCTAAGGAGGGAGAGAAAATTCGAAATTCATTTTTCTCATATTTCGGGCTGTTCAAGAAAGAAATTAAAGGAGCATTCAAGTCACTTTAATCCGTTCAACAATGATGGACAAATGTCAGTTTTTTAAATCGTAGTTATAAGGAATTTTTGGTTCTGTGATTGCATGAAGATAAACATCCTGGATTCATGTCAAAACTGTTTTATTCATGATGCAACCTTATGATTCATATTCAAATGTATGATTAACAAAACAGTATTAATTAACATGTGGTATCAGATCTTTCATTTTATAATCTCATGTTTTTCGTTAATGAAAACTCCTTTATAACAATTCTAATTTATGATCTTTTGAAAATCTGGAAATTTGGAATTTTTGGTAAATCTGAAAATCTGAAAATTTTGTTTTTTCTAGAAATCTGGAATTTTAAGCAATCTGGTAATCATGCATATGGTAATTCGAATTTGTGTTATGTATGATATTAAGAACGAGATTACTGCATACAGCTCTTATCTTATGATAACTGTCCCATTATTGTTCAACCCCTTTTCGTGTTATTGAAACCCTAATTTGCCGTTAGGATTATTTTATCATTTCAAGTTGTGTTAGTATTATCAAAAATACTTTTATTAATCATGATAAGAAAACGAATCTGTTTTTAAGATTAATTAAATGAAAACTTTGATTTAAGGCAAAACAGATTCAGTTTTTTTTTTTGGCACAGTGAATAGTGTTTTTCAAATTTTTCGGTGTTCGATTGACTTGGAACTTAGTAGGTTGACTGGAAACGGTCCAACGATCGAATTTCACCTCCTTCGGTTGTGATGTAATGTGTTTTTCAGCAATCAGAGTCCGTTAAGGCCCTCAAAACCCAATTTTTGCCATTTTAGGAAATAATCTCGGGGCTCATAACTCTTTACAGAAAATTTATATTAACGTCCCGCAAAAAGTTTTGATTTTCTGGCATGTTTTACTTCAATTCTATGGTAAAAACTCTTTTTTTTGCCATTTTTGGCAAAATTTATGAATTTTGTATTTTTTACTATACCTGGGCAATTATGCTTTGAGGCATTTAAGCTACTATTGGTATCTTTGTAATTACTGATAGATTACGTATTATAGTTAATATTAATGCATGATTAATTGTATTTAGTTGAGACATGTAAACAATTATTCATTTGAGTTAAGTCAAAGGTCAAACACAGGATGAGACTGCATGTACGAATAATATACTTACATTCATTAAAGACTTATTCTAATGTAAGTTATAAAATTGGATTGAGGCGCAACACATGCTAATATCTGAATTGAACAACATTAGAACTAGTTTTGTAAAAACAAAATAGTTGACATTAAGTCCATTAATCGTGGTATTAAATGTTTAGGCAACAAACACATATACGAAAAATTATGGGACCATGATAAATGAATTATAGGGTAATATATCTTTACAAATTTGAACATTATGTGATGATTAACACATATTCTATGATATTCAGATTGTAAATGAAATATGCCAAATTTTTTAGTCAACAATTCAATATTCGACTCTTGCAATTTTTGTTGTGTGTGAAAATTTAATTTGTGAACATTGTTATTAATTGCAGTTCCCCTTAACCTCTATTCGCAAGCTCAGTCCTATTCCAAATTTGATAGAACCAATTCTTCTGAACGGAATGAGCAAATTGAGTTTAGCCTATGGGTTCTTGACCTGGACATGGCAATTATGTGTGATAAACCCGCTGCTATTACTGATGACAATAGCGAGGATGAAATTACTGTTCATGAAGCATGGTCTCAATCCAATACGCTGGCCCTAATATTTATGCGAATGTGTGTTGGTGCTAATATTAAGACCTCCCTACCTGAAACTACGCAAGTGAAAGAGTATTTGAACAACATTAAGGAACGCTTTCCCACTACTGATAAATCCCCTGCTGGGAAACTGATGGCCGACCTGACCACTATGAGGTTCGATGGTACTCGAACCATGAATGAGCACATTATATAGATAACCAATCTGGCTGCTAGACTTAGAGTTTTGGTCATGACAGTGGATGAGTCTTTTCTCGTCCAATTCGTCCTAAACTCCCTACCTCTTAAGTATGGACCTTTCCAAATAAATTACAACACTATAAAAGATAAGTGGAATGTAAATAATTTGCAAAGCATGTTGGTACAGGAGGAAGGAAGGCTCAAGCAACAGAATGTCCATGTGACTAAGGGACAGGTGGCAAACCTTACAGTCAAAGGAACTGGTTTTAAGAGGAAGTTCGACAAGGGCATTAAGAAAGGTCACGGGCCATCTCATCAAGCTGAACCATCAACTGCTGCTGTGAAGAAGGAAAAGAATGACAAGTGTCACTTCTGTAAAAAGAAGGGTCGTTTCCAAAGGGATTGTCATAAACGAAAGGCCTGGTTCGAGAAAAAGGGTAAGCCCTTTATTTATGCTTATTTCGAATCAAACTTTATTGACGCTCCTTCTAACACTTGTTGGATTGATTCTAGTTCTATGTGCCATGTTTCCAATTCGATGCAGGGCTTCATTTCGATCCGCAAAACAAATCGAAATGAGCATTTTCTCTACATGGGCTATAAGGCAAAGGCTAAAATAGAAGCTATTAGAGTCTTTCACCTAATTTTAAGCACTTGATTTATTTTAGATTTGCAAGAAACTTTTTATGTTTCCACAGTTTCTAGGAATTTAATTTCTGTTTCTAAACTCGCTTTAGATAGTTTTGCAATTAAATTTAAGAACAATAGTTTTGGTTTGATTAAAAATTCTAATAATGTTGGTTCTGGATTTTTATTAGATGGTTGATATCGATTGAATATTGAAAAGAATTTTTCTGAAACCCTTGTGACCCTGCATCCTAATGTTGGTACGAAACGTACACTTAATGATGAAAAATCTGCTTATTTATCGCATAAAAGATTGGGACACATATCCAGGCCGAGAATTGAAAGGCTCGTTAAAGATGGAATACTCCACAACCAAGATTGGGCCAATTATGATGTATGTGTGGACTGTATTAAAGGAAAAACGACCAAAGATACAAAGAAAGTAACCACAAGAAGCACCCAGCTACTTGAAATAATACATACAGACATATGTGGACCTTTTGATATTCCATCTATTGGTGGAGAAAAATACTTCATCACCTTTATGGATGATTTTTTATGTTATTGCATTTTGTACATGTTGGATGACAAATCTCAGTGTGTGAACATCGTTAAAATATACATTAATAAGGTTGAGAGGCAACTAGGCAAAAAGGTGAAAATTATTAGGTCTGATAGAGGTGGTGAATATTACGGTAGATATGATGAGTCTGGGCAATGCCCTGACCCATTTGCTAAACTCCTTGAAAAATTAGGTATTTGCGCCCAATACACAATGCCAGTAGCACCTTGGCAGAATGGTGTTGCTGAAAGGTGTAATCATACACTTATAGAAATGGTTAGAAGTATGATAAGTAGGACCCAATTTCCAACAATTTTGTGGACACATGCGTTAAAGACCACTGTACACATCTTAAATAGGGTTCCTAGTAAGTCAGTTTCAAAAAACCCTTTTGAACTTTGGAAATGATGGAAACCCGATTTAAGATATTTACGTGTGTGGGGCTGCCCAGCGGAAGCTAGAATCTATAACCCTCATGAAAAGAAATTGGATCCTAGGACATTATCTTGTCATTTCATTGAGTATCCAGAAAAGTCGAAGGGATATAGATTCTACTGTCCAAATCATACAATTAGAATCATAGAAACTGGAAGTGCTAAATTCATTGAAGAAGGTGAAGTAAGTGGGAGTATAAAAGAAAGGGAGGTAATCATTCGAGAAGTCAGGGTACAAATTCCTATACCCAGAGTTCATAACATACCCGTTGTTCCTAATGTAGTGGTTGAACCAGTCATTAACCCAATCAATAACAATGAACAATAAGAGAATGATCAACCAACTGAACAACCACATAATGAAACTATAACCGATGAAACTTTTGAAGCACAACAGGAAGTTCCATTAAGAAGATCTCAAAGATAAAGGAGATCGACAATTCCGAATGATTATGTGGTATACCTTCAAGAGATCGAATTTAACATAGGGAATATTAATGATCCAGTTTCTTATGAAAAAGTTGTAAATAGTGATGATTATGATAAATGGATTGATGCCATGAATGAAGAAATAAAATCTATGAATGACAATAAAGTTTGGGAGTTGGTCGAATTGCTAGAAGGACAAAAACGAGTTGGGTGCAAGTGGATCTTTAAGACCAAACTTGACTCAAAAGACAATATCGAACGCCATAAAGCTAAACTTGTTGCGAAAGGTTTTAATCAACGAGAAGGCATTGACTATAATGAGACATTCTCTCCAGTTTCAAAGAAGGACTCATTAAGAATCATATTAGTGTTGGTGGCTCATTATGATTTGGAGTTGCACCAAATGGACGTAAAAATAGCTTTTTTAAATGGGAGTTTAGAAGAAGAAGTCTACATGACACAACCATAAGGCTTCATAAAGGAAGGAAAGGAAAACATGGTCTATATATTAAAGAAGTCAATATATGGTCTGAAGCAAGCTTCTCATCAATGGTACATTAAGTTCCACGATACCATTACATCCTTTGGGTTTAAGGAAAACACTGTTGATCGGTGCATATACCTGAAAATTAGTGGGAGTAAGTTTGTGTTTTTTGTACTATATGTTGATGACTTACTTATCTCCAGCAGTGATCTTGGTTTATTAAGTGAAACCAAGAAGTAACTTTCTAAAAACTTTGAAATGAAAGATTTAGGTGAGGCATCCTTCGTGATCGGGATAGAAATATCTCGGGATAGATCACGAGGAATGCTGGCATTGTCTCAGAAAGCTTACATTAACAAAGTTTTAGAGAGATTTAGCATGTAAAGTTGCAATCCCATTAACGTTCCACTTCAGAAAGGGGATAACTTCAGCTTAAGTCAACGGCCTAGAAGTGATTTAGAAAGGGAGCACATGAAAGGCATGCCTTATGCTTCGCTCGTAGGGAGCTTGTTGTATGCACAAGTCTGCACTAGACCGGATATCAGTTTTGCCCTTGGGATGCTAGGAAGATATCAAAGCAATCCGGGGATTCACCATTGGAAAGCTGCAAAGAAAGTGTTGAGGTACCTGCAAGGGTCCAAGGATTACATGTTCACATATCGGAAGACTGATCACCTTGAGGTGATTGAATATTCAGACTCAAATTTTGGGGGATGCCTTGACAGTAGGAAGAGAACTTCGGGTTATGTCTTCCTTATGGTTGGAGGAGCCGTTTCATGGAAAAGTGCTAAACAAAGCGTCATTGCATCATTTACTATGGAGACTGAATACGTAGCTTGCTTCGAAGCTACAAATCATGGATTATGGTTGCGAAACTTTATTTTAGGACTTAGAATTATGGGGTCAATATCTAAGCCGCTGAAAATTTATTGTGATAATGTCGCAGCAGTCTTCTTCTCGAAGAACGATAGGTCTACTAAGGATGCTAAGCATATTGAGATGAAATACCTATCAGTTAAAGAAGAAGTTCAGAAACAAAGAGTGTTAATTGATCATATTAGTACACGTGATAACATAGCAGATCCTCTTACGAAAGGGCTATCTCCGAAGACCTTTATGGAACATGGCAAAGAGATGGGTCTCGATTAGTTAGATTATGATTGCTATTTTTGCTTAGTTGTTTGACACTATTGCTTGAATTCAATAAAAGTGTTTCTGATTTCTATTATTTCTATCATTTGTGAATGCATGCATATAATTATGAATTATTGTTGACATAAATAGTCCTTATTCAAAAGGACATTATGAGGCCATTATGATGCCCAATATTAAAGGCCCAGTTGAATGAAACATTGGTGTTGTGGCACATGGAAGGAACCATGCTCTTGAATAGTATGGAATCTCCAAAACTCGCATCCGTGAATCATTTGATTCGACAAAATAAATTTATCAATGATTGTGAACCTTATGATACGTAATCTAATTATACGAATTATTAAGACCAAGTGGGAGACTATTGGAAATTAATGATAAGTGACGAAATTAATTATTTAATTTCAATTGTATTAAATTCCAAATTTTCCATTTATGTAGTTTTAATAAATGTCAGATAATTAATTAGGAATGTGATAAATAAATATATTAAAAAATTTGGGTAAACCTTATCCGTTAGTCACATGATGGTTAGTGGCATTAGTGGGAGACTTGATAGAGTCCCACCTCCACTAGGATTTCGACCCTCTTCCCCTTATAAATAGAGACATCTACACCATCTAGAGTCATCTCAGTACACACTGTTTCTAAGGAGGGAGAGAAAATCCGAAATTCTTTTTTCTCATATTCAAGGCTGTTCAAGAAAGGAATTAAAGGAGCATTCAAGTCACTTTAATCCGTTCAACAACGATGGACAAATGTCAGTTTTTCAAATCATAGTTATAAGGAATTTTCGATTCTGTGATTATATGAAGATAAACATCCTGGATTCATGTCAAAACTATTTTATTCATGATGCAACCTTATGATTCATATTCAACTTTATGATTAACAAAACAGTATTAATTAACACCCATGTGTGATTTTAATGAAGGGAAGCGAGTTTTCCTTCCATGGAAGACCGAAAGTGGTCAGAGTTGAGTACCGTTAAAAGAGTTTTTAGATTGGTGAGGACAGTGGGTTGAAAGGTTAAGAGATCATGAGAAGTTGGGGGAAGTGTGCGAGATTTGTTGTGGGTGATCATTGGATGAGTGTTGAGAGAGTGGGATGGTAGAAGAGAAAGATCAACCACGAGAGGGATGGCAAATCAGTCTGTGGTAGTGGTGGGTGAAACAGGTAGGAAGCTAGGTGGGGATGGTATTTGGTGAGAAGTAAGAGGATAAGAGATGGTGGGTTGGTGTATATCAAAGGGTTGAGGAGTGGGATTGATATTTAACGTTATAAGAAATGGAGGTTGGTTTGGGTAAGAAGAAATGCATCGGTTAACAGGTGGTGAAACAACTGTGATTAATATAAAGGTTTGGTTATTTGTAGAGAAAGGGGGTAAGTGATTTGTAGTAGAAAATTCCCCAAAAATAATTCCCTGGGCCCGCATTAATGGATGGATCCTCAAATGGGAAGATTGTTTCATCAAAAATCACATGGCGAGAGATAAATACTCTCTTAGAAAGGAGATGTAAGCACCGGTAGCCTTTATGTTGAGCAATATATCCCACACATACACGTGGATATGATTTGAAGTCAAATTTGTTCCAGGTGTATGCATGCCAATATGGAAAGCAATGGCATCCAAACACTTTGAGAGTGTGATAATCCAGATATTTTCCATACAACTTGTAAAACGCTGTCCATATTTACAGTACTAGATGGAAGCCAATTAATGAGATAAACAACAGTCATAAAAGCTTCGATCCCAAAAGTCTTAGGCATGTGTGCATGGAATAATAAAGTGAGACCGGTCTCGACAAGCTTGACAACCCCATTTTTCTCAGGAGCGTGTGGTCAAGAAACTTGTTGCTATATACCACAAGTATGAAGATGAGTAAGAAATTCGGCTAAATTAAATTCACCAAAATTTTATTCTTTTGAGGGAATTGATTTTCTACTAACTTTTGAAAAGTGAGAAAAGTCGAAAAGAATTCTGATTTTCTTCGTAATGGATAAAACCATGTAAATCGGGTATAATCATCAACATAAATGACATAATACCGATAGTGTTGTGTAGAAGCAATTGGTGAGGTCCCCACAAATCGCAATGATTTTTTTCTAAAGGAGAAGTAGTGTTATTATTATATAACGAAAAGGGTATCTGACAACTTTTTCCCATCTACAAACATGTGGACTTTTTATCAAACTACATCAATCTGTTCCTTAGAAGAGAGATGGTGAAGAATCTTAGAATGTGGATGTCCAAGTCATTAGTGCCAAACTTCAGAAGGTGCTTTGTTCATCTTCATTATGACTAGTGCTTGATCTTCTCCTTGCTCATCGAGTGCATAGAGACCATCTTGATTACTTCCCATGGATAGAATTCTCCCTGTTTTCCCGTCCTTCAGAAGATGAAAATTCAAAAAGACATGAGTTATCATTAGTGAACTTACTAACGGACAGGATATTTTTGGTTAATTTTGGTACAACTAAGACATCATGTAAAGGTGTTTTATCATGTGTAGATTCTAAGGTAGTGTGTCCAATATGTGTGACTGGAAAAGGAGAGCCATTACCAACTATTATAATTGACTTACCACTATATGGATTATAAGAAACCGAAGTACCTTTATCTGAAGTCATGTGGGATATGGCCCCGTGTCCGTGAACCAATGGTGGTCTTGAGAAGTGTCGAAAATAGTTGTTGAGATGAGAGTTTTGGACAGGTGTTCGTTGACCTCATATGCCTAATCATATCTAAATTAACACTTGGCAGTGTTGTGGTTAGATGTTCCACAGATTTGGCATGACACGAGTGAGTGTTGCACCAAAGTGTTTGAAGGATTATTGAACCCATGTGGCTTTGGGGAATGAGTTGTTGATGATTGAGGAAAACTACGTTGTCCTCCATGAGTCAAAAGGGGATTTCGGTGCTGCTCAGTAAGCCGTTCATAGTGTCCAGCGGGAACAAAGCCTATCTCCTTTGAGTGGAAGGTGTAACATGCCTTGCCACGGTGTTGGAACCTACCACGTCCAGACCCATGGTGAGTAATGAAGGCAAAATTCTGGTTGGCTTCTTTTGGAATGTCAGGCTCCGAGATGATGTTTCGGAGTTCAAAGTTTTGAATAGCATAAACGATTTGGGAGAAAGTGGGAAAAGGTGGTTTTGCTAACATGGCTGTGATGATGTAGTCATACGTTTTACCCAAGCAATGCGATAACAAGATGGTTTTGTCTTCATCATTTACCGGTTTTTGAATAGTTGCTAGTTTGTCATAAATAGTCTTAAATTTATACCAAATAGTCCCTCGGACATTTTTTAATACCTATTTAGTCCAAACTTTTTTATTTTGCCTCAAAAAGTCCTTTGTCACATATTTTGGAGAGGGAGTGCCGCTGGCGCGGACCTCTAAAAATAAGAGGATATTGAGTGCTTAAGGGACTAAATGGGTTAAACTAAAAATATGTGTCATTTTTAAAAAATATATATTTATAATAGGGACTATTTAATAATTGACCCTAAATTTAAGAAGATAATCATCAAGAGAAATATACTCAATTTTAGAGATTTGTAACTGTCGTTTCAACTGCAATTCTCTTTCTTTTGTTGCTTGGAGGTACACCTCCTCCAAGCGTGTCCGTACCTCTTTTGCTATGTTCAACCCAATTGTATAGGTTAAGGCCTCCTCAGATCGCGTTCCCGTGATCAGACTTTTCACGAGCAAGTCAGTGAAATCCCATTCGTCACTTGTGGAACTAGTTCCTTCTTTAGAAGAAGGTTTGGTTCCAGTAAGTGGTCTCTTAGTTTGAGACTTTGAATGAGTGGAAAAACTTGAGTTTTCCAGATTAGGTAGTTCTGAGCAGATAGTTTTACTGGAATGAGGGAAAGTAGGTGGTGTCAGTTTGTTACTTGAAGAGATTAAGAAGAGGGAGGTGTTGTGATTATGTTATCCAAGGAGCTATCTGGCTCTGATACAGTAAAGAAGCTCAGGAAAAATAGTAGTAACTTTGTTGAGTTTTGCATTCATTGTAAAACACACATTTATGCAACAATATTAAATGGGAGATAGAACTCCACTAAGCCCATGTTAACTGCCAGCTCTGCCACTACTCATATAACTGTCAAATCACACCACTATATACCACTACATTTTGAACCAACCACTACATACACACTACATACATAACTATCCATTATTCATAATTGTCCATTTTCTTGATTGAATGTGGAACTCCAACTGCTTGCTTGGACTGTCCAACTGTCCAACTGTTGTCCTAAGAGAGGGCTCCAACGGGTGAATAATTCAATAGAGAAATAACATTAAGGTTGCGTTTGTTTTTTCATCTGAATCTGAAGTCTGAATCTGAAATCTGAAATCTGAAATCTGAAAAATATGTTTATTTTTACGTCTGAATATACTTCTGAATGGATGTATTTAGACTGATTCAGACTTCAGATTCAGACTTCAGACGTAACTCTACCTCTTAATCATTAAGAGGTAAATATGACCGTTAACCTCTTAATCATTTAAAAAAACAAACACTTTTAGATACCTCTTAAGTCTAAATAATTCAGATTCAGACTTAAGAGGTAAAAACAAACGACCCCTAAATCTCAGTTTATATGTTATCTCTCTACTGATTCATTAGTGTTTTTTAACCTCTATTTTGCAGGAGGCTATTGTTGACTTTACGAGTAAAATGATACAAGTTGAATTTCAAGGCAAGAAATGCAGGTTTCTATCTTTTTATGTTTCATTATTTTTTTTTCATTTTATTAGTTTTTCATTTACTTATTTATACTATAATTGTGTTTAATTAAGGATTGCTTCCCAAATTACTGAAGAATGCACATTCCATGAGTGATGGAGAAGATGATTATTGATGATGGTATATACAGGGAGGGGAGATAATTTTAGGCATGGGTTATTGGATAAATTTTTTGGCCCGTGTGAAAGACGATATTTTGGTCTTTGATTTAAGTATTTTTATTCCCTTTCTCCCCAGTACGAATTTACTTTCTATTAATTCAATCATTCTAACTCAGATATTGATTTTGAAGTAAGATTGAGTTCATTTTTAGGAATTTTATTTCGCTGAATAATTTGTTAGATGAATATTGTTGGATTGATTGTTACCCTCTAAGTAGGGTGTATGGTCTAATAAACAAAGGAAATTATGTTCATTTTTTTAAAATTGACACTCTGTATATTTCATCTTATATGTGAATTTGTTTGATGAATTTGGACTATTTGAATGTTCTTGGAGTATTTATTATTAGTTAAGTAGGGTGGATAGTCCTATTGATAAAGGATATTATGGCCTTTATTTTTTAATTACAATTTGTTTTGTTGGGGAATGAAATTTTTGCCGATTTGCAATTACATATAGAAATTTTTATTGTTTTATGATTACGTACTTTGTGTGAGTGTGTGTATTGTTTTATTCTGTTTCTCTACATCCTTTATAAAAAGTTATGTTTCAAGGGGTGAATGAAACTAAATAGATATGTGACTAAAAATCTAAAGTAATCTAAGTAATAAAATGATGAGAAATAATACAAGTGGTGTAACAAAAATGAGAAATAAACGAGGAATGAAATCCACCCCCACTTCACACAATTAACACTAATTTGAAATAATATAATTTAGTTAACTTCCAACATATTTATTTGATTTAAAAGTTTATTGTCATCAAATTAATAAATTACCATAACCATTGTTGATACCAAATTTAATCTGCTGACTTGGACCATTCATATGAAGACACGTGGCTATCTACATGGCAACAACAAGCACTTCCGAGATGATCACACGCTCCGAGGAGCCATGTTACTCCGAGGAACTCATACGCTCCGAGGAACAGACCTCTCCGAGGAACTCATACGCTCCGAGGAACAGACCTCTCCGAGGAACTCTTGAGTACCGAGAAGCTTAGGCGGTCCGAGCAACTCAGGCGGTCCGAGCTGCATCTCGAACAAAGCATTAATAGCTGGATAACCAACAGTTCAACTGATTCATTAAATGCTTATCATTCAGACGCACACGCAAAAAGGGCATTAAATGTATTACCCTTTCATATGTATATCATTTAATGTATTACCCTTTCACATTACAGCCTCAGGGCTATAAATACATTGTAAAATCCTCATTGTCGAGGGATGGAATCTAGAACGGAATTTCTTGTAATCGAGAATTCCCAAACACTCAGCAATAAAACAACAGTGGACGTAGGCCATTTTTATAAGGTTGAACCACTTTAAAATCTTTTGTCTCATTTATTTATCTGTGATTGAATAATTAGAGTGATCTAATTTTTTACATCAACAGATTGGCGTCGTCTGTGGGAAACGACTGGTAATATCGTTTTCTCACCAAAAACAATCCAATACCAATGGCTGATATTCCTGAATCCAGCAATCGAAACACTGGAACCCCTCCAAATCCACCTGCTCCACCAATTATTCCATATCTGACTGGAATAATGGCAAATCTGTCTCAGGGCCAGACCGTCATGCAAGAAATAATGCGACAACTCATCCAAACCCTCCATGGCGGTGCATCAGCCCATTCCGGACCACGAAGCATTCAAAGAAATACCCGTGCGCTTTCTTCGCGTACTAGGCGTACTAATTCATATCGCAATGATGAATCTGAAGATTTTTCTTATCAACCTGGACGAACTTCGTCAGTACGAGCCACAGATACTGAACAACGTGTCACCCTTTCCCCAGAAAGGACTAGCGCATTGAAAAGATTAAGTAGGGCTTCTCCTTTCAACCGATTAGGCCCTAGGAGGAACAAAAGTCCTCTTAATGCAGCGTCGAGGATCTTTCGACGACCATCAGATTTAAGGGAAGGATCAGCCCAGTCGCGACCAGCTGTTCGTTAAGATGGATCTTATGACCGACCAGCTGCTCGTCGAGATAAATCTCAGGAAGCCACTTCAACGCGATCAGTTGCTCGAACCAATAGGCCCGAGGAAGGAAATGATGCATGTAAAGGATCTATTCAGAGACTAGAGGATATATTAGGGGATATAGCTAAGGCCAAGAACCCTCTACAACGAACCTTTGTTCGAGGAACACCTTTTGTCTAGGACATTGTTGATTTTCCAACACCATCAAAGTTCAAAGCACCTGTTGTGACTCCCAAGTATGATGGGAAGACTGACCCTGTCCTTCATATAGAACAATATCAAGCTGCTACCGACATCTATGTTGTCCCACACGAGATGAGATGCAAGGCATTCTCGGGAACTCTTACCGGATCTGCTCAGATATGGTATAATAATCTTCCTCGGGGTAAGATTTAAACTTTTCTCCAACTGGCCGAGTTATTCATTGGAAATTTATGCTTTGGAGCAAAGCCAGTTAAACGAGTAGCACATTTCTTAAGTGTTAGACAAAAAGCTGGGGAGAGTATCAGAGATTATATAACTCGTTTTAATAACAAGAAACTTGAAGTCATTGATTATGAGGAGAAGACAGCGATTACCGCTTTGATGAGTAGACTGCTGCCAAACAAGTTGTACTACACTTTGGCCAAAGATCCACCTCGAACCATGTCGGGCCTGATGGGAAAAGCGTCCAAGATTATGAATGCCGAGGAGGCTATGTCTGCGAAGAAGAATATGGACGCCAAAGAAACCAAGTTGGAAGGTGATAAAGCTAAGAAGAAAGAGCATAAGAACAATGGTGGTGACAAACAATCCAAAAATAGGTCGTCATGGGAGGTCTTGAGGAAATTTGATAATTACACACCTTTGAAGGTAAATATCAACCACGTCGTGGAAGAAATTAAGAACAACGAGGAGTTAAACTAGCCGACAAAAATGAAGGCAGACCCTGACACGAGGAATAGGGAAAAATATTGCGAGTTCCACAAGGATCATGACCATATGACTACAAATTGCATAGCTCTTCATAATGAGATTGAAACACTCATACGACGAGGAAAGCTAGCAAAGTATGTTGATCGGGGAGGCGAAAGAAGAAACAACAACCGAACTAGAGAGAGGTCTAGATCTCCTCATCGAGCAGAGGAGAACAAGAAGAGAAACCATGAAGTTGATCCAGAGGATAACCCGGATCTTCCCAAGAAACCAAGGCATCCAGAACGAGAGGTATTTTCAATAAGCTTTGGGTCATTTGATTGTAATGTTATTACAGGAGGATATGCAGGAGGAGGAGACCTTACTGCAGAAAGAAAAACTTACCTCGGTGAGGCTCAAGCTTGCTCGTACATTCAGCGAATAAATCTAGCTAAGGAAGATCGCCCGAGAAAGGTGAACAAGGAGAAATTGGTCATCGATTTTTCAAAAAATGACCTTGTATGTGTTTTATATCCTCACGATGATCCACTAGTGATCAAGATGAGAATGAAGGAGGTAATGATTTCAAGAGTGTTGGTCGACAATGGTAGCTCGGCAGACATTATGTTTTACTCGTGTTTTGATAGTTTAAATCTAAAGCTATCTCAACTGGAGCCTTACCACAGACCCCTCATCGGTTTTGATGGAGAGAAAGTATTTCCACTTGGGACGATCAAGTTGGATATATTCATTGGTACGTGGCCTGCTTGTCGGACAGAAAGAATACGCTTCTTCGTGATGGATAAGAATGTCCAATCATCGTACAATATCATCATGGGAAGAGTAGGATTGAAGAAGTTCGAGGCTGTACCATCTACAGTGCATCATTGCCTAAAATTTCCAACAAACTTTAGAGTAGGAGTTGTGCAAGGTGATCAGAGAGTAGCTCGGGAATGCTATTATTCATCCGCCGAGCAAGAGGAACTGGAAGAATCAAAGAAAAAGAGTATTACCTATCAAGTGGATGAAGGTGTAGAAATTGAAACATTGGATCCTCGAGATGAGTCACAACTCGTGAAGGGTCAAGTGGTGGAAGCTACTGAAAATATCATTCTGGACGATGAACGCCCTGAGCGAACTACTCAAATAGGTTCATCGTTGGAAGCCTCATTAAAACAAGAATTGATTACTTTCCTTAGAAGCAGAAGACAAACTTTTGCATGGAGTTATGAAGATATGCCCGGGATAGACCCAAACTTCTGATGTCACGAGCTCAATGTGAATAAGGAGATCAAGCCCGTGAAGCAGAGAAGAAGAGTATTCAGTCCCGAGAAGAATCAAGCTATACAGAAGGAAGTCGAGAAGCTCCAGAAAGCTTGTTTCATTGAAGATGTTAAATATCCAGATTGGTTAGCTAATGTGGTGATGGTAAAGAAGAAGAATAACAAGTGGAGGATGTGTGTAGACTTCACCGACCTCAACAAATCATGCCCAAAGGATCACTTTCCATTGCCCCGAATTGATCAACTGGTGGATGCTACCTTGGGACACGAGTTGCTGAGCTTCATGGATGCTTATTCTGGTTACAATCAGATCAAAATGAAACCTGAAGACAGGGAGAGTACTTCTTTCATTACCCCTAGGGGAACTTATTGTTATAATGTTATGACTTTTGCTTTGAAAAATGCAGGTGCGACATATCAGAGGCTGATGAACAAGGTCTTTGCTGAACAAATCAGTGACAATATGGAAGTCTATGTTGACGACATGCTGACAAAAAGCAAGAAAGCTGCCGATCATCTAGTAGACTTAAGTCAGACTTTTGATCAACTAGATAAATATCAAATGGAGTTGAACCCGACGAAGTGCATATTTGGAGTACGAGAAGGCATGTTCCTCGGGTACATTGTCAATCAACGAGGCATTGAAGCAAATCCTGAAAAGATCAAAGCTCTATTAGGGCTGCGATCTCCAACAACGAAGAAGGAAGTATAGAGTCTCACTGGATGAGTAGCGACACTCAATAAATTTGTGTCACGAGCAACTGATAGATGTCTCCCATTCTTCAAGACACTCAGAAAGAATTTTGAGTGGAATGATGAATGTGAAAAGGCTTTTCAAGGCTTGAAGAAATACTTGGGAGCACCTCCACTGTTGTCCAGGCCGGTGATGGGAGAAAAATTGTATTTGTACCTTGCAGTGTCCGAGAATGCAGTTAGCTCGGCGTTGATCAGAGTGGAGAATGGAATGCAAAAACTAATTTACTACACAAGTAAGGCCTTCCGAGGATCAGAGATCAGATATCCAAGGTTGGAGAAATTGGCACTGGCGCTGATTGAGGCGAGTAAGAGAATGAGGCCATACTTCCAGGCTCATACTATAGTAGTATATACCGATGTGCCATTGAGACAAGACCTTCATAAGCCAAAAAAATCAGGGAGATTGATGTACTGGGCAATAGAGCTCGGTGAATATGATATAATTTATGAACCCAGATCATCGCTAAAAGGGCAGGCTGTAGCAGACTTTATAGCGGAGTTCACCTATCCTGATACCCCCGAGGAGCAAAAGTTGCTTGCTGATCAACCTGTGGATGTTACAGAACCAATAAACACAAGCTCAGACCAATTTCGATTGGTAAAAGGGCGTGTGGATGTTACAGGATGCGATGCAGAGATAGTTGTGAGGACTCCGGATGAGGAACAAGATTTTCTCGCTGATCAACCTGTGGATGTTATAGGATCGACAAACACTAACTCAGACCAACTCCGGTTGGTAAAAGGGCAAGTGGATGTTACAGGATCATTAAATTCGAGCTCAGACCAACTCCGGTTGGTAAAAGGGCAAGAAAAGATGATCGACGAGGAGCGATAAAAATCCGGGGAGGATGAAAGGAAGCAACAAATATTTCACCGAGGAACTCTGACTGATTCGAAATTTGAAGACGAGTTACCTATATGGAGGCTATATGTAGATGGCTCATCTTGCACTGCAGGATGTGGCGCGGGGATAGTTTTGTTCACTCCGGACGAGGTCGACATGGAATACGCCTTGCGTTTCCAATTCAAAGCTTCCAACAATGAGGCTGAATATGAGGCCATGATTGCAGGGCTTAATTTGGCAAAAATTATGGAGGCGCAGCAGGTTGTGATCTTCAGTGACTCTCAATTGATTGTAAACCAAATGATGGGAGTATATGCAGTTAGAGGAGAATTAATGATCAGATATCATGCAAAGACAAAGGAGCTGGTGTCAGAATTTTCCGCTATTCAGCTGGTCAGAATACCAAGAATGGAGAATGCGAGAGCAGACGCCCTAGCTTGACTAGCATCAGCTACTCGCACCGAGCTATGACGAACAATCCCAATTGAAGTGTTAGCTGGTCAGAGTATAGATGAAGATCTGACGATGAACTTTATCACCCTTGATTTAGGACCATCTTGGATGGATCCCATCAGGGCGTATATCGAGGAGGGAGAATTCTCAATTGACAAGATCGCAGCCAAGAAATTGAAGTTTAAAGACGCTTGGTATGTATTAACTAATGGTGTTTTATATAGACGAGGAATTATGGCAGGTTTGCAGAGATGCGTGCATCCCTCCGAGGTGAAAGAATTGATTGAAGAAATCCATGAAGGGTCTTGTGGAGCACATGTAGCAGGTCGGACACTTTTACAAAGGGTGATGATGCAGGGATACTACTGGCCGATGATGAGGGCTGACTGTATAGCCTATGCCAAGAAGTGTGATAAGTGCCAACGTTGTTCCTCCATCCGAAGAACTCCATAAGCAATGTTGACACCCATAACTTCCCCTTGGCCATTTGCCATGTGGGGAATAGATTTGGTTGGGCCACTGCCAATGACCCGAGGAAGGTTCAAGTATCTCGTCGTCGTAGTGGATTATTTTACTAAGTGGGTAGAAGCTGAGCCACTCATTGACATGACGTACGAGAAGGTGTACCAATTTGTGTGGAAGAACAGCATTTGTCGATATGGTCTACCTCATGCCTTCATCACAGACCATGGAACACAATTTGATAACGAGGAATTTGCCTCCTATTGTCATCAGTCAAACATTTTGAAGGTTCATTCAGCACCAGGTCATCCTCAAAGCAATGGACAAACTGAAGTGACAAACAGAACGCTGCTAAATGGCTTGAAGAAAAGATTGGATGATGCAAAAGCAAACTGGATCAACGAGCTACAATCGGTACTTTGGGTTTACCGAACTACTCCCCGAGTAGCAACTGGAGAATCACCATACATGCGGGCGTTTGGAAGTGAAGCTGTCATACCTGCCGAGTTGGGCCTCCCAACACACAGGGTACTGAATTTCAATTCCCCTGTCAGCGACATAATGAGAAGACTAGATTTAAAATGTTCGAGGAAGTTAGAGAAGAAGCAGCCATTATAAATGCTGCTTACTAGCAGCGAACAACTTTGTTCTACAACAAAAGGGTGAAGAAGTGCGACCTGAAAGAAGGAGACTATGTGCTGAAGAAAGTAATTCAAAAGCACAACAAACTGGAGGCAAACTGGCATGGACCGTACCGAGTTACAGAAGTTGTTAGACCAAGAACTTATCGAATAACAACTTTAGAAGGCGAGGATTTTAAGAATTCATGGAACGCAGAGCATCTACGCAAGTATTATCAGTGATGTATATGTAACGCAATTCCATCAGTATGAATAAAACGAAGATATGCTACCAAAGTCTCTTTTTATTGAGAATTTTTCGGGGAATACTAGTGCTACACACTACTCGGCAAAACTCGGCAAAGCTCAGATGACTCAACAAGATATTCCTAAAAATGCCAACTTCGGTTGGTTAGGAAACAATATATTCCTAAAAATGCCAACCTCGGTTGGTTAGGAAATAAAATATTCCTAAAAATGCCAACCTGTTTGGCTAGGAAACGAAATATTCCTAAAAATGCCAACTTTGGTTGGTTAGGAAACAATATATTCCTAAAAATGCCAACCTGTTTGGCTAGGAAACGAAATATTCCTAAAAATTCCAACCTGTTTGGCTAGGAAACGAAATATTCCTAAAAATGCCAACCTGTTTGGCTAGGAAATTCCAACCTGTTTGGCTAGGAAACGGAATATTCCTAAAAATGCCAACCTGTTTGGCTAGGAAATGAAATATTCCTAAAAATGCCAACCTGTTTGGCTAGGAAACGAAATATTCCTAAAAATGCCAACTTATGTTGGTCGGAAGGTACATATATTCTCGAAAATGCCAACTTATGTTGGTCGGGAGGTAAGATTATTCCAGAAAGTGCAAAAGTTGCTAACTATGGCTGGTCGGGGATAAAAACCCACCAACTGTGGTTGGTCGACAAAGAAAATTTACCGACCTTGGTTGGTCGGAAACATTTTATAGGTAAAATTATTTCAAAAAGACTAACTATGGCTGGTCGGGGATAAAAACCCACTAACTATAGATAGTCGACATGGGGAATTTAACAACCTTGGTTGGTTGGAAACATTTTAAACAAACATTTTTATACTCATTACTTTATTATTAAATGATCGAGCAACAATATTGATACTTGTAACTTTTTAATTATTACTGAGTTGGTTGACAAACAACACAATATTGTTATCTTGTTAGCAAATATGCACAAATATAAAGTGTTTGATAACTACAAGATAATAGCAAACAAAAATGAAAGTCTTTCATTGAATTCAAAATAAATTACATTGATAATGAAATTACAGTTACATTGATATGTATACTAACTATTACATAAAAAATTCCTATTCTATTGGTCTCTTCCCCTCTTCTTTTGACACAGGTTCCTCGCCAGCAGGCGGATCATTTAAAGACAGAGGAGAATTGATGAAGTTGAGATCCTTCAACATCCTGACATTCATCACGGATGGTCGATCTAAAAGATGCTAGGGACGAGATACCTCAATTTGAGAATGTAAATTGTAGTCACCGAGATACTTTGAAATTAAGCTCCGAGGAATAGCCCGAGCAGGGATCCAATCCATCTCCAAATTGTATGGTGGCACAGGCAAGTCGAGCAACCCGGGATCATGGTAGTCCCACAGATAATGACCTTGTTCGAGCTTCAACACACCTAAGGCATTCAGCCAACCTTTCTTGTAGCCCTCATTGTTGGCATTCTGGATACGATCGTCCAAGTGGAATAGTGCTTCGTTGTATCCAGCCATCCAGAACTCCCTGGGCTGTTTGTGGAATTGATATGTTAGCCTTTCTAGCTGCTCATGGAGATTCTTAATGAAAAGCTCCTTATTCTCCAAGACTGACTTCTGCGCAGAGAGCTGTTTTTCCAAGTCCCTAATCTTCTTTAACATAACGGACAAAGCCTGGTTCTTCGCCATTAATTGGAAAGCTTGTTTCTCTAACGCAGACTGAGTTCTCTGTTCCTCGACAAGAACCCGAGCTTCTCTTCCTCGTCCCCGAGGAGCTCCTGCTCGACCACGAGAAGATGTAGAGGTTCCAGAACTCTTCAAAGTCTCCAACTCGTCCCTCAACTTGGCATTCTCAACCTCTAAGAACGAAAATCCCTCATCAGTCACTGGGATTAGGGTTGTTGAGGAAGAAGCTGTAGACTTGAGCTGTGATAGCTCTTTCTGCAAGTTGTTATTCTCTTGCTCCAGTAGCTTGGCAATATGTCTGCATTCCTCAACCTCACCCTTTAAAGTTCTCTCCCTCAGATCATACCCAGCAAAAAGCTTCTTGTAGCCCTTGTCAGCAATAATCAGCTTGTATTTCTTCTCGTAACCCTCGTGCAACAGGGAATTTGATTCCTTATATTGATTCTGAAGGTCTTCAAGGGTGCACTGGAGATCCTCGATCATTTCATAGTAAGCCACATTATTGGCCACTGCTCCGTCAAGAAGACACTTCAGGTACTAATATGCTTCAATTGCCTGTTCTAAAGCATCCTGTCCGAGGATATCGACAACTTGTGCAGCACTCAGGTCTATGTGACCAGCCTTAAAGTACTCATTACATTATCGTAACAACTTTGTATCATGGGCAGATAGCAGTTCCATCCTGGCCAAAAACTAGCAGAGAAAAGAAAGAGCAATCATCAATAAGAGAAACAAAGAGAGTATGAATAGAAGATGAACAACAATATGGAAAAAAGTTCAAGTTTTATTAGATCATAATTCAGAGTTACATATTATGGATTACATTTGATAAAAAGAAAGAAAATAAAGAGAAACCCGAACAACACTAAACCTTTTCCTTATCTCCCAAAACCTTCTCGGGAGGCTGGGATGAAGAGGTAGGTTGCTCGGAGGGAAGGGATAGTTGCTCGGGGAGAGTAGGTAGTTGCTCGAAGGAAGAAATGATTTGCTGATTTTCCTCAGTAGCAGGCTGGATGGTTAGGTCATGATCTCCCATCACCATCGAAGACTCCTCGGAGGTAGCTTCGTCCTCGTCTAAGTCTTCCGGAGTTGGAGGGGGACCAGGGATATGTCTTTGAAAGAGCTCGGAAGACTCGTCGACCTTCATTTCCTGAAGGGCAGCAACCCATCCATCCCTAAAGTACTTTAGACTGCCATAGTCCACTTGAGATACCATGACAGCCAACCCCTTATTCCATCCTTTGTCCCAGCTAGAGCTGAAGGACCTCTTCACAGCAGCTTTTCTCTTCAGCTTCTCCGAGGAAAGTTTCTCGGACAGCAGGTTCTCAGCAGCCTTCAATTTATTTTCTACTTCCTCCCTCTGTCGACCTACTTCTTGAAGCTGGCCCAACCTTTCCTCAGCAACCCTGAGTTTATTTTCCTCAGCATCACCCATAAAGGAAATGAGGAAGGAGATGCAGAAAGAGATACTGAAGTCCATGCAAGCCTCCTCGCAATCTGCTGGTGAGGTAGCTTCGGTTTATGATGACTTTCGAACACCTTATCCCCAGGAATACAATGACGAGACCTATCCAAAGGACTATATTCCTCCCATTTTTGAAAAATACATAGGAAATGGTGGGAACCCGAAGGAGCACATTAAGCGCTTTGTTGAACATTTGGTGGCACATTGTAATAATAAGAAGCTCAGGTTGAGGGAGTTTTCTAAATCCTTAATCGATAAAGAATATACCTGGTATTCCCATTTGGCTCCCAACATCTTTTCTACATGGGAAGAGATGCACATTTTGTTCGTCCAGAAGTTCTTTCTGGCAGAAGATGAGTTTACTTTGACCCAACTGGGGAGAGAGAAGTAATGCCCCGGGGGGAAAGTGGTGGCATATGTTCGAAGGTTCAGGGAAAGGTCCCTCGACATGAGGGAGGAGGCCAAAGAATCCAAGTTATTACAGATCTGCACTGAGGGTATTCTTCCTTAGTACATCTGCCATCTTATCAATGAGACACGCGAAGGGACTTTTTCGGCGTTCTTAAAAGCAGTAAGAAATATCTCCTTGGTGGTACGACCAAATCTAGTGGTGGTGCCCATGATGTTTAGGCAGCCGATGCAACCTGTGGGGGGGAGATCTCAGCCCCCACAGGTAGGGTACACCGAGGGAGGAGATGGGGGAAAGGCACTAAAGAAGGATAATAAGAGGATCTTTGGAAGAGACAGGGAGGACCCACTACCATTGCCTTGTACGGTGGAGGAAGCTGTCAGCTGTTACAACACGATGGTCCAAGGAGGAATGGTCTACGAACCAAAGGGCATTCTCGTTGGGGAACCCGATGCGACAACGAGGGCAGATCCTAAATATTGCCAGGTCCATCGAAAGATCCACCACCAAATAGAGAGTTATTTCATGCTGAGGAGAATCATCGACAAGTACGTAAAGGCAGGGATGTTGCAAATACCTCCGCAGAACGTTAACAACAACCCACTCCCAGCACATGGGGCTAATCTGGTGGTGGCCTATGACTAGGAGGCCGAGAGAGAAGGAAGAAAGCCAATGTCGAAGAAGGAGGAGTTCGAAAAAGCTCTGGAAGATTATACGAAGGGAATGGTTAATGGAGTTTTAGCCTACGATAAGGCAAGCGCTAAAGACATGGAGGATGTATACAGCGTTGAAGGTGAGGAAGCAGACCCAGTCCTAGAGTACTGCGCAGTTTTAAAATCCCCAAAGTTCAGCTGGTTCTTTGACTATGTTAAGATATCGAAAGAGTGTAGGTTTGAGATAACCCAAGAAATACTTAATATTGCAAGAAATAATGCAGTCCCTCCACTGAGATGGAAGGGACCCATGGCCAGGTTGGTGAGAAGGTTTCTGTCAGAAGTAACCTTCAGCGATGCAGATATGGCTGTAAGGTTCCCTTATAGCAAGCCATTGTATGTGACTGCGAGCATCAACGTAGTTAGTTTTGCAAGAATTCTTATGAATGGGGGAGCTTCCATCAATATCATGCCAATCAACTCTTACCACGCAACCAATATTCTAGAAAAAAGGTTGGTCCCCATGCCTTTGGTGATTTCGGGGTATGATAACCAATCTTCCAAATCCATTGGGTACGTTAATGTTAGGATTGTAATGGGAAATCTGAGTTCCCATGTCAAGTTCCACTAATATCCTGCTAATAGGAAGGGTGTGGATGCACAACCAAGGGCTATTTCCTTCAAAATATCATTAATGTGCTAAAGCGAATATCAAAGGAACGGAGGTAACCATTAGGGCTATGAAGAGGCCCTTCGCTATCGAGGAATCTCACTTGGTAGATGCGGTATTTTACACTGAATTAGAGGAGGATGTCCGCGTCCTAACCAAAAGCATGGAAGGAGCATGGGTTCCCTCGATCAAAGAAAGGATGGGACCTGTGAACGAGCAAGGTAAATAGGTTACAAGCAGCACAGGAGTGATGACCGAAGAACCTCACCAGGTGGTCCTTCGGCCCCAAAACATCTCAAAGCATCTCAAAGACAGGATGAGGCCCAGAGTGGATCCGATGGAGCATGAGGTCCAACGACAAAGCGTGCTGAGCCGATTCTAGAGAAAAAGAGTGGCCGAGGCTTCTAAAGAGAATAAGAGGAAGGCAGTCACCACTACTAGCAGATAGTGGAAGAAGGTCATTATCGAGGAAGGAAAAGTGGTATATCGATTATAACGGTGTGAGCAGGCGATCGAGAAAACTGATGATGAGGTTGACCCAATATATGAATGCTTTCTGGTGGATCAATGGGGAAAATGCATGGTGATAGAAAACTCCAGCATACAAGAATTAGTGGAGGAAGTCGCTGAGGAACCAGATTACATAGCGGATCGACCGAAGCCGCAGGCACAAGAACTAGAATAGTTGAACCTGGCAAAAGAAGGGGAAGATCTAAGGCCCATCTTCATCTTGTAGGATCTCAGTGAGGAGAAATGAGAGGCCTTGGTTGAGTTGATTCGGGAGTTTATAGACGTCTTCGCCTAGAAATACATAGAGATGGAGGGGATGGATGAGGAAGTAAGCTTCCATAAGTTGAACGTAATGCCTTTAGCCATTCCAGTGAAACAAGTGACGAGAATGTACAAGCCTGAGTTTGATTTGAAGATCAAGGAAGAGGTTCAATGCTTACTAACGACAGGGTTCCTCCCACCGATACAACACCCACTCTGGCTATCTAGCATTGTCCCGGTGGGAAAGAAAGACAAAAATCAAATAAGGATCTTTCTGTATTTCAGAGATCTGAACAGAGCTTATCCTAAAGATGAGTTCCCTCTACCCTTCATAGATAGCCTGATAGATGAAACGGTTGGTCATGAGATGTATAGCTTCATAGATGGGTATGTAGGGTACAACCAGATCAAGATGGACCCTATGGATGCAGAAAAAATAGCGTTCAGAACCCCGTTTGGCAACTTCATGTACAAGGTGATGCCGTTTGGTCTCAAGAACGCTGGGGCAACTTACCAAAGAACAATGTGGCCATTTTCCATGACTTTTTTCACAAATTTGTGGAATTTTATATGGATGATTTGGTCATCAAATCGAGGAAAGAGGAGTCCCATCTGAGCAATTTGAGGAAGGTGTTTTCCCATTGTAGGAAGTATAAATTGAAGATGAACCCACTGAAGTGTGTTTTTAGAGTAACAAGTGGGAAATTCCTAGGCTTTGTGGTCAATCGACAAGGGGTGCAGATGGACCAAGATAAACAACGGGCGATCTTGGAAATGCCATGCCTAAGAACGGTGAAGGAGTTGAAGAGTTTCCTTGGTAATGTCTTTTATCTTAGGAGATTTGTGCCCGGATTGGCCGAAATAACACACTCGATGATGCAGCTATTATGAAAGAACACGAAATTCAGATGGGAGGAGATTCACCAGGAGTCTCTCGATGGACTGAAAAAGCTGCTCGTTTCACCACAAACCATGGTTCCCCTAAAGGCAGGAATACTGTTGGAGTTGTACCTCACATCCACCACGAGGTCCGTGGGAGATTTGCTGGCATAAGAGATTGATGGGCAAGAATGGCCAGTCTATTACCTCAGAAGGATCATCCATGGTCCAGAAGTCAGATATAGCAGCTTAGAAAGGCATTGTTTAGCCTTAGTATTTATAGCGCAAAAACTTAGACATTATATGTTGTATTTTACAAATCATATTGTAACTAGATGTGATCCTATTAAGTATTTTCTAGTAAGAACGATATTGATTGGTAGAGAAACTAAGTGGTTCCTCATCCTCTCTGAGTATGACTTAATGTGTGGTTCCTCGCGCGATCAAAAGCCAGGCGTACGCCGATTTATTGGAAATTTTCCCCTCAGGAACGTTTGAGCCACCCAAATAAAGTATCCTAGGAGCCGATTTGCAGGCCAACCACCTTGATACAACGTATGAGGAATGGACAATGCAGTTCGATGGATCTTCGGTGAAAAAGAAAGGAGGAGCAGGGGTTATTCTCTCAAAGGGAATGGAGGAGATTTTCCTTTCATACAAATTAGATTTCCCTTGTTCTAATAACGAGGCAAAATATGAAGCATTGGTGTTGGGATTGCTAGAGGCTCTTCGAAGGGGGATTCGTTCACTTTGCATCAAATGGGATTAAAACTTGGTGGTTCAACAAGTGAATGGAGAGTACGCGTTGAAACACATGAGCCTGGCACCACATAGAACAATCATTCAGAGGCTCCTCTGTCAGTTCCATCGAACCAAGATCAAGAGACAGCCCATAACGATGAATCGTCACCCAGACGCATATGCCACCATTACCCAGAAGATGGTCATGAGGAACGATACAACTACCATCGTGATCCAACGAAGAATAACTCCTTCGATGATACAGTTAATTCTACCAATGGAACATGATGCATATTAGAGGGGAGAGATTAAAAGGCAATTAGAATCTGGGGAAGGAGCGATGGGGCTGAGAGAATTAGCCCAATACTTCATGAATCAGGGGAACCTTTACTTAAGATATGCAGGAGGATGGCTGTCGAGGTGCATCGACCCAGAAGAAACAGAGCAAAGATTGAAGAAAACACACGAAGAGCACTATGAAACAATTGAGATACCCCTCTACCGAAGAATGCAAAGGGAGGGGTATTTTTGGCCAAGAATGAAATAGGACGCGACAGAGCTACAAAGAAAATGCAGAAAATGGCAATTATTCTTTGAGGCAGTGGAATATCATGTCGTGGAGGCTCAGGCTGACAAGAGACAGCCCTATATTGACTTTATTAAAAAAGGAGTTATCTCGATAGAGAAAATTGATGCGATGCGAGTCCAGCGCAGGGCCCCGAGATTCTACGTTCAGAAGGGGTAGCTTTATCGAAGGGGTTACTTCAACAGGCCTTTGTGTAGCATCATGAAGGAAGAAGCAGCTGAGGTCCTTAAATAAGTACACGGTCCAGCTCATATAGGAGGGGCCAAGTTATATGACCAGTTCATGACTTTGGGATACTATTGGCCAATAATGGAGAAAGATTCTGCTGAGTTCGTTCGAAGGTGCAAGGCTTATCAACTTCATGGAAATATGATCCATGCCTCATCAGTGGACCTACACTCCCTGGCAATGCCTTATCCTTTTCACACTTGGGCGTTCGACCTGGTGGGGTAATACATCCTTCTTCGAGGGGGAAGATACGAATACTAGTAGCAACGGAGTGTTTCACAAAGTGAGATGAAGCGATACCACTGAGAAGGGCAATCGCGGGGGTGGTGAGAAACTTCATAAGAGAATACATCATTTGCTATTTTTGGATCCCAAAGGTTATCCTTTCAGATAATGGAACCCCTTTCATCAATTCAGAAGTAACAATGCTCACATACAAGTATTCCATTATCCATCATACTTCGACGGTGGCATATCCAAAGGGAAACGGTCAAGCCGAAGAAACTAATAAAACTTTGGTTAGTATCGTGGCTAAAACAATGGAGGACTTCCCAGGATCATGGGATGATAAGATACCAACCGTATTATGGGCCTATCGAACCACTAAGAGGAAGTCCACAGGGTATACGTCGTTCTCTCTTGTTTATGGGGCCGAGGCAATTCTCCCAGTAGAGTTAGAATTTCCCTCGGCTCGATATTCCTTGCGAAGTAGCATGCTCCCTCAGAATAGACATGTGCAGTTGGAAGCGTTGGACGAACACAGAGATAATGCGATGAAAAACTTTCAAATGTATATGAAACAGCTCTCCAGGGCATATGATAACTTAGTAAGACCAAGGAAGTTCGCGGAGGGAGACCTCGTATTGAAAACAGTAGTGAAACACATCAGGGGGCTTCCTCTGCCCAATTTTGCAGCAAATTAGGCGGGACCTTTCATTGTAAAAGAAGTTCATGACTCAGGTTATTGCTTAATTTCTAAGATGGAAGAAGATAAATCATTCAAGATTAATAATAAATGGTTGAAAGTCTATCATGTGTAGACAATTATGTTTGGACCACTGATGTAGCTGGTTGTTGTTATGAATACACAAGTTCCCTTTTTCTGATGAGTATAGAAGTTTTTTTTTATTATAACTCAAGTAGAGATGAAAGAATTACAGAACTTGACACTTCACAATCTATGTAAACAGTTATAACACAAATAAATGGCATGAGAATAAATATCTTTTTCCATTCATAAAACTTTAGGGCATTACAAAATTGGGAGCTATTGCCCAAGAATTACATGAAAAGAAAAGAGAAAATATATATACAAGTTCATTGGACTAAGAGGAACCACAGATTTGGAGAAGAGAAAAAATCTCCAGGGAGGTCCGAAGAAGCTGCTTGGCAAGATCGTTGAGCGTTGATAGAGACCTCCAACCTTATTTGCGCCTGTGTAAGCTCGATCAAGAGTTTTTCTCATTTCAGCTTCGCCAAACGCAGAGCTTCTTCGATGTCCTCCACCTCCTTATCAATGGCTCTAAGAAGAAGTGATAACTCGGCCAACTTAGCTTCCTCGACCTGCTGATCCTCCTGATGTTTTCGTAAGAGTTCCCTCTGGCTGTCTACTCATTGGTTCTTCAAGGTATTCAAATGCGTGATAAGCCAGTCAAAATGAAACCAGTCATGGCCCAACTCCCTTAGATAACCCAGAAACTGGTTAAGGAGGGGTCTGGTAACGTTTGAGGTCGGAGTGTTGATGATCTCAGCAACGACGATAGCCATGCCTTGAAGCCTGTAACCCATAACGGAGATGTTTGAACGTAGGCGTCCACCTTGAATGTCTCAGGATGATGATTTACAAGTTGTTCAATGACTAGATGATGGTTGGTAGGCATCTGAGGAGAACAGTGAAGCACCATCAGTCAGAAGGCATGAGGAGGTAGGTTGGGAAGAGGAAGCTCACAGTGAGATTCGCTCTTCAGCGTAGCACCGGTCGTGAAACCTTGATCATTATGGCTAGAATCTTCTGAAATGACAGGTTCCCGATGGGGTGAGGCTATGGGCGAAGGAACTGGTGGAGAATCCACCCGAGCAACCTGAAAATAGTTAGAGGAAATAAGGAGTTGATGAAAAAAACCTTAACAAGTGTTTTCGTTGTTAAGTCACCGATATAGGTGGAGTTCATGAAAATCTTAACAAGTGTTTTCATTATTAAGTCACCAATATAGGTGGAGTTTATGAAAAATCTTAACAAGTGTTTTCGTTGTTAAGTCACCGATATACGTGGAGTTTATGAAAAAATCTTAACAAGTGTTTTCGTTGTTAAGTCACCGATATAGGTGGAGTTTATAACAAAATCTTAACAAGTGTTTTCGTTGTTAAGTCACCGATATAGGTGGAGTTTATGAAAAATCTTAACAAGTGTTTTCATTGTTAAGTCACCAATATAGGTGGAGTTTATGAAAAATATTAACAAGTGTTTTTGTTGTTAAGTCACCGATATAGGTGGAGTTTATGAAAAAAAACTTAACAAGCATGTTCGTTGTTAAGTCACCGATGTAGGTGGAGTTTTTAGAAAATCTTAACAAGTGTTTTCGTTGTTAAGTCACCGATATAGGTGGAGTTTATGAAAAAATCTTAACAAGTGTTTTCATTGTTAAATCACCAATATAGGTGGAGTCTATGAAAAAAATCTTTACAAGTGTTTTTGTTGTTAAGTCACCTATATAGGTGGAGTTTACGATATGTTATTCAACAAGAATACAGAGAAATTAGCAAAATACCTCAGTCATAGCAAGGGCAAGAACGGGAGCCACTGTGGAGGCCATCGGTGCAGGAACCGTTGGAGGCAGGCTCATTGGCTCAGAAGCCTCAATGGGGCCCCTAGCTGGAAAAACCTCAACAGTACCCAACGCTCCCTCGCCAACAAACGATACCAAGGCTAACGAGGGATTCTCGTCGAAAGAACACGAGGAATCTCCAAGCGATGCCCCAATATGGGTAGGCACTGAAAAATCACCACATGAGGCAACATCATCAACCTAGGCCTTCGAAAGGAAAAGGCCACTAAGAGTAAAGGGTGGAGAGAGACTTGGAGAAAACTGTAACCGTTGAAACTCTACATTTCTTCTCTCGACCTCAGCTTGCACCTACCTCCTCAGCTCTTTAGCTACCTCTGGAGACATAGGAGGGGGAATGGAGGCAATGAGAAATGCCTCTAAGGGAGTTTGTGCTTGAACTTGGGGCTTAGACTTGAAGGGCTTGGACTTCTTGGCCTTCTTAGCATATGGCTGAGAAGGCCCTGCTCCCGTTGTAACTTCCGTCGAAGGGGCAATTTATTTGGGAGATGCAATGGCCTTGGGTTTTATGGCGGCAGTTGGGATCATTGGGTAATGAGCGGGTAGCTCGTGGGGATATTCTTTAATGGTTTTACTCAAGAGAAACTCAACCCCAAGAACGGAGTTCCCCTTAAGACCCACTCCAGAAGAAGAGAAAGAAAGGACTGAGGGATATTGAGGAGGGGATTGAATGTATTCACGGATCATTTCTAACTGCCCCAAATGGAACTTGGTAGAAAAAGAGGTGGATACGTCTCCCTTCCCAGTGGCACTAGTAAGGGTGACATGGCCATCGATGGTGGACCTCACACCAAGCATCGCAACTGCAGTATGAAAGGTGCACGCTTCAGCAAAAGTGTCCCTTGGGTGGTTATGTTGAAACACATGTTGAGGGGCCCCCTGATCAAATCCGAACTACCTTCTACATCTATCAGGGTTGTAGGTCTCTGAGGCGTACCCCCATTCAGTATAGGAAGGAAGAAACCCGGGGGTAAATATAAGCACCACGGCTTGTAAGGGATCTTCTACAACTGGGATGAACTTGACCGTTATGGCTGCAGAAGGAAAGAAGTCCCAACTATGGGCAAATGTAGACTCACTGTGTGGTCTTATCACAAAGGAGTCTAGAACATAAAAAACTTCCATTATATCCTTTTGACTTAGTTTTTGTGAAAACATAGGAGGCGTGGGGGCTTGATACCGCCCACAATCATAGGAATAGACTTGGCGGTGGTGTTAGGAGGGGCTTAATGATAAGCCTCTTATTAAATTATTAAATGAGACTAGAGATGATTAATATTGACAAAAGTCCATGTATTTATGCGACTGAGGTATTATTATGCGCGTCGAACATATCACGTGTATTTGTGTGTTATTTACATATTAACTAGACAATATTCTAGTATTGAGAGTTTTGACATATGTTATGGGACACATGCCACTTAAAATAGGACATGTGTCACCACGAGTTAATCGACATGTGGAGACCCACTTGGGTTGGTTTTGCTATAAATAAGCCCTACCCCCATACATTTGAGAGGAATCTTCTTGGAAGAGGAGGGTGATTTTCTTATCTTATGAGGTTTTAGAGAGAGTTTTGAGATGAGTTCTTTGAGAAGAGTGGCAACACCTCCCATCTCTCCGAAAAACCACCACAATGAGTTTTCCGGAGAATAGTACGAACCAGCGAACTACGCTGACTTTGATTTCGAGCATAACAGATACGTAGGCGCAACTGAAGTTGCTCAAGTCAAACACGTGCTAAAATCGAGTATTTCCCCAAAATTAGACTACTCTCTTACATTTGGCGACTCTGCTGGGGAGGTATTCGTGATTCTTTTTACGTAACGCCTCATTCGCACACGAAAAACTTGATAAAATGGAGAAAGCTATTAAGAGGGAAGCTTTCTGCTCATGAACATGAAAGATATTCATATCATGCCATTTCAGATAAGAACTTCAACCTATCTCCCTAAAATATTACCTTTTCTAGTAAGCTTTGATAAAATTTTATGACTTGCATTAAGGTTTAGAAAAGACTACATGATTTACGTATTGCATAAGATATGATTCACTACCAGGCTTAATGAGAGTGCAAACATGTTAAAAAATACTTATTTCATGCTATAAAGGGAGAATAGTAGATTTATATATTGATTTAGTAAATCTTCATGTGGAACTCAGAAATTAGCTTATGTTTATATCAGACTAATGACGTCGAAAATGTGTCCGAAAATGATTATACGAGAAAAAAATTATCAAGTTGCACACTCACGTCGGTTTCTGCTTTGATGGCAGTAATTAATAGAAGGCCGTTGTCATCCTTTTGTTACGGACGTCTATAATAATAATAAAAATTTAGCTTGAGAGTACCGGGCATTGAAAATTGGAAAAGAAAGATTTGAAGTTAATTTCAATAGATATTATGATATCCTGACCTAGATAGTAGACAATTGTGATTTATTGATCAGAAAATAGATCCCCTTTATATCTTTATTTACAGCTAAAACGTGTGCTTTAATATAATAGCCTAAAGCTCTCTGACAAAATAGAGAATAGTACACAGTGAAAAAAAAGAACTGTTATGAAGGGAGCCACGTGAAAAAAGAGTTGTTATTTCAGTCGAAAGAAAGAAGGTACTGACAAAAGTAAGTGAGCCACGTGAAAAAAAAATGATGATCGTTGAAAATAATATCGCGTAAGTTGGACCTGTATGCTCGTACAGTACACTAAAAGATGAGGCCACATCAGTAGGACCTGTGTGTGGCTGTCAATGACTGATTAGAAATGTGCAGTACATTTACAGATAAAATCACGTGTGTGTGAATAGATGTCTTCAATCGATAAGAAAAAATAGATAACCTTTATGACATTAGTACAAGGGCTGAAAGCCTAGGTCCCTGATATCCCGTAGCTTGTGTCTTCAGCAATAGTAGATGATAAAAATAAATCTTTTGTTTCTTCTGCTGTTTATATATACATATTGGGGTCAGAACATATACCAGCTCAAGAAATACGATTTTTTTTAATCACCCATCTTCTTGAGAAATCAGGCTTCCCTTATTCCGAGGAACCTCACCTCGGTAGAAGTGACAAAACTTTTTTTTTCCGATGAACCTTCATAAATCGTGGGAGCTTGAATTCTGGCGAACCTCCATAGGAAAACACCGTTTGATTTTGAAATGTGAAGAACCCCCGGGAAAGCTCAAAACTGAAGAACCACCTTGGGATCTGGAGATACGAAGAACCACCGTCGGATTTGAAATCCCACGAACCTTGACAAACCACCATAAAAAAAATGATGATGAACTCGTGGGAGATTGAAATATGAATAAACTCCGTGGGAACTCAAAAATTCGACAAACCTCGATCAGGATCCGATGGAGCTTTGCTCCGATGAACCTCGTTTTTGTATGTGTAGATCTGGCATAAAATTTCAACAGATTCATCTGAGATTTCTCAAAACCTATGGAGCTTGCTCCGTGGAACCTCTACCCGATGAAACTCGAATCGAAGGGAGACCATTACTACTACCTAAATTAACTTACCACTCCGGAGATCCAAAATCGAACATTCATTTACAGAAAGCGATTTAATTGAGACATCACTCCAATAAACCTTGGTCCGGCTGGAATTCGTCGTCAATGTATCTGAAAGTCAAAATTCGTTTGACCTTTTACACAATGTAAGATTGAAACTTAAATAGGGAGAGCAACCTGAGATTGAAAAAAAAAGGGAGAAAATGAGTCACCACGGAAGTAGTTGGTAGTAACGAACCATGGTGGTTTTGAAATTCGTTAAAGATTGAAAAAAAACACTACAGATCTTAGGGTGCAAAATAGGTAGCCAACTTCAAGGAATGAGATCCCTCGCCTTTTTTCTCTATTTATGATTTTCATTTCATAAAGAGGTGTTCGGGTAGGGTTTTAAAAGAGACCCTCACCCATCTGACAGTCGCATATCACTTGAGTGGGATTATGTGTTCCCTCGGATGTAACACCAGTTGAAACGAATTTGGGTGTGTGCGTATTGTTAAGAAATGAGTATTATTAGGCTATTTATGGAATAGTTAAATGGCTAAAATATAATTATGATATTATTGAATAAATGAGGTTATTTTATATTTATTCTGGTAATTATACATATATATTATGTATATATATATATTGAGAAGTTTATTTACTCATAGTTTGAGTTCCACGGTATTACACACCAAGTGTCGATTGGACTATAAATAAACTACTATTGAATTAGATTATTCGAAAACCCTCAAATTGACGAGGCATGTCATTTTTTTTTCTCATGAGGGTATTATTCATTATCAATTATAAATACGGTTGTGGCATGTGATTTGAATAAAATAAATGCTAGAATAATATCAAAATAAAATGCGCGGATCCCACAATTGAAAATGGATGTGTTTATCGCGCTTATTAGGGGAATTGTATATATTGTTTCTTGGGCTTCCTCGAATCATACTTGTGCATGTTTATTGAGAAACATAAATTACGTCATGCGGATATTATGTTTATAAGACATTTTCTTTCGTTATTCAATGATTTTAGATAAATATGAACATGATTTATCCTTCTGGCGCTTGTATACGCGTTGAACCACGACACCTGAGATACAACTTGTGTGGTTTTCTAGTTTGATCTTTGGCATGATATATCTATATGCTATGCTATAAAATAAAGATAAAAATGAGTTTGAGGGACCATGTTGAATCTTCATTTAAATACCGAGTTTTCATAAAACATTTTGTAAATGTTATTTATAGCTGGAGATCATGTTGAAACGTGACTAAAATATTATGAAACAGCTTGAGTATGTTTCACAATTCAGAATTCACCTTAACATTTTACACTCTTGAGTTCGATAGGACGTGTGCTTAAACGACAATAACTTGTGCATGATACACCTACGAGTACGGGTGGTTATGATTCATTACACAAATTCCCCCGGACTTTATTTAACTTTTATTTTATTACATCAAATAAAATAAAATAAAGGGGGCATGATGAGAATTGTACTTCGATATTTCCTGAGTTTTACTAACTATTTGTAATATTATATTATGGTGTCAGAAAGATATTATTTTGCAGAGGCTTCTGAATGAGCTGATATTGAGCGACACAAATATCAAGTCATTGTTCAAAGACATGACAGTTTGAGATACACCCCATGAAATGTAATAATTAGGTTGATTTCATTATTTTTCGGGTGGGAATTGTAAATGATATATGTAATTTATTTTATTTTATTTTATCTTGAGATAAAATAAAATAAAGGGGGCAGATGGATATTATGATGTAACGTAGCTTGTAGTCTAAAGCTTCTTCGACATCATCCGCGACAAGGTTAAATTGATGAACCTTCGGAGTATAGTAACATCCAAGCAAGCCATTACAAAAGTTTCTTCAGCTTCTTTCGCAAAGTGTTTAGACGGATTAAATAGTTGTCACTCAGAGATTGACAAAGTCGTAGTCATCCTTCGGATATGACATCATATTACAAGAATTTTGCGAGTATTGTGGTAAGTCTTTTTTAGAAGTGTATTATATTCCGAAAACCCAATGAAATTGGTAAGTGGTTGAACCATGGTCGTTGTGACTTGGCTCGTCCGGGTAAGTTGGTCATTGATGAAAACAGACGAAGGACCATGCTCAGTTTGTCATTCGGCAGGTATGGGCTCCCGTCCTGAAAAAGTGATACAGAAGAATGAGTTTACAAAAAATCTTAACAAGTGTTTTCATTGTTAAGTCGCCACTATAGCTGGAGTTTACTAAAAATCTTAACAAGTGTTTTCGTTGTTAAGTCACCGTTATGGGTGTCACCGTTATCGGTGAAGTTTTACAAAAATCTTAACAAGTGTTTTCATTATTAAGTCGTCGCTATAGGTGGAGTTTACTAAAAATCTTAACAAGTGTTTTCGTTGTTAAGTCACCGTTATGGGTGTCACCGTTATCGGTGAAGTTTTACAAAAATCTTAACAAGTATGTTCTCATTGTTAAGTCACCGTTATAAGGTGGAGTTTACGAAAAATCTTAACAAGCATTTTCGTTGTTAAGTCACCGTTATAAGGTGGAGTTGGTGAAAAATCTTAACAAGCGTTTTCGTTGTTAAGTCACCGTTATAAGGTGGAGTTTATGACAAATCTTAACAAGTGTTTTCGTTGTTAAGTCACCGTTATAAGGTGGAGTTTATGAAAAATCTTAACAAGCGTTTTCGTTGTTAAGTCACCGTTATAAGGTGGAGTTTATGAAAAATCTTAACAAGTGTTTTCGTTGTTAAGTCACCGTTATAAGGTGGAGTTTATGAAAAATCTTAACAAGCGTTTTCGTTGTTAAGTCACCGTTATAAGGTGGAGTTTATGACAAATCTTAAACAAGTGTTTTCGTTGTTAAGTCACCGTTATAAGGTGGAGTTTATGAAAAATCTTAACAAGTGTGTTTTCATTGTTAAGTCACCTCTAACGGTGGAGTTTACAAAAAACCTTAACAAGTATGTTTTCATTTTTAAGTCACCTCTAACAGTGGAGTTTGCGGAAAACCTTAACAAGTATGTTTTCATTGTTAAGTCACCTCTAACGGTGGAGTTTGCGAAAAACCTTAACAAGTGTGTTTTCATTGTTAAGTCACCTCTAACGGTAGAGTTTGCGAAAAACCTTAACAAGTATGTTTTCATTGTTAAGTCACCTCTAACGGTGGAGTTTGCGGAAAACCTTAACAAGTATGTTTTCATTGTTAAGTCACCTCTAACGGTGGAGTTTGAGAAAAACCTTAACAAGTGTGTTTTCATTGTTAAGTCACCTCTAACGGTGGAGTTTGTGAAAAACCTTAACAAGTATGTTTTCATTGTTAAGTCACCTCTAACGGTGGAGTTTACGAAAACCCTTAACAAGTGTGTTTTCATTACTAAGTCACCTCTAAACGGTGGAGTTTGCGAAAAACGTTAACAAGTGTGTTTTCATTATTAAGTCACCTCTAACGGTGGAGTTTATGAGAAACCTTGACAAGTGTGTTCTCATCATTAAGTCACCTTATAGGTGTGAGTTTGTGAAAAACATTAAAAAGTGGTCATTTGAACAAGTCAAACAACATGTGCATGCACTAAAAGATTAATCAAGAACGATGAATTAGTTATTATGTAAACCGTAATAATACTTTCACCAAGCGTAGTCGAGAATGATAAAAGAGAATGATGAAGTAGTTATTATGTAAACCATAATAATACTTCCACCAAACTTGAGAACGACGAAGTAGTTATTATGTAAACCATAATAATACTTACACCAAGTTTGGTTGAGAATGATGAAAGAGAATGCTGAGGTAGTTATTATGTGTCCATGATAATACTCTTTACCAAAGCAGAGTTACAAACAATCACAATAAAAATGTGGATGCATGTTCATTTAAGTAGGAATGGGGGCAACACTCAGTGTATATCATTCGTACGAAAATAATGATAAACGAGGTCCTTCGGAATAACCTATGAGATCAAAGCCTCAAAATGGGATTTAAGATATGAGATATGAAATTGATGTAAATCATATAACTGAGATATGAAATATGAGATTGCATTATATCATAAAATGTGATATATGAGGTAAAAGTACATCATCAAGATGAAATGAGATATGAGATTATTACCCACGATCCACAGGTCGATCGAACATATGAAAACTGACTAAAGTTATTTCGTACATACAGTCGATATATTTCATACATGTATCAATATATCAACTATATGTACGAGGGGGCAAATGTAGGAGGGGCTTAATGAAAGCCTCTTATTAAATTATTAAATGAGACTAGAGATGATTAATATTGACAAAAGTCCATGTATTTATGCGACTGAGGTATTATTATGCGCGTCGAACATATCACGTGTATTTGTGTGTTATTTACATATTAACTAGACAATATTCTAGTATTGAGAGTTTTGACATATGTTATGGGACACATGCCACTTAAAATAGGACATGTGTCACCACGAGTTAATCGACATGTGGCGACCCACTTGGGTTGGTTTTGCTATAAATAAGCCCTACCCCCATACATTTGAGAGGGATCTTCTTGGAAGAGGAGGGTGATTTTCTTATCTTATGAGGTTTTAGAGAGAGTTTTGAGATGAGTTCTTTGAGAAGAGTGGAAACAACTCCCATCTCTCCGAAAAACCACCACAATGAGTTTTCCGGCGAATAGTACGAACCCGCGAACTACGCTGACTTTGATTCCGAGCATAACGGATACATAGGCGCAACCAAAGTTGCTCAAGTCAAACACGTGCTAAAATCGAGTATTTCCCCAAATTTAGACTACTCTCTTACAGACTCACTGTGTGGTCTCATCACAAAGGAGTCTAGAACATAAAAAACTTCCATTATATCCTTTTGACTTTAGTTTTTGTGAAAACATAGGAGGCGTGGGGGCTTGATACCGCCCACAATCATAGGAATAGACTTGGCGGTGATGGTAGGAAAACGGGTGTAAAGAAATCCCGTCAAAATAATGGTGTTGGGAAAATTGGTCAAGTTATAATGGTCCAGTGATCGTGCCATATTGATGTGGGTTCGATCTAACCAGTTGTAGAGGGACCCCAGGGCGATGGCAGCTAGAGGAAGGTTGAAACCTCTGGGTAAAAGAATTAAAATGTTTATAAGATCCCTCCAGGGCTGATCATTGGGTTTCCCAATCAGGAATAAGCATGAAAGCAACACAAGTATGTAGGCTGGTAGTTCCAGGGATGTACCTCTACCTCGACCCATTGCAGCATTGACATCCTTCGGTGTCGGAGCTTTAAAAAATAGCTGATAAGGGGAGTAAATGTGGCTTTTTTCGAGGAACCAGTGCAACTGTGGCAGATTCGGTCCAGTTCATCTTGATCAGCAGCCTCTTCGGCATCTAGGGCATCATCGTGATATGTGAACTCACCCATTGGCTTAAATCACAAGACCTTGTAGACATCCTCCAATGTAATAGTGAACTCTCCCCATGCAATAAAGAACGTGTGGGTTGTGATTTTGCATCTAGAAACTAGTACTTGGAGCACCGCGTTGTGCTTAGAGAGGGTGAACTCCCTAAAGCAGTAGGCTCGATGAAGCCCAACCTTCGCAAGAGTAGTAGCGTTATAACTCTGCATATGTGTATTCCAGGTATTGAAATGGGATGGCGACCCCCCGGGTGCTTCGAAGTCAATTGGAGAATAGGGGAAGTCACCATGGTCCAGACGAAAATGCAGAGTCCCCTCTGGTAGAAGATAGCCCACTTTGATGAATCCATTTCCTCATCACCCAACAGTAAGGGGTCGAACAAGGATGAGAAATGGCAAGTCTTGCATGCATAAAAAAATTTATCATCTATGTCAAAGATAGGCGCCCGAAGATAGAAGCGTAGTTGCTCTTGACGAGCAGTATTCAGGGCAGCGCCGCTAGGGGAGGTAACAGCGGCAGAGGGGGAGCCTGGATGAGTGGTGGTGGCAACCATAGAAGTACTTGAAGAAGTCGTAACATAGTGGCGATGAATGGTATAACACAGTAAGAAGAGCTATGAACAAGGAGGGAGCATCACAACCACAGGTGGTGGCACAATATATGAGAAAGGGAGGAGAATGAGTAAAGAACTAGACAACAATGGAGGTTTTCGCGCAGTTTTCTCTCTCTAAGGAATATGGGAGCTTGAAGAAGATGAAGGAAAGAGAAGGGTTTTGAAATAAAAGAGACGTTTGAAGCCTTTTAAACCTAACTTTTGAGTCTCCCACCATTTCACGTGCACGACCTCCTATAATCATTTAAAATGAACACGTGGCACTTCGGGAAGTGTTTTGACAGTTTAAAAGACAGTGCCACCTCATTTATGAAGCTACGTCTAGGGAACATAAGGGGTTTCCTTCTTCAGCAAGTTTGAGTTTTTGCGCTAGAATTTTTGTCAGACATATCCAATAACTCCCAACGTCTCAAAAAGGCTAAGATTTCCCCTTGCCATAAGTCCAAACGTTGTTTAAATTATGGCTCGGCTGCATCGAGGATAATTTCTGCTTTTTTGAACATAGCGAAGCAATACAGGGGAGAACTTCACCTACCAAGAATCAAAACAAGTATTTGAGAAGGTTAGCAGGCCTTTCGGGAGAATTTTCAATAATAAAGCTAGAACGGTTGAAACGCAGTATAAGAAAAAAGTGGCGATGTCCCTTCGTCAAAGTCCCAACAAGTCGTAGTGCTTCGACTCAGGTACATCGGGGAGAATTTTACTTTTTCCTGGAGATTATAACGCTGTGGTTCTAACGAAGGAAATGAGGCCAGGATTTTTTCACACAAAGAAGGTTCATCAGTTTGAGAAGTTTCGTACAGACATTTCTTGCTCCAACAAATCTCTCCACGAAGGGGAAAATGTAGAGGGGGCTTGAAGGTATTTTTTAGATTAGAGGTAATTCCACATTAGCAACAGTGTTTTAAGGATTAAGGCACCATGGCAGCTCAGCGTGGCAACTTGTATTTTAGCTTATTGTATTAGTCATATTGTATCTTTATTTATATTGACTATAAGCTATAATGGTTGTAATGATGTAACGAGAATAATAATGAATTTTAGTATGAGGTTAAACGGTACTCGCGAGAGACCAGGCTTGGCAGGGCCTAGGAGAGCTTTCATGCTCTATCGAATGACCTCGCCGTGGGAACTTTAGAGGGACTTGGTTTGGAGGATTGATAAGTGGGGCACCATTAGGGATTGTCCTGACCATCTTAGATATATCTGGTAAAACACTGAAGAACCCTCACCGTGGAACCTCGAGCGGAATGGCTTAAAGTTCCATCGGGCGTTGAGTTGTGAACCAAACAGCCCTCTACTTATTATCACATCTACTGTAGGTGATGTCACTAGCCATCTAAATAATGTCAGACCTGGACTCGAGTAAACCACCATGGTATTTGGGGTTGTCAGGCAGGTAGTGAGCCACCTCTGCGACAATAGCCCCCTGACACACTGTGGTTAGGCAAAAGGCATATCTTGGCATTTAATGTTTATGACGTGGAGACAACTAGTGCATCAGGTATTTAATGTTTGTGACATAAAGTATGAGGGAGGTCTTTCACAGGCATTGATGACTGAGTTGCCTCGAGGGTGGTGTGGGGGGCTATTTAAGGACCCCAACCACCTTTGAGGAGAGGGAAATATTTTTGGAGAGTTCAGAAGTTATTGCTAGAGAGAATATACATCGGAGAGAGTTATTACAAACCATAGAGTTTTCTCACCCACCATTGTCATTTATTAGGAAGCTTTTAATGCTTGATAGAGATTTTTGAGGGTGGTTGGTGTGTTTGGCTGCCTGCCAAGGCGTATCTAGGGTGCTTACTTTTCTCTCCCTTTAGCTAAGTTACTTCTAAGTTCATTACTATCTTCTGAGTTATACACGAGAGATTTGTGAGATCAAACTGAGTTCATCTTTATTAAGTTTGTGTTTGCATGCCCTATAATTAATCCAAGTTTTTGGCTAATTAAGTTATCATTACCATACTCAAAAGGGATTACGTCTCCATCTTATCTAAACTACCCTCTTACAAGAGTAATATTGTGTAACACAACCTTTTACTTCATTAAGTACGATTCTATATTTGATTTATTGAACATACCATTGCAGATTGATGGGTGTTGGAAGGCTGAGGGGGAAGAACCAAATTAGGTTTGCTGGGTGTTATAACAATCTGAAAATGGCCAGGCGAGTAAGCTAAATTGACTGTGATAATTAATGTTCATATGCCTCATGTGTTTTTTGAAATATATGAATATCAGATTGGTGATGTTAATATTGTTAGCTGCAAACCTTTAATTAATGTGTTTTCCTTCCCTAAAAATGCCTAGAGTACAAACAAATGGTCAATACTTACTTTCTATGACAAGTACTAACTCTTATTTTAGAGATATCTTTGTTATAAGAGGTTTTGAACTTGCAAATCTATTTCACCTTACATGTATTATATATTATTGATGCTCTGTTTTTAAAAAAATTTATTTGAAGTCTGTTTCTTTTTAGATGTGTGCAATTATTTCATTGAAGATGTTGATATTGAAGACTATTGAGTCAGCTACTCTAAATGTTCTGAGTTAATTATTGTTGTAGTATTTTGTATTGTCTAAATAGGGTGGATAGAAAACTGAGTTAATTATTGTTGTAGTATTTTGTATTATCTAACTGATGTTTTTGGGAAAGTTTCCATTTAGTAGCAGCTTATACATTTCAGTTTTTGGTTTGGTTGGTTTTTGGGTGGGTCGTGGGTGTGATAGGAGTAGCAGGTAGGGGAGAGCAGCGGGGTTAATTCTGTGAAGGTTTTCGGGTGGGGATCGTTGTGTGGTCACGAATTTGGGGGGGGGGGAATGAGTTTGTGGGTATAGGTAGCGTTGGGGTTGGGATGGTCTCGATTTTAGGCGGCATAGCAGGTATGGTGTATTGTGGTTGGTATTTTGAGCAGTTGGTAGATATTGTGAGTGTGTTTTGGGCAGGGGTTGCAAGAGCAAGGGGGTATTGTGGGGTATGCAGGTGGGTTTGTGGTTTGTGAATTGTGGGATGTTATGTAATTAGCGTGGGGGTAGCAGAAGGTAAAGTAGTGGGGTTTAGGCGGAGTAGAAGGTGCGAGTAAGTTTTCTATTCTTTTAATCTCCATTTCAGTGGATCTATTTGATTACTCTTGGTTTGTTGTCATCCTCCCAAGTGTAGCGACCCATTGGTACGATCCCACGCAGGCAACGTGCAACATTTGGAAGACAATAAAAGGTACTTTACCATTTTTTAGAAATTTGTGACTACGCGAGCATTAGTTGAAAAATTACAACTTCTCGTTAAAGTACAAGGCATACCTTCTATTTTACTAACTTGAGGTCCTATTTTAAAGTCCTATTTTTTTTATATTTAGTCCTCCTTACAAAAGAAAAAAGGAAGGTATGTTTGTGACATGATTGTATGTTTGCGAGACACTAATGGCCTCTATTTCGGTTTATTATTTAGTCAGTTTTGTTATTAATTATCATGTCCATTCATGTTTCTGCAATTTCATTTTCTTAAATTTTAAAAAGTCAGAAGTTCCTTTTTAGTTTTGGTATTCGAGTCAGAAGTCCCTTAAAATGTTAATAACGTGTACTTTATGACGTTTGTACTGCTATATTGAATTAATGTAATTGTGCTATATTAAAATAGGGCTTATAATGTTTGTAATGCTATATTGAATTGAGAACATTGGTTTGGTTTCTAACAGGTAATTGAGGCATTTTGAATTGTGTGTACTTTTTTACATTTTTTCAATTCAAAATTGTGTAATCTCCTTTTTTGTTGTCTTCGTTTCTTACACTAATTTCACAATTGTTTGACAACTTTTGGACTTAAATTGGGGTTGTGAGTTTGTGTAGTATTGGAATTCAAATGTGAACATCATCCTTACTGCCTATGTGTCATTCCTTTTGTTGCATCTGGTGGAGGAGGCAAAGTCACCACCATGTTTTGAAGACAGTTAATGAGGACATCAGGAAAATTCACCTGGGGAAGCAGGCAAAGTCACCGGTCTTAAAGGAGGGAAAGTAGGTGAACCTCACCGCGAACACGTGACAGTTGGTTAGTTCACATTAAACACGGGCCAATAAGAAGTTTGTTTCATTGAAGCTTTAGTTAGACGAATTTGGGATTTTTTTTATATTGTTGGATTTGTTGTTACCCCTTAAACATGGTGAATAGTCCAATAAACAAAGGAGACTATGCCCAATTTTTTTTAAAAATTGACACATTGTTTTTTTGAGGCACAGTGAATTTGATTGATGAATATTGTATATTTCATTTTATATGTGAATTTGTTTGATGAATTTAGACAATTTGGATGTTGTTGGACTATTTGTTATTTGTTAAGCAGGGTGAACAGTTCCATAAACAAAGGAGATTGTGCCCAATTTTTTTAAATGTGAATTCGATGGATGAATATTGTATATTTCGTATTATATGTGAATTTATTTGATGAATTTAGACTATTTGAATGTTATTGGACTATTTGTCATTTGTTAAGCATGGTGAATAGTCCTATAAATGAAGGATATTATGGCCAATTGTTTTAAAATTACACTTTGAAAATTTTCACGTTTCGCTATTACGTACTTTGAAAAATTGTCTCCGTTTCGCGATTACGTACTTTGGAAATTTTTTGTCGTGCCTTCAGGCACGGACATACGCTAGTGTGTATATATATATATAAAATAAAGGTGGAGGGTTTTTTTATCTTCCCCAACTAACGGTTGAAATTAAATCTTATGGGTTTGGTCTTTATCAACTGGTGGTTCAGATTACACCTTATAAAATTGAATCTGACGGTCCTAGATGTACGCACAAGGCTCAAAAATCAGCACAAACAAGGCTCAAGAAACATGTCAAATCATTTATGTCACCTTGAAAAAGCAAACACACCTGCAAATATTTCACACTTTCGAGAATAAGGGAATAAGACCATGCGTGGATCTAGGAATAAAAAAATACCATGCGTGGCTCTGAAAATATCTCTTTTCCTACCCAAGACAACTTTTCATCCGCTCACTCCTTCCAATAAAACCCCTCACGGTTATTTACACTTCACTGGGCACTAATTTTAGAAGCTATCTCAGCGAGTACCAGATCTAGAATCTTGACAGGTTTACACGCCAGGTCTAGGCCCTGGATCATTGTTTGAACTTTTGGTTAAGACTTCTACCATTCAAACTTTTGGTTTCATTTGGATCATTGGTAAGTTCAGGATTTTGTTTCATTTTTATTCAAAGTTTTGGTTTCATGAACTGAACTCTTGGTATGTGCATGAACTGAACTCTTGGCCCTTCATAGGTACTTTAAAGATGATCAAGAATGAGGTGATGTTTTACAGGTTTAAGTAAATACCTTTCACATATCCATCTACCATCCAACTTTTGGTTTCATTTTTATCGGTGGTAAGTAAATACCTTTCACAGATCAAGAATGCGGTGAACTTTTGGTTTCATTTTTATCGCTGGTAAATAAATACCTTTCACAGATCCATCTACCATCCAACTTTTCCTCATCCAAATTTTCTACGTACTCAGGAAACAACGTTTCTATGTTCTCCGACAAGATAAGAGATAAGTTTCTTTTATATGTTTATTCCTTTAGTTTCGAACAACTTCGTAACGTTTCTACATTCTCCGGCAACGTTTTTTCGTTTCTTCGTTTTCTGAAACCTTATTTCTTTTTCGGTCTTTCAATAGGTGAGTTTTAACTTTTATAGAGGGTTAGGTTTTTTGTGCATTTTCTCCACTTCCATTCATCTCCCCCTAATTTATAAGTATTTATTTTAAACTCTTTTTGTACCACTTATTTGTTGTTTAAAATCGAAGCGTTTGGTTTCAAATCTGAGTATTTTGTGTTTTTTTTCGTTTTATGTTGTAGTTTTTCTATATGTTAGTTTTTCAAATCTAAGTGTGAGTATGTGTTGTTAATCTATTTCTTTATATTTACAAAATGAACAAAGTTATTCAATGCAATACCAACATCTTCCGTATGTGGAGTATGTGTTGTTCATTATTGGTGGTGTGTTTAACATGATGTTTTGTTTTGTGTTTACAGGTGCAGATTTCAACTTATCAACATTAGTTCCTTCACAAACAGAAACATCAATCTATATAATAAGAGAGTAGGTATGTCTAAGTGTTTGGTCTCCCCCAAACTACCACTTTAGATTAACAGTTTCAGTTTATGGCTGGCGGCTCAAAATAATGATCATTTCTACTTTTTACTTTAAATTAATTTCGAGTGAAGTGTCAAAAAATTTATATATGGCACAACAACTTTCTTACCGTCAAATATTAATTTATAATAGTGTCATTTTTATTTTCACATCCCCAAAAAAATTTCTTGCTATTTTAAAAAAATCAATCAGACTTTCACAGCTTTTAAAGCACGAGTTGTGAAAGTTTGACCTTTAATCTCATTTTATTGGATAACCTTTCCCAACTATTTATGCCTCTCTTTCTCACACTTTTATTCTTAACTTTTAGGTTGTATTTATCATTTGTGATTTTATGGGTTTTTTGGATTATTGAAAATGCAGGTTTAATTGGAGATTAGGTTGTATTTTTATTGGACAACCTTTCCTAACTATTTGGTTTGTTCAAAGGTGTTGATACTTTTTCTTTTGTTTTTTTTAATTATTTGTAGAAGGTTTGTTCACGGGTTTCTATTGCGTTAACATGGAAGTTCCTTCAAATGTTTCCTCATATTGTGCATCTCTATTTTGTATGTCGGTCCGAACGAGGGAATCTTTTAATTGAAATATTTGTAGTGGTTGTTGAAAATATTTGATAGTGCATGTTGTTTAATTATTTGTAGAAGGCAAGCTTTGGCTAACTAATTTGTGCACATGGCTCAAGGTTGTAAGATTTATTTGACATTACATGTATTAACAGTTTAAATTGATTTGACATTACATCTATTAACAAATTGGAGGCACTCCCTTTTCTAAGTTCCTACATTACTTATATTACATTTATTTAGTCATTTCAAATAATAGATATTTAAATAAATTTTAACTGAATTTTTTTTTGTCATGCACAAATGCACAGGAGTAAGGTGTCAAATGAATAACACTATACATGCGAATGTGAGTGTTCTATAATTACAAATACCCGGGATCAAGGTATGTTCGTGCTATCATTTTCGATATACTATGGGAGTGTGGGAGGTAAGCAAAAAATATAGGCAAATAAAATAAAATATGAAATAATTTTTTTTTATCAATAACGAACATTATCGAAGTGAACGCGACCCAAAATAAACAAGACACAACACGCTATGAAATAATTTATTTTACAAATAAAGAACACTTCCCAAATAAAAGCGATACAATTTGTTAATGAAAAATAACCATACTAAATAAAACATTACAACATGCAATATTTTTTTTTCTTTTCTCGAACACGACTCAAGTGTGAGTGGCACAACCCAAAATATTTTTTTTAACCAAAAATCATCCAAACTAAAGTAAAAATGACACATCACAATACGACATCAAATGAATGATCCGCACTCTTATATCGAACATGATTCAAGTAAAAGCGGCACATTACAATATGTTTGCTTAAATCGCAAACGAACCCGACCAAAATAAATACGACAACATGAAATATTTTTATGGAAAAGTTTGGTTTGAATGGACTCCAAACATGTTGGTTTGGATATTGAATTATGTCCTATTTTGGGGGGATGGAATGTGAGCAAATCATTATTTTTTGAGATGTTTAACATTTGAGCTTTATTACTTTGTAATCAATTTTAAATATATCATGTGAGCAAATTTATCACCGTGCCTTCGGCACGGGTACACCCTAGTATAAATATATATAGTGAAGCCATACCACTATTATTGCTATCATAGGAGGTTGCGCGATGTGGGTGAACCCCCTAGCTAGCGAATGCAGGGTGAGTATATTCCCAGGCCATAGCGTTTGTGACTTTGAGGGGTGGGACCGTTATGGTATGAAGCACACACTTTCGGCTGGAACTATGGCCGCTTCCTATGCGTTCGGTGATAGAATTTTATATCCGACATGTGTGTGAATGTTGAGATATGATACGTTTATATAGTGAAAAATTATATGCGCAAATTTATATATATACATGGTGTGAAATGTATAGATAATATGACTTGTGAAATGGTTATATGGTATCAAGTTGGATATGGATATAAATAAGTTAGTGTGAAATATAACTTATAACTCGTATACATGATGTGAATAGTGTAAAGCATCTAACTTGTGAGAATGTTATATGGCATTAAATAGGAATTGATTTGAATAAGCTAATGTGGCTAATAAATCATAAAATGTATACAACACTCACTCAAGTTGGGATAGTGGGAAATAGTGAAATATACGAGACACGGCTAGTTATGGGGGGTTAGCCAGATAGGGCATTTATAGTTTTGATAGGCATGCACATTAGTTGAGGGGTGAGGTAAACTCAAGGGAGTGCACGACACTAATTTAAATATGGAGAGCATTTTTATATTTACTTCTCGCATTTAAATTCACTTGCTAAATATTTCTAAATGTTTTGGCTTCTAACCCTTGCTATAAAATATTTTCAAAAAACCTTTTAGGTGTCCTACCACATGGGCGCCAATCTTGTTCCTTCCTACAGGGTGTAGAGCTGCAGCTTATGTGGATTGCTGCGGGTTCATTATTTAGACACTTTTCTCATTCTATCTTTAGATAGGGACTTTTCCAGTTGTATTATTGAGTTTATACTTTCATATTCAGTCTTGGCATGTATCGGTATTCTTGCACTTTGTGAATTTCTTGTAGTCGATCTTGCTCGACAAACACTTGTACTTATTTTGTGGCATGCTTAGTTTCTTTCTTGTAATAGTTAATTTGTTTTCCTAGTATGTTGGTTAAGTTTGATTTAATTCATAAGATAAAATTTGACATCAGCTTCATTTAAGACTAGGTGATTAACAATTAAAAAGTTTTCGACGGTGATTCTAAGAATGAACCATATGAGAATCCTATTTAATTTGGTATATGACTGATCACCCGGTATTTTATTAGGCGTGGTGTCACATTATTTATGTAGAAGTTCCTGTTAAAAATGAAGTGAAATGGGGACGATAATGTTAACAATATTTGGTGAATAACAAAGAATGATATCGAGGAAATAGGTACGCAAATTTTAGGTGAGGCTAAAGGGAAAAGATTTATTAAAAAGAGACTTGGTGGTGGAATGAGGAAGTGAAAAAGATAATACAAAAGAAATGAGAAAGTTTTAATGAGTGACAAAAGAGTAAAAATCAAGAAGATTTAGAAAATTATAAGAAGTTAAAATGTTATGTAAGAAATATTAAACACACTAGATAATCTTTATAATAAATTAGTTACCAAGGAAGGTGAAAAGGAACTATATAAATTGGCAAAGAATAGAGATAGATTGACAAGGGATATGGGTCTACTTAAATATATTAAAGACATAAATCAAAATATATTAATTAGCGATAAAGAAATTCTATATAGATGAGAAGAGTATTTTCAAGAATAATTGAATGAAGAATATCCCAAAAAATATGTTAAGAACATTGAACCGAATATAGGAATGATATGTCCGATTACTAAAATATAAGTAGATATATTAATAAGGAAAATGGGAAAGAATAAAGAGGTTGGCTCGCATTAAATACCCACAGAGGTTTGGAGGACCCTTGGAAGTATAGGGATTAAATGGTTAACATGTTTATTTAATAAAATTTTAAGAGAAGGAAGCATGTCGGATGAGCGGAGGAAAAGCACCATAATACCATTGGATAAAAACAAAGGGAATGTACAAAACTGCAGTAATTACAGAGGAATCTAACTGATGAATCATACTATGAAATTATTGAAAAATCTTATAGAACAAAGATTAAGAAATAAGTTAACTATTTCGGACAATCAATTTGGATTTATGTCAAGGCGATACACCACGGAAGCTATTTACTTATTAAGACAGTTAATGGAGAAATGTAGAAGTAAAAATAAAAATTTATATTTGGTCTTTATAGACTTAGAAAATCCCTATAATAGAGTACCTAGGGATATAATTTGATGGGTTTTAAGAAAAAAAATAGTCCATATGAGTTATATTAAAGTTATTAAAAATATGTATGATAACACAAAGAGTAGAGTAAGAACTATATGTGGAGAAACTAAAGACTTTAAGATTAAAGTCGGGCTACATCAAGGATCGACCTTAAGTCCATACTTATTTTCCGTAGCTTTGGATGAGATTACTAAGGACATACAAGAAGAAATAAAATGGTGTATGTTGTTTGCGGATGATATAGTTTTAGTAGACATTTCAAAGTAGGACTTAACGATGAGAGTAGATACTTGGGTAAAAGCCTTAGAGGTCAGTAGAAATAAAATAGAATTTATGGAATGTAAATTTAATAATGAGGCGTCGAATAACATAATGTTAACGATTGAAGAAAAAGTGAATAACCAAATTAATTAATTTCATTATTTAGGTTCAGTATTACAAAGTAATGGGGATATTGATGAGGATGTTTCGAGTAGAATATCATCTGCACTACAACAATTCCGTCGGATTGTCACGGTCATTGACCGTGACAGGTCCAACTTGTCAAGGTCAATGACTATGACCATTCGAGGGGTGATAACTTTTATTATCACAGACTTGTCAGGGTCATTGATCGTGACAAGTTCATTAGACTTGTCACGGTCTTGTCACGGTCTTTGACCCTGACAACATTTGTCACAGTCAAGGACCGTGACAACCTTTAAAAAATTATGACGGTCATTAACTGTGATAAGTTTTCTTTGTCACGGACTTGTCACGGTCAATGATCGTGACAAATCTGGGCAGAATTTTAAAAATATCAATTTGGCAGTTTGGCCACAGCCACTGCCCATCAGTATATTTGTACCTGTTATAGCAAAATTAAACCTGTTCAAATGGCATATATCCAAATAAAAATAGAAAGAATGCACCAAATCATTGCATATATAATTCCATATCAGAACCAAATTGTAACAAATCTAAACAATACAAATATAATCCAAGTGCCCAAATAAAATAGATACAAATAATGTCTTGTTGTAGGTTTGAGGAGGAAGTAAGACCACATAATATATGCATTGAGATACCCCTGAATATGCATTACGCCGTATTATTCGCACAACCACAATAGTGAATTCTCCTTCTCGGTTATCACATGCGTGATGAGCACCTTGGTCTCCATGTCTTGAAGCGCACGTCCATGAACTAACATACCCTGGACACTATTCGGGTCCCTCAACCCCCTCCCTATCCACGTGCCATCAATTACGTTGATTATAAACACGCCTGGCCAACCAATTATTATCATAGGCCGCTCGATGGGACTCAAGTGGGGGACTGGATCATCAATCGGTGAGTCTACACATGTCAGCGATGAAACAGCGACATCCACATCCTCGTCTTCCTCCGCCACCTTCTCCTTCACCTTCCCCTTCCCTTTCCCCTTTCTTCCCAATGAATGCTTCACGAATGAGAACATATCTTGGACCTTCGCCTCCAACCTTGATAGCTTCGCGTCATGCGAGTCCACCTGATGAGACAACTCGGTGTTGCTCATCTCCAATCCGATGATCCTAAATTTGGCCACCCGCAAGCTCACCCCCTAGTCCTCTCCTTGCGATCAGCGCCAAGCACTTGGATGAGTGCATCCATGGATAAAAATGTCGTGTTGGCATCAGACTGCGACCCATGCACTTCCTTAAGCTTTGCCTGAAATAAAAAAAGCACATGATTAGTTAAATAAGTAAATAAAAAAATTATAACGAAATTAACAAAAAGTAAACTGTTGGATTACTTATAATCGTGGTCGCGACATTTGGGGACACCTCCTTATCCTTCCCCTTCTTCGTCCGAATTTCCACATAGGCATCGAGCCAATGTGGCCTACCCCCAAGGGCCACTCCCCATCCCCTGAAATAAAATAATGAAAAATTGGTATCGGTCCCACAAAGTAAAATAATGTAGAATAACATATTTCTGTAGCTATAGAAAAAAAACTTACCATCATCTTATGCTCCACCTATGCGTAAGACGTCCGGTCAGAGTAGTGTATGTCTGTCTTTTTTGCTCGATTTGCCCTCCCCAATTGGCAAGATGCCAATTGTCGCTCATCGATCTCATTATCATTAAACTTCTGCCATTTTGCTAATGAGATTGACTCATTCGGGGGGAACGGACTCACGCATTCTGATAATGGAGTCTCGGGCCTTCCCAAAGTATCGGGCTTGCAAATTTTTCTTCCATCTTGTGTTGCTCCCTCAACTGCTCCAAGACAGACTCGAGGAGTTCTAGGGCTGGGCTGAATTATTCCTGTCAAACAAATACATTGTTAGTTGTGAATAAATATAAATATAAATATAAATATAAATTGAAATTAAAAAATAATATAAACATAAATACATCACCTGTAGTGCAACCCAAATAGCTAACTTGTGTTTATTTGGAATCTCCCTCCAACTAGTGTACCCCAGGCCGATAATCATCTTTACCAGCTGGAGGGATATAGCTAATATCCACGTCTTGCTCTTGACAGCCATTCCCAATTTGCCCCATTTGGGGAGCATAGGGGCTGAGGAGCCCTCGTCGCCTCCACTACCGCCAAGCCCAGATGACATCATCATTATCATCATCATCATCCTTGCCTTAATCCCTGAAGGAGACATTTTCTCTAAAAAAATGTTGTTATTAGTACAAATTCAAAATGAATTAAAAGAAGACATGCAAACATTAAGTTTACGGCCTCATTCTCTTGAAAGAGACATTATCGTGATATCTTCATGAGCACCTGAACCTTGTACATCATCAGTGACCTCATTCTCCTCGACTTCATGAACTCGGTACGCATTATCAACTAAATCCTCTAACATATTATGATCTACGTCGTCCCCTTCTACATCTATCCTACTTGTTGAAAGTTGTTGTGAAGGTTGTTCAAGGATAAAAGGAACTTTCAATTCACCATGAAAACTCCAAAATCGATAATTATGTTGCATACCCAATCTTAACAAATGTAGTTCAACTATTTTTCATTCAAACACCTTACCATTATTGCACCTAGCACAGGGACACGGAAACTCTGCATCATTATAACATATCTTTGTGTATTTCACTAATTCATTAGCACCTTTGTGAAACACATCCTGCAATCTATTTGTCTCACTAATATACTCTTTGTATTTAGGATATCCCATCATAGCTACTACAAACAATCACCTAGTAAAGGTAAGAAGCATATATTTGTGAGTTATTATATAAACAAAACTTAGATTTATAGTATATTTCAATTAATTATGTCTTATTTATATTCGTTTTTAAATTTCAATTTATAATAGTAATTCTTATTTCCTCCATCTCCTATAAAGGGTAAGTGGTCCTATCCCATTCAAGACTGCATATTTCTGTAATATACTTAATAGCTCATGCAGATTGTTACGATTTGAGAAAAATTCGGCAGCATATCCCCATAGTTCTCCAAGTACACAACATAGATTGCCAAGTGTGAGTGTTATTTAAATTGATCAATTGAAATAACACTCACACTTGCCAATCGAGTATCTACTCAGAGAACATTAGGATACGACTGCAGAACTTCCTCCAAAGGTAACAACTTTAATCCACTAAGAATATTATTATACATAAATTATGCAGTCCCAAACTATCCAAATGGGACAATTCGAAAGATCTCATTACAGGAGTAATGACTCTCGAACGATTCTAAGGGCTATTGAATGCGTACTGATATACCCGTATATACCCTCGGCCATGCCGAGGGCGCCCCGCGCCTCATCAGGCTCCAGACGACCCCCCGAGGGTACGGCAGTACGAGGCCCAAATTAGGCCAGACTCATTACCGGAAGGAACTTCGCCCTCGGCCTCATATCAAAGGCCGAGGGTGACATCATCACAGCGCGTGGTTTGGGAGATGCGTGGAAAAGTGCGCGTGAGGCTCACATGGCACATGGGAGACCGTTATAACAAAATCACACCCTCACGTGAGGGAATATTATGTCATCATTTGGCATCTACAGGTGTCAACAGGGGATTGGCTAGATCATCATTCATATGCACCATGCATACTTGGGGGGTACACTACACCCCCCAAGACCTATATATACTTATCACCTACAACCCTACAAGAGAGATCGATCGATAATTGTAACCCTAGCTAAAACTCTGTTTGCACACACAGTAGAGAGAGAAAGTGAGCTTATGTGCATTGTATCCAAGGCCATTAGTGCCCATACTTAGTGGAACACACACTCATAGTGGATGTAGGCCAAGTTGGATGAACCACTATACTTCATTGTCTTATTCCTCTTATACTCATCTCCTTCTACACACTTATACACTTACATCTCTATGGCTGCTATGGTTACTATTGTTTGAGCTCATCATCACTTATCCAGTGGTGCTAAATCTCAGCATCATCAGTTTGGAGTCGTCTGTGGGAACGAGAAGACATCTCTTCCTTTGTACAGCTTGACCTCACTGGGCACTCTGGTGGTGAGCCAGCTCTCCCCTTGAGAGGAGATGTTTCACTATTGAAAGAGACCCACTAATGTTCTCAAGATCACCAGTCTTTTCTTCAGTTCAGCTTTTCATAGCTCAAACACATGGCACCTGAGATGACACCACCACCACTACCCCCACTGGATGATGGGGGAGGACCCAGTTCTAGTCATCCACCACCTCAGTCTGAGATGGCTGATGTGGCGGCAGCCTTAAAGTCTCTGGCAGCAAGCCAGCAGATGATGTAGGAGCAGTTCACAGCTCTAAGCCAGAATATACTAAGACCACCAGGGGTTTCACCTGAGATGATTACTCCGAAAGCAGCTCCAGGACATCATGAAGCCAGGGGATCACCCCAGGCGCCACGCAAAGACATGCCACCCCCTCAGCGGCGTAGGGATGTTGCTGACCCCCAGCGTCTACGCCTGGGGAGGCAAGGAAACCCTTGCCCTGAGGACAGGTATGACGATCTGGAGGGAGAGGAGGCCCCTATAGAATGCTGGGAACCATATGAGGTCTCCAATAATACTGTACGACCTCTCCAGGAAAGTAGAGGAAAGTGCGAGAGACCAAATCCTGATGATCGCCCGAGAGGCTCTGCTTTTGATCACTTGAGCAGGGGGTCAGCCTTTGAGAGGCTGGGCCCAGTAAATGACCTACGGGAAAAATTGTCCAGATCAAGGAGTGCTGTGAGGTCCAGGAGGGAGGTAGCAGATGGACGACCCCAAGGACGGGATGACGGTCAAAGGGAAGTAAACAGCCGACCTGCCGCAGTAGAACCCTCCGTCCACCTTAAAGAGGCGACAGGGGATAACATCGGCCAAGCCGACCCTGCGAGGACCTATAATGACTCGATCCAGTGACTAGAGGATAAGATCGGTGATATACTGAAGAGTCGGGACCCTCTTCAGAAGGGATACACCATAGGCTCACCCTTTGTGGCAAAGATAGTCAACTTCCCTACGGCATCAAGGTTCAAGCCACCCGTGGTCACCCTAAGATACGACGGGAACACCAACCCTGTCCACCATGTTGAGATGTATCAATCAGCAGCAGACATATACTCTATCTCAGATGAGATGAGGTGTCATGCCTTTTCTGGTACCCTGACTGGGGCAACACATGTCTGGTACACGTCTCTTCTAAAAAATTCCATTGAAAACTTTAAGCAGTTGGCAGACCGATTCATCCATAACTTTTTCTTTGGGGTGAGGCCACAGAAGAAGACCACCCACCTGCTCTATGTTAAGCAAAGGAAGAATGAGAGTCTGAAGGACTACATAGCCAGATTCAATAAAGAGAAGCTGGAGGTGGAAGACTATGAGGAGAGCATAGCTATGACAGCCCTGACTGGAGGACTCCAAAAGGGGAAGCTCTTATGGAAGCTTGTTGAAGACCCCCTAGGACGATGGCTGAATTACTATCAACAGCAGGAAAGGTGATGAACGCCTAAGAGGCGATGGCCGCAAAATACGAAGACGAAAAAGGAGGCACTAGTGGGGGTAAATACCCTAAGAAGAACAAATAGGGGAAGAAGAGGTCTACGGACGACAAGTTCGCTGGTTACACCCCATTAACAGTCAGCTGTGAATATATTCTCAATGAAATAAAGAGTGACTGATCCCTGAAGTGGCCTGAGAAGTTGAGGGCAACCCTCAACAAGAGAAACAAGAACCTGTGGTGCGAATTCCACCAAGACCACGGCCACATAACTGAAAAATGCTTTGCTCTGAAAGATGAGATTGAGAAGATGCTGAAAGAAAGGAAGCTAAGAAAGTATGTTGACAAAGGTGCCTTCAAGAGGGGCCAAGGGGACAACCCCAGGAAAAATCGAGGCGATGCATGTACAGAAGGTCCTAAAAAAAGAGGGGACGACCCTTCTGACGATGAGGAAGACCCTGACCTCCCACCGAGATACGACCAAGGCCCTGTGAAGAGGTTTAATATAATCTCGCTCGGAGTGGGAATGATCTCCGGGGGTCTAGCAGGAGGAGGGTCTGAGGTCGCTGACAGGAAGGCCCATGTGGCTGAGGCCAAGGCAGTGACGAAGACGGTACACTCAACCTCTCTGGAGGTCAAGTCAGAAAAGAGGAAGAAGGTCGATATGGACACTCTGATAGTGGGGTTCTCGATAATGGACTTTAAAGGCCTCCTAGCCCCACACGATAACCCACTCGTCATCACAACTAGGGTGCACGGGTGTGAGGTACCGAGGATATGAGTCGATGGGGGTAGCTCTGCAGATGTAATGTTTTGGCTGTGCTTCAAAGCCTTAGGTCTCAGCCGTTCTAGACTCGTCCCATACCATCATCCATTGATTGGGTTCAGTGGGGAAAAGGTTCATCCCCTTGGAGTGTATGAGGCCGATGTCAGGATGGGGGACGAGTGGCCGAGATGGCTTACCAAGAAGGTCAGTTTCTTTGTGATGGATGAACATGTGTTTTCGGCCTACAACATCATACTAGGGCGTGTGGCCCTCAAGGGGTTTGAAGCTGTGCCATCTACGGTCCATAAGATGATTAAATTTACTACCCCTTACGGGGTGGGGGAAGTTCAGGGAGACTAGACGACAGCACGAGAATGTTACTATAACTCTGCTGAAGAAAGGGAGGCACACAAGAGGGCTACAACCACTTACAATATTGATACCCTAGACCTCAGGGATGAGACAAAGCTAAAGAAAGGAGAGGTTGCGGAAGAGGTAGAATCCATTATCCTCGATGAGGATGACCCGGAAAAAACCGTCCATGTCGGCAAGTCTCTGAAGCCCAATATCAAGGAAGACCTCATTAAACTGTTGAGGAGAAGACGAAGCATCTTTGCATGGAGTCATGTAGATATGTCGGAGATCGACCCTAAAATCATGTGCCACAAGCTCAATGTGGTAAAGGGAGCAAAGACGATAAAGCAAAAGAGGAGAATTTATTCTCGAGAAATGTATGAGGTCATTAGGAATGAGGTCAAGAAGATAGAAGATGTCGAGTTTATTAGAGAGGTCATCTACCCTGAATGGCTGTCCAATGCAGTCATTATCCCAAAGGCCAACGGGAAGTGGAGAATGTGTGTGGATTTCACCGACCTCAACAAGCACTGTCCCAAAGACAGCTTCCCTCTCCCCCGCATTAACCAAATGTTAGACGCTATCGCAGTCCATGAGCTCATGAGCTTTATGGATGCCTATTCAGGGTACAACCAGATCTTTATGAACCTTGAGGACTCGGAAAAGACATCCTTCATTACTGACAAGGGGACATACTGTTATAGGGTCATGCCCTTTGGCCTATAAAATGCGGGGGCAACGTACCAGCGCCTTGTAAATAAAATGTTCGAAGACCAAATTGGGAAGTCTATGGAGGTCTATGTAGATGACATGCTGACTAAGAGTTTGAAGGCAGAGGATTATGTGGCAGATCTGGAGAGGACCTTTAATACGATTGACAAATACCAGATGAAGCTTAACCCGACCAAGTGTGTCTTCGGGGTCGGAGCAGGGAAGTTCTTAGGGTTCATTGTCAACCAAAGAGGCATCGAGGCCAATCCTGAAAAGATAAAGGCCCTTATTGAGATGAAGACCCCCAAGTCCATTAAAGACGTTCAGAGACTCATAGGGAGAGTTGCTGCCTTGAACAGGTTCGTGTCTAGGACCACAGACAGGTGTCTACCATTCTTCAAAATTCTCAGAAAAGCCTTCGAATGGAGTGAAGATTGTGATGAGGCCTTCAAGGAGTTAAAATCATACCTGGGGTCTCCCTTGCTGTTATCACGACCCGTGCAGGGTGAACGACTTTATGTGTACCTCTCCATCTCAGAGTCAGCCATCAGTGCAGCCATTGTGAGAGACGAAGATGGAGTACAGAAGCCTGTGTATTTTAACAGCAAGGCACTCCAGGGGGCAGAGCAAAGATATCCAAGGATAGAGAAGTTGGCCTACGCCTTGATCCATGCATCGAGAAAGATGAAGCCATACTTCCAATCCCATACAATGGTCATCCTCACTGACTCTCCCCTTAGGCAGGTTTTGCACAAGCCTGAAAAATTAGGGAGGTTAATGGCCTGGGCTATAGAGCTGGGGGAGTTTGACATAGTGTATCGGCCTAGGACGGCCATTAAGGGGCAAGCATTGGCAGACTTCGTGGCTAAGTTTACTTGGGAAGATGATGAAGCCGAGGGTGAGAGCGTCGGGGAGATAGATACCCGACAAGGTAAGCTTACCGACACACCTGCAGATAAGACTGAGACGAGCACCGCTAGAAGGAAAGTGGTTGAAAACGAAGAGGGAAGATATCTCTTTAGACAGGGGTCACTCACCGAGGGAAGTTTCTCAGAAGAACACACCGTGTGGAGCCTCTTCGTCGACGGGTCCTCTTACGAAAGCGATAGTGGAGCTGGATTAATAGTGTCAGCCCCCGACGGCACAGACATTGAGTACGCCTTGAGGTTTAACTTTAAGGCCTCCAACAACGAGGCTGAATATGAGGCCTTGATTGCAGGCCTATCCTTGGCCAGATCTCTTAGTGTCGGCCAGATTTTGGTTCATAGTGATTCAAGGCTAGTAGTGAATCAAACACTAGGAGCCTACGAGGCCAAGGACGACAGGATGGCTAGGTACCTTGAGAAGGTGAGGTCATTACTGAAGGGCTTAAGAGAAGTGAAATTAAACAGGATACTTAGTCTCGACAATGGCCGTGTTGATGCCCTTGCTAGGTTGGCCTCGTCAATAAGGACAGACATTAGGAGGACGGTCCCAATAGAAATTTTGCTTCGGCCAACTATTGAATACGCCGAGGGAACACTTAGCAATTGCCTAAATGTTTCTCAGGAAGCTTCGTGGATGGACCCTCTGATCAGATACATTAAAAAGGCGGAGATGCCAGAAGCAAGGCAAGAAAGGAAGAAGTTGAGATACAGGGCTGCAAAGTTCGCTGTCATGGGGGACACCTTGTACAAAAAGGGATTTTTACTCCCCTTACTTAGGTGTGTGCACCCATCTGAGGTCCCATCCATTTTGCAAGATGTGCACGAAGGATCGTGCTCAAGCCACATTGGGGGAAGATCCTTAGCGAAGAGGGTAATCACCCAAGGGTACTGGTGGCCGACCTTGGGGAAAGACGCCGCGGCATGTGTAAAAAAGTGCGATAAATGCCAGAGATTTGCCACCATCCCTCACCAACCCCATCAGCCTCTTACATCCATTACGTCCCCATGGCCATTTGCAGTGTGGGGAATCGACCTCGTAGGACCCTTACCAAGAGCAGTCAATAACTATCGGTTCCTCATCGTAGCGATTGACTATTTCTCAAAATGGGTAGAGGCCGAACCGATGGTCACGATTACAGAGCAGAAGACCTTCCAATTCATCTGGAAAAATATTATATGCAGATACGGTCTCCCCAACACCCTCATCTCGGATAACGTAACTCAGTTCAAGAATAGCTCTCTACAGAAGTACTGTGAAAGGGTGAGTATCAAACAATTCTTCTCTACCCCGGGCCGACCTCAGGCCAATGGGAAAACAGAAGTTACAAACAGGACAATCCTAGATGGAATAAAAAAGAAGCTTGAGGAGGCAAAAGGAAGATGGGTCGATGTGTTATATGCCGTTCTGTGGGCATACAGGACGATAGTGAGGACCTCTACCGGAGAGACCCCATTCATGCTAGCTTATGGCTCACAAGTCGTCATCCCCACCAAGATTGGGTTTCTTACTCATAGGGTCCAAATGTATGACCCCCCAGAGAAATACAAAAGAGAGGAGACTCGACTTAGACCTGATTGAGGAAAGGAGGGGAGATGCCGAGATAAGGCAGACCGCCTACCAACAGAGGACCGCAAGGTTTTACAATCAGAGGGTGAAACAGAGGCCAATTGCACTGGGGGACTTGGTCCTCAAAAAGACTTGGCAAAAGCCCAACAAGCTCCATCCTAATTGGCATGGCCCATATAGGGTCATCGATGAAGTCGTCCCTAGGACCTATAGACTTGAAAACCTAGAGGGGGAACCCTTTTACAACCCCTGGAATGCAGATCATTTGAAAAAATACTATCAGTAGTATTGTAAGGTCATTATAGACCATAATTGTAATAGGAGTTACTCCAACATAACACTTGGAAAATTAATGAGAAATATCAGTGTTTCCCCTCACCCTGTGTTTATCAGTTCTAGTACGCATGAAAACATTTTCAGAGAACGGCTCTCGGCTATAATGAGGGCCAATGGAGGGGACGACCCCACCATTGTCCTCAAGAAAGACGAGGGAATACTTAATTAAAAACCATTAGTTTAGTTATTGGAACCGTCGGCTATAATGAGGGTCAATGGAGGGGACGACCCCACCATTGTCCTCAAGAAAGACGAGGGAAGATTTAATTAAAAACCATTAGTTTGGTTATTGGAACCCTCGGCTATAATGAGGGTCAATGGAGGGGACGACCCCACCATTGCCATCAAGAAAGACGAGGGAATACTTAATTAAAAACCATTAGTTTGGTTATTGGAACCCTCGCCTATAATGAGGGTCAATGGAGGGGATGACCCCACCATTGTCCTCAAGAAAGACGAGGGAAGACTTAATTAAAAACCATTAGTTTGGTTATTGGAACCCTCGGCTATAATGAGGGTCAATGGAGGGGACGACCCCACCATTGTCCTCAAGAAAGACGAGGGAAAACTTTGTTTAAAAACCATTAATTTGGTTATTATAACCCTCGGCCTATAATGAGGGTCAAGGGAAGGGACGACCCCACCATTGACCTCAAGAAAGACGAGGGAGGGGTTAGTGATATTGTTGGGTTAGTGATATTGTTAGTACAAAAAATCCACAATACAAATTACATAAGAGACGAGTATGGAAGACAACAAGAGGCATTATATTACAAAATGATGTTCGTTTTACAAACATAGAGTACAAAAATATTGATTACACTAAGAGGGTGTGGGCTACAGACAACCATCCTCTTGAGCATCATTAGAGGGCAGGGCCTCAACGTCAATGAGAGAGGTCTCCTCAACGACCACGACTGGCTGGTCTTTAGACGTGCCGACACCCTCGACTTGAACCTGAGATTCCACCTGGGTTAAAGCCTCGACAATCAAGGGATCGTCCAATTGAACTACCTCCAGAGAGGGACGGACTGCAGAGACGACATCGCCGAACATGAGGACGACCCACCGACAAGCCATCCTAATTCCCCTCTCCAAGTATTCAAGGCCGAAGCCTTGAAACTCGTCCGAGAGTTTGTAGGCCTCCACAGCATCGGCCTCGGCCTTCTTGACAGCCGCCTCAAGATCGACCTTGTGCTGAATCCCCAGGTTGGTCAAGGCTTCATCCTTCTCCTTAATGAGCAAGTCTTTGGCCTTCAGGTCTTCATCATGCTGCCTCGTAAGATCGTCCAGAATCCTTGCATGTTCAGTTCTGGCACTCTCTAGCTCAGCCCTTGCAGTCTCTAAGTCGGTTTGCAGATCGGCCTCGTGTTGGATGTCCCTCTCGGCCTCATGAAATTTCACCTGATTCTCCGCCATCCACTTGGTGGCCGAGGTAAAAGCACAAACAGACTGCATAAGAAAAAGAACTTGTTAAGAGGCCGAGGAAATAGTTGGTGAAATAATAGTTAAGGGAATGAAGTAAGACAAGTACCTGAGCCAGGGCATGCAGACCGTACTCATACACCTTTGCCGAAGGCATTTTAGACAAGAATTCATAGTCGGCAGCCGAGGGAGAAGAGAACATTGACGCCTTAGCCGCCCTCAAGTTCGTGATAAGTGACGATGGCTCGGCCTTTAGAAGTGCCAAGCTCTGGGACCAGAAGGCCCCTATGCTAGAAGAATAGGCGGTTCCCTCAGACGTCTCAACCCTTACCCTCGTCCGTGATCCTGGCCGAGGGTCTACGGGGACCTCGAGCTCTTTCCTCTTCTATCTATCGACGGTTGGCTCAGCAGGTATCGGCCCTGTGGTCTGCATCTTACTCGGAGCTTGTTGAGGCTCCTTGCCTTTCTTCTTGGCCAAGCCTGACAACAAACTGGGAGCATTCATTTCCCAGAGATAGTCCGATATACTAGTAGGAAGACCTGAAAGGAGGATGACACGTCAGAAAAATGCAGAGGCAATGATGAAACACTTAAAAAAAGTAAAGAATGGAAAAAATAATATAACTCACATAGTTCTGTCAGGGGGCCGACTCTCAGACCAGCTTCTTTGAGGAACCGAGTGGTCATCAGATCTTCAAACTTTGGAAGTTCAATCCCTCTCCCTCGTCCTCTCAGATATTCAACTATATCTTTCTCTTCCAGACTAAGTCCGGGGTCTGACTTGGCCTTCATTGAAGGGTTAGACCATTTTCTGGGGACCCTCAGACCGTCAGCTACAGGTTGTGCCTCGGCAGAGAACTCCCACTCTCCGGAGACAAAGAAGAATCTCTTCTTCCAATCGTGGTTGGAGGTTTGTGCCACGTGGAGAAGTTTTTTGTCAGACCTCCTTGCCCCCAGGTGATAGTACCCAGGCTGTTTGGACGAGGAGGTGATATTGTAACAATCCAAGAATATGTCGGCCGAGGGCTCATCAGTGAAAGCGTTTTTCCATAAGGAGACATAACCAAGGATCGTCCTCCAAGAGTTGGGAGGAAGTTGAGAGGGGGTAACGCCGAGGGCTGATAAAATATCTACGACAGCAGGATGAAAAGGGAGTCTGACACCTACCTTAAACATTTGTTCGTACACCGCTATCTCTCCCTCTTCACCCTCAAAGACCCTCTCGTCCTCAGAGGCAACCCTCATAGATATGGTGGGAGGAACACCATATGCATGCCTCCACAGAAGAAGGTCACGATCCCTGACCGAGGAAATATAAGACGAGGCATGAGATGTGTCAACTGGGTCATCTGTGTCCTCATCATCCTCAGTTCCCTCACCCTCGGCCTCGGCCTCATCACCTGTCAGAGGCCCTTGGGGAAAAGACATCTGGAAGGCATGTGGAGATAGAGTTATCACAGGGACAGCCTCGAAAGTAACCATACCCTCGTCCTGTCGGTCTGGGCTTAGGTCAGACGCCTCTCCTCTCCCAGAAGGTCCAGCGCCAATTGGCGACGACGCTCTCTCATCCATCTCACTCGAATAACTCTCAGATGGACGATAAGACGACTCGCAAGACTCAGAGGGCCTTATTGTGGCAAGAGGAATGGGAAAAACGGGTTATACCCAATTAGGGTCGGCCCCTTGTCTCCTCTCCTCCTCTTCCTATATTCGCCTAATCTCTACGAAGAGCTTCTCTCTTAAGGATGGGAACTCCTCGACTAAACTGTAAAGCCTCCTAAGCATTAAGGGGGAGACCCTACACTTGGATGAATTTATAAGCTAACTACAAACAAGTTTGCGATTGATCAAACTGAACTTTTGGATTGAAACAAAAGAAACCAAGCTTTTTAATCAAGAACACTCAAGAACCAGTCGCCAAAGAAGACGCCAGAAAAGTTATGAAACACCCTAAGAAAAATCCTACCCTACAAGCCTAAAACAAGAAAGCAAGCAAGAAATCAAGGAAAAGAGGACGCTAGGGCAGAGGGATTACCTGAGAGGGAAGAGCGAGACTACCAAACTCGAAATGTTGAAATTTGCAGAAATGGAGGTTTGTCTGTTGGAAATCTAGAGAGAGAGAGCTTGGGCGCGAAGAAGAAGAAGAGAATGAACGGTTTCAAAAATTGCTTATATACCTTAGTAATGAGTGGGCCCATTACCCAAGCCAAAGCACAGCCCACGAGGAGGACATCATTAGGGCACAAAGCCCCAAGCAGCATGCAGCCGCCGTGCCTTGAAAACTGGAACGATATTGGATAAAATTTTGACAGCTGTCACATCAGCTTGACAGCTGTCACTCATCAAACTGACCATACACTTAGTCTCAAAAGTAACATTATCCCTCAGCCATCTCAGCATCATCTATGGCTAAGGGCTGGGGGTGATTGATATACCCGTATATACCCTCGGCCATGCCGAGGGCGCCCTGCGCCTCATCAGGCCCAGACGACCCCTCAGCGGTCGACCCTTCATCAGGCTCCGGACGACCCCCCGAGGGTACAACAGTTCGAGGCCCAAATTAGGCCAGACTCATTACCGGAAGGAACTTTGCCCTCGGCCTCATATCAAAGGCCGAGGGTGACATCATCACAGCGCGTGGTTTGGGAGACGCGTGGAACAGTGCGCGTGAGGCTCACATGGCACATGGGAGACCATTATAACAAAATCACATCCTCACGTGAGGGAATATTATGTGATCATTTATCATCTACAGGTGTCAACAGGGGATTGGCTAGATCATCATTCACATGCACCATGCATACTTGGGGAGTACACTACACCCCCCAAGACCATATATATACTTGTCACCTACAACCCTACAGGAGAGATCGATCGATAATTGCAACCCTAGCTAAAACTCTGCTTGCACACATAGTAGAGAGAGAAAGTGAGCTTATGTGCATTGTATCCAAGGCCATTAGTGCCCATACTTAGTGAAACACACACTCATAGTGGATGTATGCCAAGTTGGATGAACCACTATACTTCATTGTCTTATTCCTCTTATACTCATCTCCTTCTACACACTTATACACTTACATCTCTATGGCTGCCATGGTTACTATTGTTTGAGGTCATCATCACTTATCTGGTGGTGCTAAATCTCAGCATCATCACGTACGCATAAGAACTATAAGGCTAGTATCTATGTGCACTATGTGTGGTTGTAGGTATGTTTCATTTAATTATGATCAGTCCATGGCCGTGATACTCTCAAATAGGTCGTGAGACAAAGTAATTTTAGAAAAAAGTGGAAAACTCCCCCTCCCCCCATTTTGACAATAATCCAGTGGTCATACCACTTTCAAAATTAACCAACGCAAGAAATTAAGATAATATAATTATTTACGAATTTATTAGTGTGAATTGAATTAAGTATTTTAAAAACATTTAACAACCAACTTCCATAACCAACCACATCCGTCCAATATAATCCAACAGCAACAACAAACCAACAAATGTGTATCCCGTACTCCATCTAATTCATCTACTCAATTAATTCAACAATAACAATTTCAAACCTAAATAAAAATAAAGAAACAATATTTATAATGTCCAATCAACAATAACAATTAATTTCAAGTCCTAAACAAAACCTTAATTTCAAATCCTAAATCAACATTAATTTCAAATCCTAAATCAACATTAACAATTAATTTTAATTCATAAACTAAACACCAATTAATTTCAACACACACGCATACACACCCCACACCCCCTCCCCCACCACCCCACACACACACCTTCACACGCACACAAACCCGGCCACCCCATCCCCACCCACACACAAATGACCCACGCTCCTGGCCCACCACCCCCTACCCCACTACACATACACACACACACACACATAAATTCACACACACAAACCCACCCACCCGCCACCCGCCACCCCCCACACATAAATGCACACACACAAACCCCCCACCTGCCCCACCACCCCCTCTTCCCGCCCACCACATACACACTCACTCACACACACACCCATGTACATTCACACACACACACACACACGAATACATATACACACACACATACACACATATACAAATGAAAGAGAAAGAGAGAAGAGAAAATACCTTAATCATAGAGAGAGAGAGAGAGAGAGAGAGAGAGAATGGGGGGGGGGGATATGTTAGAAACGTAGATCCCCAATTTTAAAATTCTCAAATTTTCACTTCCTTTGAAATGCGGAATAAAGATGGTTCAACACAACACACACAAACGAACAATTTTAATTTATTTTCAAATTAAAATTAAACTAAACACAAAGTGAATAAATTAAACCACAAATGGATTTTTCACTTAAACCAAATTAATTCAACTCAAGTCCTAGAAATTTGCCTAACAATAATTAATTCAATTTTGCAAATTAGGCCAAACTAAATTTTATCCAATAAAAATAATGACTTGAATTAAATTAATATTTATCCAAATTAAATTAGCACCAAATTAAAAATTATAATTTTATCTTTTTACCTAAGCATGCATCTAATGTGATTTTGCAAAAGATAAGATAAACAAACCACTACGTCGCGCTGTACGAGGAAAACTCAAATGAGAAAAACCTCGGAAGACCCTAGTCTTAAGCCCACAAAGTATGGTTTTATGATTACAAGACAGATGACTTACACAACTTGACTTGACTCTGTCCAAGACCCTGACACGTCTTCTTGTAACTACCTCCGCCTAGTCGACAATCTCTGACTCCATCGGAACCTTGGAATCCACCAATGAGGCCTTTTGGACAACCGTCAACTCGCACCCGGAGCCTTTCTCTTAGTGGGAATTCCACAACAATAAACTTGTCTTCTTCTTTGCGGGATGTAAAAGTAAACCCAAATAAATTTTCAAACGGTAGAGTATAACCCGGTGCCAAACGAACTCCAAGCAAGATATATATATTTAAGAACTTGGAATAAACATAAACTGATGGGTTTATGTGTTTTGGTAGAAATTAATTCATGAAGGCTTGAAAACACAATAACATGAAATTTTGATTTTGGAAATTCTCTCTCAATATTTCTCTCTCAAAGTGTGTCAAAAGTTATCAAAAAATATCCCGCACATATAAAATCTGGGAAAAAGTTAGTGGGAAAAAAGTAGTGGGAACGTGGAGAAAACTGCCAAAAAAAATTTCGCCAAAAATCTCATTCGAACGACCATCTAACGATAGTCCAGTGCCCAAAAAGGGAAGGTTCGTTGGCAAACTCTTTCGAACAAAATTCTCGTTCGAACGACAATTTCGAACGAAATGCCAGAAAGTTCAAATTTCATTTTAAGCCCAAAATCTTTTTATTCAAAGCTCTAAAGTAACCTTATGAAAATAAAATTTATTTTAAAATAAAATTAGACCCATTATAAAATTATTCAAAGTCTCCATATATATATATATATATATATATATAAATGCATTCACACCTTTTGGAGACCATGGAATCAATTGTCATGAACGTAGAAACATGGCACTTGAAACTCGACAATGATGGAGATTTACAAATCTGGCCGCTACGTCTTCAACAAATACGTCATAGGCTTGGATGGATACACATGAACTATATCCTATGACTCAAATGTTTTAGTCCGAAATTGGGCCAAAACTACAAAGGACTCAATTGGAAATCTGTGTCCTTACAAATCTTCCCCTTTGGCTGTTCCGGGACAAAAACCCAACAAAAATCCTAAAGCCGTCAAGATCTACTAGACTAAAAAACTTCCCACCCAAAAATAAAAATAAGAAGCTTGACTCATAGACCACTTAGTATAAATAGCTTTGCCGATGAAATTTGACACTTAGTAAAATTCCTGCACACTTAAAAAAACTATTAAACGCATTGGGAATATCAAGAATATTAAATGCAGGTAAAATAAATACTCCCCCTAAATTAAATCTCCTTTATCAACTATGATCAACCTAAGAAGACAGAGCTCTCCCCCTAAGTTAAATCTCCTAAACTAAGATATGATTATAATAGGATTAGATACCATTTCTGCCCATATCATTCTACCCCTTTTTGTTCTGGAATAGACAAAGGTGATAGAATTAATAAAATACTCATTTCTCCCCCAATAGAATTAAGTGATAAAAATGGGAAAAGCAAGTACATCATGAATGTGCATAAGGAGATAATAACATGAAAGCATATGGGCAACAATAAAAGTAACCAATCCAAAACAGATATTAATGGATACCAACTATGATGCGACAAAAACGATATCAATTTGTCTAATATAAGAGACTAAGCATGTGATATCAAACTAAATATGCAACACAATAGATACCAATTATGAAGTAAAAGTATAAATGGACTAGCTAATATGGCAAAGACTTAAACAAATAAAAATATCATATATGTATACACAGTATATATAGAAATATGCACAAGCACACATATATAGACATAAACACACAAATGACGCAAAATATTATTGTATGATTTTTCCACACTCTTATGGCATAAATGTGTCATATGGAAACGAAAGTGAAGGGTGTGAACTAGATATTAATGAATTTAAAATCCAATCACTTAAACATGTTCATGTAGTTCGCATTGATTGCAAAACTTTATCAACTAGAATTTAGCCTTTATGTGACAGGATAAAGCGAACTCACGAACAAATAAACGCAATGTATACAAGCCTAGAATATTGATGATTTTACAAACCAATAGAGTCATGACATTTAAAGTCCAACTAGGATAAACGAAATTTTGCATACCGTTGACAATCCATCCAATCTCCCTCAAACAATCATATAATTCTTTTCTCTCGAATGAATATATCAAATATATCAACAAAACAAAATAGGCCTTGACAAATATTTTTCTTTTAATGCCAGATTATTTTAGGCCTTTGGACCACGTATTTCTTTTAGGTCCATTCCAAATGGTGGCTTAAACGCAAAGGATAATATTTCCTTTCGGAGCCCTTCCCCTTGCACATAAGTATCTATCATTTTTTAACTCTCCATTCTCAAGTGCAACGGATTTTAACATGCACTAGTCCTCCTAGGTCATAGTATATAGATGAATACATTGGTAGGAGAACGCCGCACAAAGCTCAAATATAACATGTGAAGTTATGTTTCAAAAAGCTCATGCATGTGTGTGAAAAAGGTATATAAAAGTGAATCCATTAAGCAAGTCAAACTTAAACTACTCCATGTAAACATGATAAAGAACATTTTTAGAATTACAATTTTAACCAAAAATTCTAGTCACATGGAAGTGGTATGAAGGATTCAAATACAAACATATGCCACAAAAGGTGTGTAAGACCAAAATACACAAAAAAATAAAAATATTTTTGAGTTTTTTGAAATTTTTAACCAAACAAATAAAAATATTTACTCAAAAGACAAACAAGAATCATTTGCATTTTTCGTTGGGCCTAAATAACTTATAAAATAAACACAATTGACAAACACAAATCTTTTTCTATTTTTCATTTAATGCAAACTAAAATAAATATAATACAAAAGATAAACAAGTCATAATTTCTAGCATGCGATATGAAATAAAACAATGACTAGAAAATGACTAAACATGCATACAACTAGCAACGATATATGATATAAAGCACAAAGTCTAGAGTATGCAAACAACTAACACATTCAAACTTTAGATTTATCAAGGGAGGTATCGTGTGAAAGTAAATGAGAATAAAAAATCCCATCTTGTAAAGCTACGAAGTCGGATCTCCTAACCCAAAATAATGATGAATGACGATCTCGGGATATAAAAATCTTGGCTACCTCAGTTGCCTTACGTTGGGATTTTCTAGGACCTTGTTTAAGATCAAAACAAAACTTCCTAAGATGACCTTTTCGGACACAATCAGAGCACCTAAAGACTCAGCGAAAAGTCTTACCTAAGGAATGATCTATAACATTGTCCCTAGAAGACTCTCCTAAAATACTAGTTTTTTCTTTATGAGTAGACTCATTACAAGTATCGAAGCCTAAACCACAGGTGTCATTTTTAATTTGGACCGTTACTAATATTTTATCTAATTTCTCCGAACGACACTCCAAATCAAATTTGACTTTACTAGAGTCTTTTAATTTATTTTCTAACTCTAAAATGTGAGACTCTAATAAAATATTATGCTCTTCAAACGCGAGAAGCTCCTTTTTCAAGGATTCCATTAAGCCCTTAATGCTATCTCTCTCGCCTTCTACAAATTCAAGCTTCTCTTGAAGAGCTCTCTCTCATGTCCTAAGGTCATCAACTAACGCACTCTCTTCGATAACCTTGGCACGCTCCTTTAAACTCGCTTATAACTTCAAATTTTCCCTTGTTAATTTTATAGATTCGGCATATAATTCTTGAAATGCAAATTGAAGTTCACTCACATCAACCTCATTTTGACTTTCACTCTCTCTCTCTCTCTACTCCACTCTCAATACCATCATCTTTTAGAGGTTCACAAACAAAGGCCTCAGAAGTATCATGTTTTAAGTTATCATCGTCAGATAATATCTCACTCTCACTAATATGACAAGCCATGAAAGCGATAAAGTTGCGCTCAATGGGGGATTCGGGTCCCTCTTCCTTATCACTATTACTAAGGTTAGCATTGTAAGAAATAGGTTGCTTACCCTCTCTCTTTAGTTTAGTGGGGCATTCAAAAGCCCTATGACCATAACCCTAAGAACCATAACACCTATTTGACTCGTCCCTATTAAGGTTTTCATTAAAAGTTTTATGGATCTTTTTGGCTTTGTCATGCTTAGATTTTTCAAATTTCTTAAAATTATTTTTAAATTTATCTTTCTTAAATTTAAGAAATTTATGAAACTTCCTAATAAACACAGCCATATCTTCCGAGTCACTATCACTCTCGTCATTCACAACTTGTTTTTCCTCCTTATGGGATTTCAAATCGATTCCCTTCTCTATTTTCTTTTCGATTTTGGAGGGGAACATATATAGTTCGTAGGTTTGAAAATCACCTACTAGTCCATCAAGTTTGGTAGAGTGTAAGGTTGGTAAATAATTTAACATGGTCATCTTAGGGATAAATCTATCGGGTAGGGACCTTAAGATTTTCTTTACAACTCGATCGTCGGGTATTTTCTCTCCCAAATTAAATGAAGAATTTACTATATCGGAGAGTCTAGCATAAAACTCATCGAATGTTTCTCTTTCATCCATTTTTATGGTTTCAAATTGAGTGGTGAGGTTTTGGAGTTTAGAAGCTTTTACGACACTTGTTGCCTCGTGAGTGAGTTGTAATATATACCAAGCTTCCTTAGCAGTTTTACAGGTCATGATCCGTCGGAATTCATCCGATGTGACTGCGCTAAACAAGGCATTTCAACCTCGATAATTATAATTTTTGAATTTAAGTTTGTTCTCACTCCAACGCTCAACGGGTTTGGGGACACACTCATTATCCATTAAGCAAGTAGGTGGGGACCACCCATTAACTACGGATAACCAAACCCTCTCTTATATAGCCCTAAATGCCAAACACATACGTGCTTTCCAATATGCATAATTAGAGCCATCGAAAATAGGAAATTTAAAAAATGGAGAAAATCCATTTTTTAACCGAAAAAATATTTAAAAGGACCTTAACGCAATAAATTAGCGCTTCGGCTCTGATACCACTTGTTAGAAATATATACCCCCCATTTTAAAATTATCAAATTTTAATTTTCTTTTAAATGCGAAATAAAGATGGTTCAACACAACACACACAAATGACAAATTTTAATTTATTTTCAAATTAAAATTAAACTAAGCACAAAGTGAATAAATTAAACCACAAATAGATTTTTCACTTAAACCATAATTAATTCAATTTTGCAAATTAGACCAAATCAAATTTTAGCCAATAAAAATAATGACTTAAATTATATTAATATTTACCCAAATTGAATTAGTACCAAATTAAATATTCCAATTTTATCTTTTTACCTAAACATTCATCTAATGTGATTTTGCAAAAGATAAGATAAACAAAACACTACGCCGCGATGTACGAGGAAAACCCAAATGGAAAAAATCTCGGACGACCCTAGCCTTAAGTCAACTAAGTATGGTTTTATGATTACAACACATATGACATACACAACTCGACTTGACTCCGTCCAAGCCCCTGATGCGTCTTCTTGTAACTACCTCCTCCTAGTAGACAATCCCGGACTCCACCAGAACCTTGGAATCAACCAATGAGGCCTTTTGGACAACCGTCAACTTGCACCCGAAGCCTTTCTCTGAATGGGAATGCCGCAGCAATAAACTTGTCTTCTTCTTTGCGGGATGTAGAAGTAAACCCAAAAAACTCTCCAAACGGTAGAGTAGAACCCGGTGTCAAATGAACTCCAAACAAGATATATATATTTAAGAACTTGGAATAAACATAAACTGATGGGTGTATGTGTTTTGGTAGAATTTAATTCATGAAGGCTTGAAAACACAAAAACATGATCTTTTGATTTTGGAAATTCTCTCTTAATATTTCTCTCTCAAAGTGTGTCAAAAGTTATAAAAAAGGTTGGTTCCCGCACATATAAAATCTGGGAAAAAGTTAGTGGGAAAAAAGTAGTGGGAACATGGAGAAAACTGCCAAGAACTGCCAAAAAAAAATTCAGCCAAAAATTTCGTTCGAACGAGATTTTTGTTCGAACGAAGTCTCGTTTGAACGACCATCTAATGATAGTCTAGTGGCCAAAAAGGTAAAGTTCGTTGGCAAACTCGTTTGAACGAAATTCTCGTTCGAACGACAAACTCGTTCAAACGACAATTTCGAACAAAATACCAGAGAGTTCAAATTTCATTTTAAGTCCAAAGACTTTTTATTCAAATTTCTAAAGTAACCTTTTGAAAATAAAATTTAGTTTAAAATAAAATTACGCCCATTATAAAATTATTCAAAGTCTCCCTATATATATAAAAATGCATTCATACCTTTTGGAGACTATGGAATCAATTGTCGTTGACGTAGAAACATGGCACTTGAAACTCGGCAATGATGAAGCTTTACAAATCTGGTCGCTACGTCTTCAACAAACAAGTCATAGGCTTGGATGGATGCACATGAAATATATCCTATGACTCAAATATTTTTGTCCAGAATTGAGCCAAAACTACAAAGGACTCAATTGAAAATTTGTGTTCTTTTCAGAATAGAAAATGGTGGGAAAAAAGAAGAGGGAAGGGTTTTTTTACTGACAAATTTATCAAGAACCTGTCACGGTCTATGACCGTGACAACTTTATAATATTGTCACGGTCTGTGATTGTGACAAGACTTTGTCATGATCTTGTCACGATCAACGGCCGTGATAAAAAAAGCGTGTTTTTTTGTCACGGTCATTGACCGTGATAAGGGTGGCCTGCTCAAAGTGACAATTTGGACTTTTTGGTATAGTGCTGGTTGGTTGAAATGGAGACAATCAAGTGGGGTGTTATGAGAAAAGAGGATAACTAATAAATTAAAAGAATTTTTTTATCGAATACTTGTTAGGCCAGCGACCCTATATGGAATGGAGTGTTGGTCTTTAAACAAAAAAATGTGAACAAAGTCTCTATGTATACATATATATATATATATATACACACACACACACACACACACGCACATATATACATACCATCTCTCATCCGTATGTATGAAATTTATAAACTCGACTATAAGTGTACATAATCCTCAATATATTATTCGTCGTTCCAAGCGTATTAACTTAAGTCATTATATAAATACAATCCCTCACTTGAAGAATATTCATCCACTACCCATATGATATGAATAGTCTTCCAATATATCCAACATTAAGGTTATCAACCCAAAGTTTAATGTAGGTAACAATCACTACACATCCCATCTATATCCGAAAGCACATCGATATATCGAGTAATAATTCCGACTATTGGTATACACCTAACTAGTAGTCTGCAAACCTCACTTCATCCTGGACATATTACATGATCCCATCAACTATTGTAATCCCCCATTGTTAATCACACATAGATATATAACAAGTACTCTGATTAGATTTACAACACACCCTATTCTAGTTGATAGTATGATACAACCTCTCTCAATTCTGACTATGGTTCAATTGTCCCTATGAACCCTTAACATTAACACATAAATGTGAAATAACTAACTCGGCTAGTAGTACACACATAACTATTCTATTCAGTAATAATATAAAGCGTATACTGTAATACCTCTTGACTTCAAACGCACATAAACATAAAGGAACTATCTCTACAATTTGTAACTATTTCATGATAGCCCACCAACATCATATGAAGATAATATGCCAATCATTCCATCCCATAATCATTTACTTCCTAAAAGAGGCTACCCTCAAAATCTAATTCTAACAAAAGTTCGAAAGCCCCTATTCATCCCAAGGCACAAATCCCTTAATATTATATCATAACCCTCCATAATAAGTCCATTAAGAAAACCCCTAAGAATAAAACCCAAAATAAAAGGGGGTAAAAGAAAATCCCATTCTTGGGCTAAAAACAGAGGATCGGTCAACCGGTCCCAGACCCCTAGTAGACCGCGGGTGTAAATTTTACCCTACGAAGAATGCAGTAGGATTTTCCCTTAGGGCGCGGTCGATCGGCCCCCTGGCTGCGGTCGACCGACCATACCTGATATCTTGGTTGTTTTCTATTTTTGAACAAAACCTAACTCTCCAAACACCCAAAATATTATCATCTAACCCTCAATCTTTGGCTCAATCATATTCCTCACATCAAAACCCAACCTACATCTCATCTCATCAACTTAAATGCCATCAATCCCATGTATAAACATCAAATTTAAGGTAAAATACCCAAAAGCTAGGTTTTGACATAATATCCCAAATACAATTCTTTTACTCACAAATTATGAAATGAAAAACACAAATGAAATATTTAGCAAGATTAAACACTTGCCTAAGAATTGTAGAGGTTGACTCAACCCCGAAATCACGTACGGGGCGGAAATATCCAAACTTTCTCCTCTCTCTCTCTCTCTCTCTCTCTCTCTCTCTCTCTCTCTCTCTCTCTCTCTCTCTCTCTCTCTCTCTTCCTTTCTTCTTCTTTCTTTCTTTCTTTTTATATTCTGTTTCTTTCTTATAGGGTTTCCTCTCCCTCTCTTAATCTCAAGAATGAGATTTTAATCTCCCAAAGGCTTTATAAGCCAAACATCCAAAATACATAACGTTAAATGGTAATACACACTTTAAATGACTCGTTTACTCCATTCCGAATCAAACTTACTTAAAAATATTTCGGAATCGAAATAAAACCCAACAACAGTCATTTTAACTATCTCGACCCATCCGAAATCAATGGCGCACTCAGAATCATCATCTGGAATACTTTATAACGTCCTCAATTTTTGGACCTCAATTACCAAATTTTAAAATTCTCCAATTTAAATAAAATTTAATTCTCCCAAAATTTAATTTCTCAGTCCCAAAAGCATGGGATGTTACAGTCATCAAGTGAGAGAGCCATGTCACAACACGGTAGTGTCGTCGTAGGTGAGGAAGAGGTCTCATATCGCCCTTTGAGAGAAATATTATATCCCGGGCAAACTGTCACTCCGGGATGCATTTTACTCTCGTATAATACAAGGAAATTTTGCTTTAGGAATGGGATGATCCAGATATTTCCCAAGTACCATGGCATGGAGTCAATAAAGCCATATCTCCACATTCAGGAATTTGTGGAGGCGTGCGAGACCCTTAGTGATCAAATTTTCACAAAAGATGTGATCTGCCTCAAACTCTTCCCATTCTCGCTAAAGGACAAGGCTAAGACCTGGCTATGGTCTTTACCTCCAACCTCGATTCTATCATGGAACGAGTTACAATCTAAATTCCTTAAGAAACTCTTTCCTCCACATCGAACGAACTCCATTAGGGCTCAAATCAAACCTTCCGACAATCAGAAAATGAGTCGTTTGATCGATGTTACGAGCATTTTAATGAGTTAATCACTTCTTGCTCTCATAATGGATTTGATAAATTTCAAATCATTTCCTTCTTCCATAATGGGCTGACTATAAATTCCAAACAACCCGTTGAAACCATGTGTGATGGTCCTTTTATCGACCTAAATGCCAACGATGCTGAGCTTCACCTGAGGTATGTCATCGAGACAACCCAAGAATGGGATACATCTGACCCTAGTGCTCATAATCGAACATACTAAACTACCACCACTCCATCGGCGGTCGACCTATTTCACGCAGAAAAGGATAGTATGACGGCCAGTCGACTCGATCTACTTGAGAAATGAATGTGAAAAGTACTTGAGATATGTGCAAGAGGACTAATTGGCTCCATCCCAAATCCCATTGAGAAGGTGTGTGCTATTTATGAGGTGGGACATTCAACAGAAGAATGCCCGACTATAACCGCCTATAAAGTTATGCTTCAAGAGAAAGTGAATGGTGTAGGAGGATTTAAGGGTAATTTCAGTGCACCGCACGGGAATTCTTATAACCCTTCATGGAAAAACCACCCTGTTTTTAGCTATGGGCAACAAAATGCTGCGATGAATCCTAATTCACATGTTGCCCCTCCCCCACCATCACACTTTCAACAAGCACCTCACATGAAGGTACATGTGCAAGCACCACCACCTCCAGGGCCATATATCACTCCACCGCGGAGAAGTCTCGAGGATACGATAAACCAATTCATCATTGCCCATAATGCAACCACTTCTAGACATGAGCGCATGATCAACGATATAAATGTAGCTATTTCAAAGATGTAATCATCGTTGAGTATCCAAGAGAAGGGGAAGTTTCCTGCCCAGGGCCAAAGACCTCCCCAAGGTCAAAATAGTGTTATCTCCACCTCTACAGAACATCAGGAGAATTGTCAAGCTGTGGCCACTCTTCGTAGTGGGAGAGTTGTTGATTTATCACCTCATCCACATGACGTAACAGAAGGCAAGGATATTTTGCCTGGCACAAAATAGGTCGAAGATGTCCCCTTGCAAGAGATTGATAAAGAAGACACTAGTGAGCCTGAGGTAGTAGTGAAACCACCCTTCGCGGCACCGTTTCCTCAAAGGCTAGTTCCTTCCCACAAAGGGAATCCCCACGATGAAGTACTAGACATGCTAAAGAAAGTAAAGTTAAATTTACCTTTCCTCGATGCCATTAGGCAGATTCCATCTTATGCAAGAGTCATCAAGGACTTGTTAACAGTGAAGAGGAGGATGAAGGTAAAGAAAAATGTATTTCTATCACAAAACGTGAACTCCATTCTACTTAATGATCTCCCGTCAAAATTCAAAGATCCCGGTGCACCCACCACTTCCTGCATCATTGGAGAAAATAAAATTGAAAAAGACTTACTTGACTTGGGAGCATGTGTTAATATCTATAGGAAACTTGATATGGGTGACCTCAAGCCCACAAAGACCACTCTCCAATTGGCGGATCGAACCGTGAAAATCCCAACAGGTATAGATGAGGACATGATCGTCCAAGTTGACACTTTCTACTTTTAGGTAGATTTTGTCATTTGGGACACGAAACCCTCCTTCGCCTCTAACAATCATGTTCCCATTATTCTCGGGTGCCCATTCTTAGCTACGGATAATGCAATAATTAATACTCGAAATGGGAAGATGCAACTCACCTTTAGGAATATGACCTTAGAGACTAACATCTTCCATATAGCCCAATATACAGGGGAAGAAGATTATCTTCACGCGGTGAGCTTAATCGGCGATATCGTAGAGGAGTACTTTGAGGAAAAATATTATGGAGATGCCTTAGGTACCTGCTTAGTGTCGAGCCACGAGAGCGAGAAGGCATATACTGAATTTGAGAAGAAAGTTGAGGAGTTGAGATAATTACTTGATGAGAGAGCGTCAGACGAGGACGCGAGAGATGTAAGTTGGGTTTCTTGATTCGAGGAGTTAAAGCCAAGGAAGACACGTATGGTACCCTCCAGCAACAAATTCCCAACCCTCGAATTGAAGAAACTACCCTCCCATGTTAAATATGTATATCTAAGAAAGGACGAGACATTTCCTGTTGTTGTCTCCTCTAGCCTAGATGAAGAGTAAAAGGGTAAGCTATTAAAGATTCTGAGGAAGCAACAAAGTGCTTTCGGTTGGTGTATTGCTGATTTGAAGGGGATAAGTCCTTTGATTTGCACCCACAAGATCAAACTCGAGGAGGATGTAAAGCCCTCGAGAGAAATGTAAAGAAGGCTAAACCCCCATATGAAAGAAGTGGTGAGGACCGAAATCATTAAGTTATTGGATGCCAGGATTATCTACCCAATCTCGAATAGCAAGTGGGTGAGCCCTATTCAAGTTGTCCTAAAGAAGTCGGGTATGACATTGATTGAAAATGCTAAGGTAGACCTAGTTCCCCAACGTACTACCATCGGGTGGCGCATTTGAATTAATTACCAAAAACTTAATGCAAGAACTAGGAAAGATCATTTCCCCTTGCCATTTATTGATCAGATGCTTGAGAGAGTAGCAGGCCACCCTTACTACTGCTTCCTTGATGGTTACTCCGAATATAACCAAATTGAGGTAGATATACTTGACTAGGAGAAAATAACCTTCACTTGCCCCTTTGGTACGTTTGCTTATAAATGTATGCCATTCGGCTTGTGTAATGCACCCGCAACCTTTCAAAGGTGCATGTTGAGTCTATTTAACGACATGATTGAGAGAGGACTTGGAAGTGTTCATGGATGACTTTCGCATTTTTGGTACCTCTTTCGATCTTTGTCTGGCGAATCTGGAAAAAGTACTTACCCGGTGTGTGGAGAAGAACTTAGTGCTAAATTGGGAGAAATGCCATTTTATGGTCACTGAAGGAATAGTTCTTGGCCACATAGTTTCATCCAAAGGGATTGAAGTTGATAGATCTAAGATAGATATCATAGCCGATCTACCCACACCAAAATTGCTCAAAGACTTACGCTCCTTCTTGGGCTACGCAGGGTTTTATCGAAGGTTCATTAAGGATTTTAGCTCCATCGCTAGGCCCTTAAGCGACCTCCTTATGAAGGATACCCAATTCGAGTGGAATGAAGCATGCCAAAGTTCTTTTGAAATGTTGAAAAGCATTCTTGTTTCTACTCCCATCATGCAAGCGCCGGATTCGTCTTTACCATTCGAGCTCATGTGTGATGCAAGTGATTTTGCAATAGGGGCTGTTTTGGGCCAACAAAAGGATAAAAGGGCTCATATCATCTACTACACTAGCCGAACTTTTATTGGACCACAACTCAATTAATCCACTATGGAGAAGGAATTGCTAGTCTTAGTATTTCCTCCAGACAAATTTCGATCATATCTCATTGTGTCACCCATCACTTGTTTCATCTACCACGCGGCTTTAAGATACCTCCTTGTAAAGAAAGACACAAAGTCGTGCCTCATTAGGTGGATCCTACTCCTACAAGAATTTAATCTCTCCATTAAAGATAAAAAATGAGTAGAAAATGTCGTCGCCGATCATCTATCTTGGCTTTCGTCCGACGTACCTAGAGATTCGATACCCATAGACGAATATGTTCCGGATGAGAAACTCTTTGCTACCACTTATTTGACATGGTTAGCGAATATAGTGAATTATCTTGTCATCGGATTCGTCCCTCTCGAGTGGACACCTTAAGACAAGAAGAGGTTCATTACCTGGTTGCGCATGTTTTTCTATGACGATCCCTTCCTTTTTAAATATTGCGCTGACCAAATCATTCGACGGTGTGTACCGAATGAAGAGATACCAAAATTCAACGAATTATGTCATTCCAAAGCTTGTGGAGGTAACTTTTCAACGAAAAAGACGGCTGCTAAGATTCTTCAAAGCGACTTCTATTGGCCCAGAATATTTCGCGATGTGATCAATTCTTGCAAATCTTGCGATAGGTGTCAAAGGATGGGAGCGACTACCCGACAAGACATGATGCCATTAACCCCAATACTCATTATTGAGATATTTGACTACCGGGGTACTGACTTCATGGGCCCTTTTCTCCCATCCTTTGGTTTCCTATACATCCTTGTCGCAATAGACTACGTTTATTAATGGGTGGAAGCCATAGCTACCAAGAAAAATTATAACAAAGTGGTGATTAGGTTCCTACAGGAACACATACTTTCCCCCTTCGGTGCTCCAAAAGAGATAATTAGTGATAATGGCAAGCACTTTTGCAATAGGTCATTCGAGAAGCTCATGGGAAAGTATGGCGTCATTCACAAGGTTGGAATTACCTATCACCCACAAGCGAATGGGCAGGCCGAATTAGAGAATTGGGAAATCAAGCACATCCTCAAGAAGACCGTTAATCCCTACCAGAAATATTGGTCACTTTGATTTAATGATTCACTATGGGCCTATCATACCGCATACAAGAATCCATTCAGCATGTTCCCATTCAACTTTGTGTACGACAAACATTTCCATCTTCCCGTTGAATTAGAGCACAAGGCGTACTAGGTGATTATGAAGGTGAATTATGACATGGATAAAGCCGGTGAAGCTCGCAAGCTTCAATTAAATGAGTTAGAAGAGATACGCAATGATGCGTATGAGAATGCAAAAGTTTCCAAAGAAAAGATGAAACTCGCCCAAAATAAGATTATTCGACGCAAAGAGTTTCTTCTCGGGCAAAAGGTGCTTCTCTATAACTCTCGGCTTCATCTATTTCTGGAAAAGTTGCAGTCTCGATGGACTGGCCCGTTCGTTGTTAAGAATGTATTCCCTCACGGAGATGTGGAATTAGAAGATTTAAAAGGGGGGAGTACGTTCAAGGTAAATGGACAACGCCTAAAGCCATATCTAGAGGCGTGTGTGGAAGAATTCGACACCATTTGGTTGTCGGACCCCGTTTACAGGGTAGATTGAGGTGAAAATGAGAGGTCATCGCACCCCCGATGCGTATGGGGTGAATTCTTATGTACAATAATAGTGTATGAGTTGGGATGGTTACGAGTCCGTAGGCATAGTTCATGATAGGGATCGAGGTAGCACACTTTTTGAGAGAGCTTGCACGCATTTCGAAGGCGTGGTAGATGATTTTATGGAAACCCGAGGGTTTAGGATATCTTAAAGGGTCGTATACAAGTGTTGAGGTATGAGAGAACACTTAGATTTTGAGAGATGAGAGAAACAAGTTTTCCAGGACAGCAAGATCCCTCGAACCACAGAGTGAATCGGTTCTGGGGCAAACTTGTTTGGGGTATAGTGCAAACCGGTTTGGGGGTCCTAGCAGATTCTTCCCCCCTCTTTTCCAAATTCATTCTCTTCTCCTCTTTCCCTCCATTCATTTTCCCCACAAATTTTTACCCTCTAAAACTTCCCCCTACCACTTTCAACTCAAAATTCATTCCCACCTTCATCTCCCTCCATACCTATTCCCATTTCCCACCAAAAGTCATTCTCCCACACCTATAAATTCACCCTCCACCTCTCACACTTTCACCACTTCATTTCACTCTTTCTTTAACACCATATCACCTCTATATATCTCTCTCTCTTTCTCTCTCTCACAATGTCGCGCCCCTGCCAAGCAAACTTTCGTCCTCAAAAATACGACGACACAACCATACTCCACGACGAGGGTGCGGGATAATTTCGATCCGTCCAAGAACATCATTGGGTCGAACGCTATTTCTCGGCCACTCGCACCATTCATATTGAGAGATTTGTTAATTGGAAGAAGCTTCCCGGTGAAGTCACCTCCCTTTTCCACCGCCGGGGGTGGTGTTCATTTCTCTCCCATACGAGCAACAAAGTCTTCGAATATGAAATTCGCCAACGTTATATAGATTTGTTATATAAATTTTTATTTCATCGCCAACGTTATTCTCTTTTTCATTTCAATGTGCATTAATGATTGTACTCATCATTCACACGTCCATGGTCAGTTTGATAAATATCTATATCTCCTCAGATTGGTTTTGCAATCAGTATATTGCATTTTCAATACCCAAAATAAAGAACTCACGGGTTGTATGCCTACAACTGATGTGTTGACATTGCATATACAGAATGGACTGTGTGCCTACAGCTGATGTGTGATTTGGTAACTGAAACTCTTGAAAAGTTTGACTTGAACATAACTGATTAGCATATTTGTTCCCATTCATGAATTTTACTTGGTGTTTAAACTTACTATGCGGATGGAAATGTAATGGGAGGAAACGCAAATTAAGATAGCAGCGGTAGACATTATAAATATACAATTGTGGCAAATTCTATATTGATGAATTGGTGTTATTTTATAACTAAATATGTTGTTGTTTGTTGATGACCTTTAATCTAAGCTTTTCAGATTTGTTCCCATTCATGAATTTTACTTGGTGTTTAAACTTACTATGCGGATGGAAATGTAATGGGAGGAAACGCAAATTAAGATAGCAGCGGTAGACATTATAAACATACAATTGTGGCAAATTCTATATTGATGAATTGGTGTTGTTTTATAACTAAATATGTTGGTGTTTGTTGATGACCTTTAATCTAAGCTTTTCATTGTATGAAAATGTGTAAACATTAAAACTAAATTTTAATGGTATGTAGGTTTTACTATGTTCATCTTCCAAGAAATGAGTCAGAGGACCAACACGAGGAATTGGGTTTCAAAAGAAACCTAAAAGGGGGGAGAATATCAAAATCATCATCTCGGAGGGCCGTATAATGGGTAATTTTTCATCTAATTTCAAATTTGAAATCGATATTGTTATTCGTGATCACGCTCCATTTAAATTTCGATTATGGGGTGACATCCCGAAAGAGAGAAAACAGCTCATGTGGACAATTATGCGGGTAAGCTTCTACTTATACTCGTATATAGAACGCATCCCCATGTGAAGTTCGTTTTAAATTTTTTTTTTCTTTTGAATAGGATAAGTTTAAATTGTCAAATGAAGATAATATAAAGGGTGTAGTGATGGATCAACTCCATACGCAATTCCGTAACTTCCAGTCAAAAATGCATTGTGAATGCTTCAAACCACACGGCTCTTTAGAACGAGCTCTTGAGTGTCGTCTGCCGAAATTATCGTCAGATGATGAATGGATTGATGTTTGTGGGACATTTGTTGATGCAAAATATAAGGTAATTTTTAATTTTATGTAATTATTTTTTCATACAAATTCTTTTAATGTTTTATTGAAAATAAATGTCTTATGTTATTTTCAGAAAAGAAGTGAAATTAACTCGATCAATAGATCTAAGCAACAAATTCTGCATTGTAGTGGAACTAAGGGATTTCGTCAAGTGGAGTATGAGATGGTAACATATATTTCTTAAAAAAGTTATGTTTGGTAATTATTATTTTTTTGTTATTGGTTATGATACTTTATTTATCTCAAATTTGTGTAGCGTGACAAGGAAACTAGAGATTTCGCGCCTATGGCAAATGTGTGGTATACGACTCATTAGAGCAAAATAAAGGACAATTGGATTACTCCAAAGACTGGAAGTGTATATGTAAGATGTTTTTAAGTTTTTTTTTTAACAACATTTTTTTTTATAATAACATTATGTTAAATTATACATTATTTATAATTGTTAATAGGATGAGGTAAAAGAAGTACTTGCATCACAATCCGAAGATGGTGTGAAGATGGATGATGCAGAAGCATTTCAAAATGTTTTAGCGTATTTCTTTAGCTATGTACGTGGGCGAGGGGTTGGTTCTAAGACCAATCAACTTGAGGCTATGCAAAAGGAGAAAGATATTGAGAGGGATATACAAGTTGCTGAGGCGAGGAGAGAAGCTGATGAGGAGAGAAAGGAAGCTGACGAAGCAAGGAGAGAAGCAAATGAAGCTCGAAGGGAGACCGCTGCAATGAAAGAACGAATGGATGACCTTTTTGGAAGATTTAAGGAGTTATCTAATCGCATAGCGCATAATAATATGCGAGTGTACTTGTTTTTTTTAACGATGCAACGATTTCTGTAATTGATGTATTTGACTTAATTTTGATGTGGAATAGCTCAAATATTAATTGTCACATTGAGTATACAATATCATAAATATTTTTTGTGAAGCAATGAAGCATAAAAGTTCTTACTACATTGCTTTTATTATCCTAAATATTAAATATGAAAATTAAATACATTTAGTATTATTGGTTAATTAATTTATGCATAAAATCTGAGTATCAAATGCAAAACTATTAGTGGAAGGAATAATTTGCTACAGAAAAATATTTATAGTGGAAAATCTGAATTGCCACATAACTATCTTGATCTTAAGCAAAAAATTAGTTTGGGGAGCAAATCTTAAATTTTCTACAAAAAGAACTGTTTAGTGGCAAATCTAAATTGTCACAGAATTATCTTCACTTTTAAAGTACAAACTTAGTTTTTGTAGCAAATATATGATTTGCTGCAAAAAGAATCTTTTAGTGGCAAATAACATGTTTTTAGAGATAATTTTGATGATTTTTTGTAGCAAAAAAAATTGCCACTAAAAGTACACCATTTAGTAGCAAAATCTATTTGCCACTAAATTTGTAATATTTAGTAGCAAACGCAAAATAATTGCCACTAAAAGTATTAGTAGGTCTTTAGTGGCAAATTTTTAATGATTAGTTACAATTTTATTTTGTAACTAAAAGTCATTTTTCTTGTCAGTTAAGAAGCAACATTAAATATTACCTCATTGGTGATCGGTTGATAGAGAAATTTATTCATCTCATCAGAAACCAGCGAGGGAATGACATTGAGGACTTGGTCTCCTGCCTTTGGATTTGAAAATACTGGAAAAGTGGGAGATGATTAAGTGCTTTATTTCCTTATCTGAATCGGTCCAAATCTCCTCATTTTTTAGTCGAGATATTCGATTGTGGCTCATCCTTTGAATAGTAGAAGCATGGAAAATTTTCATGTTTTTGTCTCCAAACTTCATCTAGTTGATTCGAGATCTTTGATGCCAGTAATTCTCACCCCTCTTGAGAATCTCATCGATTTGGTCTATAATGCTCGCCTCCAAATACAAGATGTCATCGCACACAGGAGCACTCTGAATAAATGTCAGTTGATTATTCAGCTCTTTAAGTTTGTCCCCTGAATTACCGAAGTGCTCTTTCTTCCATGGTAGAAGGTTTTTTGCTGACCATGCAAGCTTCCTGGACACCTTAAACATGGCTCATCCCTCCACATGGTTATTCCAGCTAGATTTAATGGAGTCTCCACATGAGGGAAGGTCTGCCCAACTATGTTCAAAGTGAAATCTCTTCAATTGCTTCTCTTTGGGTAGTCATCTTGATGATAAGGGGACAATGGTCAGACCCTTTAATGGTCTCATGAATGACTTGCGCATCTGGAAAAATACATCTCCAATCTCCATTAGCCAACACCTTATCAATTCTTTCTTTAATATTAGGTTCCCCCTTTCTTCCGTTGCACCAGGTGAAAAGCGGTCCTGAAAATTCTATTTCAAGCATGGAACATGATGAAATGACACGATTCAGCTATTGATTTTTCTTCTATTATCCTCATTATCCCCCTCTTTTTCCCAATTTTCCACAATCAAGTTAAAGTCCCCCGCTATCATCCATGGATTCATCCTTTGCTAGAAATTTGAAAAATATTCTCCCATAAGTTCCTTCTATTTTTCTCATCTGAATCAGCATGTAAAAAGGTCATAAACCAATTTTTGTTTAAGCAGGTAGTGGAGCATTCCACATCAATAAAATCCCAACCACTTGAAACAATGTTAACATCAATGGAGCTCTCCCACCAAAGAGCCAAACCTCCTACAATACCCTCGCGTTAAATATAAAAAGAATTTGAGAAGTTGGGTCTTCTTATGAGGAATTCTAAGTTTCTAACTTTATTCTTGGTCTCCATTAAAAAAAGGGACATTGTAAATTTAGGACCTATTGTAATATGTATTTTGGAAATAGGACAACAAACATTTTATTTATGGTTCTAGTCCCTATTTTTGAATAAAACTGCTGGCGCGGACCCATTTTCATAAAACGTTAACCAATCACAGCATGCCACGTGTCCCTTTAATTTGAAAATAGGGACTAAAAATGAAAACGAAATGTTTGTTGTCCTATATCCATAATCAATATTATTTTAAGTCCTAAAAGTATATAATCTATTAAAAAAATGATGGAGGGACGATAGGAGTCTAAAATCCCCTTCAACATTCGGACTATCGGGGGTCGTCCCACTCCCAGACATTTCCATGAGATAACTAACATGAGTCTTGTGGCTGTTTAGGGCCAACCACCACCGCCCATTCATTAGTGGGTTTAAACTTTCCATACTTGTTTACCATTAAAGATGGCACTGCATCAAGGGGTACCTCAATCAAGTTCATGTTGCAGGTTTCCTCTCCCATAGCCATCGTTTTCCTTGATTTTGTTTTAGCCATGCGTGAGTTTTTCCTCCTCTCTAGGGAAACTGGTTTCCCAGGGTGATGCTTTTTGAGTTTTTTGAATTTTTGCAAATTGGTTAAACCTGCATCTTCCTCATCAGAATTTCTGAAACTTTTAGAGACAGCTTCTCTATTTTGGAAAGAATTGACTCCTCAACGAGTTTGGTTGGGGTTTGCTCTGGGTGAGTAGTTAGGTTTTCAGTGATATTGCTTGGGTTTTTGGGTAGTGGGTAATTGTTTGATAATGATAGGTTGTTACTGTTGGGGGTTATAGGGATGTTGTTGGTTATGGGCTAGTTCTTACAGTTGGGGAACACTGGTATGGGAGGGTTAGAAGGCTTTTTAGGGATGATTAGGGTTTTGCATGGCTCCATTGGTTCCGTAACAATATAGGGGTTGGGGGATTAAAGGTGCATCAATAAAAATTATTATTGGTTGTGATTGGCTCGAGGTATTTGCGTCTGGGTTTGTAGGGTTGTGGTTAGACCAAGAACGACATATTAATGATTGGTGGGTAGGTAATGGGTAAAGTGTGCCGGGGGTAATTTCTTGGATAGTGAGGTCCTTAAGACCCCCAGTGAGTAAGGTGTTTGTATTGGGTGTGGATCAGCTGTAGATGGGAGATACTCTGGGGTCACCACCCTTTTCATGCATCACTACAGACCTCGTCCCCCCCCTCCCCCCCCCCCCCCCCCCCGCTTGAGCAGAAGGGCCAGACCTTGGAGTTTTTTGAAGCTCTTGGTGCAGCAGAGATTCTATAAAGGTTTTCATCATATCCCCATCATTGGTATCAGCTATAGTATTTAAGTGGTCCCCAACATTATTAATATTATTAACCTGACAGTTGTTTCCAATTTCATGGACCAATTTTTTGGAGAAGTCTCTAAAGAAATTATTGATTTTAGAGTTTGTAGCCCTCAACCAGGGGCCCAACTTTCTCTTGACTTCTGGGCCTGCTGGTTCGAAGTGACAATCGTCTTTACTGTGACCAATCCTCCCACATTCATAACAGAAGGTATTAAGACTTTCATACTTGAAATCAACCCAGTGGGGGCTACCATCACTTTTATTGATTTTCACTCCAGTTTTAAAAGGATTAAGGAGATTGACTCTAACTTTGATTCTGATCATGTTAAAGCATTGAAGTTCTTCTAGACTTTTGGCTTCAGATTCCACAAAAACCCCTATAGAAGTTGCAATTTTCTAGAGTTATCAAGAGAGCGTTTACCTTGTGGGAGATTTAGGATTTGGATCCAAAAAGGGCAGCTATTAAACTCCATTTCTTCAACTGCGACATCAGGATCCCATCTCTGGAGGACCAATAGTGGCCCTATTATGGACCACGGACATTCGCGTTCAATCTTATCCCTATCAGCTTCATCTATAAAGGAGAATAGGAAGGTGTTCTCTCTTCAACATGCCATCTTAAAACCTTTACGGATTTTCCACGAGTTTTGAAGCACATTACTGACGCCTGGTTTGTTTAGGGTTTTATACGATAATATTCTGCCAATGAGAGACAGGTGGTTGACTTCACATTCTTCCGTGGGAACATCTTCTAAATCTAGGGTTTCGTCAACAAACATATTTATGTGACAAGCTAAGAAGAGACTCAAAGTGGTGGAGGGGATAGACTGAAGCAGGGAATAAATCCCTGAAGGGTTATGAAGTGATAGAAAAAGGCCAGCCGAACAGTGAGGGAACGGCATCGTCATGTTTTTCAAAAGAAAAGTGAGGTGGTTAGAGATTAGGGTTTGTGGCCAAGGCTGAGACACGCTCAGCTGACACTCTAGAGAGAGAGAGAATCCTCACACGTCACACATTCCTATTAAAAAGGTTAATTACATTTATCCCTAAACTGTATTCCACTTTTTACTATACCACTTAAACATTTATTTTCTGCATTTAACCTCTGAATTTTTCAAACAGTTTCAAGTAACATCCAAACTGTAACATTATCAAATTTTTGGATGGAAATATTTACATGAGGTCATTGGAAGTTGTTGAAAATACGTAATCACTTCGAAGTTCAATCTTTCAAGTATTGTTCCCAATCCACTAAATAAATAGTAAGATCCATCAATTATAGCCTGAATATTCCATGATGGAAACACTGAAATCTCTCCTTCGTAATGGAAAGCCAAACCAAATCCCCCCTTTTTTAATGCAACGGGCTTTCTAGGATCAAGGCCGTTCAAGAGATCTTAGGGGCACGAGACGAACTTTAAAATTCAGGGCCCATATTTAACAAGAGATCTTTTTATTAATTTATAAATTGTAACAATTTTTAATCGAAAAAAGGCTGACTTATTTTTCAGGAGTTGCGAAAAATTCAAATGTTTGTTTGTTCACTTTTCAACAAATTATTTTTGTAACAATAGAAGAATGACGCTATAAATATATATACATTTATAAATTCGGGGGCTGCCTCCCCAAAACACCGGCGGTGTTTAGGATTAACTTTTAAGTTCGAACATTTCAAATTTCTCTTGATAAAGCGCTCACACACTTTCTCTTGCTATTTTTAGGTAATTTGACCTATTTTTTTGTCATTTGACCTTTGATCAAGGCTAATTTGTCCAATTTGGTACGCACTGTTTTTGTTCATTCAGATTTGATACTCAATCGGATGGAAACCATTAGATCAACAATTGACCATTAACTCTAACTCTCAGCCATTTGAAATTGTTAGGTCAATATATTTAACAAATTAATATATTACCTTAAACGCTCTATAATTGTTTGATAACAAATAGCATTTCTTTGGAACCTCAATCTTTGACACATTCATATTTCTAAATATATATAAATATATACAATAAAATACATCAATATGTTAAAAGATATTTTTTAATTAAAAAATAGTTTATTTACAAAAAAAATTAATGAAAAATATTTTTTTTCTAAATAGAGTTTTTAACATTTAATAAAAAAATTAATTAATTTTTTTATCAATATAAAAATGTTTTATTTACAAAAAAGAACTTTTTAACAATTTTATTTGCTAGAAAATTGTTTTCAAGTGTTTTTAATAGTATTTTAAATTTTACGAATATAGTAATTGTCAGCAATATCAACATCGCGGCATTGTTTTCACCTTAACTACTTAATTCCTAAGCTAAGAACACTTCTATTGTATATGGAGTTGGCCCCAAGTTTATGAGATCAACATGAATTCCTAAAACGTCTTTAGGTTTAGAAATCTGTGGGTGAGTGAGTGGGTTGGATATTATGTTGATTGCGCTAAGTTTAGTGGGTTTGCTATGTGATTTTAGACTTATTTAGTTGGGCTTATGAATGGGTCTTTAGACTTTTTATTTTGTAATTTATTTTAACAAGTAATTTTTTTTCTAACTAATTTTTATACCAGTTTTTTTTATACGAAAAAAAAAAATTATAAGAGGGGGCCCTGATTAATCGGGGGCCCTAGGCAAATGCTTGCTTTGCCTATAGGCAAAGCCGGTCCTGATGATGGTGTCACAGGTGAATCTCCGATGGGGCATCTCCAACAAGTTAGGGAGAGTAAGAGGGAAATATGGAGGGAGAAAGACTTCGATGAGTCTCCGACGGGAGAAGTTCTATTTAGTTGGGGCGTTAGAATGAGATTTTTGTTTTTAGAGAGAGAGAAACGGTACGTGGGTTTACAATGGGTATTAGTGAGGGGTATACTCATCGAAACATGTGTAGTATACTATGAAAACAGACTTGGAAGAGTAAAAAAATCAATGATATTTTAGGTATCTTTCACTTAGTGAATGGGATTAGTTCATAATGATGTTGAATATAAATGATGCCAAACTGCAAGATCTAATTTGCAACTGACCTTATGATATTTATTTACATAATATATAGTTACTTTGTGTCAATCAAAATATTTTTAACGACCTTTATAAAAAAAGACGTTCGAGTTCGGCTACTCTTGAAATCGCTTTTAGGACCATTACAAAAAGATGGAAAAGGAGAAGAAAAAAACTCTCCCCCTAAGAATTATACAATCGTTAGTTTTCTTAATTATAGTATATAACTAAAGTTGAGAGTGAAACTAGGTGTCGACATTTGTCGCTTTTACAAGAAGACACGTGTCAAATTTTAATGACTCAAATTAAATCAATCCCTTAAATCTTTATGTATTCCACATAATTACAAATTTAGAATACTTTAATTCAAAACTTTTCATATTCTAATACACCTCTACAAATTCATGACTTTTCAAACTATCCGTCCCTCTCATCTTTCTTTCAAATAAAACTCTTTTCCCAAGCCAGCATAACATACGAAGAAAAAATGAAACTTATGAAAAACCACCAATATATGAGCTCTTCCAATCGCACATCTTCTCTAAGGTACTCTCTTTAAGCGATGTTGGAGATTTCAAGTCCTTTTCATATAATTTGCCAACTTATATTTTCATTAATGACTGTAAGCCTTTCTTTGCTCATTCAAATTGTTTTAATTCCTTTAGGACATATCGAATTTGATGCCACTTTCTAACAATTCCTTCCAACTTATTCAATTTTGATATTTAACCATCAAACCCACTTGAATATAGGGGTGGCAATTCGGGTTAGTCGTGTCATTTTCGGGTCGCGTTGATTTTGATTTGAGTATAAGTTTTGGGTACTCTTAAATCTATACAAGTTATTCGTGTCATGTTCGGGTCAAGTTCGAGTTATTACCATAAACGGGTTATCGTATCAAAAATTTCCAGCCCTACTTGAATATTAGTAACATAATTTTACCGTTACTAAAAAAGGCATGGGGAACGAAGCTAGTAACGGTAAAATTTTGTTACTAATAGTAAGGTAAAATTCAAAATTAGTAACGGTAAAATTCAGGATTTGTAACCGTAAAATTCTGTTACTACTAGTAACGGTAAAATTATGAATTAGTAACGCTAAAGTTGTGTTACTAATAGTAACGGAAAATTTATGCTACTAATAGTAACGGGAAATTCGAGATTAAGCAACGGTAAAATTTTGTTATTAATACTAACGGTAAAATTATGTTACTAATAGTAACAGAAAAATTCAAAATTAGTAACGGTAAAATTATGTTACTAATCTTAGTACATAAACTCAACTCAACAAAGCCTTTTTCCAATTATTTGGGGTCGGCTACATGAATCCTATTTTTCCATTCCATTCTGTCCAGTGCAATATCTTCGGTTAAACCACATGACATCATGTTCTTTTTTATAATATCCCACCAAGTCAATTTAGCCCTACCTCTACCCCTTGTGTTACCATCAATACTAACTAAATCACTCTTCCTTACAGGAGCATCCATTGGTCTACGCTTGACGTGTCCAAACCATCTAAGTCGATTTTCTCTCAATTTATCTTCTATATGAGCTACTTTTACCGTTTCACGAATTTGTTCATTTTTAATTTTATCCTTTCGAGTTTTACCACAAATCCATCTTAGCATTCGCATCTCCGCCACACTCATTTTCTGCACATTTTGTTTCTTCGTTGCCCAACACTCTGTTCCATATAACATGGCGGGTCTAATGGCCGTCCTATAGTATTTACCTTTTAACTTCAAAGGTATACGCCTATCGCACAAAACGCCGATAGCACTTCTCCACTTAACCCAGCCTGCTCCAATCCTATGAGTAACATCATCACTAATATCTCCATCTTTTTTGATAATCGATCCTAAATAACGAAAATGATCATTTCTAGGTATCTCTTTACCCTCCAATTTCTCCACATCTCCATTTGTCCTCCTATTACTACTAAAATTGCACTCAACATATTCTGTTTTATTTCTGCTTATTTTAAATCCTATTGTTTCTAAAGTTTCTCTCCACAATTCTAACCTAGCATTAATCCTTGTCTTAGTCTCATCCACCAAAACAATATCATCTGCAAATAGCATACACCATGGCACCTCATCTTGGTGTAGACCTACCGTAATTGAAAATTCACTACTTTTTCCGACAGATGTCCTTACTATAGTCATCGCACCATCATACATATCCTTGATCACATCAATATATCTGCGAGTCACTCCTCTTTTTTGTAGAACCCACCATATTATATCTTTGGGTATCCTATCATATGCCTTCTCCAAATCTATAAAAATTATATGAAGATCCTTCTTTTTCTCCCTATACCTCTCCATTAATCTCCTCAATAAATAGATTGCTTCCATTGTTGACCTCACAGGTATAAACCCAAATTGATTCTCAGATACTGTTTTCTTTAATCTCAATCTATATTCAATCACTCTCTCCCAAAGTTTCATTGTATGACTCATTAACTTAATACCACGATAATTTGAACAACTTTGTATGTCCCCTTTATTTTTATAAATAGGTACTAAAACACTTTTTCTCCATTCATCGGGCATCCTATTAGTCATTAAAATTCTATTGAATAATTTTGTAAGCCATGATACTCCATCCTCCCCTAAGCACTTCCAAACCTCAATAGGGATACCATCTGGTCCTAAAGCCTTCCCTGTTTTCATCTTTTTTTAGAGCAATCCTGACCTCTGTTGTCCTAATTCTGCGAAAAAATATATTTTCTTGAGTCTCCTTAAGTTCCTATATATCTAATCTACTCACATTATCTCCATTTAATAATCTCTCAAAGTAGTTTTTTCATCTTTCCATAATTTCATCATCTTTGACTAGGACTCTCGAATCATCACTTTTGATACACTTAACGTTATTAAAATCTTTTGTTTTCCTGTCCCTAAGTTTAGCAAGCTTATAAATACTTTTTTTCCCCTTCTTGTGTACCTAATTTTGTATAAAGATCATCATACGCTTTTAACTTAGCATCTCTTACCACTTTCTTAACTTCCTTTTTAGCCCATTTATATTTCTTAAATTTTTCTTCCTTTCTATTTGTTTACCATATTTTAAAGCACTCCCTTTTAATTTTTACTATATTTTGTACTTCTTCATTCCACCACCAAGTTTCTTTAGATTGTGGCCCCTTGCCTTTTGATTCTCCAAGAATTTCTTTGGATATTCTCCTAATGCATGTGGCCATCTTATTCCACATTATGTTAGTCTCTTCTTCAGTATTCTATGTTGCTTCATTTAATAATTTATCTATAAATAGTTCTAATTTCTCTCCTTTTAAGTTCCACCACCTAGTTCGTGGGTTAATCTTCACTTTTCGCACTCGTGATTGATTTTTAATATTTATATCCAACACCATTATCCTATTTTGTGAGGTTAAGCTCTCTCCCGGGATAACCTTACAATCTTTACACGTTAATCGGTCTCCTTTTCTAGAAATGAAAAAATATATTTGGCTCTTGTGTGTTCCACTTTTATAACTTATTAAGTGTTCAAGCCTCTTTTTAAAACATGTATTTACTAGTACAAAATCATAACCCATCGCAAAATCTAAGATAGACTCTCCCCCGTCGTTCCTATCTCCAAAACCATATCCTCCATACGCTATCTCATATCCTACACGATCTTCTCCTACATGGCCATTAAAATCTCCCCCTATATAAATTTTCTCACCTACGAGTATTTCTTGAATTAGTTCATCCATTTGTTCCCAAAATTGTACTTTAGTGTACTCATATAATCCTACTTGAGGTGCATAAGCACTAACAATATTAATTATGTTTTCGCCTAATACCAATTTTACAAGTATAAGTCTATCACATTTCCTAATAACGGTTACGATATCGTTCTTAAAGTTCTTATCTACTATTATTCCAACTCCGTTCTTATTTCTATGTTTTCCTGTATAATAAAATTTAAATCCCGTATTTTATGTTTCTCTAGCTTTCTCACCGACCCATTTAGTTTCTTGTAAACAAGCTATGCTAACTTTTCTTCTTATCATGGTATCTACCAACTCCATCCTTTTTCCTGTCATAGTCCCTATGTTCCAAGTCACTAACCTAAGTCTAGTATCCTGGACTAGCTTCTTTACTCACACACGTCCAGCTTGTTGTAGGAACCCTTGCGTATTTATCGTCGCATTCGGGCACCGAAGCGACGCCCCTTGCCTATTTTTCGAGACACCCGGTGGCAGGCGCAACGCATCGCTTAAGGGAAATTCCCTAGCATTAGCATGTATATTCATAGGATTCATGTTCATAAGGATCTGACAAAGTTTTACGCTGGCTGTCATCTACCTAACGCAACCCTCCTCCTTTATCTGGGCTTGGGACCGACAGTGTAAAAAATATATAAGAAGTTGAGCACGACACGGGCGGAGTTACTAATCTTAGTACATATTTAAAAATGTATATATTTTTCAAGATCCAATATCCTGAATTGAAAATGAGGAACACTAATTAAATCCTAAGAACATATACAAAAATAGTGGGCTAATCATATTTCAAACTAATAAATTCGAATATAAACATGAACAATCTAATCATATTTCAAACTAAAAAGGAAAATGAAAAGCTTCCAACTTCAACACAATCTCATAGCAAAGCACCAAGGCAAGTAAACCAATCAAGCAAACAAACTTTTACAACATAATTTGCAAGTTAAATGTACAATAGCTTCAATGTGTAATGAAAATAACCCAAAAACTACTAACACCCTTTCTCTCTTCCCTATATAATATTCCTTATTCCTGTTTATAAAACTATCCACTCTACTGAAGACAACAAATAAACTACAAACAACAATAGTAATAGTCTCTAAAAATTATACAAATAGTATGCAATGTACCAACAATGGTGTTTGAATTCTTATGGTACTTAATATACTTGAACATAGGTCAATTTGGTCCTTTGTTGCTGCAGTGAGCACCTACATAGGCAAAGAAAAAATATAGTTATATAAAGAAAAAAAGTAATTCATATTTTCAAACTAAATGAACATTTGTTTCCCAAAACAAGCCATTGTAGAGTCCTAATTCTAAATCCATATGCTCCAAAAGTATAAAAAGGTGTCTAATTGCGAACATAAAACAAAGCACAAAGACCACAAAACACAAAGACCCCAAGCTATAAACTCAATAATGCAAACACTATACATAATCAAACACTATATATGCATAAACAATGTCAAAAACTATATATTTATTCAGAGTGTGCCAAACTTAAAAAAATATGTCTGTTATAGTTGCTCTAATATGAATTGTGTTCAAAATATGATTTCACGTGATACTTACTCCTAAGAATGGCCAGGACAACCATCATCACTAATAATAATATATCCAGCCCACTAATAATAAAAATTGACCTAGTAAAAGTTTCTTAGTCTAGTTATATGGATTTTTCTATATTCTCATTAATTCATAATACAAAAAGTAAACAGATTTTTCTATATCCAGGCTCACAAAACAAGTATAAACTCGGGTACTGAAGTACCAATCAGTAAGAATCTAAGAAATGTGTGTTTGAACACACAGTTGAAAAATGTATGAACAATAATTCATTCTAATGAGAAATAAGAAAATGAGTGGAAAAAGATATGAGGGGTTTGGTGTTACATGGAAATCAATTCTTTGGGGGTAGATAAGAAATGTTTTTCATGAAAAATTATAAAACTATGGAGCACCTTTCATAGATATAACTATAATTTTCATAAAATTAATGTGAAATCAAACACCGCAAAACTTATAGCTAAGTTGAACTAAAATAAGTATCGTTCATGAATAACAAATTAACACCAATCCAACTGACCCTAAGACTGAGGTAATGTCGTAATAAAAAGAGAAAATTTGAAATAATGATCTAAAAGCAGACCTGGTTATCCCATGAAGTGGCAACCAGTAAATTGGCCTTGGGACTGAAAGCAAGACTTGATACAGAATCAGTGGGAGGTTGGGCCACCTACATATCAACAAAAATTACCATCATACCATTTGATTACCTCCCTTAAAATTGTGTTTCAGATTCAATTAATTCCAAAAAGAAAATAGTATAGCATTCCAAAATCACTTATTAAAAAGGTAAATTCAAAAGTTTTGAAAAATTCAGCAATAAGAAAACATAGAAATTAGAAAGAAAGGGCAAAGATTACCTCAGTGGACTTATTCGGATTTTGAGTGGCAGTAGCAGCACCAAAATTTTGTCACTACAAGTGTCATTCAACAACAAAATTTTGTGCCAGTTGCTAAAAAAAATTTCGACAGAACTTTTTTTGTACATTTAACTTTAACAGTTCTTAAAAAGAAAGTACCTATGTCTTACAAAACAGAACATGACTAATACAAAACAGAACATGACTAATTAAACTCAGACTTTTCTTTTTGTTGCACATATTTTTCTACCATTCTTGAGAAATGGAGCATTAGTGTGAAGCTCTGGTTGGTCCACCACATATGTAAAAGTACCAATTATTATATGATGAAACAGAAGTAAACCAACTCATGCCTGTACAAGAAGTTCATGAGACGACTCAAAGTTCACGAGCAAATATTTTACACAAAAAGACACAGCTTAGAAGGTCGTTACTTTTAATCCCTTCTCTCCAAATGTCTTCATCAGATTCATTCATATGCTGGACAAATGCAAAACTCAATCGCAAGTTATTACATGTATAGTAAGAAAAATGAAGGGGAAAAATAATTAATTAAATGGTTTGAGGCAGAGAAAAGTAAGCCATGTGAGACAAAATTACGAAAAGTTTGTCAATAATTAATTAAATGGTTTAAGGCACACTGTAAACTATATCATGTCAAAATTTAAATATTACAAGTGCTCTAGCATAGATAATTATCACTTAATGTAACTTATTGACCTTTTTAGGATTTTTTTTTACAACCTCCTGATATAGTACAATATTTAGAGATACCCAAGACCCCCACCCCCACCCCACGCCCCATGGAGGAGGCATGCGCATCAACCTGAGTGCACCTTATGGCATTAATCAATTGCATGGGGGGGGGGGGGGGGACAAGCCTAGTTATTGAGTTACAACCCCCAATCGGGGGTTTAGCGACACTTTGCGAGAGTCTTTTGTGACATTTTGCAAGTTTTTGTGACAATTTTGTGTGGGGCTATGACAATTTTTTTTATTTGGGGGTGTAATTCAAAACTAAGTGGGAATTAAAGTCAGGAGACCCCTTTAGTTAACATTGAGCCTTTCCCACTAAAGGGACTCACATTCACACCCACCACATAAAAATTCGCCTCATTGAAGTGCAGTTCCATAAAATAGTTCACCATCTCCTACACAATCTCGTCTTCCTTCTCTCGCATTATATCATCATCCCATTCCAACTTACAAATGACACTCATCATTTCCCTTCCACTCACAACAATTTATCCAATACTCTCAGCAATTAAACACTACATAATCTCGTCTTCCTTCTCTCGTATTAAATCATCATCCCCTTTTAGCTTAAAAATGACATCATTTTCCTTCCACTCATAACAAACTATCCAATTCTCAGCAATTAAACATAACGATATCTAAAATATAAGAATGGAGCATAAATCACCATAGAACAGCAACACAATCATCATCACCACCACCAAAAAAATACCCAACAGCAGCATCCTATCACATTAATCAAGAAAAAATAAATTGTTCAAGGACTTGTGCTCTTCAGAGAACTATAAGGACATACCTGTTTTGGCTTCTTTAGCAAGGTCGTCACCCCGGAGAAGAAAAACCATTCCAACACCTGTATGCAACTTATCAAATGAGGTAATCCCATTTTCAGCAGCCCAGTTGTTGAAAAGATCCCATGGAATTGAAGTCATTACTCCTGAACCATCGCCAGAGTCGTTATCAGCTCCACAGCCCCCACGATGTTCCATGCAACAAAGAGCCGTAAGAGCATTCTTAAATATCTCATGTGATCTTTTATTTTCTAAATTGGCAATAAACCCAACTCCACATGCTCCTCTTTCTGATAGTATGTCCTCCAAGTTTGCAACCAGAAAAGGCATCAAAATCAAACCAGGAGGGTAGATAGAAACGCATGGAACATTTCAAGATTGTACAATATTTGTGAGACACGCGTGAATGACTTAAAATAAGTGGATAGATTCACTTTACAACCCATAGCCCTTCATTTTAGCATTATAAAGAAAACCAAAAGAAAAAAAAAGGAGGGGGGAACCATAAAAGAACAAGGACAATAGTAATGACTTATACTTCGAATTCAGCAAAATCAATAATTATTCTCTCGCTTGGTCTCCCAGCCTAATAGATGAAAACTATACAACAAAATACCTAATACAAATTTCAACAAGTAGTTCCTAAAGCTTATCTTGGTAACTACCACATTTCACATTCAACATGAGAACCCACAACTTCCTAACAAAAGATAACCCTCAACCAAATATGAGATATCAAATAAACTTCACTTTATCTTTAAAATAACTAAGAATGCAGACGATTTTCAAGTTGTATTGCTTCAAATAAAATTATAAACATTTTCATATAGTACATAGAATGCAGACGATTATCTATATTTAAGATGCAAACTGTTATTATTATTACTATCATAATAAAACTACAAGTTTAGGTCAAATTTGAAAGTACAAATTGTCCTCAAAGGTTACGTATAATAAAGAAAAGAGGGGGGCAAGACGAAACCTCTCAGTCATACCGAATGCTTCCCTTCCACCTTAACTGACTGACGTCAACCAAAATAGAACCACATGAAGATGAAGGACATGTGTGGCAACTAATGCCACTTCCAATGATTAACCAGAAATGTGAACTATTTGTCATCAGACTGAAGCTTTATTTTACAACACAAATACAGTAGATCTACAATTACTAATCAATGTTTAATGACTCATGATCCATTTGTTATATTGTGCGCAATACATAGTGAAAAGTTTCATTTTTACTATATTTTGCATTGTTAACTTGTATTTGTACTATTTTGCTTATACAAAATGTTGACATGGCACGCAATATTGTTTTTTTTTTACCAAAATACGATATTCACACAATATGTTTGTGCTAAAAATATGAATTTTATTTGGAATGATGTGCTAAAAATATGTTTGTGGTTATAATTTACCATTTTTATTTATATTAAATTTTCTTTGATAATTTTTATTTATAAAAACGAAATACCCACATCACTTATAACGAATGCAGCGTAACTTGCAAAACACCACACCCGACCCAAAATGCGTCAGAACACACAATCCCATTTAATAATATAGCCCTTGATAGAAAATTGGAATCTTAGACTTTCAGGTTTCTTTTACATACTTGCAAGTCCTTCTATTCTCACCATGTCCGTACTTTTAAACCTCGTCCTTTTCCTAACCAATTTCACCCGGCAAGCTAGGGTGCCTCTCAAAGTCAAGGTTACTACTTGGTCTATAATATTCAATAGCTAAATCTTTTGGGTGCTTCAGGGGAGAACTAGTGAGTATTTTGTTAGAGAGAGAGAGAGAGAGAGAGAGAGAGAGAGATGAGTGACTCTCAGAAGGCGTTGAATATTGGCTATTTTTGAAGTTTGGTCAAAGAGAAATGCTGTAATCTTTCAGAACCACTATCCATTTCATTTGTCGAGCGAGAGCAGTGGTAAAACCTAAATAAAGTTAGTGTGTAAAAAATTTGAAAGTCTTAGAATATAATTTACAATATTCATTCAAGTTGGGACCGAAGATTGGCCAGGAATGAATTTACAACATATAAACACCTAAAATCACAATATTGCTTCTCTACAGCATATATTGCACCAAAAGGTGTCAAATATCAAACAAATGATGCTGAGACAAAAGCAAGGCAACTTGCTATTCTGAATCCTGTTAACGACATACTGAAAATTATAGTATCTTGATTTCAAAATTATTTAAAGAAAAAAGTATCTTGATTTTTCAACACCATCAAACGGCCCCCCCACCTCACCCCACCCCACCCCACAAAAGAATGAAAGAACAATAAGTTAAGAAATTGATAACCTAACTGAGAAAGTGCATGAGCATGATGACTTCATCTGGGAGGTTAACCACTATTAATTAGTTTTCATTGATTAATTATCCTTAAATTTTTAATCTGTGATTTATATTAGTTTTCAACTCTTTTTAACCCTTATAATGCCATGACTAAGAGATATCAAGAAATTATTAATCTAATTTGATATTATGATTAACTTAAGTAGTTAGGTTAATTAGAGGAAAGAGAATGGAACAAAGTAGTTAGATATTTTATAATGGCATTCTTAGACAGTATGTTAAGAAAGCTAGGTTTTGTATATCTCCCCTATACTTGTATAGAACAGATAAGGAATGAAACGAATGAAGTGGACATTAGAAATACCTTCCATTGTAGATCAAAGTAGTCATTAGATTAGTAAACTCAGCAACTCTCTGTTGTCTCTCATTAAAACTACGTGTAATAAAACATTCGATTTTAGCGAACAAGGCTTGCTTTGTTTGTAGCTCTATCTATAATCGAATGAATATGAAGAAATGAAATGGCATGAGAATCTATTAGATTTAGAGAGAAGACCTTTTCGGAGTAGAGGCAAGCGATGCAAGGTCCATAAGAAAGTAACATTTCATCCACCAGCTGTTTCCTTAAAACTTGTTAATAATCGTCGTCCTACCACTCTTCTGTGTCAAGTCAAACACACAAAACTGTACAAATCAAATTAGTAATCTCGCAATCATTAATCAACAATAAAAATATATACTATTTAGTAAAGTTAGAACAATTTTATATGTGATACTGAAGAGCAATGACATGAGAGGGTGGAAAGTCTTCTAGTGGAATGTTATCTCCTCTTTCCCACATGAAACAATGTTGAAACAGAAGTACAGTTAAAACTAAACCATTACTATTTAGTTGCTGATTCAATAAAGGAAAGAATAGGAAAATAATTAATATAACTAGCGGGATTTATAAACTAATAGAGTAATAAGAAATAAATAAAAAAAGATAATGAAAGGCAGCACACCCGCATCAGTTGTTGGATGAAGAGAGTAATATTTTTCCCATCAATGGAAATTGACTTGATACTGCTCCTAATAACATAACCATCTGCGACGGGTACAACATGAGTAGCTCCATCGCCTTAAAAAAACATTCAACAAAAGAAGGGGAAAAAATGTGGACAACATAAGTCAATGTGAGAAACAGAGAAATAATAACCGGCGTAAGAGAATGAGAGAATCAAATCTTTACCTTTCGTGCCCATCAATTTTCTCTTTTATGACCTCTGCAAAGCAAAACAAAGCATCCAGTGAACCAAATTACAGAAGTCCTAATCATAATCCAAATCTAAAGAGTTTAGGGATAATAAATTCAGTAGACCTTAATCTGACATCTCAAACCCTACTCTTCATTATCTATCAAAATCAAATTCAGCTAACAAATTCACTAGATCTTAATCCCATATCTCCAACCTTACTCTTATTTAACTATAATGTAGTTCATGACTTTTCTTGTGGCTTGTAAAAGTATCATATGGACAATGCCAAAGCTATCCAATGGTGGTAGTGCCAATATAAATATATATATCAATGATATAGTTAAACAAAAATATCTAACTTCTTGATGAACATTAATTTAATACAAAAATAAACCCCAAACAATAACTTAAAAATCACTAAAACAACAACAAAGATGCTTCAATGCTAATAGATATTGTATAATGTGTTAAAGTCTTTTGGGAGTTTCATCAAACACCCAAACCCTAGGGTGTTTAAACAAGAAAGAAATAAACCCCAAATAAAAACTTAAAAATCACCAAAACAACAACAAAGATGCTTCAATGCTAATAGATATTTGTATAATGTGTTAAACTCTTTTGGGAGTTTCATCAAACAACCAAACCCTAGGGTGTTTGAACACGATTTGTCATGAGTTAGAACAAGAAAGCATAATTAGATACCAAGCAAAAGAAAACATAACTTTTAACGAACCTGTAAATTAAGATTACTAATGCTTGAATAGAAATCAAATAATCCATGCCATTACTTAAATTTTCTAATAAAACTAACCAATAAATTATTTCAAAGGTTAGTTGCACCTAGAAAATTAGGCATACTATATGTTAGCACAACACCAAATAAAATGAAAATTAATAAAAAAAAGAAAAAAACATATACAACATAGTTTACATCTAGATACCAAACCTATACATAATCATAGAACAAATGATGTATATTTTGAGATGAATACATATGAGTGTAGATTAAGAAGAGTCGAAGGAAATCTTACAGGTTTGGGGTCTAAATCGATCGCGATTCTGCCAAATGACCAAACCCTAGGTCTTCCAAACTACAATTCTTTCAAACGATCAAACCCTAAATCGTGATTTGGCGAACAACCTTATCCATTTCTAAGGCCAACTAAACGACCAAACCCTAGGTATTCCAAAATCCCGATTTGGAGAAGATGGGTCTATATGGAGAAGATGCTGTAGTGGAGGTATCTCGTTTAGGTGTAGCCAAGTCGGGGGCTTTTGGGGGTTGGGAACAAATTTTCACATTTTTTCATTAAACCAATTAATTTTGAAATATTGATCTAATATTACTAACACTTATCTTAAATTACTAACAATAATGTACTGTGAGAAACAGTAATGATATATTACGGTTAGTAATATGAAAAATAGTATGTTACTAAATGAGCGTTTTGGTGTAGTGCTATAGGCAAAGCCGGTTCTAATGATGGTGCCGCAGGTGAATCTCTGATGGGGCATCTCCTACAAGTTAAGGAGAGTAAAAGGGAAATATGGACGGAGAAAGACTTTGATGAGTCTTCGACGGGAGAAGTGATGTTTTAGTTGGGGTGTTAGAATGAGATTTTTGTTTTTAGAGAGAGAGAAAGGGTACGTGGGTTTACAATGGGTATTAGTGAGGGGTATACTCATCGAAACATGTGAAGTATACTATGAAAACAGACTTGGAAGAGTAAAAAAATCAATGATATTTTATGTATCTTTCACTTAGTGAATGGGATTAGTTCATAATGATGTTGAATATAAATGATGCCAAACTGCAAGATCTAATTTGCAACTAACCTTATGATATTTATTTACATAATATATATTTACTTTGTGTCAATCAAAATATTTTACTTTAACTTGTAAAAAAAAGACGTTCGAGTTCGGCTGCTCTTGAAATCGCTTTTAGGGCCATTACAAAAAGATGGAAAAGGAGAAAGAAAAAACTCCCCCCTAAGAATTATACAATCGTTAGTTTTCTTAATTATAGTATATAACTAAAATTGACAGTGAAACATGGTGTCGACATTTGTCACTTTCACAAGAAGACACGTGTCAAATTTTAATGACTCAAATTAAATCAATCCCGTAAATATTTATGTTTTCCACATAATTACAAATTTAGAATACTTTAATTCAAAAAATTTCATATTCTAATACACCTCTACAAATTCATGACTTTTCAAATTACCCGTCCCTCTCATCTTTCTTTCAAATAAAACCTTTTTTCCAAGCCAGCATAACATACGAAGAAAAAATGAAACTTATAAAAAACCACCAATATATAAGCTCATTAAATTGCACATCTTTTCTAAGGTACTCTCTTTATGCAATGTTGGATATTTCAAGTCCTTTTCATATAATTTGCCAACTTCTATTTTCATTAATGGTTGTGAGTCTTTCTTTGTTCATTGAAATTGTTCTAATTCCTTTCGGACATATCTAATTTTATGCCACTTTCTAACAATTCCTTCCAACTTATTCAATTTTGATATTTAACCATCAAACCCACTTGATTTTGGCATGAATACTTAATTTTTTCTTTTATTTATCTAAAAAACAAATGAAGTTCATCACATTCTTCTCATCTCTGTAATTCACAATTCACCCTAAAATACCATTTGATGTTAAAGCATCCTAATGGGTACGCTCAAATTGTATAAAAAAACATAGCTAAATTAATGAAATTGTTAAAATATACACTAAAATACCAAATAGTGTTTTCGAAATCATAAAAAGAATTATTACGTGTAGAAATTTGTCAAACATAACCATAAATGATAAAATAAAAATTGCAATTTGCTTCAAATCCAAAAAACTAATAAAAAATAATTATGTTATGGTTTTCTTCAACTACAATGATAACCCTAAAACCTTTTTCGTACCCACTCATGTGTAAAAATTAATTTTACAATAAATAGAAACATAGAATCAATAATTAAAACAAATTAAAAATAAATAGTTAAATTAACCATTTCTGCGGGTTTGACAAATAATTAAAAAACAAAGTCATACGGTGCAAGATATATCAGGGTAATAGGATATGGTAGTACAAATTTGAGTGTTAACGGCCATAACAGTCTCCAAATATAACATAACCTATGGGTTTTTTTATGCACTTTGAACATAACATAACCTATGAGTTTTTTTAATACACTTTGAACATACCCATTAGGATGCTCCAACAACAAATGATATTTTATGGTGAATTGTTAATTATAGAGATGAGAGGAATGTGATGAACTTCATTTATTTTTTAGCCAAATAAAAGCAACAATTAAGTATTCATTCCTAAAGTAAGTGGGTTGGATGGTTAAATATCAAAATTGAATAAGTTGAAAAGAATTGTGAGAAAGTGGCATAAAATTATATCTCTCCTAAACGAATTAGAACAATTTCAATGATCAAAGAAATGCGTACAATCATTAATGCAAATAAAAGTTGGCAAATTATATGAAAATGACTTGAAATCTCCAACAGCGCATAAAGAGAGTACCTTAGAGAAGAGGTGCAACTGGAAGAGCTCATATATTTGTGGTTTTTCATAAGATGCATTTTTTCTTCGTATGTTATGCTGGCTTGAAAAGAGGATTTTATTGGAAAGAGAGATAAGAGGACAAGCCATTTAAAGAGTCATGAATTTATAGAGGTGTATTAGAATGTGAAAAGTTTTGTATCAAAGTATTCTAAATTTGTAATTGTGTGGAATAAAAAAAAAAGATTAACTTAATTTGAGTCATCAAAATTATACACGTGTCTTCTTGTGAAAGCGATAAATGTCTACAACTCATCTGCCGTTAACTTTAGTTATATACTATAACTAGCTTGCAGGTCACGCGCTGCCTGGTTGTAGCTATATAAATTATCAATGTTCACAAATTTACATTAAAAAATCCATCAAATTTACCTTAAAAAATCTAACTAAAATTTAGTAAAGAACAACAAAAACACTCAACCAAAGTCCTAAAGCCACATATATTGTTACATAAATTCTCGATTTTTTTAAAAGATCATGAAAAAAATATCCACAATCTATTTTCAAAAAAAAAATATGACATTAATCCGTGCCGAAGAAAACTTGATTCATATAAAAAAAACTTGATTAAAGGAACACAAATTTCATATAAAGGACTACATTCAATCCCACATAAATAAGAGATGGTAAATTAAAAAAAAAAAAAAAAAAAAACTTGTCTTGAGATCCAAAAAAACTTATTTTAGAAAAATTAATCTAATAAAATTATAAAAGGATGTCTCCTAAATAGGGCATATAATGGAAAGAGAAATAACATCCAAGAAGTTCAAACCACCGATCATTAAACCAATCAAATCAACATGGCTGTAAAGAGAGGAGCTTAACCAATAAAAAATTTCCATCCAACCATCTCTGTAGGACACAAACGACAAGCAAGAATGATGCCCCTAAAAAACTATTCTCAACCACAGCCATAACCACACAATCACTCGTTCATAAGCAAATATATTTGGATAATATTAGGTTATTTTTTTTTGTTACCCTTTTTGTTATTCCCGATTTCAAAGTGTTGTACCTTGCTTTGTCTTTATTTGTACAGGTCCTGTCAGGGCATAAAAGACAAAGCAAAGTATAACACTAACATGCCGGGGGTAACAAAAAGGGTTACCCGAAAGGGATAGCCGTAGTGTTACCCAATATATATACCTATGACTAAAGATAGAGCGATAGAGCATTTTTCGTAAAATACTTTTTTATAACCCTTTTATTATTATTTTGAGTTAAAATAATCATTTTTAGGAATCACAAATTTTTATTAAAAAAGTGAAAAACAGTTAGTTAAAATAATAAATAAATTATAGTGTTTTTTAAGAAGCACAAATTTTTTTATAAAAATAATTACTCTAACAATGTAGAGTTTTTTGTTATAAAAATATTTTTTTAATGTAAAAGCTGAATTACAAAATCAATCAATAATGATATGGAGAAAACAACAATAGCAACAACACCACGATAAGTGAAACCCATTAAGATCCATCTCAGGTATTAAACACAAAAGAAATCAGAACATAATAGATCCGAACCTTTCCCCCTTTTTCTTGATTGCATGGTGTTGGATTCTTTGATTTGGAATCTCCTTGGCTTATGTGCTGAACTAAGAAAGTGTTCCTTTTTACTTAGTTTTTTTTTTTTTTCTTTTAGATTTTGGGGTGTGGATGGTTTTATATGATGAGTTTTTTCTGAGCTTCAAGTTTGTTTCTGATTTGAATATCCTAGGTTTCCTGATCTTGGCACATGTGGATCTTTATGTTGAAAAACAATGGATTTAAATGACTTAAAAACTGTCCAGATTATATTATTGTTTCATATACATAGATTATTCTTTCCTTACACTTGACGCCTGTTCATTTTGGGTAATAATACACATTTTTTGTTTTTGTTCAACTGCGCTAAAGTGAAAGAAAGGGAGGTTCTAGATGAACCGCATTTTAGTAATTCGTTTATGGTAATAACTCGAAATGATTCGAACTTGACACGATTACCTTGTATAAATTTAAAAGTACCCAAAGTTTATACTCAAATAAAAATCACCGCGACCCGAAAATGATATGACTAACCCGAATTGTCATTCCTACATTTTATACCGCATTGCAACTGCATTGCACATGTGGATAAACCAACTCACCCATCGTTATTTGATAAGAAGTCCACGTTGGGTAGCTTTCAACCCCATAGGTTAAAAAATCATGACTCCTATATATTAATAAATATATATAATATATAAAAGTAAATATTTCAATGTTCTGTTTAATTTAAAAAAAAATATTTATAAAAAGTAAAATATTAAGTGTAAAAAAATATATAAATATTTATAAAAATAAAATATTAAAAAAGTAAAATATTTATAAAAAGTAAAATATTTTTTTATCTTTCAAATAAAATATAAATAAATATAAACTGCTTTTCAATAAAAAGATGTTTATAAAAAATATTTATAAAAAGTAAAATGTTTATAATTGTTTCAATAAAAACAAAAAATCTATATTTAAAAAAAATGATGTTTTAAAAAATATATTTTTTTATTAAGAAACAGTTTTTTTAAATTGTTTTTAACTTTTTTATAACTCTTTTAAAAGACACAAAAAACATGTCAACTGTTTGTAGTTAGAGTCTCCAAATAAATGTTTTTTTTATTTATGTAGGATTTTTTTTTGTGTCGTGTCATGTCATGTCATGTTTAGTAATTGGGTGGTGTTGTGTTAGATTGATATATATTGTTTTTATTGTGTGTCATGATTTATTTGGCCGTATACGTATTACGGGGTATATTGAAGAGTCTGACTAATACGAATATGGCTCAAATAAATCATGACACGAAACATGATATAATTAAAATATTATATTTTACAAGACCTAACGCAACACGACCCAATTACTAAACATGACATGACACGATACAAAATATTATATTTTACTAAACACGAACACGGCACAATTAAAATGCGACATTGACTCGTATTTTGTTTACCTAATACGAACATGACATAATTAAGACGATGCACGACCCAACAAAATATCATTTATTTTTATCTAATACGAACTTAACTCAAATAAAATGTGACAGAACATGGCATGGTATGAAAACGTATATTTTGATATACGTCATGAAACCTTAATATTCGTGCTATTTTATTGTTATTATTATTATTTTATGCAGTGATTATTTTTATGGGTATAAACCAAATAGTTACTCGGACATTTTTTAATACACGTTTAGTCCAAGCTCTTTTACTTTTTTCCAAAAAATCTCTCATCACATAAAAACACTAAAAAAAGGAGCTCCGGCAAGGAGAGGGGGGGGGGGGGGGGGGGGGGGGGGGAGGTGGCCGGGAATACCGCTGGCGCAAACCTTTAAAAATAAGAGAATATAAGTTAAATGGGCGTTTGAGGGATTTTTTGGAATAAAATAAAAATGTTTGGACTAAATATGTATTAAAAATATTTGAGAATTTTTTTAGTAATTGATTCATATTTTTATTAGTGGTATTAGAAAAAAAAATTAATTTTTATTGTTATTTTTTTTATGTTTGCCACATGTACAATTATCTTTGCATTTTTTTTCTTTATAATTTTGAGTCTTGAGTTCAAACTAGGGGTGTTCGTGGTACGGTAAAAACCCGTACCGTACCGTACCGTTTTGTACCGGAAAAAATTGGTAATGATTTACTTTTTTTACTTACCGAAAACCGAAACTACCGAAACCGAAATTATCGATTTTTTTGTGGTTGGTTTTGGTTTTAACAATTTAAAAACCGATTTACCGACTGTACCGTACTAAAACAAAATACCAAAATACCGTACCAGATATTACCGTATATTACTGTACCACATATTACAGTATATTACCGTACGATATACCGCAATACTGTACCAAACTTAAATGCATATAACCATACCAATTATCAAATAAAAATTATATTTGAAATAATGTATATACCAAATGATCAAGACCGTCCATTTTAATCTCATCTCACCCATTCATTTTTTTAAGTATAAAAGACCACAACCCTAGTTACTTTTCTTTTTACATTTACCTCTTCACAAAATCAGCCGCAACTACCACACGGGTTCCATCTTCGGCTCAAGTTCACAAGGTAAGATACCAAAACCCTAGGTTTATTTGTGATAATTTGGGTTCTTTGTTGTTATTTTCACCTGGGTTTTTTGGGTGATTTTATCCGGGTTCTTTGTTACCGTTTCACACGGTTTTTTGGGTAATTTTATTCGGGTTCTTTGGATTTAAGCTCTGTGATTTATCTGGGTGAATACATGTTATTTTCACACGGTTATCTGGGTGAATACATGGATTTTAGCTCTATGATTTGGGTTCTTTAAGCTCTGTTATTTTCACATGGGTTTTTTGGGTGAATACCGGGTTTATACATGGTTTTATGCCAAATGCAGAAGGGTAGGACGACATTAAGAATATAATATACTCAGATGTGTCCCATTTTTGTGCTGTTTATTTGTTCACCCAGTTCAACAAAATGCTTTCCTAAAAAATTGTGGTTTTACTCTTGTATTCTAAGACCGTCTTTTAAAATAGATACTATGGATACTATCTTTTAAAATAGTAAAGTTTTTTTAAGTTTTTGATGATTTTTTTTTATCATTTATCTCCTCACTATGGATATTTATAAAAAATAAAAATATTAATTTTTACTATTTTAAAAAATGAGATGCAAAAAAAAAAAGTGTAATGTTAAAATACATCTTTTTACTTTGTAGGTTTGAGTTCTTTGACGAATAATGGTATAAAAGGGAAATATTTGCAAGCTCCTAGGCATTTCGGAGGTGAATGGGAAGAGAAAGTGGTACACAAAGTTTAATGATCAGTATCGCAATGATACCTTTTTAGAGAATTACCATAAACATAAAGAACAAGGACAATTTGAGTGTCTATTTTGTAATAAACGTTTTCCAGAAGTTGAAGATTTTTATAAGCTTAAGGCACACAAAGTTAATTGTTCAACGTGGTTGAATCCAAAGTTACGGTCGGTAAACATCAGAACAAAGATATACATCACATGTTATGACTGATCAATATTTTGAACCCCAAATGTATTAAGACCCCTACAGTAATATTAGATGTTTTTTATATGTTGAAGAATTCCCCCTTAACTGTCAATTTGAACAGTTGTTAGTGGGCAAATGGGTTTGAGGCCTCAAAGAATATATGCAATATCATATGGGATATAAGTTATTTCAGAGACAAACACCTTTTCATACCTTTTCATACTTGAAGTAGCCTTACTTAACAGCCTTGTAGAAGCCTTGGTGCATGGCAAAATGTATTCAGCCTTGGTGTAGCATAAGCTGCATAATACACCATGTAGCAGCCTTGGTGTAGCAGTTGTTCCAAATTTAAGTTCAATATGGTAATGAATCAATATTGGGTATATACATGCGCTTGTATAGCAGATATAGCAGTTGGCACAAATCAATATTGGGTATATACATGTACATATTTAATAGTTTTAATTCTATATTTTGTTTTCACCCTTTTGCAGATTACACGAGGCAAAAAAAATCACCACTGCAGTTGCTTATATTGTGACAGGATCCTTACCTTAGAAGGCTATAACATAACAAGTGTTACCTTTTGTTCTTCTTTCATCAAATTTCTATGTGATGTTGTAGTTCTTCAATTTCCAATTAGTAATTATATTTTTGCGCCCCTACCTCACTTTGGAGGGAAGAATGATGTGATAACAATGCAACGGAATATAATTTAATGTGACGACTTCGGTTAAAATTTATTTGAGTTGTAATTTAATTATGATATTTATTTTGGGGTATAATGTTTATATGTAGTTTTTTTATTATTATTTTAAATACAATTATGCAAGTGGTACAAAAAAATACAATTATGTACCGAGTACTACCAAAATTACCGCAAAGAGAAATTTACCGAAATTACCGTATTTTTCGAAAAATCGATTTTATCGCAAAAAACCTATATTACCGATGTACCGCGCGGGTTGGTTTTGGTTTATGGGTTGGTGTACCGACTGGTAAAGCTGGTAACTTTGGTTTGATGTTTTCAAAATTGGTATGGTATTGGTATGGTCCATTTACCGACCAAACCGACCGAAAACCAGCCCTAGTTCAAACGCCACATGGGCAATGCAGTTCCTATGCAGTTTGATAATGCGGTATGAATAGAATTACTCTGTGAACTATTATCTATAGACATGGCATATGATTTTGACCTTGACAGACATAAGTATCATGTGGTGCGGCTCTCCAAAAAAATACATTTTTTCTTATTATTATTAATTAGTGAAGCCCTCTAGATATTCGACTATTAATATAATTAATAGACATTGTTGATAATACAAATTCCTAGACAAGAAAGTTCAAGACCTGCAACATAGTATAAAATGTTCCTTCTCAATACTTAAATATTTCACATGATATTAAAAGAGGTTATTCACGACCCCACGTCCCAATTATTCAACATCACGGGATATAAATATGTTCACGTGTTAAACTGAAATCACGACACATGTAGGTGGACATGTTGAGATTATAAAGTCTCACAAGAAAAAAGTTAAAGATTTGAACCACAATATATAAGAAGGGGCCCTTTACCCAATTCCAGTTGATTTTGAGTTGAATTTTTCAACATTTAACAAACATTGAGTTCCAATATAATTGTAGGTTTAGTTTAATTTGAGATTAATGTTAAGTTCCGAGGATCTTGGTATATTTTGTACTTAGTCCACTATATTTTTTTTTGTTTTCTAAAAGTTCCTTGTCTAGTTTTTGAAGAAAATTACTTTAAGCATTTTTATAATAAGAAAAGAAACATTATTTTATATGGTGATGAATTTTTGGAACCAAATAAAAATGCTTAAAGTAAATATTAATTACAAAATGTCAATGGACTTTAATCAAATGACCCTTATTTTTACTCTCTACATAGAATTAAAATATTCTTAAACTGTCTAAATTAAATAATATCAATATCTATAATATAACTCTATTATAATAGTATTAATGGTATTAGTATCATTTAATTCTCCAACTCCTCTCCCTCATCTATTCATTATTTGGAGGTTCACAGTGTACGAGTTAGCTCTTAAAATTCTGCAAAAGGAAACAATTAAATGCTAAAAAATTCCAACAGACCCGAAGTATAACCCAAAGTCGGTTCATCCTCATGTATTCATTATCTGACAAGTTGGCTCTTCAAAATCTTGAAAAGGTAACAATTGAATGCTAAAAAAATCAACAGCCGCAAAGTATAATCGAAGTCGGTTTATCATTAAATTGACTCATGATGCCTCACTAATGCCCTTATTTGCAAAGAACTCCAGTGCCTTAAACCGACGTCAAGTCGATGTTTTCTCCTCTGTTTTCAACTATTTCAGATCTGGGTGTTGCCTTAAACTAATGACAGGTTGGTGGTTTCTCAGTGATTTTGTAAAATGTGACTTGTTTTTTTTATACCTTTAGGGGAGTTTAATTGTGCAAATTGTTTGATTGTGTAAATTGATTCATTATGAATTATTGCATTGTAAATGAGTGAATTTGAAATGAGTTAAATTCAATTTTACACAATATTTAGTAATTTGAAATTGATGTTAAGGTTCTATGAAAAAAAGATAAAAAAAAAATCAAGAGGGGGAGGGGGAGGGAAAGAGAGAGGGAGAGGAGGAGGGGGAGAGAAAGAGAGAGATGGGACATACACTTTATGCGACTCCTATTTCAAATGGATTTATTTCAATTTATTTATGAAATGATCCAATTTGACATTTTGCACATGAGCTAAAATGGAGCAATTAATTAATCATTTCATTAATGAAACCAAACATAATTAATTGGTCAATTTGTAAATGGATCAATTTATTAATGATCCAATTTACAATTTTGGGACAATCAAACGGGTCTTAGGATTTTTCGGTTGGTAGATGTTCCTTGAGCCCATTTTTTTTGTTTTTCCAATTGGGATTTTGAAGGCAAAAAAATTGTAAGATTTTATTTATGTCACCGTGGTGTGATTGTTATGATTTAATTTTAGGCCTACTTTATTATTTATAATTTTTTGGAATGAATTTTATATCAGCATCAAAATTTCAATTACTTGTGATATTCATCATAGCTCCACCTCTGCTATTTAATATGAGATTATCAAGGGAACCTGTATAAACTTAGTCTTAATAGATGTATACGAATCAAAGGTAGTCAAGACTCCCAAGAGGGATTGATATATTGTCCAATAGTGCATCAAGGATAGATTGTTTAGTTATGCTAAGCTAGGTTTCTTCCGGTAAATTATTTTAATAAATTTTTTAAATGGAAATTAACAAAGCTTTTTCTTTCACATTTTCTTTTGATTCATATTTTTTTTTCATGCATCTTTTTTGATTTTTAGTTTAACTAGAGTTTTTTTATTTTTTTTATTTTGTTTTAATCGTAAAGATTTGTATTCCCTCATTCTTGAGGTCTGAAATCGCTTGAAAAATATGATTAAGTTTTTCATTTATTTATTATATTTATTTACTTTTTATGCATAAACTATTTTAGTCATGAAAAGTTGTTTCATATCATACGTGAAATTTAACAAAATAAAGGCAATGTTGGGACAAGTAACACCAAAAGCAGCCGTGTTGTTACTAATTGGGGTAAGTTAAACTTTCTTTTTTAGTTTCAATTTCCTTGGTAGAGTCGTTAGAGTTGGATGATAAAAATTCGATGAATATGGGTCAGACATAATTTTGGTGGTGGAATAATTTAATTACGTTGTCAAATTATTTATGCATAATGACCTCTTTTTCCCATGTTCGTATGTAATTGGTGTAAAGCCAATATTTTACATTGTGACTATTGTTTTCATTATCGAGACACATTAGTCGAAATTTTTATTTATGATTTCTCTTCTGAAATCAGTAAAGGTTTTGGTTGAATTCAAAATAGAAAAAAAAAAGTAACCACTAATTCTCTAATGGAACTACCCGACCCAGATCCAGATACACCAAATGGGAAGATACTAACTGAAATAATAGAAATAATGCCCTCGTCAAGTTTAGCAGGAACCAACTTGATTGTCGAGGAGAAAATAAAAGCATGGGAGGAAATGAGAGGAGGTGTCCATGGGTCATAAAGTGCTGAACTGTGGTGCCCACAAGCACCAGCAGAGGATCAAGCAGCACGAGTGGTAGGCGGCTATTTTGGATGATTTCATACCACCAAGATTTGTGTGCATCATCCTGATGTATATGGACCCCGTTGAGGAGGGAGCTTAGGAATTTTTACGGGCAAGCCCCCAGCAGTGGTAGAGATATGCATACAGGACTATACGGTGACGATGAAGATGGATGTTGGCATCCCTACAGATGTTAGAGAAGCTGAAATGGGAGTATGAGTGTTCTATTTTCGTGGTTTCCTATTTTATGTAAATGGTGTGTAGAATATTGTAATTGCTCAATTGAAAATTTAAAGGAAAAGAAAAATGTTCTAAAAGTACAATAGATTTTAGTACATGTATTTGATTTCTTTCCTTGATGTTTTTCGGTGTATTCTGAAATCCAAATAGTATGTTGAGGGAAAAAACACATTAGCATAACTATGTAGGTGAAAATAAGGAATTTTGATCCTAAAGGAAAGACATCCCAAGTAATAAACTGTTGAAATTTTATATTGAAATTTATATACATCTCCAATATTTCTCTATTACATTACAAATGTGGAATATTAATCATCACAGTAAGGACTTTCGGACGATTATGAATCTTTGAGAAATTATGATTAATATGACCAAATGTATTTTCTTCCTTTTAGCTATATGCGTATACAACTTACTTGATAAGGTGTGAAGTTTGTTTTCTGTGTTTTTTTATTCAAACTTAATTATATCATTGTTGATGTAAAAAATTAGATCGCTCTAATTATTCAATCACAGATAAATAAATGAGACAAAGAATTTTAAAGTAGTTCAGCCTTATAAGAATGGCCTACGTCCACTGTTGTGTTATTGCTGAGTGTTTAGGAATTCTGGATTACAAGTTCTATCAAGAAATTCCGGTCTCGATGTTGGGGTCCAGGGGTCCTTTACAATGAGGATTGTACAATGTATTTATAGCCTTGAGGCTGTAATGTGAAAGGGTAATACATTCAATGAGGTACATATAAAAGGGTAATACATTTAATGCCCATTAAGCGTGTGCGTCTGAACGATAAGCATTTAATGAATCAGTTGAACTGTTGGTTATCCAGCTATTAATGCTTTGTTCGAGGTGCAGCTCGGACCACCTGAGTTGCTCGGACCGCCTAAGCTTCTCGGTACTCAAGAGTTCCTCGGAACGGTCTTGTTCCTCGGAGCGTGTGAGTTCCTCGGGGAAGCAGTGTTCTTCGGGGAAATATTCTTCCTCGTTGTAGTCTTGTTCCTCGGAGCGCGTGGGTTCCTCGGAAGTGTTGTTGTTGCCATGTAGATCACCACGTGTCTTCATTCAATTGGGCCATGTCAGCAGATTAAATTTGGTATCAACAGAAGCCTCCAATGTTTCATAGTTCGAAATTTGAGGAGTAGGGAACATTCTTTCTCGGAATATGGTAGCTTTAAATGGTCCTCCTGATTTTTAGGAGTGTTTCCTTCGTATTTATTTCTCCTTCCAAATTCGTAGAATCATGATTTTTTGAATTTTTATAACCGCCTCGATTACTGCGCTTTTTTGTCCTTTTAGCCGCCGGTAGCGTAACCGTTTCTTTTCGTAATCATTACTTTTCCTTTTCACAAGGTAGAGTATTTAAACGCTGCAGAAAATCCCATCGTCTTCTACTTTTCCAAAGTTGTATTTTTGAGTTTTCCATAGTCTCTTTCTCTCCTGTGTATTCATCTTCTTCCATCGTTCGTTGTCAACAGATTCACTCTTTTTATGTAAGATCTTCTTCCTTCTTCTTCATTTTCCTTTATTCATCATGGTTTACCCTGTTGAATCTCTTGATAAGTTCCGCTCTGATTTTTCTATTCCCTCCTGGGTTGTCTTGGAAGAGCTTTCTGAGCCTTCTGATTATTTCCATTTGGCTGAGGGACATTGGTTCCCTAGCCTCTTTATTGCTGAGTGTGGATTTTCTTTTCCACCAAATCCCTTGTGTCTGGAATTCTGTCATTACTTTGACGTTGTTCCTGCAAGAATAGCCCCCAACACATGGAGAATAGTTAATGGGGTTTATAGGTTAAATCAAATTCATGGGACCCGCATAGGGATTCCAGAAATTATGTATTGTTATAGATGGGCAGTTAATGATAACATTTTTTATTTAAAAACTAGATTTTTAAATAGAGCCTTAGTAGTCAATCTTCCTGATGCCAATAGGGATTATTTTGAACACGGGATTGTCATAAAAAATTGGCAACATCCTCCATTAACTGGAGATGACGTTTACCAGGGTCCCAGATGCCCTCCTTATGGCAATGGGATAGGTTATTCTTATTTCATTTTATTTATTTTGAAATTATGCTTCCTTTATCTATGCTTCCTTTATGTTTGATAAAATGTGCCACTGATATTTCAATGTTTATTTATTTGCAGTTGACAGTAAAAGAAAGTGCCCAAAAGAAGCAGATGTCAATATAAGGCATTTGAAACTTATCTGGAGTCTGCATCAATCTGTTGCCGACGAGCACATTAGATCAGCCTCATATCTGCTACAGTACAAGAGTTACATAACCTCTTTTACTGCTCGTCCAGTAATAAGTGAATCAGAGCCAGTACCAGCTTCCACCAGCTCCTCACCTGAATCTCACGTCCCTTTAAGCGAAAGGATGAAGATAAGAAGACCTCCCACCCTTTTCGAGAAGCCTGCCTCTGGATCTGGAGAGGCAAAAAGTAGTAAAACTGATGTCCCAGGGGAGGGGACAAAGAAGAATGATGCACCTTCCTTAGCTGCTGTTGTGAAGGTTGCCGAGAAGCCCGCAGTGGCTCCGAGCAGGTCTGCTGCTCCTGGAGAGGTGATTGTAATATCACCGACCAAGGGTTCTTCCTTGGTTGAATCTGTTCCTGTTCCCCCGAGGAGGCTGAAGAAGAGCTCCTCGGTCTATTTGGCTGACACCATCACTCAGCCCCCAACTGCTGGGACTGGGGTTCCCACTTTTGTTCCTCCGAGCTCTGCCATGAGCTCGGTAAAGTCCTGGATCATTCCCGAGGTCCGAGGTACTGAAGAAAACCTTACTCGGGACATGGTCACCTCGTTAGCTGCTCGTCACCTTGCTTCTGTAAGTCTTCTTACTTTGAACTTTTCATATTTCCTTTGTCATTTTTGTTTCTGACTTATTTTCTTTTTACTTTCACAGTTGACGAGCTGCTTTAATATAATTCTGAAAAAGGATGAAGCAATTAAATCTTCATGCTCCGCGTCTAGTGTGGAGGGAGCTCTGGAGGAAGCTATGAAGTCTCTAGAGGATTCTCGCCAAAAATATGCCACTGATAAGGCTGTCTGGGAGAAAAAGCTTGCCTCCACCGAGCAGGAGAAAGCTCGAGCTATTGATGTCTCCAAGGAGTTGGAGAAGAGAATAAAGGAGTTGGAGGGGAGAAATAAAAAGCTCGACGAGAAGCTCAAAAATGCTGGAGAGCTAGAGAATAAGCTCAAAATTGCTGAAGAAGAGTTGTCTCAACTTCGGGAGGTAAATCGGCAGAAGGAGGAGGTTGAGAGAAAGCTGAAAGCTGCTGATGACCTGCTGTCCGAGAAGCTTTCCTCGGAGAAGTTGAAGAGGAAGATGGCTGTGAAGAAGTCCTTTTAGTGCTGGCTGGTACAAGGGGTGGAACAAGGGGTTGGCTGCCATGGTGTCGCAAGTGGACTATGGCAGCCTCAAATACTTTAGGGATGGATGGGTTGCTGCTCTCCAGGAAATGAAAGTTGATGAATCTTCTGAGCTTTTCTAGCAACACATTCCTGGTCCCCCTCCAACCCCAGAAGATCTTGAAGAGGATGAAGCTGCCTTAGAAGAGTCTTCTATGGTGATGGGAGATCATTCCCCATCCATCCAACCTTCTACTGAGGAACCTCAGCAAGTCATTACCTCTTCTGAGCAACTGCTGGCGCTCCCCGAACAATTTCCTACTCCCTCCGAGCAACCTACTTCCTCATCCCAGCCTCCCGAGAAGGTTTTAGGAGACAAGGAAAAGGTGTAGAGTTGTTCGAGTTTCTCTTTATCTTTTTCTTTTATCAAATGTAACCCAGAACTTGTAACTCTGAATTTTATGATCTAATAAAACTTGGATTTTTTTGCATACTGTTGTCTATCTTCATACTATGTCTTGATTCTTATTGATTACTGCTTTTTCTTTCTCTGCTAGTTTCTGGCCAGGATGGAATTGTTATCTGCCCATGATACAAAGCTGCTGCGACAATGTAATGAATATTTTAAGGCTGGTCACACAGACCTGAGTGCAGCACAAGTTGTAGACATCCTCGGCCAAGATGCTTCAGAACAGGCAGTTGAAGCATATCAATATCTGAAGTGTCTTCTTGATCGAGCAGTGGCCAATAATGTGGCCTATTATGATATGATCGAGGATCTCCAAGGCACCCTCGAAGACCTTTAGCAACAATACAAAGAATCAACTACCCTGTTGCATGAGAGTTACGAGAAGAAGTACAAGTTGATCATTGCCGATAAGGGCTACGAGAAGCTTTTTGCTAGGTATGATGTAAGGGAGAGAACTCTGAAAGGTGAGGTCGAGGAGTGCAGACAAATTGCCGAGTTGCTAGAGCAAGAGAACAACAATTTGCAGAAAGAGCTATCACAGTTGAAGTCTGCAGCCTCTTCTTCAAAAGCCTTGATCCCAGTGACTGATGAGGGATTTTCGTTCTTAGAGGTCAAGAACGCCAACTTGAGGGACGAGTTGGAAACCTTGAAGAGTTCTGGCCCTTCCACATCTTCTCGGGGACGAGCAAGAGCAGCTCGGATTCCTATTGAGGAATAGAGGACTCAGTCTGCCTTAGAGAACCAAGCCTTCCAGTTAATGGCGAAAAACCAGGCTTTGGCTGAAATGTCAAAGAAGATCAGGGACTTGGAAGAGCATCTCTCTGAGCAGAAATCTACATTGGAGAACAAAGAGCTCTTTGTCAAAAACCTCCACGAGCTGCTGGACAGACTAACATATCAGTTCCACAAACAGCCCAGGGAGTTCTGGATGTCTGGATACAATGAAGTGCTCTACCACTTGGACGATCGTATCCAGAATGCCAATAATGAGGGCTACAAACAAGGCTGGTTGAACGCCTTAGGTGTGCTAAAGCTCGAACAGGGTCATTACCTGTAGAACTACCACGATACCGGGTTGCTCGACTTACCTGTGCCACCATACAAATTGGATATGAGTTGGATCCCTGCACGGGCCATTCCTCGGAGCTTGATTTCAAAGTATCTCGGTGACTACAATCTTCATTCAAAAGCCGAGATATCTCGTCCCGAGCATCTCTTGGATCGACCATCCGTGATGAATGTCAGGATGTTGAAGGATCTCAACTTCATCAATTCTCCTCTGGCTTTAAATGATCCGCCTGTTGGCGAGGAACTTGTGTCAAAAGCAGAGGGGAAAAGACCAGTAGAATAGGAATTTTTAATGTAACAGTTAGTATACATTTCAATATCAATGTACTTTTCATTTTATTATCAATGTAATTTATTTTAAATTCAATGAAAGACTTTCATTTTTGTTTGAAAATCTTAATTGCTATTGTCTTGTAATTATCAAACACTTTATATTTGTGCATATCTGTTAAAAAGATAACAATATTGTGTTGTTTGTCGACCAACTCAGTAATAATTAAAAAGTTACAAGTACCAATAATGTTGCTCGATTATTTAATAATAAAGTTTTGTTTCTTGACCAACCAAGGTCGTTAGATTCTCCATGTCGACCAACTACAGTTAGTGGATTTTTATCCCCGACCAACCATAGTTAGTAAATTTTTCTCTTAAATGTTTCCGACCAACCAAGTTCAACAAATTTTCCTTGTCGACCAACTACAGTTGGTGGGTTTTTATCCACGACCAGCCATAGTTAGTAGATTTTTCCTCTACGAGCAACTTTGGCGCTTTCTGAAATAATCTTACCTTCCGACCAACATAAGTTGGCATTTTCGAGAATATATGTACTTCCTAACCAACATAAGTTGGCATTTTTAGGAATATTTTGTTTCCTAGCCAAACAGGTTGGCATTTTTAGGAATATTTTGTTTCCTAACCAACAGAGGTTGGCATTTTTAGGAATATTTTGTTTCCTAACCAACCGAGGTTGGCATTTTTAGGAATATTTTGTTTCCTAGCCAACCAGGTTGGCATTTTTAGGAATATTTTTGCTAAGTAGTCTGAGCTTTGCCGAGTAGTGTGTAGCACTAGTATTCCCCGAAAAATTTTCAATAAAAAGAGATACTTGTAGAATATCTTCATTTTATTCATACTGATGGAACTGCGTTACATGGGAATATACATCACTGATAATACTTGCGCAGGTGCTCTGCGTTCCATGCATTCTTAAACTCCTCCACCTCTAGAGTTTCTATTCGATAAGTTCCTGGTCGAACAACTTCTATAAGTCGGTATGGTCCATGCCAGTTTGCCTCCAATTTATTGTGCTTTTGAATTACTTTCTTCAGCACATAGTCTCCTTCTTTCAGGTCGCATTTCTTCACCCTCTTATTGTAGAATAGAGCTGTTCGTTGTTGATATGCAGCATTTCTGATGGCTGCTTCTTCTCTAACTTCCTCGAGCATGTCTAAATCCAATCTTCTCATTAAGTCACTGACAGGGGAATTGAAATTCAGTACCCTGTGTTGGGAGGCCCAACTCGGCAGGTATAACGGCTTCACTTCCAAACGCCAGCATATATGGTGATTCTCCAGTTGCTACTCGGGGAGTAGTTCGGTAATCCCAGAGTACTGATTGTAGCTCGTTGATCCAATTCGATTTTGCATCATCCAGTCTTTTCTTCAATCCATTTAGCAGGGTTCTGTTTGTCACTTCAGTTTGTTTATTGCTTTGAGGATGGCCTGGTACTGAGTGGACCTTCAAAATATTTGACAGATGACAATAGGTAGCGAACTCCTCGTTATAAAATTATGTTTCATGGTCTGTGATGAAGGCATGAGGAAGACCATATCGACAAATGATGTTCTTCCAAATAAATTCGTACACCTTCTCGTACGTCATATCAATGAGTGGCTCAGCTTCTACCCACTTAGTAAAATAATCCACTGCGACGACGAGGTATTTAAACCTTCCTTGGGTCATTGGCAGTGGTCCAACCAAATCAATTCCCCACATGGAAAATGGCTAAGGGGAAGTTATGGGTGTCAACAATGCTTGTGGAGTTCTTTGGATGGAGGAAAAGCGCTAGCACTTGTCACACTTCTTGGCATAGGCTATACAATCAGACCTCATCGTCGGCCAGTAGTATCCCTGCGTTATCACCCTTTGCAAAAGCGTCTGACCTGCTACATATGCTCCATAGGATCCTTCATGGATCTCTTGAATTAATTCTTTCACCTCGGAGGGATGTACGCATCTCTGCAAACCTGCCATAATTCCTCGTCTATATAAAATACCATTAGTTAATACATAACGAGCAGCTTTAAACTTCAATTTCCTGGCTGCGAGCTTGTCGATTGGCAATTCTCCCTCCTCGATATACGCCCTGATGGGATCCATCCAAGATGGTCCTAAATCAAGGGTGATAAAGTTCATCGTCAGATCTTCATCTATACTTCGACCAGCCAACTCTTCAATTGGGATTGTTCGTCGTAACTCGGTGCGAGTAGCTGATGCTAGTCGAGCTAGGGCGTCTGCTCTCGCATTCTCCATTCTTGGTATTCTGACCAGCTGAATAGCGGCAAATTCTGATACCATCTCCTTTGCCTTTGCATGATATCTGATCATTAATTCTCCTCTAACTACATATACTCCCTACATTTGATTTACAATTAATTGAGAATCACTGAAGACAATAACCTGCTGCGCCTCTATAGTTTTTGCCAAATTAAGTCCTGCAATCATGGCCTCGTACTCAGCCTCATTATTGAAAGCTTTGAATTGGAAACGTAAGGCGTATTCCATGTCGACCTCGTCCGGAGTGCTCAACACTATCCCCGCGCCACATCCTGTAGTGCAAGATGAACCATCTACATATAGTCTCCATATAGGTAACTCGTCTTCAAATTTCTGGTCTAGCAGAGTTCCTCGGTGAAATGTTTGTTGCTTCCTTTCATCCTCCCTGGATATTTCTTACTCTTCGCCGATCATCTCTTCTTGCTCTTTTACCAATCGAAATTGGTCTGAGCTCGAATTTGATGATCTTGTAACATCCACTTGCCCTTTTACCAACCGGAATTGGTCTGAGCTTGTGTTTGTTGATCCTGTAACATCCACAGGTTGATCAGCGAGCAACTTTTTCTCCTCGGGGGTATCAGGATAGGTGAACTCTGCTATAAAATCTGCAACAGCCTTCCCTTTTAACGATGATCTGGGTTCATAAACTATATCATATTCACCGAGCTCTATTTCCCAGTACATCAATCTCCCTGATTTTTCTGTCTTATGAAGGGCTTGCCTCAATGGCATGTCAGTATATACGACTATAGTATGAGCCTGGAAGTATGGCCTCATTCTCCTACTCGCTTCAATCAACGCCAGTGCTAACTTTTGCAGCCTTGGATATCTGATCTCTACTCCTCGGAAGGCCTTACTTGTGTAGTAAATTGGTTTTTACACTCAATTCTCCACTCTGATCAACGCCGAGCTAACTGCATTCTCGGACACTGCAAGGTACAAATACAATTTTTCTCCCATCACCGGCCTGGACAACAGTGGAGGTGCTCCCAAGTATTTCTTCAAGTCTTAAAAAGCCTTCTCACATTCATCATTCCACTCAAAAGTCTTTCTGAGTGTCTTGAAGAATGGGAGACATCTGTCAGTTGCTCGTGACACAAATCTGTTGAGTGCTGCTACTCGTCCTGTGAGACTCTGTACTTCCTTCTTCATCGTTGGAGATCGCAGCCCTAATAGAGCTTTGATCTTTTTAGGATTTTCTTCAATGCCTCGTTGATTGATAATGTACTCGAGGAACATGCCTTCTCGTACTCCAAATATGCACTTCGTCGGGTTCAGCTTCATTTGATATTTATCCAGTTGATCAAAAGTCTGACTTAAGTGAACTAGATGATCAGCAGCTTTCTTGCTTTTCGTCAGCATGTCGTCAGCATAGACTTCCATATTGCAACTGATTTGTTCAGCAAAGACCTTGTTCATCAGCCGCTGATATGTCGCACCTGCATTTTTCAAACCAAAAGGCATAACATTATAACAATAAGTTCCCCTAGGGGTAATGAAAGAAGTACTTTCCCTGTCTTCAGGTTTCATTTTGATCTGATTGTAACTAGAATAAGCATCCATGAAGCTCAGCAACTCGTGTCCCGAGGTAGCATCCACCAGTTGATCAATTCGGGGCAGTGGAAAGTGATCCTTTGGGCATGCTTTGTTGAGGTCGGTGAAGTCTACACACATCCTCCACTTGTTGTTTTTCTTCTTTACCATCAGCACATTGGCCAACCAGTCTGGATATTTAACATCTTCAATGAAACAAGCTTTCTGGAGCTTCTCGACTTCCTCCTGTATAGCTTGATTCTTCTCGGGACTAAATACTCTTCTTCTCTACTTCACAGGCTTGATCTCCTTATTCACATTGAGTTCGTGACATAAGAAGTTTGGGTCTATCCCAGGCATATCTTCATGACTCCACGCAAAAGTTTGTTTTCTGCTTCTAAGGAAAGTTATCAATTCCTGTTTCAATGAGGCTTCCAATGACGAACCTACTTGAGTAGTACGTTCAGGGTGCTCGTCATCCAGAATGATGTTTTCAGTAGCTTCCACCACTTGTCCCTTCACGAGTTGCGACTCATCTCGAGGATCCAATATTTCAATCTCTGCACCTTCATCCACTTGATAGGTAGTAGTCTTTTTCCTTGATTCCTCCAGTTCTTCTTGCTCAGCGGATGAATAATAGCATTCCCGAGCTACTTTCTGATCACCTTTCACAACTCCTACTCCAAAATTTGTTGGAAATTTTAAGCACTGATGTACTGTAGATGGTACAACCTCGAACGTCTTCAATCCTACTCTTCCCATGATGATATTGTACGATGATTGAACATTCTTATCCATCACGAAGAAACGTATTCTTTCTGTCCGACAAGCAGGCCACGTACCAATGAATATATCCAACTTGATCGTCCCAAGTGGAAATACTTTCTCGCCAGCAAAACCGATGAGGGGTCTATGATAAGGCTCCAATTGAGATAGCTTTAGATTTAAACTATCGAAGCACGAGTAGAACATGATGTCTGCCGAGCTACCATTGTCGACCAGTACTATTGAAATCATTATCTCCTTCATCCTCATCTTGATCAGCAATGGGTCATCATGAGGATATAGAACACCTGCGAGGTCATTCTTTGAGAAACTGATGACCAATTTTTCTTTGTTCACCTTTCTCGGGCGATCCTCCTCAGCTAGATTTATCCGTTGAATGTACGAGCAAGTTTGAGCCTCACAGAGGTAAGCTTTTCTTTCTACAGTAAGGTGTCCTCCTCCTGCATCTCCACCTGTAATAATATTACAGTCAAATGACCCAAAGTGTATTGAAAATACCTCTCGTTCTGGCTGCCTTGGTCTCTTGGGAAGATCGGGGTCGTCTTCTGGATCAACTTCATGGTTTCTTTTCTTGTTCTCCTTTGCTCGACGAGGAGATTTAGACCTCTCTCTTGCTCGGTCGTTGTTTCTTTTTTTGTTTCCACGATCAACATACTTTGCTAGTTTTCCTCGTCTAATGAGTGTTTCGATCTCATTCTGAAGAGCTATGCAATTTTTGGTCATATGGCCATGATCTTTGTGAAACTCGCAATATTTTTCCCTATTCCTCGTGTCAGGGTCTGCCTTCATTTTCTTTGCCCACTTTAACTCCTCGTTGTTCTTAATTTCTTCCAGGACGTGGTTGATATCTACCTTCAAAGGAGTGTAATTATCAAATTTCCTCAAGACCTCCCATGACGACCTATTTTTGGATTGTTTATCACCACCATTATTCTTATGCTCTTTCTTTTTGGATTTGTCGACTTCTACCTTGGTTTCTTTATCCATATTCTTCTTCACAGCCATAGCCTCCTCGGCATTCATGATTTTGCCCCCTTTCGCCATCAATTCTGACATAGTTGTGGGTGGATCTTTGGCCAAAGTGTAATACAACTTATTAGGCAACAACCCACTCATCAAGGCAGTGATAGCTGTCTTCTCCTCATAATCAATTACTTCAAGTTTCTCGTTATTAAAACGAGTTATATAATCTCTGGTACTTTCACCAGCTTTTTGTCTAACACTTAACAAATGTGCTACTCGTTTAACTGGCTTTGCACCAAAGCAGAAATTTCCAATGAATAACTCGGCCAGTTGAAATAAAGTTGAGATCTTACCCCGAGGAAGATTATTATACCATATTTGAGCAGATCCGGTAAGAGTTCCCGAGAATGCCCTGCATCTCATCTCATCTGGGACAGCATAGATGTCGGCAGCAACTTGATATTGTTCTATATGAAGAACAACGTCAGTCTTTCCATCATATTTAGGGGTCACAACAGGTGCTTTGAACTTTGATGGTGTTGGAAAATCTACAATGGCCTGGACAAAAGGTGTTCCTCGAACAAAGGTTCGTTATAAAAGGGTTCTTGGTTTTAACCATTTCCCCTAATCTATCCTCCAGCCTTTGAATAGAGCCTTTCCATGCATCATTTCCTTCTTCGGGACTATTGGTTCGAGCAGCTGATCGCGTTGAAGTTGCTTCCTGGGATCTCTCTTGATGAGCAGCTGGTCGCGACTGGGCAGATCCTTCCCTTAAGGCTGTTGATCATCGAAAGCTCCTCGATGCTGCATTAAGAGGACTTTTGTTCCTCCTAGGGCCTAATCGTTCAAAAGGAGAAACCCTACTTAATCTTTCCAATGCGCTGGTCCTTTCTGGGGAGAGAGTGACATGTTGTTCAGTATCTGTGGCTCGCACTGACGAAGTTCGCCCAGGTTGATAAGAGAAATCATCAGATTCCTCATTGCGATATGAATTGGTACGCCCAGTACGTGAGGATGGTGCACGAGTGTTTCTTTGAATACTTCGTGGTCCTGAATGGGCTGACACACCGCCATGGAGAGTTTGGATGAGTTGTCGCATTATTCCTTTCATGACGGTCTGGCCCTGGGCCAGATTTGTCATTATTCCAGCTAGATCTGGAATATTTGGCGGAGCAGATGGATTTGGAGGGCTTCCAGCGTTTCGATTGCTTGATTATGGAATATCAGCCATTAATGATGAATTATTTTTTATGGAAAACGATATTACCAGTCGTTCCCACAGACGGCGCCAATCTGTTGATGTAAAAAATTAGATCGCTCTAATTATTCAATCACAGATAAATAAATGAGACAAAGAATTTTAAAGTGGTTCAGCCTTATAAGAATGGCCTACGTCCACTGTTGTGTTATTGCTGAGTGTTTAGGAATTCTCGATTACAAGTTCTATCAAGAAATTCCGGTCTCGATGTTGGGGTCCAGGGGTCCTTTATAATGAGGATTGTATAATGTATTTATAGCGTTGAGGCTGTAATGTGAAAGGGTAATACATTCAATGAGGTACATATGAAAGGGTAATACATTTAATGCCCCTTAAGCGTGTGTGCCTGAACGATAAGCATTTAATGAATCAGTTGAACTGTTGGTTATCCAGCTATTAATGCTTTGTTCGAGGTGCAGATCGGACCGCCTGAGTTGCTCGGACCGCCTAAGCTTCTCGGTACTCAAGAGTTCCTCGAAAATGTCTTGTTCCTCGGAGCGTGTGAGTTCCTCGGGGAAGCAGTGTTCCTCGGGGAAATATTCTTCCTCATTGTAGTCTTGTTCCTCGGAGCGCGTGGGTTCCTCGGAAGTATTGTTGTTGCCATGTAGATCGCCACGTGTCTTCATTCAATTGGGCCATGTCAGCAGATTAAATTTGGTATCAACAATCATTATCTAGGTTTGGATTGTTCATTGCGATTTTTGTATTTATGATTTATTGATCCTCCTCTAAACCTTTTATTTCGAAGCATTTCTTTTATAATTATTATTTATTTGTTTTTTTATGTTATGTCTTTTCAAATTATAGTTTATATATACATGCTAGTATACCTTATTTAGGTCTATTTGATTTATGCTTCCAAGATAAAACCCCATAAATTAAAAAGAATTCTTTATCTCCCTACTAATTAGCAATTAACCAATCGTTGTTTTTCCTTAATGAATTGAAATGTCTCTTAACCTCTCCGTGCATACCAATTTTTCCCTATTTATATCAAACAACTTTAAGCTAGAACCTCACCCCATACATCTCCTCTCTCTTTCCGTATCAACTTCTCAATCATGGGGTCCACTATCAAGCTTGTTCTAACATTGTTTGTAGCTTCTCTTATGGGATCCATGGTCATGGCACGACAACTCGACTCAGCTGGGATGCTAGTACCTCGCTTAAAGCTAGACGCACATAATGCGTGGAAGCCCAAATGTTTCCTCTTTTTGTCTCAGTTTCAATCGTGTCAGAGCGAGTTCATTCCTTGTTTCATGAATGGAGAGACGAAAACCGGGAGTGGTTGTTGTAACGCGATTTGACCCATCCCTTGCCGTTGCGGGCCTTTTTTGTTCCTCTCCATCAGCTCCGGAACGAAAACATCTACCTTGTCCAACCCTTTGGCCCCATAGTTTCTCAATTAAATAACATTATAGGGGTTTTATTAAAAAATGAGAATTGTCTTTTATATCTAGTTTATATATATCTACGGGGAATAACTTTTGTGAGTTTTTGAATAAATGGTAAGTTTGATATTTATGGTTTATGTGATCATTCCAATCGATGTTTTACCCTTTTGAATGTTAGAAGTGTTTTGAAAGGTTAATAAACATAAAAAAAAGCTCTGTGGCGTAATCCTTACTCAAATGATATAAGGATGACTCCAGTTTTAGTTTATTTTTTTAGTTCTTTAAAAGAGATTAACTGTAGTTAGGTGTTGAAAATTCATGGTTATAATCTAGTTTTGTCGAAACATATAAAATTTAGGCCATTCATGCCAAAACAGATCAAAATTAGGCCCTTATAAAATTTTGAAATATTTTGTGATTTCAACATATGTAGATCAAAAAGAAAATTTGCATCTTGCATCCTATGTTCCCCGGAATAATATTGGACTCCGTTATTGAATCTTGGCAGTTGGATTATAATTATAAGACAATTTCCAAGCAAGAAGATGTAACTCAATTTTTGGTTTAAAAAATTCGGTGTCCCCTACATATTTCTTATAAAAAGTTAAAATACTTGGAATTCGTAAAAGAAGTTGGGTTTTGGGATTATACACTTTTAGTACTTAAAATAAAATTGGTTATGGAGATAGGACAACAAACATTTTGTTTACATTTTTAGTTCCTATTTTAAAATTATCAACAGATGTGGCATGCTGTGATTGGTAGACGTTTTATGAATATGGGTCCGCGCTAGCGGCTTTATTAAAAAATAGGGACTAAAAATGGAAACAAAATATTTTTTGTCCTATTTCCAAAATACATATTACAATATGTCCTAAATTTGCAAAGCCCCGGTCACTAATGGGTCTCCTTTACAAAAAAATACAATAAATATTTAGTAAATTGATCCATTCGGTCCCATTGGAAAACATAATATGTATCTTATACAAAAAATATAGTAAATATTTATGTGTGATAAATATGAACCATATTTACTACCGTGTAAAACATATAATGTGACTTTTTAGGGGGAAAAAGTTTTAAATGATACTAATTACAAAATATCGTACATAAAGAAAATTTGTTTGTCAATCTCCCATTGATTTTTGCTCAAGAAATAACTATTGAACTTTGAGAAACTGTGTCTCTCCAATTTTATAATAGGAAACAATAAGACCAAATAGACCTGTTGGGTTCTTGCGTCTCCCCGACCCTAATGGACTGGGTTAAAAACTCGTTTAAAATAATAGGGCGCGGGTATGGGTTTAAAATAAAAATCAGCTAATTAAAAGGGCGGATTCGAAATTTAGTATATATATGCATGCCCCGCCCCCTTTGTTCCTCCTATTTACATAAATATGATTCTTTGATCTATTATTTACACCAAAACCATATATATTATATGGGCAGAGGTATATAGGATTGGGTGAGGGCAAGTGCCCTAACCCAATAATGCAAAAAAAAAAATGTGAGTTGTATATTTTTTTTAAAAAAAGTGAAGTCTATATAATAGAAAAAAGGCCACTTATGTGTCAAACTACACAAAAGCAAAAATACATTTCTCTTCCCATAATCCAACAAACCACTTTAGTCTAGAAAGCTCCTCAAAAATAAAAATAGAGAGAAAATCTCACAAGTTGGCAACTTGAAGTTACCCATTCAATCAAAAGCCAAAGAAAGCAACTTGCAATCGCTTTTTTAAGGTAACTATTTATTAATCTATTTTATTTTCACCAAGTCTCATATTTTTTTTGTCAAATTAATTTAGGGTTTCACTAAATTATGATTTTTTAATGTTATCAGTAATATTGTTTTCTTTGTTGAATATACATGTTTGTTTTCGTTGTTTTTGCTTCTAATTTATCATTAATTTTAAATCTTTAAAAAAATATTAAACACTCACACAAGTTTTCCTATTTTCTTCTTATCAATTGAGCTGAACCAGTCCACCCTTTGCCCCCACAAAAATAGGAACTGCCAAGCAGTTCCAAACTCCATCCCAGCCGGAACTAGAATTCAATATTCAAAATAAGTTTGAAGCATTCAAACTTTGCTCCACTGATTTACTAACAACTACATTTATATATTTTCTCCAATAGAAGTCTGTAAAATGTAACGAAAGAAATAGAATTCAAAAAAGAAAATCTTCTTGCTGTCCAGAATTTCATACCTGCTTGACTTATATTATATCTACATACCTGCTTATTTTACATGGTATCAGAGCCTCAAATGGCCAACGCCACCTCCTCAAACACCTCCACTGACATCTCTTCTTATCCACCAATACTTAATCTCAGCCATGCACACCACTATATCAGCCTTAAACTCACTCAAAAAAAATTATCTATTCTGGATTACACAAATGGAACCCTTTCTTAGTGGACAAAATCTCTTGTGATTTGTTGATGGGAGTTACCCATGTCCCCCTCATGATCCCTCTTCTACTCTATGGAGCCAACAAGATAAGTTAATTGTGAGTATGCTCGTCTCTTCTCTTGCCGACGACACTTTTCCTCTTGTTGTTGGCTTACAAACCTCTCAGCAAATCTAGAAAACACTTGCCGAAGCTCTTGCGTCTCCATCGGAAACACGAATTCTTAACTTGCACCTTCATCTCCACATACCAAATCAAGGTGATGACACTGTGTCTACCTATCTTCACAAAGCAAAATCAATTTTCGATGAATTAAACGCTGCTGGACATCCTCTCAGTCAAGCTGAATTTAATATCCACATTTTCAAAGGTCTTCGGACAGATTTTAAAGACCTTGTTACATATCTCACTACCCGTTCCACCCCCGTTACATTTTCTGAACTCCACTCTCTTCTACTTAGTCATGAGTTCATCCATAATGACTCTCTGTCAAAGCTGAACATCACCACCCAGGCTATTCAATCACCCACTGCTCACAACACCACACGAACCATCTCTTCTTCTCATATGTCGACACCTCCCACCCATCAACCTCAAAACTATTCCCACTCTCCAGCTTATGGCTCCTACCGTGGTCGGCCTGGTCATGGTCGTGGTCGTGGTCATGGTCGCTCTTCTTCCTATCGCCCACCCTCTTATCATCATGATTCACGCTCACGATGTCAAATCTGCACTGTTTTTTACCACACCGCCACTTCATGTCCTCATCGTTTCAATGTCTCCAACCCATCTTATCCTTCTCCTCATCTGACTCATACTCCATCCTCTCAACCCGGATTACTACCCACACCACCATCTCTCATCACAACTTGGCTTCCTAACACTAGAGCATCTCACCATGTTACACCAGATCTCACCAACCTCCATCATCCCTATGAATACCAAGGCACTTACACTTTACACATTGGCAATGGTAAGGGTCTCCCAATTTTACATGTTGGTAATTCATCCATTCACACTGCATCTTCTAATCTTACTCTTAAAAATGTCTTACATGTTCCGAAAATTTCTAAATCTTTTCTTTCTGTTCAACAATTTTCTCGTGTTAATGATGTCTATTTTGAATTTCACCCATCATTTTTTGTTGTGAAGGATCGCCCTACCAAGATGCCCCTACTCCACGGTACGAGTGACAACGGTCTCTACACTCTATCCTCCACAACGGCGCCTTCCTCTCCCCATGCATTTCACGCGATCAAAGCTTCTACTACTTGTTGGCACAACCGACTTGGTCATCTGCATCCCCAAGTGCTTCATTAAATCATTCGTCAACATCAACTTCCAAGCATTTCTTCGTGTCAAAATAATGTTTGTGTAGCATGTCAAATGGGCAAGTCTTCCAAGCAACACTTGCCAAGTCGTGTCAAGTCGTCTCCCTCTTTATTGCATTCAATTTTAAGTGATGTATGGGGTCCATCTCCAACTTTATCATGTAATGGTCATAAGTACTTCGTTATTTTTGTTGATCACTTTTCTAATTTTATTTGGTTTTATCCAATTACTCAAAAATATGATGTTTATTCAATTTTTGTTAACTTCCAAAAATTAGTAGAACATCAATTTAATACAAAAATAAAGAATGTACAAACGGACCGGGGTGGTGAATTTCGCAAATTGGACCAATTTTTTAAAAATTGTGGCATTCATCATCGCTACTCTTGTCCTCACACCCATGAACAAGTTGGTTTTGTTGAACGCCGTCATCGACATATTGTCGAAACATGTCTCACCTTAATGGCCCACTCATCCGTTCCCCAAAAATATTGGCACTTTGCCTTTGAGTGTGTTGTTTCCCTTATAAATTACATGCCTTCAAAGACTATTTCTCATATGTCTCCTTTTCAAATTATCTACCCTCGTGCTCCGGACTACACGTTTCTTAAAATCTTTGGTTGCTTATGCTTCCCCCACTTACGTCCTTACAACGCACACAAAATGGATTTTCTCTCTCATCCTTGTGTATTTCTCGGCTATAGCACAAATCATCACGGCTATCGTTGCATGCATTTAGAGTCTGGACGTATCTACCATGCACAACATGTTCGTTTTGATGAAAATATATTTCCATTTTCTCTCCCATCTCCTCCCTCCACCAAATCTCACTCGTCAATTCCAACATCCATGGGGCGTTTCCCCAACCATTTTACCTCATATCTCACCCCGATCTCCTACTCCCACATCGCAGCGCTCGACTCCACTTAGATCATCCCAAAGCACTTCCCTAGCACCACCTGGTAATGTTCAAACCCGTGTCTATATACCTCCTCTCATTCAACCACCTCTTACTGCTCACCCACCTGCACTGCCTCTCATCGAACCCACTGCTCAACCTATATCCAGCCCATCTGTTGAACCAAGACCTGCTACTGCTCCTCCAAACTTCTCTATTACCTCCGAACTTTGCACCGCCCAACTCTCTCGTCCCCAGCCTCCAGTTTCTCACTCTAACCCCAACGGCATTCAACTCACAATTGATCTTGGCCCTTTATCAAAATCTTCTTCGTTTCGCACTCATCCTATGTCTTTGTGGTCTCACACTACCACCTCTATAGCTCCTAATCCTACATCTCATTCAACTATTCTATTATCATCTGAACCAACCTGTTTTTCTACAGCAAATAAGGATCCCAAATGGAGGCATGCTATGACCCAAGAAATAAATGCACTTATTCAAAATAATACTTGGTCTCTTATTCCTCCTACACCCGACATGAATGTTATTGGTTGCAAATGGGTATTTTGTATCAAACGAAAAGCTAATGGTTCCATAGAACGCTACAAAGCTCGCTTAGTGGCTAAAGGGTTTCATCAAGAATATGGACTTGACTTCAATGAAACGTTCAGTCCTGTTGTTAAAGCAACTACTATTCGGACTCTCCTCTCCATTGGAATCTCTCGTGGCTGGTCCACTTCCCAATTAGATGTTAATAATGCATTTCTTCACGAATTTCTTCATGAAAATGTGTTTATGGACCAATCTCCTGGTTTCAAAGATCCTGCAAAACCCCACTTTGTGTGCAAATTAAATCACTCTCTTTATGACCTCAAACAAGCCCCACGTGCTTGGTTCCACCGCCTCACACAATTTCTTCACACTCAACACTTTGTTGGATCCAAAACTGACTCGTCACTCTTTATCAATAAATCTGGTGCCCATATTCTGTATCTTCTCATTTATGTGGATGACATTATCATCACTGGAAATAATCCTAACCTTATCCAAACTCTCATCCACACACTTGGCAATGAATTTTCATTAAAAAATCTTGCCCCCTACACTACTTCCTTGGCATTGAAATTATTCCCACGCCCGATGGCATACTCCTCTCTCAACAACAATACATCCGTGATCTTCTTCAACGCCACGGCATGTCTCAATCCAAACACCTTGCCACACCCATTCCTACTAATCTCAAACTCTCTGTAAAAGGTGGATCACCTCTTCTCGACCCCACCCCCTATCGCCAAGCTGTGGGAGCTCTTAAATATGTTACTCTCACCCGTCCCGACATTACCTTTGCGGTCAATAAAGCTTGTCAATTTATGCACTAACCCACTGAATCTCACTGGACACTTGTCAAACGCATTTTTCGATACCTAAATCATACCTCTTCTTACGGTCTACATCTTAATAAATCGTCATCTCTTGAGCTTCAAGCCTTTACTGATTCAGATTGGGCAGGTTGTGTTGATGATCGCAAGTCCACCGGAGGCTTTGCAATTTATTTGGGGTCAAACCTAATTTCATGGAAATCACATAATCACAAAACGGTCTCTCATTCTTCTACCGAAGCTGAATATAAATCACTGGCTGATGCTGCTGCTGAACTAGTCTGGTTACAGTCTTTATTACAGGAATTAGGCTTCCCTACAACTACATCACCCATTCTCTGGTGTGACAATCTTGGTGCCACATACCTCTCGGCCAATCCTATTTTTCATGCACGTACCAAGCATGTTGAAATTGATTTTCACTTTGTTCGCGATCAAGTTACCAAAAAGAAATTGCAGGTCCAGTTTATCTCGACTCATGGCCAATTGGCTGACATTTTTACCAAAGGCCTATCATCTTCTAAATTTCAGTTTCTTAGAGACAAGTTAATGGTTCTTCCTCGACCACCATCCACTTGCGGGGGAGTATCAACTGAACTGAACCAGTCCACCCTTTGCCCCCGCAAAAATAGGAACTGCCAAGCAGTTCCAAACTCTATCCCAGCCGGAACTAGAATTCAAAATTCAAAATAAGTTTGAACCATTCAAACTTTGCTCCACTGATTTACTAATAACTACATTTATATATGTTCTCCAATAGAAGTATGTAAAATGTAACGAAAGAAATAGAATTCAGAAAAAAAATCTTCTTGCTGTCCAGAATTTCATACATGCTTGACTTATATTATATCTACATACCTGCTTATTTTACACTTCTATTTTTTCAGCTATGGAAAGATTTTATAAACGAAATCTAAATTGAGTTGTTAAAAATTGGTTGTTGTTCAGGGTTTTGCAATATACTTTTGTTTTTTTACCAAATTGATGCGCTAAAAATTTGAGTTATGGCTGTCTAAAAATACAAATTATTAATTAAATATTTATAAAAATGTAAAAATAACCCTAAATTTTTTTCGAGGGCTATCGCCCCCGAACCCTCGCCAATGATTTTTGCCCCACCCAAACTCAATTCCTGGCTCCGCCATATATAAACGGAGCATGGCGGAAGCGGGTTTAGAAGGTTTACATTTAATCATGCAGAGCGGGCACGGCAAAATATTCTTTTTTTGCGGGGCAAGTTTGAGTTTTGACAAACTTGCCTCATACTCGACCTGTTTCCATCCCTAAAACCAAATGATGTGCTTTAATAAGTGACCTAAGGAGTATTTCTAGTTATTAAGGTAGAAATAGGTTTAGAGATTTTTTTCTTTCTTATGCATACATGTCTTACGTGTACTCCATCTAATCATCATAGATTCAATTACTCAAATATTTAATCATTATAGATTCAATTACTTAAATATTTAGTTCCAAAAACTAAGTCGTTATAATATACATTTATATTGAATTTCTATAACGAATTGAATACAATTTTAATTATCATTTCCACCCTATATTAATATATAACAAATGAAATACAATATCTTCACAATAAATATTAAATTTACTTAAAAGGTTAATTACATTTACCTCTAAACTGTGTTTCACTTTTCACTTTATTACTCGATTTTTTATTTTTCGAGTCTAACCCCAGAACTTTTATAATGGTTTAATGTAACACCCTAAAAGTATTACTATAAATTTTTCGGACGGATATTGATCATCTCCATGGCACATGAGGTCATTGGGAGTTGTTGAAAACCCTTAATCACTTAGAAGTTCAATCTTTCAAGCATTGTTCCCAATCCGCTAAATAAATCGAAAGGTTCATTGGTAAGATCATTCATATTCAATGATGGACACAATGGAATCTCTCCTTTCTAAAGTGAAACCATACTGAATTTCCTTTTTTGAATGCAACGACCTTTTTAGGATTAACTATAGGGTTGGACCATTCAAATTGAGTAACGCTACTTTTATCAAAAAAAATTATTTAATCAGTACTCAATGTGCTTTAAGAATTTGTATCTTGACGGGACCCACATTATAGTACAATACTCGTAAAGCACACTGGGTCAAAAATTTCAGTAAGTGCATCATTATTCATTCAAATTTCTCTTGATAAATTGCTTCTCACACACTTTCTCTTGCTATTTTTAGGGTCTTTTAGCCTTTGAAATTCACTAGTTTGTCTAGTTTGGTACCCGCTCTTTTGTTTATACAGATTTGACACTCATTTTTTATGGAACCCATTAGGACAACATAGTTGACCATTAACTCTAACCCTCAACTATTTGAAACTGCTCGGTCATTTTATTTAACAAAATAATATATTACCTTTAAACCCTTACAATTTTTTAATAACATATAGCAGTTCTTTGGAATCTAAATCTTTAACACATTCATATATATATATATATATATATATATATATATATATATATATATATATATATATATATATATATATAGAGAGAGAGAGAGAGAGAGAGAGAGAGAGAGAGAGAGAGTAAAAATACATTAATATTTAATTAAGAAATAATTTATTTATAAAAAATTATATAAAAATATCTTTTTTTTTTAAAACAGTTGTAAATTAAGGGGAAAAACTATTTTTTGTCAATATAAAAGCGTTTTATTTGCAAAAATGATTTTTTTAACGTTTTTATTTATTAGAGAGATCTTTTAAAGTTTTTTAATAGAATTTTAAAAATCACTAATATAGTAATTGTCTGCAATTGCAACATTGTTTTGACCTGAATTACTTAATTCCTATGCTAAGAGCACTTCTACTATATATAGGACCAACCCAAAGTTATGAGATCAACACGAATTCCTAAAACGTTTTTTTTGCTAATTATTTAAGAGTTCAGGTATCCCATCAATACATAACACATTAAAATATCAGATGTTGTCCATATCCACACTCAACAAAAGAAGGGGAGGATTTCAGACAATAGACCCATTTGGAATTAGATAATTACTTGTTTTAATAATTTGATGTATTGTGTTATTACAATTAAAATGTTATAAATGTTATTAAAAACGGTTAAAACGGTATACTAAGATTAAAAACACTTTAAAAAAGTTTATTAAAATAGTTTTCTAGTAAATAAAAAATGCTACAAAGTTGTTTTTTTGAAAATAAAAAGGTTTTATGTTGATAAAAATTATTATTTTTTTAATTAATACTAATAAAAAAGTGTTTTTATGGAACGTTAAAAAACATTTACTGTAGTTAAAAAAAATTGTTTTAGAGGAATTGTTATTTTTATATAAAAAACAATTTTATTATAAATAATCTGTTTTTCATTAAAAATTGACTTTTTAAATATTAATGTATTTTATTGTATTTATATATATATATATATATATATATATATATATAATAAGTTAGGGAAGTTTTTGAATTGTCTACACATTTTAACGGCCAAGATGTGTGCCACCTCCTTACACATTTTTACACATTTTAATGGTTTAGATCACTTCACATTCCTTTTTACAAATCTACCCTCACTAATTTGGTTTTCCCCCTTCTTTTTACCCACAAAGATTACACCTTCATTCAAAAATGAGGGTATTTTCGAAAATCTGTCTCCCACGAACTCTTTTACACACGTACGCTCTCACCTCTCTCCCTCATTCTCTCTCCAAACCCCACAAACCCACCCCGTCGTCCTCACCTCTCTCCCTCATTATCTCACTCCAAACCCCCCAAACCCCCCAAACCCACTACCCTCCGTTGCCCTCCACCGCCCATTCAGGTAGTCTCTCTCTCTCTCTCTCTCTCACTCACACACACACACATCTCTGCCTATGCGGCTATGCCTCACATGCACACTCACTCTCACACTCGCACACACACACACGCGCGGCGCGCAGATCTATAAACTGAAATTGTTTGATTTTATATAAATCATACACACGCACACACATCTGGGGGCTAAATTGTTTTCATATTTATGATGTTTTGTTTGTAGATCTAATGTTTTGAAGTGTGAACATGAGCCACAATCAAAGGTATATGTTTTTTACATTCAGATCTAGGGTTGTATGAGTTGTAGTCAAGAACTTACTCAGATATTTTTTGGGTTCTTCTTTAGATAATCTGCCCATGTGTTTGTTTTGTTCTTCTTTAGACACGTACAAAGTCGTTTAAAAATCTATTTCAAATTTAGGTTTTTGTGTCAAATTTAGAAATTGGGGTTTCAAATTTGAGATTATTTATGTTTGTGTTTCATATTTGGGTTTTCTTTTGAAATAATGGTTGTTTTGTATTTTCTCTTTCAGTTATACAATCCAGCCCTAAATATTTGATTTCACAGGTACTTTTTCAGATATGAACACTTTCTATAAATTGTTATGTGAAAATGTTAGTATAGTAACAATTACTAAGCTTGAACACTTCTTATACAGAATAAGGAGCTACTACTGGCTTCGTAACCCAACATTCAATTCGAGAAGAATAAGACATAAAAGTCTGGGCCCAATTGGTAAGGTTTCAACTATACTTTATTATTCGATTATTTTTTGCGTTTGATATTAGGCTTCAACTATACGGATCAACACATGTGATGTTTTTTTTATCATTTAACTATTATTTGAGTTGGAAGCGTTTCAATTTATTATGATAGCATGGGGAAGGTAATATTTATCTCTTCTCATTGAACTGACTATTTAAGTTATGGTTTTCCAAATTAGCTAGAGTGTTTTTCATATTCGGAGCTTTCATATACTAATTATTTTAAAGTTTAAAGTAGATAAGTGCTTGACAACCCTGATTTCAATTTCAAATTTGAGGTTCTTTGTATTTCATTCTCGGGGATCCAAACTATGTTTTGGTGGATTAGTATATATGAGGTCTCAGATTTAAGATTCTAAAACAGATGTAACTTGCTATACTTTAAGATCAAGGGTGACTGAAATTATACGAGGTATTGGTCTCATTTTGGCATTATTTTTTATTTATTTGATCTCGGTACTCTTTTAGTTGTGTTGTTTGGCTCACATAACTACGAGCTATATTTTTATGTTTCCATTTCGCGATGACGAACAACCTATAAATTTTTGTTTGAAAGTTTTCTCTTGGTTATTCATTTTTCAATCTACTCATCGAACATAGGCGAGACATATTCATTTTGAGTTCTGACTTAAACAGGGGACATAAAATCACTTCTTTTGTTCATTAAACATATTCATTTTGAGTGCCCTTTATACTTTACTTTAAACCATGTTAAGTAGAATCATACGCTTCCTCCAAATAGTTTGGTAACTTTTAGACATGAATGAGTTTCAGTCCAATTTGGTAGGGGCAGTTGCCAAAACATCCACAATAATGGTAAGAAAATGCAACAGAAATGCGGACTCAAGTGTGAATGATATACTCTCATATGAACAAATCTTTTAGATGCCAAGTATGAATGATATAATCTAATTTGTTTGGTTGATTTAAGTTGAACATGTTGTGAAAGGCACTCATGTTTATTAAGAGTTAAAACATGTTGGGTTTATACATTTTTTGGGTTTAATTTGAACAGTTGCATTCCAAGTTTTTACCGAAAGGCTCATGTGAGCATTCTACTTTTTTTGTTAGCTATTTGTTTCATATTAACAGTAAATGTTTATATTATTTTCTACTGACTCGCCGAAATCTATTTTCTTTTTAATTTTTTTGATATATTTGCCTCAAAAGATGGAGTTGTAAGACATGGTTAATTTTTTTTATAATTATGGTTAGGAAGCTCTTTCTCTAGATATCAATGAAGTCGTAAGATATGGATATCATTTTAATATCCGTTCTTAATAGTTTTAAATGTGATTAGACATGAGTGAATTTATTTCAACTCTATATTCCACTTATTTGGTTGTGCAGGTTTTTTCTACTCTTTCTCTCTGTTCTCATCTTTGTCCAATGTGAGTTAAATTTGTTTACCAATTTGTAAGGTACTATGTTTCACTTTTTCTCTTTTCCGATTTTAAATAAGTTTTATTATGATTTTGGTCTCGATTTTTCATTTGAATGTAATCTACAATGAATGTAACTCTACTATTGTATGTGATACACTTGCTTGATTTCTCTTTACAAGATCTGTGTTGATCACATTGAACTGTTCACTTTATGAATTGTCATGATTTTGTAGGTGATACACTTGCTTGATTTTGGTCTTGATTTCTCTTTATCCACAACTTGGGTTGACGTTATCCACTTTATTGCGCTGTGATGATGGTCTTCTCTCCTGTTTGTATGAATATTTCTATTCCTTGACTGTGGTGCAACTAACAAGAATCTCAGCCCTATCATTATACCCTCATGAAGCAAACAGAGGCGAAAATCGCCCACACCCTATAGGAAGGAAACAGGGGTGTGGACACACTTGCCAAACTTAGAGCTGCGCAGGAAAGTCCTTATGAGGTTCTGCAGGAATCTCATCCCCTTACGGAGGTTCGGGCTCTCTTGAGTTATTTCATTCTCTTAATTTTCTTAAACACTTCCCTATGGAAGTATTAGTTGTGTAAGATCCACATTGTAGTGTTCCTAACGTTGTCTTAAACCATTTTGGAACAACGTTTTATGGGTTTCCATTTTCCAATCTATGTAACACGTGTGTATTTCAAAGTATTTTTGTTTGAGTGTGGTTTTTCTTTTAACATCACTACTAATTTACACTTGTTGTTCATATTATGTTGATTGTTAACATTTTTTGGTATTCAAGTTACCGATGACAAGTTTATGATTATTGATTACAAAAAATTTATTATTTTGTTTGATATTATAACTGTTATCTGGGAGTAGTCCAAAGAATGCACCAAAAGAGGCCTGCCAAAAGTTATGATTAGGCATGCTGCAATTGCCCGCAACGTGAGGGTCCGTTAAGAGCTCAGTGGCCCTCTCAAGGACCTATTTCAGGACAACAGAAACTCCATCTCCAGCAGGGCTTCCAATGGGTCGAAGGGGAGGATGCTCTGCAAATCAAACCACCGACACAAGACAGGAGCTAAACGATTTAAGATCCATGCCGACAACACAAGGTATTCTCTTTGATGAGCGATTTAAGATCGATTTCATAATCTTAAACTTAAACTGAGCGATTTCAGATATATTTCATCATCAGCAGAAGTAGCTATTCGCAGCAGCAGCGCCCCTCATTAAACAGTGGAGGCCTAATGAAGTGTGAAATGGCGTTAGAAATGTTTTGCAGCAGCAGCGCCCCTCATTCGCAATAGCAGCTATTTGTTTTAATGTTTTTAATTTCTCGATTCCTGTTAAAGGCTCGACGAAGTTGATGGGATTATAAACAAGGAATATGAAGACAAATGTTTCGTCACTAAAAAATCAAAAAAATGCAGATTAATGGAAGCGAGACCAGTGTTTGATGTTTACCTTCCTAACAACAAGTTTAAGAAGTCTCTCCTGGGAATCCCAGTTTTGTGATCTGCCTAACCAGCGGTCATCGACCATCCAAACAAGAGATTGAGGACCTTGATATCCATTGCAACGACATTCCTCTGAAATTCTATCATGTTGATCGAGGACGCGTCAGATTCTTTTCGTTTAACAGAGTGGAACTTTCTTTTCTTCCTTGACTATCTCCCATATGGACGAACTTATGAGTAAGTGCATATCATGAATGGCACACTACATATCATGAATGCTTTAAAGATATTCTTAGTTCAGCACTACATGGCACATCACAATTAGTCCAGTTGTTGATTTATTTTCACCATGTGCTTTTCTACATCATATAAGTGGTATTAATATATAATGTTCATGATTTGAAGTAAGGATGAAAAGTTAGTTCACAACTTAGCACAAAAAGTTATCTATTTTATTAGTCTTTCTCTCATTTGGTTCAAATCTTAATTTTGCAGAAGCTCCATACTGATTGGGTGAAATGCGAGTCATGTTTTATATTGGTACCCACTTGCCATAAACGTATTAATCAACATATTGAGATACATAAAGCTTCTTATATAGTTCAGTCGCTGATTTCTTTTGTTTTATGTTCTTTACTACCTAATATGAGTGGTATTAATATATAATGTTCACGATTTGAAGTAAGGATGGGTAGTTAGTTCACAACTTAGCACAAAAAAGTTATCTATTGTATTAGTATCCTAACATATAGTATGCATCTGATTTGTACATCCTAACACACACTTGCCCCTTGCCCCGTCCCCTCCCCCCCTTCCCCACTCACCCGCACACACCCGCACACAAAAACATGCACACACACACTGCATATATATGCAGTTGCATATATATGCATATGCTGCATATATATGCATATGCTGCATATATATGAAGATCATATATATGCATATATATGCAGTTGCTGCATATATATGCAGCAACTGCATATATATGCATATACATATGCTGCATATATATGCAGTGCATATATATCATATGCTGCATATATGCCTCCCCCCTTCCCCACTCACACACGCACACGCGCGCGTGCACTGCATATATGCCTCAATATGCATATATGCATAAACGCGCAAATGCACACACGCGCCCCCACCCCGTCCCCTCCCCCCTTCCCCACTCACACGCACACACGCACCCACAAACACACAAAAACATGCACACGTGCACACACGCGCCCCCTGCCCGTCCTCTCCCCCCTTCCCCACTCACACACGCAATACATTCAAGCATCGAAATCACCTGTGTGTAGCTTGCATTTTGAAAACAAATGCTCACAATATTGTCTCTCCAGTTCCCCAAACAAATGCATTTTAAATTGGTTCAATTACTTGGAATCTAGCATTTTTCTCATCCTAACTTTGTCCTCCATTTCAGTCCTATAATTGCAGACACACGTGGTATTCATAATGTTAAACAATTTGCAGACAATTTGCTCGTCCCCTAATGTTTGTGACTCATTCCTCCTCAAATTGGGCATTTAAAGCGTCTTAAGATACTGAAATTATTCTCGCAACTCAAACTTTGACATCAAATGCGAATCAAACGCCGTTCATCGGTTTGGGGAAGATCTCACATGAACTATTCATGGTGATTGGCGATCGCTATGAACCATGGGTTCGGTTAAGGGTGCAGGGTATGGATTCGGCGATTCGGCAAAATAAGGCACGGGTGCTTCATAGGCGATCGACGAGGATGAAATCTTCTGGTGCTCAATATGAGGTAGAACTCTTTAGAAGCAAAAGAATACACACAAACACGCACACACGCACCCCTTATTATAACCTAAATACTCATGACCCTTATTATAATTTGTTGCAGGTATGAAAACTTTTGTGTCAAGTTAGAAAGCCGTGGACGAGCTTGAGCTGCAACATTCATCTGTTCTGCCAAAGCAGTAGGATCACCTGAGATGGGATTTGAGGTAAATTTTTAGGGCCGATAGTGGGGGCTCACAATTTTGATGCATATGCCTATATATGCAGATTGCATACATATGCATATGCCTATATATGCGCATATGCATATATATGCAGTGCAGCTCTCACACGCACACACTCAAACATGCACACACGCGCCCCCTGCCCGTCCCCTCCCCCCTTCCCCACTCACACGCACACACGCGGACACAGACACACGTACACACTCGCGTCCCCTGCCCCGTCCCCTCCCCCCTCCCCCCTTCCCCACTCACACACGCACACATGCGCACACAAACACACACACACACACACACATGCTCCCCCTTCCCGTCCCCTCCCCCCTTCCCCACTCACACGCACACACACAAACATGCACACACGCGCCCCCTGTCCGTCCCCTCCCCCCTTTCCCACTCACACGCACACACGCACACTGCATATATGCATACATGCCCCGCCCCCTCCCCCCTTCCCCACTCACACGCGCACACGCGGACACAAACACACGCACACTCGCGCCCCCTGCCCCGTCCCCTCCCCCCTTCCCCACTCACACACGCGCACACAAACACACGCACACACTCGCACTACATATATGCAGATTGCATATATGCATATGCATATATGTAGACCTGCCCTGCCTTGCCCGTCCCCTCCCCCCTTCCCCACTCACACACGCACACACGCGGACACAAACACACACGCACACTCGCGTCCCCTGCCCCGTCCCCTCCCCCCTTCCCCACTCACACGCGCACACATGCGCACACAAACACACACACATGCTCCCCCTTCCCGTCCCCTCCCCCTTCCCCACTCTCACACGCACACACACAAACACATGCACGCACACTGCATATATGCATATGCATATATGCAGATTACATATATGCATACATGGCCCACCCCCTCCCCCTTCCCCACGCACACAACCAAACACACACACACACACGCACGCGCGTGCACGCACACGCGCACACACGCACACATACATGCACACACGCGTCCCCTCCCCCTTCCCCACTCACACGCGCACACACAAACATGCACACACGCACACACGCCCCCTGCCCATCCCCTCACCCCTTTCCCACTCACGCACATGCGCGCGCACACACGCACTGCATATATGCGAGGGCATATATTCAAATAGTTCCTTTTTCCTAAAATTGTGCATGTTTTATTTGTAGACCAAATATGATGGGATCAAACTCGAAACTGCATTTTTTTATAAAAGAGGTAATCCAATTGGATCCGGTTGAATCAATCTCGAATTTAGACAATTTGGATGTGATTGTATATTTACTTATGTGACTGTATCTTTGTTCGAGAAACTGATTAATTATGTTTATTGTTTGTCAAATTGTACAGAAAATCGAGAGGGAGAGAGTGATCATGGCTAGAGGTGGGAAGAAGGATTGAAAGACAGCAGTAGTAGCACCTAATCCAGAAGCACCATGGCACAAACATTTTGAGGAATTCCCACATATTCTCCTTTCCCTGCCTTCTACCTCCCATCTCCGAATTTGGGATTTTTTTTTAATTTGTTGTTACCCCTTAAATAGGGTGGATAGTCCAATAAACAAAGGAAACTATGCCCAATTTTTTTTAAAAATTGACACTTTGTTTTTTTTGAGACAGTTAATTTGATTGGTTAATATTGTATATTTCATTTTATATGGGAATTTGTTTGAAGAATTTAGAAAATTTGAATGTTGAATTATTTGTTATTTGTTGAGAAGGGTGAATAGTTCCATAAACAAAGGAGATTATGCCCAATTTTTTAAAAAATTTGACATTGTCGCCGTTTCACGATTACGTACTTTGAAAAATTGTCGCCGTTTCGCGATTACGTACTTTGGAAAATTTCTTCGTGCCTTCAGGTACGGGCATACGCTAGTATATATATATATATATAAGGCTATCATACATCATGATGTATACATCATACCATACATCACAACTCGTTAAGGCCCTAAGAAATCTTTTTTTTCAAATTTTTTATTTTTCTCTTGAAATTAACTTTCCAATCAACCAATATTCAAAAACTTAGGTCAAAATACATTTTGTAGCTATTTTTAAAAAATTCACAAAAAACTACTCGTGCATACGCTTGAAATAAGGTATTTTGAGCAGTTTTTATGATTTTTTTTAAAAAATAGCTACAAAATGTATTTTGAACTAATTTTTTGAACATGGGTTTATTGAAATGTTATTTTAAGAGAAAAATAAAAATTTTGACAAAAAAGTATTTAAAGGCCTACAATTAGGTGTGATGTATGAATTATGTATAGAGCATGATGTATGATGTATGAATTAGAAAGGGTAAAACAAAAATAAGCATATTTTCATAATTACAACAAACTTTAACAATGAATATTTACAACACAAAATTTCAACAAACCCTAACAATGGGTATTTACTTTAAAAAAGGGGGGGGGGGGGGGGGGGAGGGGGAGTAAGAGGAAGGATAAATATATATATCCTAGATAAAATGGAGAGAGATTGAAGAACATACCTTGATTTTGTGTAGAGATTTAACTCAACAAAATTGGAAGAGAAGAAGAGAGAATAAGGACAGTAAAGAGTGAAAATGTATATAAATTTTAAGGGTTCTGTTTTTTTACCATGAATGGGAGAGCATGTTTTCAGAATTTGTTCCCTTTAATGCCCTTCCTAATATATGTGTACATATAAAAAAAATGAAATTTACTTGTTCTGGCTTGGGCACATGCCTAGGTCAGTGACATTGTGGGGGTTGTGTGTGTGTGTGAATCTCATCAACTCATGTCCTACAATCAAATAATCACGTGTTGGAAGATGGATGATCATGTGTTGGAATATGGATGATAACTATTACAGCAAAGAGGCAGCATTAACTTGACTCATTCATCTAAACGTTACTCAAGATTATTGTCTATTACTGTTTTGTTATTGTTATATACACAAATTTATGTACCCATGTATAAACCTAAATAGGTGACTTAGTCATTTATAAATCCTATTTTCATGAAAACCCAAAGTTAGATATTCTCTATAAATTGCACCAGTATAAACAAAAGAATACAAGTTCAGTAATATAATTTATCCATTAGATACTCTTATTTCCCATTATGGTGTCAGAGCTAACTGCTTCCACTTCAATGAGTTCAACTGGTTTGAGCCTTTCCTGGAGTTCACTCCATCACTTGATAGTCATTTTCCCCATGAAGCTCAAACCTACTAACTATCTCATTTGGAGTACACAAATGCTACATCTTATTCAGTCCTCAAAATTAACTCATCTTCTTTATGATGAACCACATGTACACCCTAATAATAGAAAGAACAAGGAACTATATGCGAATTATCTACAGTTGTTTAGGTAGAAAAATGCAATCTTTTGAGGAGCTGGATCTCAGGTACAACGAGTGATGAGTCAATGTACTCAATAGTTGGTTGTAACAATGCTAAACTAATATGGCGGATCCTTGAAGACCAATATGTTTATGTCTCTAAAGACAAATATTTTGCTCTAATGAAATAAGTGTGCAACATATCAATGGAGTACATCACCATCGATGAGTATGTAAATGCATTCAAACAAAATTATGATAGATTAATGGACATTAACGAACTTTTGGATTCTGATTCGAAGGTTATCAATTTCTTCAAAGGACTATGAGAAAAATACTAGACCTTTCGTAAACAAAATCATCAATTTAACTCAATTCAGAGAATAACACCAATACTTTAGTCGAGAATATCTATTATATAACATAAATAATCGAAAACAATTTTAAAAAAATTGGCCATTGTTTCCTCTATTTATAGGACTAACCATCCTGTTTAAGAAATTAAAAATAACCCAACAATATTCAAAGAGATAATTTATCAGTAAAAATTAAATATTCACAGTCTGTTATGTATCGCCTTTATGGGTCCATCGATAAAACAAAATGCAATATATGTCGATGCTCCGGATACAATTAAATCATCAGTGCTCCGTCACATAATCCTGACAACCAAGTCCTACGAAACCAAAAGATTGGACAATTAAAATTTAAATACAGTATACACAGGTCAAATAAGCAACATGAATACAATATCCATAAATAACAACGTGAATGGGGACCAAAGGTCAGATAAGCAAAAATAAAGGGCACACCGTATCAAAACACATAAATGATTAGTATTAAACACAATGGGTTAAAGTAGATGTTAATCACACAATGCCTAAGTAGAATCCAAAAGTAAAAAATATACCTCAGTTGAAGTTTAAAACTTCCTATAAACATTAAATCCTCAAATGTATAAAAATTATAGAGAATGGGGAGTTATCTCGACAACTTGGACAAAAAAAATAAGCATGGTTGTTGAAGGTCCCAACTCGGGCATTTTGTGAAGCACGTGGGCACACAAAATTTAAATTCTCACTTGGACAATAAACTCAACAAATTTATAGGATCAACACAACCATTAAGAGCTTATAGGATGGACACAACCTTAATGCAGGTAGCACTTTTACGATGATGTTAACATTGGCTCGTGATACATTCCCTGCGAAGATAACAATTATTACATCAAACAGAATCAGAATCGAAAATTGTTGAATCAATCATCAATAACTCCACAATCAACAACTACTCCACCATCAAGACCCTCCACACGTATGAAGGCCTCATATGTTTACAAACTAACATATTATTGTAGAACTCAAACTAACAGAGTGAACTCAGAATTAGTGTGTAAACGTAAACTTAGAATGAGTCTAAAATCGACGTATAAAGTTGTAAGTCTCTGGAAAAAAATGTGCAATGGTTTCCTATTCAGTGATGTTGATCTTCTTGATTTAGTTCCTATTCATGAGAAGTTCTTTTCCATGTATGATGGTTCTTGAGAAATAAAAAAAAATTATAAGTATCTGTAAAATGCTTCTCCATTGAAAAAAGTTATAAGTCTTTGATTGCTTTTTCAGTGGACTGTGTAACATATTCTGCCTATTCAGTGGACTGGAAAATGGTTTGTGTTACCTCTGTTACAGAGGCTTTATATAACGTTTATATGTGTATTAAAACAAATCATATATGCTACATCCACATCTACTCACTGCATTGAAACAAATCATATGTTCCACTAATAAAAGTGAGTGTGTGTGTGTGTGTGTGTGTGTGTATGTGTCTTAAATGAAGCTACCTTGAACACAGAAAGATGAGAATGCAATGAATCAACCAATACCTACAAATCAAGATGGGAATTCCCCTTTTTTTCTCAATACCTGATCTGTTAATCCCTTTGAATACCAACAAATACCTACAAATCACGTTGCTTTAGCTTCGCCTTGATGGATTGTTAATCCCTTCGAACTCCATCAACATCACCACCTATAATTTGAATAAATAAATAACAGATATCAACACCGGAATTGACATAACAATGATCAATATATGAATTTGACTAAATAAAATGATTTAATTGAAAATGCCTAATATGTGCAATTAATAAAAGTGTGTGTGTGTGTGTATCTTAAATGAAGCTACCTTGAACACAAAAAAGATGGGAATTCCATGAATCAACATTCCCCTTTTTTTCTCAACACCTGATATGTTGATGGAGTAAATATCTATTATTTATTTCGTGTTAATATCAGTTACCTGTTAATATGTTAATATCTGATGTTAATATCTACTGTTAATATCTGATCATTGTTATGTTAATATATGGTGTTAATATATGTTATTTCTTTGGTGTTAATATTAGATACCTGTTAATATATTGATCATTGTTATGTTAATATCACCATTTATTTCTTTGGTGTTATTTATTTGGTTTCTCAATACCTGATATATTGATGGGAATTTCCTTGCAAGATATAAATTTGTTTTGTTATTTCTTTGAAATAACAGATAATGGTGTTCAATGAAAAAATTCCAAATTTTGCTATGGTGGGCAAATTCCCACCATAGTCTTCAATGAATTAAATGTTGTTTACTTTAATAAAAAACAACAAAACTCAAAATGTAAATCTTGCAATGAAAAATATTAAAATCTGTGATTAAAGTAATACTCCAAAGAAACCAATAAACTAAAATGCAGCCATGTGTTATTGTCCCCATTCCTATTAGACATAAACACGATAAACAACAAACCTGAAAACATGAAAAATGTGTAACAACCCTCGCTTTTGAGATCCTATTTTATATTTATTTGCTAGGTATAGTAATTAGATATAAAATGTTGGAATGTGGAGTAAGTATTAATTTATGGAAGAAAAGTTAATATTTACTAAAATGTTGCATATTTACCTTATGGGTGGATGAATATCACCATGATGGGTTTTATTGTGTCATAAGATTTAAAATGACATTTTGGCTTAAAATGAAATCGAAACTTAAAATGAGTTATAAAATTTCCAAATGATAATTTGGAGGGTGTAGTTAGTTCCGGAAGGTGCGAGTTAGTCAAATTATGTGCCAAATTGTATTTTGAGGTTTTGGGCACTTTTGACTGGTTGTAGCTTAAATGAGTAGTTGCGTATTATTTTATCGAGGTATTGATCATTTAAGTTGGAATTTTGGACTAAGCCACGATTTAGTCTCCCTAAGTCTTCAAATTTCCCCTAATTGTATTCCTAACCTAGAGAGATAGAGAGAGGAAGAGAACTTGTGGAGAAAGTGAGAGATTGAAGATTTGTAGACTAACATTGCATTCACCTTCATCAAATCTGAATTTGCAAGTTGAGGCAAGTTTTCTACTTGCTATTATATGATTTAAGTGGAATAATTAGGTTGATAGTTATGGTTATGTATGGTTTAAGAAGTTAGGGTTTTATTGTATTTACGGGCTTTGAATCTTTGGAGAATTGATTTAATTGGATATTGGTATAAATTCTGGTTATTGGATGCATTTATAATAAGTTGGTGGTAATTAAATGATCAGGGTTTTGTTTGGTTGAAGTGGGGAGAGATTTGGAGTCCAAGACTCCTAAGCAAAAACTTGGCAAATTTGCAGAACCGAATCGATTCGGCCTGGCCGAATCGATTAGCTGTGAGACATTTTCCAGGTCTTGGTCGACCGAATTGATTCGGATCATCCGAATCGATTCGGCATTTATGCAGAAACTCATTTCCCCTGATCGAATCGATTCGGCTAGTCCGAATCGATTCGGAAATCCTGCACTTTTCCTTTGTTTTTCTTTTCTAATTTTAACCCTTTTCTTTAGGATTATGACCTAGGGACCTTCTTGTAGGAAGTAAACATAGGATCCTAGAGTTTTAGTTGAGTTTGGTCGTTACCCTAGAGTTGAATGGGTTCACTTGGGGTTTATTCTATGGGTATCAAAACTGATGTTTAGGCATTACTTTTCTTTTCGTAAATTAGTAGGAGTTACGAGTTATAAGCCCATACTTGGAGATTTAGGATCCCTTTTTAAGGTATATGAAACCTTGGGACTCATGAGATTTTGTGGATCACTTGGAGAATAGCTCGACACTTAAAATATGACGAATATTAATGAGAACAATTGAGGACAGTGGTTTCAAATAAAAATGAAACATACATGTGATCAATGAAAATGATAATGTGATGAAAGTTGTAAATGTTAATTTTCTTAAACACACCTCTCTAAATACTATCATAAGGGAAGCTCGCGCATGAGGTGATGTCCCCTGACTAGTGAATGCAGGGAGACTATAGTCCTCGGCCATATGAGGGATTTTATATATGTTTTTCTGTGCTAGTGAGGTAATTCAGGGTGTGGTTATGACTCACTCGCAGGTATATGGCCACTTTTCGACGTGCGTTAGGTGCCCAGGTTGTCTTGTATAGATAGGCCTTGGAAGATGATAGTTATTTAGGGGGCGCCCAGTGGGGAAACTCGGAGGGGTGGTCTTAGAATCGTTATATGTATAAGAATATATCCTTTCTAACTCAAGTGGGACTTGAGATATGTGAATTGCCATGAGAAAATATAATGGTAATTATATTCCTGCTAAGGAATGGAAAAACGAAAAGATGTGATGATTAATGAGGTTGGATTAGATTTTCTTGCATAAATTATTAACTGTTAGAATTATTTAAATTGTCTTATCATGCTTTGAAATTAGGTTGCTAGATTTTATCTATCATCATTCATGATAAATTGTCCATACCTATCATGCTTCTCGTTCTTCTGGTAATCATATATAAACCGGGCCCTGACCCGTTCATTTTCCATGTTTGTGCATGTTATTGTATCCACTCAGGTGCTCCTCCGCAAGGGCACCCGTTGTGATATTCCTATTCCATGTACTTTTGAGGAGCTATAAGAACTTGCGGATATTACAGGATGCTTTGTTAGACGCCGTCATTTTTTGAATTCTAGATATGATCGGGTCTTTTATTCAGGCGGGTATTATGTATATTATTAACTTCTTGTAAGAAGTTGGATGTAACTGTTGGCCGACAGCTTATTCGGTCCTTTTATTGTATGTTGTTTTAGTAGTAATATAAGTTCTTTTGGAACTCCACTTTATCAGAAGATTTGGGTTGTTTAATTTATTTTCTTTAACTTTTAATTAATCTTAAAAATTGAAAACCCGTTTTCTGAATTATTGGGTGGTTTTCCCGTATACTTATTTTGTTGTTGTGATGCTGAGGATGATTTCCATCCATGATTCCGTTATTTTGGAGTATCGGGCTGGCCACCCCTTACTTCGGATTGCGGGTTATCACAAATGGTATCAGAGCATCAGGTTCTAGAGTCTTTAGGATCTATGTGGACTTGTCACGTTCTACCGTAGAGTTCTTTAATATAGAGCCTAGGGTTAGGACTGTTTTGTTGCTTATATCTACGATCTTCTGCAAGATAGATTGTTTTATATAGTATTTTAACTTCATTGTTTCTCCATCTCAGATGCTGCCTAAGAGAGGTCGCCCAACGAGACGTAATAGGGTTATAGAAGAGGAAGTTGGTCCTCCACCGCCACCACAAGGAACATTGAATGTTGTTGATGTAGTGAACATTGTGGCTCAAGCGGTTAATGAGGCTATGACAGCAGTGGCTCAACAAATGCCACAAGATCAATAGCGAGCGCCAGATGCCCAAGCTTCTACGGGACCTTCTCCGTGGGAGAGAGCTAGGGAATCCTTTCTGAAGGGTCAGCCCCCGGAATTTGATAGAGTCTCGGATATCATAAGGGCAATCAGTGGAAGAAAGACATGCAATGCCATCTACGTATGGTTGAATGTAGTGAGGAGAAGAAGTAAGTCCTTGCTACTTTTAAACTTGTTGGGGGCACATTACATTGGTGGGAGTCTATGACTACACCAGAAAAGATAGACACCATGTCGATCTCTGAATTCTAGGTCTTGTTTGATCAAAAGTACTTTCCTCCCGTAATTCAAGGGGAGATGAGAAGGAGGCTTCAAGATATTGTGCAAAGGGAGAGATCCGTGGCTGAATATGAAGAGGAGTTCACCCGATTGGCAAGTTTTGTACTGGATGAGGTGACTCCCGAGGAAAGTAAGGTTTTAAAGTTTATGAGAGGTTTGAACTAGAGGATCCGGCAATACTTGCTGGGTAATCCATCTTTGCAAACCTTTGGGGATGTAATGAATGCGACGTTATTACATTGCCATGAACATAGGTTATTTGTACAAAGTGGCAAGAAAGCCATGGTAGTCAGGAAAATGGGAAGGCCTGGAGGTAGTGGGAGCAGAGGAGGAGTCTTTCCCTCGTCCCAACCTTCGGGTATTAAGAAGAAATAGAGGGTTCCCCAGCAGGGGAACTTGTCAAAGAGGAAACGTTCTAGTGGGTTCAATTCGGGGAGCCCTAATACTAGGCACGGCCAGGGTGCCCCTCAACAACAAGCAGGCTGGGGTGGTCAAGGAGGTAGAGGCCATCAGGGCCAAGGTGTTAATCAGTTTAGAAATAATCGGGGTCGAAATGAGGATAATTTGTTGGGTCGGTGTTTCCAATGAGGTGAGGCGGGTCATTACAAGAAGGAATGTCCTCAGTTGATTGGGGGACAGTTTCCTAGAGCTCCACATCAGCCATATGTTCAGTTTCCTCCACAGGTACCTAACCCGGTTATTCCTCCACAGCATGGTCAGTTACAGTATGGGAGAGTTTATCATATTCAGGATGTTATGCTTCCTCCGCCTCCGCCGGCACCGCCAGCCATTGAGGGTAAGTTCCTTATTCTGGGACATATGGGTCGTGTTTTATTTGATATGGGTGCGATACACTCATTCATTTCTAGGAGCTTTGCTTAGACCACAGAGTTGATAAAATCTGCTGAGAGTACTTTTACTAGTGTCGAGTCCTCTATGGGTGATGGTTCACTCATCTTCCTTGTTTATAAAAATATGGGAATTTCTCTTGGTAATTTATGCTTTGAGGCCGATTTACTCGTCCTGGACATGGTCGGGTATGATGTGATTTTGGGCATGGATTGGCTTATCAAATATCATGCGGTAGTAAATTGTTATGGGAAGAGTATAGTCTTATCCGTTCCAGAACAAGAAATGTTCTTGGTAGTTTTGCCTCATTTAGAGGGAAGTACTTGTACTTATCTGTATTGTATTGTATTGCAGAGGAGACTTCTAGGGATGTAGTTGTTCCTTTGGATTCTATTCCAGGTGTGAGAGATTTTGAGGATGTTTTTCGGGAAATACCGAGTTTGCCTCCTAGCCGAGAGATTGAGTTTGTAATTGATTTAGCGCGGGGAACGAGGCCTATTGCGAGGGCTCCATACTGAATGGCTCCTATGGAAATGAGGGAGTTGAGAGACCAAATCCAACAGTTGTTGGAGTAGGGATTTATTAGGTGTAGCATGTCGCCTTGGGGTGCTCCAGTGTTGTTCATGAAGAAAAGAGATGGTTCTCTCCGATTATGTGTTGGCTATAGAGAGTTTAATAAGGTCACCATCCGGAATAAATACCCTTTGCCTCATATCAATGACTTGTTCGAGAAACTTCGAGGAGAGTCGTACTTCTCAAAGATCGATTTGAGGATGGGGTATCACCAGTTGAGGATACGGGAGGAGGGTGTATCTAAGACAGCTTTTCTGACAAGATACGGGTCCTACGAATTTTTGGTTATGCCCTTTGGACTAACCAACGCCCCCGCTGTATTTATGGATCTCATGAACATGGTATTTCGGGATTTCCTGGACCAATTTGTTATTGTATTTATAGATGACATCATAGTATATTCTCGAATAGAATCTGATTATGCTATTAATTTGAGGTTGGTCCTACAAAGGCTGAGGGATCACCAATTGTATGCTAATCTCGAGAAATGTGGCTTCTGGTTATAGGAGGTACAATGTCTAGGCCATGTGGTGACTTTCCAGGGTATATCCGTGGATCCGAGCAAGGTGGTTACGGTGAGGTAGTGGGGTCAGCCCACGACACCTACCGAGGTTCGTAGTTTTCTGGGTTTGGCGGGTTATTACCGTCGGTTTATCAAGGGTTTCTCAAAGATCGCTATCCCTTTGACAAATTTGACCCGAAAAGGGGTGAGATTTGTTTGGGATAATTCTTATCAGGCTGCATTTGATGAGCTCAAAGATAAGTTAACTTTGGCTCCAGTTCTTGCGTTTCCAAACCCGGGGTTGGAATATCTAGTCTTCACCGATGCATCTCTTTAAGGATTAGGAGGTGTACTTCAGCAAGAGAAACGGGCTATCGCTTATGCTTCTCGTAAGCTAAATCCCCATGAAAGAAACTATCTGGTGCATGACTTAGAGCTTGCTGCGGTTGTCTTTGCCTTGAAGATATGGAGGCATTATCTATTAGGGGATAAGTTCAGCCTTTTCACGAACCATAAATAGCTGCAATATCTATTTTCACAGAAAGATTTAAATATGCGACAGCGCCGATGGTTGGAGTTCGTGAAAGATTATCAATTTGATATTCATTATCATCCGGGCAAGGAGAACGTCGTGGCGGATGCCATGAGTAGAAAGACCGAGGGAGAGTTAGCTAAGGTTTGGAAAGCTAAGTGGAAGGAACTCAGTCAGGAGGATGCGATGGCGAGAGCATTCATATTAGTAATGACCGTTACTCCCACCATTGTGTCAAGGATTGTAGAAGCCCAAGGGAAGGATAAGGGTTGCCAATACCACATTCATCGATTAATGTCCGATGGAGTGGAGTCCTACTCGATTAGTTCTGAGGGTGGATTACGCTTCTATGGAAGACTCATTGTTCCTGAGGAGGGGGATTTGAGATGGACGGTGATGGCCAAATCTCACAGATCTAAATTTACGGTACATCCTGGTGGAGACAAGATGTATCAAGACATGCGTCGTCAGTATTGGTGGCTAGGTATGAAGCGGGATATTTTCGAGTTCGTGTCCCAATGCACTACTTGTCAGTTGGTTAAGATAGATCACCAGAGACCGACAGGTTTGTTGCAACCGTTGGAGATTCTGGTGTGGAAATGGGAAAGCATATCGATGGATTTTATTACGGGCTTACCAAGATCATAGAACGGGTGTGATTCTATTTGGGTGATTGTCGACCGTTTAACTAAGTCGGCACACTCCCTACCCGTGCGAACAGATTATGACACTTCTCCCTATGCCCGATTATTCATCGAGGAGGTGGTTAGGCTCCATGGGGTGCCTTTGAATATAGTTTTCGACCGAGATAAGATTTTCGTTTCCCACTTTTGGAGAAGTTTGCTAGAGGTGTTGGGGACCGAATTGAAGTTAAGCACTTCCTACCATCCTCAAAAAGATGGCCAAACAGAAAGAGTAAACCAAATGTTGGTATGCTTCATATGTGTATGCTTGACTTCAAAGGTGGTTGGGAATAATATCTCCCATTGGTTGAGTTTGCTTATAACAACTCTTACCAGTTTACTATTGGAATGGCGCCTTATGAGGCTTTGTATGGAAGACCTTGTAGATCACCCTCTTGTTGGTTGGGAGTGGGCGATAATAAGTTCCTTGGACCTGAAATGATCCAAGATACTTCTTCTAAAATATAAGTTATTCGGAATCGCATTAGGATAGCCCAAGACCGTCAAAAGAGCTATGCCGATACGGGTAAAATACACATGGAGTTAGAGATTGGGGACCAAGTTTTTATTCGAGTGTCACCTATGAAAGGCATCAATCATTTCGGGAAGAAGGGGAAGCTTGCGCCACATTTTGTTGGACCTTTGCCAGTCATTGCGAATGCCTATCAACTTGCCTTATCGGAACCATTGAAACAAATTCATGATGTATTTCATGTTTCCTCTCTAAAGAAGTATAGGAGGTGCGAAGGCGCACTTTGGCATATCCCTTTCGAAGATATTGACTTGCAACGTGACATTTCTTATGAAGTACAACCGATTGCTATTCTAGAGCATGGGGAGCATAGGTTGAGGTCCCGGGTGTTGCCATTGGTGTGGGTCCAATGGAGTCACCATAACGTCAAGGAATCAACATGGGAACGCGAAGATGATATGCGGTAAAAGTATTCGCATCTCTTTATACGAGGAACGCTTGAATTTTGGGGACAAAACTCTCTCATAAGGGAGGGAGTATGTAACAACCCTCGCTTTTGAGATCCTATTTTATATTTATTTGCTAGGTATAGTAATTAGATATAAAATGTTGAAATGTGAAGTAAGTATTAATTTAAGGAAGAAAAGTTAATATTTACTAAAATGTTGCATATTTACCTTATGGGTGGATGAATATCACCATGATGGGTTTTATTGTGTCATAAGATTTAAAATGACATTTTGGCTTAAAATGAAACCGAAACTTAAAATGAGTTATAAAATTTCCAAATGATAATTTGGAGGGTGTAGTTAGTTCCGGAAGGTGCGAGTTAGTCAAATTATGTGCCATATTGTATTTTGAGGTTTTGGGCACTTTTGACTGGTTGTAGCTTAAATGAGTATTTGCGTATTATTTTATCGCGGTATTGATCATTTAAGTTGGAATTTTTGACTAAGCCACGATTTAGTCTCCCTAAGTCTTCTAATTTCCCCTAATTGTATTCCTAACCTAGAGAGATAGAGAGAGGAAGAGAACTTGTGGAGAAAGTGAGAGATTGAAGATTTGGAGACTAACATTGCATTCACCTTTATCAAATCTGAATTTTAAAGTTGAGGCAAGTTTTCTACTTGCTATTATATGATTTAAGTGGAATAATTAGTGTTGATAGTTATGGTTATGTATGGTTTAAGAAGTTAGGGTTTTTATTGGATTTATGGGCTTTGAATCTTTAGAGAATTGATTTAATTGGATATTGGTATAAATTCTGGTTATTGGATGCATTTATAATAAGTTGGTTGTAATTAAATGATCAGGGTTTTGGTTGGTTGAAGTGGGGAGAGATTTGAAGTCCAAGACTCCTTAGCCAAAACTTGGCAAATTTGCAGAACCGAATCGATTCGGCCTGGCCTAATCGATTCACTGTGAGACAGTTTCCAGGTCTGGGTCGATCGAATCGATTCGGCATTTATGCAGAAAGTCATTTTCCCTGATCAAATCGATTCAGCTAGTCTGAATTGATTCGCTTTTCTGAACCCAAATCGATTTGGCTAGTCCGAATCGATTCGGAAATCCTGCACTTTTCCTTTGTTTTTATTTTCTAATTTTAACCCTTTTCTTTAGGATTATGACCTAGGGACCTTCTTGTAGGAAGTAAACATAGGATCCTAGAGTTTTAGTTGAGTTTGGTCGTTACCCTAGAGTTGAATGGGTTCACTTGGGGTTTATTCTATGGGTATCAAAACTAATGTTTAGGCATTACTTTTCTTTTCGTAAATTAGTAGGAGTTATGAGTTATAAGCCCATACTTGGAGATTTAGGATCCCTTTTTAAGGTATATGAAACCTTGGGACTCATGAGATTTTATGGATCACTTGGAGAATAGCTCGGCACTTAAAATATGACGAATATTAATGAGAACAATTGAGGACAGTGGTTTCAAATAAAAATGAAACATACATGTGATCAATGAAAATGATAATGTGATGAAAGTTGTAAATGTTAATTTTCTTAAACACACCTCTCTAAATACTATCATAAGGGAAGCTCGCGCATGAGGTGATGTCCCCTGACTAGTGAATGCAGGGAGACTATAGTCCTCGGCCATATGAGGGATTTTATATATGTTTTTCTGTGCTAGTGAGGTAATTCAGGGTGTGGTTATGACTCACTCGCAGGTATATGGCCACTTTTCGACGTGCGTTAGGTGCCCAGGTTGTCTTGTATAGATAGGCCTTGGAAGATGATAGTTATTTAGGGGGCGCCCAGTGGGAAAACTCGGAGGGGTGGTCTTAGAATCGTTATATGTATAAGAATATATCCTTTCTAACTCAAGTGGGACTTGAGATATGTGAATTGCCATGAGAAAATATAATGGTAATTATATTCCTGCTAAGGAATGGAAAAACGAAAAGATGTGATGATTAATGAGGTTGGATTAGATTTTCTTGCATAAATTATTAACTGTTAGAATTATTTAAATTGTCTTATCATGCTTTGAAATTAGGTTGCTAGATTTTATCTATCATCATTCATGATAAATTGTCCATACCTATCATGCTTCTCGTTCTTCTGGTAATCATATATAAACCGGGCCCTGACCCGTTCATTTTCCATGTTTTTGCATGTTATTGTATTCGCTCAGATGCTCCTCCGCAAGGGCGTCCGTTGTGATATTCCTATTCCATGTACTTTTGAGGAGCTGTAAGAACTTGCGGATATTACAGGATGCTTTGTTAGACGCCATCATTTTTTGAATTCTAGATATGATCGGGTCTTTTATTCGAGGGGGTAGCCCAAACTTTTGCAATTGTTAATGGACGTATTATGTATATTATTAACTTCTTGTAAGAAGTTGGATGTAACTATTGACCGACAGCTTATTCGGTCCTTTTATTGTATTTTGTTTTAGTAGTAATATAAGTTATTTTGGAACTCCACTTTATCAGCAGATTTGGGTTGTTTAATTTATTTTCTTTAACCTTTAATTAATCTTAAAATTTGACAACCCGTTTTCTGAATTGTTGTGTGGTTTTCCCGTATACTTATTTTGTTGTTGTGATGCTGAGGATGATTTCCATCCATGATTCCGTTATTTTGGAGTATCGGGCTGGCCACCCCTTACTTCGGATTGCGGGCTGTCACAAAATGCATCCATGTGTTACTGTTGTAGTAGCGCCTCCTGCTGTGTCGTCATAGAAGTAGAGACTTCTGCGTTAATGGTGGCCAGTGGCAATGCCCTGGATCCAAAAAGAATTTATGAACTTGTACGCAGGGGTCAATAGTCCCTACGAATTTATTCAAGAGTTGTAAAATCTATATTCCCATGTTTAGAGTCCTATTTTGCTTTTCAAGGCATCCAGAGTAAAGATCCCGTGTGAAAATAAACTTACTAAATTTCAGGATATGCAAGTTTTAACTATGGCTTCAATGTTACCTTGATATAATTTACTTCTAAATTTAGTCCTGTTGTACAGTTTGAATTCTCTGATTATTTTCCAAAATAATCAGAGGTAGAAACAGTTTTCCAAAATAATGTCAATCACAAATTGTACTAAAGCATGTAAAATTTTTTTTACTCAAGCAGGTATAAAAACCAAGTAGTCATATTCAACCATGTATAAAACCAAGCAGGTATATGATTTGTGGGGAAGTAACTGCTGAAAAAAATGTGCCAACCACCACGGTCCGTCCTACAATCATTCATAAAAATGTAAAAAAGAAGACAAATATAAGATTGAAAAAACTCACCTTTGTCTGTCCTACCACCATTTATAATATTGAAGACAAATATAACATGTTACTGATTACGGCCCTGCTAGCCCTGCCTAAGTCCTGACCTCTGGGTCAAAATATCTTAGCAGGATTCCCCTGATGGGTATCCTGCCCCCGTTGGCTACTTATATGTTGTTCTCCACTAGTAACACACCCAATTTCCTTGCCCTACTAGTTAGGATCACCTCCTATCTTACTTCCCTTCAGGTGGAAGCGATGGTCCTGGCAGTGAAGAATATGTCACCAAAGCAGGGTTCCCATTAAAATGTTTCCTGATCCTCCAGGCCAAACCATCAATAAATTTTGCCTTCATCCTCTCCTCGTTGCTTACCTCATCTAGCACCAAATTAGAAAAATGGGTGAACTCTTCCTCGTATTCCACTACAGAATGGTACACCCTGAATCACCTCCCTGAATCTCCTCGTCATCTCTGCCTCAACTGATGGAGGGAAGTACTTGCGGTCGAACTGCACCCAGAAATCGACGGTGGTCATTGTAACTCTCTCTATCCAATAGTCGTGGTAGACTCCCACCACTACAAAGCTTCCCTAATCAACCTGAATGTGGCTAACATCGATCTCTATACCTCGCTACAGTCAACCATGCGCAGGTGGCGCTGCATCTCTTTGTTTCACTGATAAGCCAATATCACTTTAGAACTCCCCTGAAACTCTAGAGGATGGCCCTTATGAAAGTCCTTCCAAACCTTCTGCCACTCTGATGGCCCCTGTGTAACACCCCACGATTTTGGGACTAAGAACTTAAATTTTTGGGAGAAATAAAATTTATTTAAATTGGAGAATTTTAAAATTTGGAAATTGAAGTCCAAAAAAATCGGGGACGTTACAAAGTATTCCGAATGATAATTCTGAGTGCGCCATTCATTCCGGAAGGGTCGAGATAGTCAAAATGACTATCCTTGAGTTTTATTTCGGTTCTGGAATATTTCAAGCTAGTTTGACTCGAATTGAAGTAAAGGAGTCATTTAAAGTGTGTATTAAGATTTAAAACTGGTACTTATGTTTTAAGGGATTTAAGGGCTTACGATTTAAGCCCTTCTCATTTGTGAGAAGAGATAAAGAGAAAGAAGAGAGAAAGAAGAAGAAAGGAAGATAGAGAGGAGAAAGCTTGGAGATTCCGGTCCAATGCGCGATTTCGGGGGCGATCCAACCTCTACAATTCTCAGGCAACTGTTTAATTTTGCTAAATATTTCATTTGTGCATTTCATTTCATATTTTGTGTATAAAAGAATTGGATTTTGGGTATTAATAGCAAAACCTAGATTTTATGGTTTAAATCTTGAAATTTATGTTTATATATGGGTTGGTTGGTATAGAAATGGTTGGGATCAACTTTGGGTTGATTATTGTCTTAGAATCATAATATGATGAAGGTTTAGGGGTTAGAAGTGAAATTTTAGGGTTTAAAATTCGTGTGTTTTTGTGAAGAAGAAGAGACCTTCAAGGTTTTGCAGACCCGAATCGATTCGCCCCTTAAGCGAATCGATTCGGCTTAGGGAAAAGTGGCAGGTCTGCATGACCGAATCGATTTGGACCCAAGGCGAATCAATTCATCTTGGGACAGAGTCCCAGGTCCTTTGGACCGAATCAATTCACAGTTGGAGCGAATCGATTCACTCTTGAGACCGAATCGATTTGGGCCAGGCCGAATCGATTCAGAAACAGGGCTGTTTTGAGGAATTTTTTTAGAATGATTTCTAACCCTTTTTGGTTGGGTTTATTGATTTGGGACATTATTATATGATGTAAGAAAGATGTTTTGGAGATTTATTAGAAGTTTATCGAATGATAGGACCGTGGATACGTATCGAGTTATTTTGGGGACTTATATCCATATATATTGGAGAGGGTTATATCGATATAGTGGGAAATCTCATTGAGAACGAGAGTTATATTTAGGGGTCATAAATGAGCCTAGTTATGATGTAAGGATTAAGGTTCCTTTGAGAGAGTTGTGAGTGTACAACATGGAATAGTAGGCCGATAATTGTGTCGAATCTTTATAGTGATAGGATTCTACTTAAAATTGATTAGGGACCGACGAGAGAGAGTTGTCGCATATCCTTAGTAATGTTTAACTTAAGGAATAGATTACAAGCGCAATAATATGTAGGGGTTCATAGGAGTAATTGAAACGTAGTCGGGATATTGATTATATATCAGTGTGGTATTTCCCTAAGTGATGGGATCATGGGATGAATTTAAGTTAAGGTTGAGGTTTGTAGACTATTAGTTATGTGTATACCAATAGTCGAAATTAGTACTAGGGATATTGATGTACTTTCGAATATAGATGAGATGTGTAGTGATGGTTTCCTACACTAAACTTTGGGTGATAACCTTAATGTTGGAGATGTATATATGTTGGATGATTATTTATATCATAGGAGAAGGGGATGAATATACCGCAAGCGATAGATCCTATTTATATAAGGAATTAAATTAAAGACGTTCTGGACGACGACTAGTATATAGAGGATTATATACACGTATAGCCGAGTTTATAAATTTCATACATACGCATGAGAGAGGGTATGTGTATATATATATGGATTTATGTATATGTATATACTCATGGCGTGAATATCTAAACCGTATGTGATGGTTTAATTATATGATGGGATCATATGGATGTATATATATTGTGTATGTGAATGATATACATACTTTTATTGTGAAACATACCCCGCACATGATATCATTGGGAAGTTGGGCGATGAGGGGGAGCACCCTGGCTCGAGGAGCAGAGTGTGGATATTCCCTAGGTTATAGTCGTCCATTATGTTTATTATGTGATATACATTTTTTTTTGGGATGAGACGTGGTGGGTATGTTTCGTCTCATTGTCGGTTAGGAACTATGACTGCTTCCCAGACGTCGTGTGTGTGTGTTGACCACGAAGTGGGTGATATTTAGTCCCACCGGTGGTCCCTAGGATGGAATATGAGTGATGCCCTAGAAGATGATAGCATGGTGCAGTATATTGGCATTATATAACTTGTTATATTATGTGATGGCCATTGTACATTATATGTGTTATGTACACGTGGCTATGAGAATGAACGATTGTATATATATATGTTTAGAGTAAATATATATATAATTATTATATCCTATAGGTGAAAAGGATATGAAATTTCTGTGGTGTACATCTTGGGTGATTATGGTGTATCAGATTGTTGGGGGTTGATGTATCGCACTTAAGGAAAATTTCGGTTATATCAACCCAAGGATTTAGTGGAGATTTAGGGGTTACTCTTAGATAGTAATCCAAATTTTAGTAGTTACAGTAATAGAATTTGTATAGATGACATAATGGATCCCTACTATCAACATTGTCAAGGAGTAGTGTATCGGGGGGTTCCTTGTTTGGATTTCGCTTTGCGAGACGCCCCACATACGCAGTGCAATGTTGAGAGTAGAGAGAAGTTTTGTCCTTAATACTTGTAAGTAGTAGCAGTATGATTGGTGTGGATGACATGATGGATCCCCACGATCGAGATTGTCAAGGAGTAGTGTATTGGGGGGTTCCTTATTTGGATTTCTCTTTGCGAGACGCCCCACGCACGAAACATAGTGCAATGTTGAGAGTGGAGAGAAGTTTTGTCCTTATTATTGTATGCATGTTATTTAGAGATTAAATCATATTATTGAAGCCTAATGTTAATGGGTAACGTATTAAACTTATAACTGTTTAAGTTAATAATTGGAATCAATAGAGCCTAGTATGGCATATAAGTGTAAATATAATTGAGTGCGATTAGAATGGGTTGGATTCTCGAGTTATGCTAGAATGGCAGGTCTTGCGGGTATAGGCCATGCTATTGTAAGGTAGGTTGTCCTTATGGGTGGGGTAACTTAATTAAGATTTCAGGACGCGAATAGGTGCGCGCAGTTAGATGAGAGGTGAGATTGGGATTTCACGAGAGTGCGACTCCACTTTAAATTATGAAATAGTGCATTGATATTTATAATGCACAGTTAACACACTTGCTTAATATTTTTACACCTCGGGCTCTGACCCGTTTATATTTCTCTTCTTCTATATGTATATATATTACTACAGGTGTCCTGCCGCATGGATGACAGATTCCCTTCTATCCAGAGTCGTGGGAGCCGTAACAGGTGGGGACTGTTGCGGGATTTAGATTGTAGTCTCTTCCTACTTCTTTGAAAATCTAGGTAGGATTCATGTTGTATATCGGGTTTATACCCAAGGGATATTTATAGATGTTTTTATTTCTCCTTTAAGATGTTGTACTGTTTGTGACCCGACAGCTTATTCGGGTATATTTCCTTGTATATTACTCATTTCATTTTATTCTAGAACTTCATTTATCATGGTACTTGTGCGCATTCTACCTTTGTTAGTAGTTATACATAGTTGGTTTGATTTCCATTGTATGTTCGAATTAATTTTGGCATCTCTCTTATATGATTTCGGGTAGTTATCCTTATATGTTATAGTGTAGTTTGTTGGTGCTGAGATTGAGCCATCTGAGACTCCTGATTTAATGTAGTATAGGGCTGGCCATCCGTTATTATTTTAAGTGGGTTGTTACACCCGGGTGGGCCTGGACAATTGGGGCCACTGGCTGCTATGGCTGGGTCTGAGGAAATTGTGTTGTTGTGGCTGTCATGGCTGCATTGACTGCCTGGGCCATAATATCCGATACATGAGCTCTAGTCACAAACCTTGGTGGGGCCTGTGGCTGCGAAACTATAGATTTTGCCGAGCCTCTCTCGCCCCGCCCTTGGTTGCTGCCCTAGTAGGTCTACCTCTCGTAGGCGGCATTTGAAATTCAAAACGAGTTGTATTAGTTCACAAGTAATAGTTAATTATTAATTTGACTTATGAGAATTGTCTATGGATGATTTGGATAGGTTAAGCCAAAAGCCAGATGATAAATCCATTTTCTTCATAAAGAAATTTAAAAGGGCTAAGAATAAATGCGATATAGTCTTACCTAAATTTTAATTCATCAAGTTGGCGCAAAATGGGATTGAATTTACACTTTGAAAGAAGTTAGATGCAACTGAAACAAGAGATTTGGTGGAATTAAAACCTGATGTGTCCAGATATGAAGCTCTGCTAGAAGAAGATTATAAAAGAAATACTTTCTCTTTCAAAAGATATTATAAGGACCCAAATTTAAAAATAGATGATGCTCAAATAATTGGAATTGAATCCATAGTCTGTGAATCCTTGATTCGAAAGCATGAAGTATAGTTATATGCACCAAAATTGAAGGGGATAATTAAGAAATATTCCTTTGACATCTCTAAGACGGATTACATCTTTGATTAATTTTTAGTAGTCAAAATGATGAAACTGCCTGATGATGTGAAAATTCCAAGTATAAATGAAATGAAAGGAAAAAATTATTGCAAATGGCACAATGTCTTTTCTCAATCCACTACTGCTTGTTTTGTTTTTGTGGTAGGGAACAAGAGTTGATTAGGAAGGAAAATTCAAATTTTTTAAAAAGAAGGAAATAATATGGGGTTGATAAAGACCCATTTCCTAATATAAAATAAATGAGAACTAATATGCAATCCATACAATTACCAAGAAATAAAGAGCATGATGAATTTAACATAAAGACAAAGGTAGATTCTAAGGTTTTAAAGCCTGGAATAGATACCGACATCGGTAAGAAGTTCATGAAACATATGTGTATTAAGTGTGGGGAATAATGCACTGAGATGTGTCAAATCTTTACTTCAATGAGAAAATAATAATAAAAGTTCAAGAAAAATGGAGGTATGGGTTATTCTGTTAGGGCTTTAAACTTCTAAAATTAGGAGTTTCCAAGGACTATCTTAAGGGAAATGAGGCCATTCACCGACCCTTATATTCCTCAAAGAAATATAAAGACACCAAGGAATCACTAGTACATTAGACCAGGATTTAACAAAGCACGTTCTCACTATTATACAGGGACACTAGGGTGTATGAGGTTGCCAAATCGGTTCCTATGATAAAGGGGTTACTAGAGTGGTTTGTGGCTTAGGGTCTTAAGGTTGCCCAAAAATTTAATGAGATTACTAGGAGGCCAAAGGCAGTAAAGGTAGTAAAATCTCAACATTTAGCTCCAAGAATGTGGCATCTAGTGCATCCACCAAAATTAAATAAGTGAGAGCCAAAAATTATGATCTCTCTCACTCAACAAAGGAAAATTCAAAGAAAGTACAGAGCCTAGCAAGAGGTCTAAATTTTTTTACTTCCAATAGTATCTTAAGGTTGTGTATCATCATCTTCAAAGAAAAATCCAAGATTCCATAAAAAGCAAGAAGGGAGTCAATCTTCACTGGACAGGTTGGTAGAGAAGACCAAAGAATCAAAAAATGCTACGAGTGTTGGTGGGAATAACACATTTAAAGGTAACTCCTCTAGTGAAGAAGAAAAAGAGGAAATGATGGTTGTAGATGCAATGGGGTCTGTTCAAGGGGTTTCCCAACTATAATTCATCCAATTTAGATCTCTTCTATAATAAGTTCCAATTAACATGGTAATGATGCTTCGTAAAAGGTTTGAAGCAAGGGAGGGGCAAGAACTCCCATAGATTGAGATAAATGAAGATGAGTAATCAAAGGTAGATAAACTTAATATGTTTTTGTGTGCTTTAAATCCCATATATGGGTTTGAATAGCCTACTTAAGACGTGACCATTGAGCTTTTGTTTATAAAGGCTTGGGTGAATGGAGTACTAATAAATATAATATTGGTAGAAAACAACGATGTTGTTAAAATAATTCCATACTCTATGATTTGTATAATACATAAAAATGATAAATTGGGTTGGAATAGAATCTTAATCTTTGATTTTTCTAGAGATAAAAAGTTAACCAAAGGTGTACTACCAATAGATATTGAAGTAGGAACAAAAAAATCTAAAAATGTTTTCTTTATCATTGATGTTAAACAAGGCTTTGACTCTTTACTTGGTAGAGACTGGATCCATTATAACAAATGTATCCATTCTTCCATGCACCAGAAGATGTTTCTAGTGAAGGTAGACCGTAACGCAGATGAGGTGGAAGTAGATCCTTTTCCATTCCAAACTACCTTGAATTATGGTGAAGATGAACTCTACCAAAAAAAGTAGGACCTGTCAAGTTAGATGCATTGATACCCGAGGAATCAAAAGGAGAAGTCTCATATGAAGCTTAGGAGTAACTAGACTTTGGTCTGATGGGATAAAATGAAAAAGACAAAATGGTTGATTAATGGGTGGCACACCTACTGACCTAGACAAGACCAACGAAACTCTGACCATTGTGTTATATAAATTTAAAGAGTTAGACCTCAATATATAAATCAATGAGGAAAATACCATAAATTGAACTGAATACGTATTCGAAGAAGACAAAAAGGAAGAAAAACCTCAAGAAACCAGTTTTCCAATATAATACAAATTACTCATAGCAAACCAACCGGATCCTTTATTAGAAGTAAACTTAGGAACTGAGAAAAATAAAAAAGGTGACATATATCAATCCAAAACTTAGTAAGGAAGATCATCACTTTTTTGTTGACCTTTTGCATCAGTATAAGTATTATTTTTCTTGGGAATATGCTGATTTATACAGATGGGACATGAAATTAGTGGAACATATATTGCCAATCAAATAGGGATATAAGCGTGTTAAACATCTGCCACGCCAGATGACTCTAGAAAAGAACATAAATACAAAAAGAAATTTAAAGGTTATTAAAGGCTAGGTTCATTCGAACTGCCAAGTATGTGGAATGTCTCTCTAACATAGTGATAATTATTAAGAATAATTGCACAATGAGAGTATGTATTGATTTTAGAAACTTAAATACAGCCACTTCGAAGGATGAATATCAAATGCAAGTGGCAGACCTATTGGTTAATAAATTCGCTGGTCATTCTAACGTGTTTATGATGGACGGCCACTCAGGATACAAGCAAATATACATAGATGAAGAAGATGTGCATAAGATTGATTTTAGGTTCCCTAGTAATTTAGGAACTTTTGAATAGATTAAAATGCATTTATGATTAATGAATACACGAGCCACTTACCAAATGGGGAATAAATACCATTTTCCATGACATGGTTGACACTTTTTTGGAGTTTTATATTAACGAAACAATAATAAAATAAAAAAAATGACTGGTTACATAACATACCTATAAAAGTCCTTCGAAATAATGAGACTTTATAAACTTAAAATGAATAATTTAAAATGTGTTATTGAAGTTTCTAGAGGTAATTTCCTGGGGTATTTGGTATAGTAAAAGGGGATTCAAGTTAGTAGGAACAAGGCCAAGGCCAAGACCATTATTGAAAGCACCCCCCCCCCCCCCCCCCCCCCCCGCCCCCCCCAAAAAAAAATATTTACAAAGGTTTTTGGTTTAGGTTGATTTCCTTCATATATTTATATTTAATGCTATAGAAGAAGCTAAAGTATTTTCTCCTTTTTGAAGATGAAGGATTAAGAAGAGTTGGATTAGAAGGAAGAGCATGAGATATCTTTAAAGATGCTCAAGAAGTATATGGCCAAGCCACCTATTTTGGCACCTCCAAGAGAAGATAGGTCACTAAAGCTCTATGTTTCTGCTTCAAACACCTCTATTGGAGTTCTGTTGGCACAAGATTGTGAGAAATACGAGGAGCATGCTATGTATTATTTAAGTACATTTCTTAATGATTATGAATGTAGATACTCTGTAATGGAAAAACTATATCTAGCTTTGTTCTTCACAACACTGAAATTAAGAATCACTTATTACCTAGAGATGTATATGTTTCAAATTTTGATTTTAATAAAATCATGTTGACAAGACCTATCTTTCGAAATAGAATCGGTATATGGGTATTAGCTCTGTCGAAGTTTTACCTACACTATGTAACTCAAAGGGCTATAAAAGGTCAAACACTGGATGAATTTTTAGCAGACTACCCATGCGAGTATGAGACAGAAGGTGAATACGAGATAGGATAAATATCACTAAGTCCGTGAGAATTATGGTTTAATGGTTTAAGACTGAAATAAGGTCAAAGATATGGGTATTTATTGAATCCCTTATGAATATCAAAACTAAATAGGGATATAGATTAGAAGATAATTCATGTTCTAATAATCAAGTGGAATATGAAGCTGTTATAATAGGCCTGGAGATCCTTTAAAATTGTACTTATTATATGGTTTAAATTTATAGGGATTCACAATTGGCCATAAGATAATTAACTGGTGAATATAGGTGTATCAATGATGATTTAAACTTATATAACCAAGTTATTTTAATATTAGTTTCCAAATTTGATGAAGTAACAATGAATTATGCTCCCAAATTTTTAAATGAAGAGGCCAATGAAAAGTCCTCAATGGCCTTAGGTTTCAATTCTGATGATAAATTCGAAGTTAAACTAAAGTTGATTTCTACAAATGGAATATTCCCATTGCTTTAAAGAAGATGGACTTTGGTTGAAATCAAATTTGTATATGTTTATGAATATTGGAGAAAACAATTGATTGAATATCTAATTAACCAAAACATCAAGCCTGATAGGGTTGTGAGGTTAAGAAAAACTAATTATGTTAGGTATGCTGGAAAAATATTTCAAAAGAGGTGATGATGGAATGATCTTAGAGTTCCTAAACAAAGAGGAAGGCTTAATAAACATTGCCCAACTCATGAAGGCATAAGTAGTGTTCATCAAGCTGGTCCCAAAATGAGGTGGTTGCTAAGGAGACATGGTTCATATTGTACTTTAATTTTAAAGGAATGTATGGACTTTTCCAAAGGATTGAAAAATGAAAACATCATGGTCATCTAAAGTATGTGCCTTTTATTGATCCGTAATATGTAGTGAAACCTTGGCCATTTATAAGATGGACAATTGATGTAATTGGTAAAATATATCCTCCATCTCAAAGCTGCACATATTAGTTGTTTACCAGTGGCTATATATTATTTTACCAAATGGGAGGAGGCTTAAGTTTTAAAGTCAGTAACCCCATATTAGTTGGTAGACTTCTTATAAGACATTGTGTATAAGTTTGGAATTTTAGAAACTGTAACCTAAAACAATGCAAGCATTTTTTTGTTAGAAAATAGTGTTGAGATTTACTATAAGATTATGAATAACTTTTACTAAGGTTGCACCTTATAATGCTCAATCGAATGGTCAGGCTAAGTCTATAAATAAGGTGATTAAAAAAAATCCACTACACCAAAACATGTCAATTGTAATGGTAAAAAACCGTCACAAAGATATTTGTAACAAATTAAATTCATTAGAAAATTGGTATTATTTATTTTATTAACGAAATTTGTAACGGATTTAATCCATTACAAGTTCAATATAGCGGATAAAATTGTTATAATTTATTTTCTAACGAATTTGACATCGATACACATCTCATATATTAGTAATGAATTTACTATATTGCAACGGTTTTTACCCATTACAAATATAGGATTTGTAACTGATAAGACCGTTACAAAATACATTGTAACATATTGGAAGTGTCATATATTTGTAAGTAATATTTTTATCTATAAAAGTTAAAGTTAGTTAGCAATATTATTATATTGAAAAGATATATTAATTTCTCTTTAAACAAATAGATATAAATACACTAGTAAAAACTAGTGCTCAACGAATGCTAATGCATAATTAATGCCCGTAAATTTCCCTCAAAACATAATTTCAAAATACACGTGACAAAATGAATGACACTACATTTTGGTTATATTAAACCAATCTAAAACTAAATTTCATTCATAACCATTAAAATTTCCAAAACAAAATGTAGTGCAAGATAAATAATCTTGCTTTTAACCATAAACTTGAAATGAAGTCTAACATCATATAAGTTCGAAACATATTATTCTTCCAAAAGTAGTCTTCGTGATATTCCTTGAAAAAGTAAACTTAGTTCTCCATATATGAATCTATTAAAAAAAATCAATTTATAAATGTGTAAGCATAAATGAGTAAATAACATAAAAGACGATTATATTCCTGTGCCATTGGAACACATGTAATTTTATTAAGGGTCATATTGAGATGCTCAAATAGGAGGAGGTAAAGGAGTCTTTCCCCATGCAATGCCATATTCCCCCCAATCCTCTAATGGTGTCCCTTAATCAAAGCTAACTGTATAACTTGTGTTGAAAAATGAGTACAGGGCAATTTGGGATGTCAAATTGTGTGACGCCAACCTACCCTTGAGACCAATGGGAACAACCATTTTGGGTATTGCAATCTTTCTTACTGCGACTATGGCTTCCAATGTGGCGAGGGATGTAGTCTTCAGGACCATGTGGAATGGACAAGGAGAAAATAGGGTTTATTAACGCTCAACAAACGAAACACTCTTAAAAATCAATTGGTGTTTAAAGGGTTTAATGTTGAAGTTAAATAGTTTTGTATGCCCTTTTTAGTATTTTTTTATTAAAGATACTTGATCCCTAAATATTCTATGCTTCTATATATCATTGAAATCTTCATGCCAATTATTGAATCATATTGAAATTTTAATTATTGGTTAAGTTAGTTTTATTTGATAGTTTCCTATGATTTAGTTTAACATTGGTATTATATATATTAAGATATTTATATATAAATATATAACGGAAGAACTCTGATGACGCTCTTTAAATTTAAGTATTTTTAATTATGTTGCCCTCACATGCTCGCAACCCCACTTACATCCAAGTAATATACCTTTTTAGGTGCCTTTTGAACTAAATTCCTTTCCCTTTTGTTTTAAATATTGTAATTACTATGTTAAGAAAAAAAAAGTATGTAAATATAAATCATGGGGGAAAGTTCATGTTTTTACTAGCATGTAATATACCTTTTTTGGTGCCTTGTGAACTAAACTATGTTGTCGATTTATATCAAAAACCCGTTAAATAGAGTAACGATATATTGTCAAAATGAAATCAAAAAGGGAAAAAAATAGAGCAATGATTATTCTCAACTAATAATATCTCATATTCATTGTACTTATCATTTCCAATATGATCTTATTTGAAAACTCTCGATTGACCGCATTCAACATCTATATGTGGTTCTCCATGCACTTCGTAACAAACATCAACAAGATTTTCCAACCGAACACCTTATTCCTTGATGTTTTCTTCGTTTATATTTTCCTCAACTTCTACTACCCGTAGGGAATCAATAGTGTTTACGGATGTATTTTCATCGTTAAAAATCCATATAGTATAAAATCGATGCATACCATTCCTCCATAAATGTCTTTCTACATTATGGACATCCTTCTAGTCTTTTCCCTCTATCTCGGGGGTTCAGAGATCGCACGTGCGATTGGAGAGGGTGAGAAGGTGTCACCTCTTTTCTTAAGAGTGCTTCAGTCGGCGTCGATGTGGGGTGATGTAAAGAGATGGAGTCTCCAGTCTATTTTGTACAAAACAAGTAAAAGAATATGTCTCCACCTCGAGAGCAAGGCATCAAAGAAAAATTGATGCTTATAAAATCAATAGTTCAGAGGTTCGGGGGCTAAGTTACGGAATGGAAAGGTGCTAGGAACACATCCCAACCTTTAGGTTTCTCATGGGCTTATCTTACTATTTTTCTTAATTTCTATATGAAGTGTGTGTGCATGTATATATAAGTGGAGATCGTAATCATTCAACTCATATCATGAAAAAGATAGAGTGAAGTCATCCTAAGGAATGTACAGCAAATAATGCTTAGAAAATATGATGTGTGCGCTTATCGAGATATTGATCGCTATAATGAAATGATAATATGTGTAAGATAAGACGCAAGTTTGAATTCAATTATGATATATATGAATAATGTATGTATAAAAATAGGAACAATATGAAAATAAGAAAATATGAAAAGTGTCAGAGATACTTAAAAATTATCGTGCATAAAAAAAAAATTAAATAAGCCCAAACATAATGAACTGATATATGTGCAAAAAATTACTTGGGGAGTCACTTCCCTGTAACTCACAACATGTCCCGTAGGTTATGGGACCTCACCTATACTAGCCTGATGGTAAGTAAAAATGGAGAAGTGTTAGCAAAGGGGTGACATGAAATAAGACATTCTTATACAGTAAATATATAATACATGTGGGATCACCTCTATAGGATTCAGTGCAGGACCTACATGTGATACCTTGGGAGTGTGGGCCTAAGGACTAAGAAATGAATAAAAGTCAGCATAGAAAATTGCAAAATAAAAATAAAGGAGTACAAAAGAGTAATATGTACTTGTAGGGTCACCTCCGCATCGCTCATAGTAGGACCCACAGATGAAGGGGTCTCATCAACACTATCTTTTAAAGGAAGAAAGATACAAGTATTAACAAATCGCTTATATAGTGAAGAAATATGTATAGATAAGTATTAAAGTTAAATTGAAGTATAAACCAGGAGAGGCACTATGATGGTGATTCCACTAGGACCTGTGGCAAAAGTGGCCTCATCAGCTGTAAGGGCCACTTGAGAAGCAACCAGAGAAGTTATTGGTGATGTAGTGCCGTGAACCAGAATAACTGGCACAATAGTAATATCTTGTTCATTAATAAGTATTTTAGAAATGAATGCAGTCAAAGAAAAAAAATCATACAAATGGAATGGTTAATACCTGAGATGATCTAACAGCCTGTGAGACAGGCTTTCTGGAAGCGGTAGTGAAGATCGACTGCATAGTAAGGGGATGAATTCGGGGCCTGTTATCCATAGGCACACAAACTTTGGGGAAAAATATTCTCCCATAGGTTGACAACTCTAGAATAAAAACCCTAGTGAGAAATTCTATCGCTCAAGGAGAAATGGGTTCAAGTGAAAGAGAACCCTATAAAAAATAGAATGGTACAATAAAGACAATATAAATTTATCCATTCACGCAAATTCAGGCTAAGAAAATGATGGAAGTAAGAAATCATCAAAAAATACCTCTAGAGATAAAGTAGAGGGCTCAGCCACAGAGATACCCACTTTAGAAGAAGCAAGAAGTGGAACTGTGTGACTAGAAGGCACAGTCCTCTGGAAGTGTGTAGAAAAAAAATGCACTGGGATAAACTTATAGAGCAGTGAGTCAAAAGACTTGGAGACACTAATAAGTACCTAAACTAAACGATAGGACACAGAAGAGGACCTTGGGCTAGTAGGATATACATATGAAAGCTATAAAGGCAAAAAGAAGAAAATTATGCCAATAAATCATTATAGGAGGAAAAAAGATAAATAGTTGACGTGGAGGAGGTAATGAACCTCTCTAGCCAGACCCAAATAAGAAATGATCATAGAGTTTCTTTCCCCTAGAAATAGTGCTTGAATAGGAGGAGGAGGTGAGGGATCAATCATCCCAACAGAAGAAACCTGTGGAGTATCTCAAGACAAAGTTAGTAAAAAATCAAAGGCTATGAGAGTTAATGAAAATTAAGAAAAAAAAAAAAGACTAATAGCATCTGGGTGAGTACCCTGCCCATGTGGAAGTTGCCTAATAGTGAGACTTGTGGCTGAAGGAGAACATATCATGGTATCTTCGCTATAAGACTCAATTCGAAACTAGTATTAAAGAACAAGCTTCAGGATGATGTTCACAATGAAGGTCAATGTCACTCATGTCATTTTAAGAAGAACTATAATCATTATAGGAACGAGTGCCTCCATAGTCAACTAGTTCCTTTTTAAATGAATAGGAGAAGAACCAAGAGGTAAAATCTCATGAGAGCCGATTTCAGTAGGTGAATAGGAGTTAGCTAGAGTTCCTTCACCAACTAGAATGGAAGAGATGATCAGACACTGGGAAGATAATACTAAAGCTTAGTAACCTTTCTCGTGAACATTCAGTCTCCTCCACCCCAAGTTCATCAGTATCAGACCATTAATCTGGAGCGGAGAAGGAGCGATAGTTTCACTGTAAGGACATATTTTACATAGTCTATTTACATTAGAGTACGTCGTATACTGTTACAATCATCAAAGAAAGTTCAAGGCTCATTCATGCATCAAGATGAATCCAAATATCAACATTATTCAACATATAAGCCTCTTTGAGATAGATTTTGGTTAGGTTGTGTTTAAGTCCCTTAATGTTTCATTTTAAGTGTTGGGATAATTATTCTAAAATGTTTTTTAAACATTTGAGACGTCAATTTTTGTCAAAATATTTTTTTCAAGTACGAGGTAGAGTTTTAATAAACTTTATTTTTCGTTGATGTTATTCAAATGACATAACAAAGTTGTTCAAACAACAGCTTCATACGACAACTTCAAATGAAATACGTCATGCGAAGGCTAATTTGATGTTTGCGTGAAGAGTTTTATCAATTGACATGCTACTGTTTTAGTTTTCAAAAGTCATTTGATATGTCGTGCGAAGTATCTTTAAGATACATCGCATGTCGTTCGAGCGACATGCTATTTTCGTTCGAGCGAAAGCATCGACTTAATTTTTTTATAAATAGCAGTGTTATGAGTCCATTTTTCTTCAAAATACCTGAGACTTTCATTCTACGAAACTACCTTTGCAGAATTTTTGTCTTCTCACTTTTTGAGGCGTTTTAACTTTATTTTGATTCAGAAATTATCCAAGTAGCTTTAGTGAATCAATTTGGAATCGAAGATAAAATTTTGCTAGAGTTTCTTTTTTGTATTGTTATTTTGCTACCATTTAAGGGAGGTTCTGGCTGACTACGACTGTGGTCATTGGGAGTGCTTGAGGGTATTCCTTGCTAAAGATACAACTGCGTGTTCTTGTGGGTTTATTGTGGTTGATCCATTGCTGATTCTAGACTAAGGTCAATGTGAGTGTCTGCGGATATTCATTGCAGATTTCATTGTGCATGTAAGTTGCGATTTACCTCTTCATAGTGAACTAAAAGGTTTTATCTGAAAGGGTTTTTTTCCTGAAATCTGTCAGCAATTTATATTTATTTTGTGATGGCATGATTTATACACCTAGGTTCATGTGTTAAGGTTTACTTAATTTGGATAAAAATTGACATCTAGTTAAATAAGTGTTTAATCAGAAATTTGTGAATCCACATATAATCAATATCACACATGATTCTTAAATTGGTATATGAGATTTTTAAGCAATCTTACCACTTTCTCCAATTAGTATCAGAGCAGGTTGCTCTAAGTTATCGAATGATCATGATTTTTTTTTCATCTGACACCTTCTGACTACTCATGTTGTCAAATTGGTAACATATCAAGTTGCTCCAAGTTATCGAGTGATCCTGATTTTTGTTTTTTCAGTCTGATACCTTTTCTCCAAGTTATCGAGTCATCCTAATTTTTTTTTCCATCTGATACCTTTTGACTACTCATGTTGTCAAATTGGTAATAGAGGAGGTTACTCTAAATTATCGAGTGATAATTTTTTTAGCAAAAATTTATGATAATGATTTTTTTGAAAAATTTAATATTAAGATTTCGCAATGTTTTCGAATGAAAACTGATATAATAGGTTGCCAATTTTTGACGGGTCTAATTATGCCTATTGGAAAGCCTGTATGAAATTTCATTTGAAGGCCATTGATGAACGTGTTTTTGTTGTTTGTGAAAGAGGGTAGACTCCTCCCAGTGTTACAACTAATAATGTCACGAATCTTAAGTCTATGACTGAATGGACTGAGGACGAATTTGAATGGAGCACTTTTAATTCTCATGGGCTAAGTGCAATTTTTGGAGCCATCACCCTTGTCGAGTTTAGACGTATTATAACGTGCACCACGTGAAAAGAAGCATGGGATGTTTTATATCTTACCCATGAAGGCACACCTGTAGTGAAAGAGTCTAAATTAAAAAATTTAACTACTCAATTTGAAACGATAACCATGCTTGAATCTGAGTGTTTTGATGAATTTTATACACATTTGTCTGACATTGTCAACAATAGTTTCAATCATGGTGACCACATTCGTAATGCACGAGTAGTTAAAAAGATTTTGAGATCGTTGCCTAAACGTTTTATCCCAAAAGTGACTGTTTTGAATTCCTTAGAAAATTTAAGCAACCTTAAGTTAGAAGAACATGTAAGAGACCTTTAGACATATGAAATTGACATGTTTCCTAACACTGTCAAGATTAACGATAAAGGGATAACACTTAGAGCCCAGTATAGGAAGAGTGAGGAAGTTTCAAAGAGAGAGAAGAAAAAGAAAGTGAGAGTTTGTGCTTCTGAGTTTGAGGGCGAGTAAGATTATGATGCTGTGGCCATGCTTTTTAAAAATTGTAAAAAGTTTCTCAAATTTTCCAAAGAAAATTATTCCAATAAAAGATTTTTTGAGAAAAATAAAAAGAAAGAAGATGACAAAGAAAGAGATGAGAAAGAAAGATGGAAAGAAGAATAAGATAGATGTTTTGAGTGGGAGGGCAAGGGGCATATGGCTTTTGAGTGTCACACTAGGCTAAAGAAAAAGGGCAAGAAGATTTCCATGCCATTCACTCTTAGCGATAGTGAGGAAGAGGTGAAGGATTTCGGGGATGAATCTTCACATAAGATGTGTTGAAATTTTAGCTAATCACGTGAACACACCTAGTTTGTCCCATGATGATGAGGATACTTGTTCACGTGAGAGCCCTGAGGATGATTTGAGTGTTTCGAATAAGGGTGAAAGTTACTTTGGAAGTGAAGGTGAAAATGAGCTCCAAATTGCATTTAGAGATTTGTACATTGAGACCTTAAAGACAAAGAAGTTGAATAAGGAATTAGGTCTTAGGATGTTATATTTGGAGAGAGAGATAGAGGTTGTGAGGGTATTTAAGGTGCCGACGAGTCAACTCGAGAAGGTGAAGGTTACTTTGAGTGAGCAGTTGATTGGCGTAGGTCAGAAAAAGAGTGAACTTGAAGCTCGTATGGTCAATTTAGAGAGAGACATCGTATGAGACTGGAAGGTAAAGGTCACTATAGAATATGCATCTAAGAAGGTTGGAAATATGCTCCTCGGTCCCACTTTGGGTAATGTTGAAAGATTATGAATAGGTCATAACAGTGCATCTGCTTTCCACGTTGCACCCAAGATGGTTCCTGAGTTAGTGACATATCCTTATGGCTCTCAACCCAACCTACCAAGGCATCCGTTACCCAATAGGAGAGCGTGTCCTAGACATTTTGAGAGAGGTGTTCCTAGGCCCGTGTATGTTTACACCCGTTGCAAAAAGAGAGGACACTTTAGGGAATTTTATTTTAAGTTGGGTAGTGTGTTGCATAAAGTTTTGCCACATGTTCCCACACACTCACCCACACATGATGCTTAAGATGATGACATGAGAGATTTTGCACATATTAGGGATCAAGTAAAATTTTTGGTCAAGACTTCATATGATTTTATAATTGTGGAAAACTCCACTGCACCTAACGGTTGAGGTTTAGACTTGTTTGCTAGCATATGATAATTTTCATGATGATATTTTATGCCTATCACTAGTGTGTACCACTTTTTTATTTATATTTTCCATTGTTGATATAATTTTTTGAAAATCCATTTAGATTTTTGTTTTTAAAAATTTGGGAAAATACAAAAAGATTTTTTTAAAGAAAAAAGCGTGAAAAAGCCAAAAAGATTTTATTTTGATAAAATTTTAGGGAAAAGACAAAGAGTTTTGTATTTTGTTTACACCGTTTATGGATGGACATTTAGATTGACCAAGTCACAACATCATTCCATATCCATGTGACTTTTTGATAGTGTTTTGAGATGATACATCATTTCATCCATGTGCTTTATAATGTTTGGAGTCATTAAGATGAGATTTGAGATTACTTTCTACATGTTTGACTCATGATTTCCTTTAATGAACACTTGCACGGATTTAATTGATTATTGTACATGTCTATTACATGTTGGTCGAAGTGTTTCCATCTCAATTCCGTCTTTACAACGAACCATATGTGATAAAACTTGACAATGAAAGTTATGCATGTATGAACCGTTTTCCATGAGGAATTTTGTTAATGTAATGAAAAAAATCACGAGTGAATACGGGAAAAATCCTACGAGTGAATAATAATCACGTCATGAAATCAACCGTTTGAAAGAGGCCATGAAAAAATTAAGGCAATAAAAATAATTATATGCCAAAAAGGGTCCAATAGGATTTCTGTAAGTTAAGGGAAAAAAAAGAAACCTTGAAAGAGCTTGAAAAAGAAATATATATTTGAGGGAGTTTCGTTAAAAATTTAATCAACAGGTTTGCATCTCCTGATAAAGTCTTGAAAAAGAATTAATAGTTGTAGACATTATTGGTGTGGAAATCATTTTAGAGTTTGATTTGTGTTTTTGATTAAGTAAATGTCATTTGAATTCAACAATTTTTACACCTAAAGATGATGGTGAAGTTGATTTGTTAAGAGTATCCATATTCATCGTGCACATTTGTTATGTATGTTTGAGTTGATTTACCTATTGAATATGTTCACACCGATTCACTCCATTTTCATGATTTGGTTATCTTAATGTAAATTCATGGCGTGTGATGTTTCTTTTAAATTATTTTTTGTTTGAAAAATAAAAAAAATAAAAAATAGTTGGTGAATGCCTTTGAGTATATCCTTAGATGATCGTTGTTGATTTTCTTTGTTTATGGTGATAGTCCATGCTTATTTTTATTCAATCTTTTCCTTGTCTATTTCGGACAAATAAAAAGGGGGAGAACGAATTATGATTTAATGGGGGAGTTTAAATTATGGGAGAGATTTGAGAGTTCATATTTGTTTTGATTTATGTTTATCTCATTTCAAACTCGATATGTCACGAAGGTATTTGTTTCTTGTCTCATGTGGGTAGGCAAAAAAGTTGAAGATAATTATTTTTCACACCCTGATGATTACAAAGAAAAGTTGGAGATTAGAAGATTTCAAGTTGAAGATTTTTTGAAAAAAGTTTAAGACTTACATTTTTAGTACCTTTTTTAGTTTTGGGTTCATGGGAGGGTACTGAATTTGTATAGGACATTTGATTTGATAATTCAGATGTTTTAAGTTTGTATCGGCATAGACATCGAGGGAGATTTGCCAGGACATATTTTATAGAGTTCATTTACATTAGAGTATACTATGTACCATTACAACCGTCGAAGAATGTTCAAAGCTCATTCATGCATCAAGACTAATCCGAATATCAACTGATGATGCTGGAAACAACACCATCCTTCAAGGTGTTCGTGAGATCAATTCAATGTTAACAATGGCAGCATAAGAGTATATTCACATATAGTAGAGGGAGGTGAGGAGAAGAGGATTTACACCGGAATATAAGTGGTTCATCCAATCAAGCCTACGTTCACCGTGAAGGTGTGTGGTTGATATCACTATATGAGGGCTCTAATGGCCATGGGTACAAACTCTCAAGCTTTCTCTCTCTTCTGTATAATTTGACAGAGTTGCAGCTAGGGTTGTATTTTTGGGTCCCCCCTCTAAGAAGGAGAAGACAAGTATATATAGTTCTAGGGGGTGTAGTGTACCCCCCATGAATGCAATGAGCATGTGTGCGCCGATCTAGCCAATCTGATGAAGACATCTGTCACTGTCACATGTAGAGAATGATGATGAAATATTCCCCCCACGTGGGGGAAATGATTTGTTATAACTGATTTGTGTCAACGTGTCATTATCCATATGTCAATAAGTGCTCGGCCTCCGTGTCTAGTCATAACCTCAGCCTGGAAGAGTCCAAGGTTGGTAAGTAGCTGCCCATCCAATCCGAGGTGAGCCATTATGGCCTCGGCTTAAGTGAAGTCGAGGTTAGGTACTAAGGTCGGCCTGGGCTGAGGTTATGTTGGAATGTGATTGGAACATTGGCCGATTTAATGATAGGGTTGCCCCTGGTAGAGGTGTCTCCTTGTAACCTAGGCCTTCTCCTGGCCGAGGTTTCCATCCTCGAGTGAACTGACGAACAGCTGACCCCCATGACACATGCAACCTCCCTTTGATGAGGTTTGTAGTGGTGTCAGCCAGGGCCGACCTTGTTATGTCCGAGGCCTGTTGTCACTGATCTAAGGAATTTCCAACCTCGGCAATGTCCTGGCCGAGGTTGTAGTTTCTGAGCTGAGGTGACACTTGGGGCATATCAATCACCCCCAGCCCTTAGTTACATGTGAGAGCTGGTCACTGTGGGATCTCTACATCTCCGAGGTCTCTCTTGTGCCAATGTCCATTTGACATTTGTCCATTGCTGAGGTGTGTGGCGTGCCTGGCAAGCATGTGATGTCAGCCGTCCTTTGGGGCTCCCAAGGTAATGATGGGCCTTGGGAAGCGTGCAATCATTATAGGGGTTTAAACCCTATTTTCCCTCTTTTCTTCTTCATTTCTCTCTTTTCTGGCTCGACTCGTTTCTGCAGCTCTCTCTCTCTCTAGAAAGACATTGGCTTGAAGCTTTTAGTGGTGATTCCTCATGTTTTCTTCCTTCTCCCTTACAATTTCATCCTCAGGTATCCTCTTCCATTTATTTTCCTGTGAGTTTTCTTACTTTTGCATTTTCCGATGAGTTTTTGGAGGTTTTCGGCGAGGTTTCCATTTTTTTTGGTGAACTGTTCTTGGTGTTCTTCGCAGTAATTCCTTAAATTTTGATAGTTTGATCCTTAGTTGAATCATTCCATTTGCCAGTCTTTGTTTGTAGTTTAGGAGAGTTGTAAGTGTAGGGTCTGCCTCTTATGCTCAGACCCCTTTACCAACTCCTAGAGGAGTTCCCTTCTCTCAGAGAGAAGACTTTAGAGAAGATTAGGCAAATAGAAAGAGCGCAGGATGAAGCTCGTAGGTCAGAGGAATTACCTCTCAGACCTATCTTTCCCCCAACTCTGAAGGTAGTATACCCCGAACCATCCGGACCCATTAACCAAGCCGAGGTACCTGCTGAACCATCACCGATGTCTGAGTATGAGTCTGAGTCTTCCACATCAGACCCTGTGTCTGTGGATTCTTTTCAAGAGGCCATGGACTTCGCAAATCAATAAGATTAGGTCCCTGATCAAGCAGAGGTTTCCAGTCGGGCCTCGTCTCATAAAAATTCAAGCACATCATCTTCTTCCTTAGAGGTTGAGATTGTTGAACCAAGCGTGGCTATTCCACCCATACTTGATGACATTCCCCTATCGACCGTGACAGGGGATGAGTTCGCTCAGAGGTTCCCAAGCAATCCTCCAATGTCTGCTACAGCCGACGTTGAGTTAAATAATGATGATGATGATGATGATGAGAGTGATGTCGACGTCTCTGAGGCGGCCGAGATCGAGAGTACCATTAGTGAGGTTGACCTTCTTTGCTTATGATACCTGTACTCCATCAGCCCCTCCATAAAGCTCAGGAGACCTCTGAGGGAAGAGAGGGCTTACCATGGACGAGATGGTGAGATCTACTTGTACGAGAAGATGTTCAAGTTGGGGTTTCGTTTGCCCATCCATCCCGTCATTAGGTCTATACTAGCCTACATCAATTTGGCCCCCTCCCAGTTGTCACCCAATGCCTGGAGGGTAATAATTGGGTCCATCATCCTATGGAGGGCTGTTCACCACTCAGACCTTCCAGTCCAGGTCTTTGTTGGTTGTTATGTCCCTTCATCTGCCAAAAACCATCCAAGCTATTATCATTTTGTAGCTCAAAAACCTGAGAAGAAGATGCTCCAGATAACTCAGACTTCTAATCACAACTGGAAGCCTCGCTATTTCTTTACCTCAGGGCCTTGGGAATTTGGCTCATGTGCCCCTTCTTACCCACTAGAGCCGCAAATGCCTATAAGATGGGGTAAGATCACAATGTCTGCCAAGGCCGACCCCGGTCTAAGCCTGCAAAACCTTCAGAAGGTCAAAGACCTTCAGGATCAGGGGATGCATGGTCTTCTCGTTAAATTTGAACACCTTATGACCCCCCAGTACCTCTCTGAGACTGGTTTAGGGGGAAGTTATCTTACAGAGCTTGGTAAGTATTTTTTATTCAAGTTATACCTCTGAGTTTATGCATGTATGGCTCTCTAACTCAGACCTTTCTATTTTGCAGAGCGTTCGAAGGGAATATTGGACGAGCTTTGGGCAATGGTGGCACTGAGTTTGACAAAGCTTACTAAGAAGGTAGGTCTGAATGCTCCTCCTCCCCCTCCCTCAACCTCGAAGGCTCAGGCAAAAAAGAAGAGGAATGCTATTGACCCTGCCCCTGAGGATCAGAGGCAGAAGAAGAAGGGTGGGGATGCTGCCATCCCTATATCGTCTGCAGATGCATTGGCTGCTCATATAGAGCAAGTGAAGATCAATGACATCATAATAGGACACAGTCTGTAGGCACTAGATGTCATCGGCTCTGCCATGACCGAGGTTGATAAACATTTTTGCCGATCAATGGACACCCCTCTGCTGGTTGAGTTCGGCCTCCACAGGTCTATTCAGGTATGACTCCAGGTTTCTGTATAGCTTTAAAGTGTAACCTCTGATTTGAATTTTAACTCATATACACGACCACATGATTTACAGGGCCTGGCTACTATGCATCACCTCGCCAAATGGACTCTGAGGAAGTTACCCCTCATCCAGAAGGGTCAGGAGGCCAAGAAGGTGGAAATCACTCTGAATGCCGAGGTAGGCCGCCTGAAGTCTGAGTTTGATAAGTCTCAGAAGAAGGTTAAGGGGCTGGAAAAAGAGATCTCCAAGCTAAAAAAGGACCATGTTATTGCTCTGAAGGCCAAGGATGATGTTCTTCAGCAAAAGGTCGACTTTGCAGTGAAGGCAACCCTTAAGGATGCTTCTGAGGGGATATTGGCTGACTATAAAGTCTTAGACGAGTTCATGAGCTTCGGCTTTGAGTACCTTGAAAGAGGTATTAAATCTACTATCAAATGGGCGGCTGCTAAGGAGAAGGAGGCAAGAAGTTTGAAGGCCTCTGACTTCATAGGTCTAGGTTTTGCTAACCCTCAGCTTGCCCAAGCCTTTCAAGAGGTGGAGGAGGAGATCACTGCACCTACAGAGACTGCCACACTGGATGTTACAGAGATTGATGGAGTTAACCCCAGAGAGGATGGGGACGAGGTGACCAACGTCGTCCAACAGAATCAGGCCGAGGACGCCAGCACACTCCCTTATAACCCTTAGGATTTTTTGTGAATCTTCTTGTACTTTTATAACCCGTTAGTTGTAATCTCTGAAGAATATTGTCTGCATATATTTTTGAATCATAATTGGATGACAACCTCTGAGGAGGATTTTTACTTCGCTTGTTTTGTTTGTTGAATGCTTCTTTGCCATGTGATGTTTTTGCTCTGAAGTCTCACTGCAATGATGTCTGTTTAAACTCAATCAATAGTCTTAACTCAGACCTTGTCACCACATTGATGTTAGAAGGTCTGAGGACATCAACTAAGAGGTCATCCTCACAATTAATTTCACCAAGTTAATGATGTTAAGAGTCTGAGGTCATCCAAGTATGGTGTCTGACCTCAGACCTTGTCACCACTTATTGATGTTATAAGGGTCTGAGGTCATAAACTAAGATGGTATCCTCATAATTAATTTCACAAAATTAATGATGTTAAGGGTCTGAGGTCATCCAAGTATGGTGTCTGACCCCAGACCTTGTCACCACTTAATGATGTTATAAGGTCTGAGGTCATAAACTAAGATGTTATTCTCATAATTAATTTCACCAAATTAATGATGTTAATGGTCTGAGGTCACTTTAGTATGGTGTCTGACCTCAGACCTTGTCACCACTTAATGATGTTATAAGGTCTGAGGTCATCAACTAAGATGTCATCCTCACATTTAATTTTACCAAATTAATGATGTTAAGGGTCTAAGGTCATCTAAGTACGGTGTCTGACTTCAGACCTTGTCACCACTTAATGATGTTATAAGGTCTGAGGTCATCAACTAAGATGTCATCCTCACAATTAATTTCACTAAATTAACGATGTTAAGGGTCTGAGGTCATCTAAGTATGATGTCTGACCTCAGACCTTGTCACCACTTAATGATGTTATAAGGTCTGAGGTCATCAACTAAGATGTTATCCTCATAATTAATTTCACCAAATTAATGATGCTAAGGGTCTGAGGTCATCTATGTATGGTGTTTGACCTCAGACCTTGTCACCAATTAATGATGTTATAAGGTCTGAGGTCATCAACTAAGATGTTATCCTCATAATTAATTTCACCAAATTAATGATGCTAAGGGTCCGAGGTCCTCTAAGTATGGTGTCTGACCTCAGACCTTATCACAACTTAATGATGTTATAAGGTATGAGGTCATCAACTAAGATGTCATCCTCATAATTAATATCACCATTAGAGCACAATGAAGCAAGAATCGTCATGGAAATTGATCTTTTATTAATAAGCTCTTCATAAGATGGTACATTTACATAACTCTTGGAAACATCATATCTAATACTTCTTTAGATGATCAGCATTCCAGGGATTACCGAAAGGTTCCCCTTCTAAATTTTCTAGCCTGTAGGTCCCGGGTACAACCTCTTCTGTCACCTTGTAGGGACCATGCCAGTTTGGGTGGAGCTTTTTTATTTTCTGTAAGGTATTCTTCAATACTAAGTCTCCCACGGTGATGGGTCTTGACTTCACCCTCTGATTGTAGAATTTTGCTGCTCTCTACTGGTAAGCTACTTTCCTGATTTTCACGTCTTCTTTTCTCTCTTCAATCAGATCCAGGTCTAATCTCCTCTGTTCCCCATTTTTATTAGGGTCATAGTTCTAAACCCTATGAGTAGGGAGTCCCACTTCTGTTGGTATGACGGCCTCTGAGCCATGTGTAAGCATGAATGGGGTTTTTCCTGTTGGTGTCCTTGTCGTGGTTCTGTAGGCCCATAACACAGCGTAAACCTCTTCAGTCCATCTTCCCTTTGCTTCTTCTAACTTCTTTTTGATTCAGTCGAGGATTGTTCTGTTCGTGACTTCGGTCTAACCGTTTGCCTGAGGTCGGCCAGGAGATGAGAAGAACTGCTTTATCCCAACTCTTACGCAATACTTTTCTAAAGAAGAGTTCTTGAACTGGGTTCCATTATCTGAGATGAGAGTGTTTGGGAGGCCATGTATGCATATGATGTTCCTCCAAATAAATTGGAAGGTCTTCTATTCTATGATTATTTTTATCGACTCGGCCTCCACCCACTTTGAGAAATAGTTGATGGCTACTATCAGGAATCGATAACTATTGGCAGCTCTTGGTAGGGGCCCTACTAAGTCAATTCCCCATACTACAAATGGCCATGGAGAGGTGATTGATGTCATTGGTTGATGAGGTTGGTGAGGAATAGTGGAGAATCTCTGACCTTTATCGCACCTCTTTACGTAAGATGCAACATCTTTGGCCAAGGTCGACCACCAGTATCCCTGGGTAATAATTCTCTTAGCCAAGGGTCTTCCTCCTATGTGACTGGAGCAAGAGCCATCGTAAACTTCCTGTAAGACGTGGGGAACTTCGGTGGGATGCACACATCTGAGGAGAGGTAACAAAAATCCCTTCTTGTACAGGACGTCTCATACCATGGAGAACTTGGCAGCCCTATATCTCAATTTCTTCCTCTCTAGCTTGGATTCGGGTAGCTCTCCCTCTTTGATATATCTGACGAGGAAGTACATCCATGAGTCTCCTATGTTCAAATTGAGACAAGGGTTGCATACCTCTTCTTCCTCGATGGTCGCTTTTCCTAAGACTTCGACCGGAACTGTCTTTCTGATGTCTGTCTTCGTCGCCGAGGCCAACCTTGCCAATGCATCTGCGTGGCTGTTACTTTGTTGAGGCACTCTATTCAGTTTTGTATCTTCAAAATATTATAACATCGTTCTCACCTTCTTAAGATACTTATCCATCCTTTCATCTTTGGCTTTATAGACTCCCAATACTTGATTGACAACTAACCTCGAGTCTCTATGAAGTAGGAGTCATCTTACGCCCAGAGTCTTTGGCAATGAGAGACCTGCTATCATGGCTTCATATTTCGACTCGTTGTTAGATGCCTTGAAGTTGAACCTCAAAGCGTATTCAATATTGGCACCATCTGGAGCTGAAAGTATCAACCCTGCACCACTTCCACTATCGCAGGAAGAACCATCAACGAAGAGGTTCCAAATATCCATATCCGATGAGAAGGACCCTTCTGATATGACTCCTTGTTTGAAGAGGTTTCGATCCTCCTCGTTCTCCGCTACTCTGCCCTGATCTTTTTGGATACGACCTCTTCCTGGCCTCGGAAGACGTTCTGTGCTACCTATTCCTGCTCTCGGAAGACGTTTGGTGTCATCTCTTTCTGATCTCGGAAGACACTGCTGTTTGACCCTTCAGTACCCTCTGGGTCATTATCTTCCTCAGCCTCTTCCCATGTGAACTCAGCAACAAAGTCTGCGAGGGCCTGCCCTTTGATGGATGTCCTAGGTTGGTAGGTAAGGTCATGCACCCTCAACTCAATGGCCCACGTCATCAATCTTCCAGACTTCTCAGGTTTATGTAGGACCTGTCTTAGTGGGGAGTCGACAAGGACAACCATGGAATGGGCTTAGAAGTAGGGCTTCATCTTCCTCGAAGCATGTATCAGGGCATATGCTAACTTTTCTATACGAGGGTAATTTTATTCAGACCCTTGAAGGGATTTACTGTTGAAGTACACAGGCCTTTGGATTCCAACGTCTTCCCGTACTATGGCTGAACAGATAGACGATTCAGAGACGGCTAGATACGCATACAATTTCTCTCCTACTATGGGCCGAGATAATAACAAGGGAGACCCAAGGTAAGACTTGAGTTGGATAAAAGCTTCATCGCATTCCTCGTTCCACTGGAAGGCCTTTCTAAGCACTTTAAAAAATGGAAGACACTTGTCCGTTACTCTGGAAACAAACCTGTTGAGTGCGGCCACTCTCCCCATGAGTCTTTGGACGTCCTTGATACTCCTCGGTGTCTTCATATTAAGCAAAGCCTTGATCTTCTCTGGGTTTGCTTTGATTCCTCTTTGATTGACGATGAATCCAAGAAACTTCCCAGCCCCTACCCTGAAGACACACTTCGTTGGGTTGAGTTTCATCATATATAAGTCCATAGTATCGAAGGTCTTTTCAAGGTCTGCCACATGAATGCAGGATTTTAAGCTCTTCATCAGCATATCGTCTATATACACCTCCACAGTCTTGCCTATTTGATCTTTGAACATCTTATTAACAAGACGTTGGTACGTTTCCCCCGCATTTTTCAGACCGAAGGGCATCACTTTGTAACAGTACGCCCCTTTGTCAGTAATGAAGGCTGTCTTCTCTGAGTCTTCCACATCCATGAAGATCTGATTGTAGATTAAACACGCGTCCATAAAGCTCATGAGCTCGTTCCCTGTAGTGGCTTCTACCATTTGATCTATCCTGGGTAAGGGGTAGCTGCCCTTCAGGCAAGACTTGTTCAAGTCTATGAAATCAACGCACATTATCCACTTTCTATTAGCATTGGGCACAATGACTGCGTTCGATAACCACTCTGGATATATGACTTCTCTAATAAATTCCGCCTCTTCTAATTTTTTAACCTCTTCCCGGATGACGTCGTACTTCTCCCTGGAGTAAACTCTTCGTCTTTGTTTGATAGGCCTGGCATCTTTGGTCACGTTGAGCTTGTGACTCATTACCTCAGGGTTGATACCGAGCATGTCTATGTGACTCTAAGCGAAGACACTCTGCCTCTTCCTCAGGAAGCTTATCAGCTCTTCTTTGATTTCTGTCTTTAGGGATTTGCTGACCTGGATGGTTTTTCCGGTTCATCCTCATTGAGGAGGATTGATTTTACCTCTTCCGTGGCCTCTCCCTTCTTCAACTTTGTTTCATCTCTTGGGTCTAATTTATCAATGCTATAAGTGGTGGTTACCCTCTTATGGGCCTCTCTCTCTTCGGCTGAGTTGAAGTAACATTCTCGTGCTATGGTCTGGTCACCTTGCACTTCCCCTAGCCCACAGGGGGTCGGGAATTTTAGCATCTGGTGGACCGTCGACGGCACAGCTTCAAACTCCTTAAGGGCCACTCTTCCTATGATGAGTTTATAGGCCGAGAAGACATTTTTGTCCATCATGAAAAAATTTATCTTCCGGGTCAACCTCTTAGGCCACTCGTCACCCATCCGTATGTCCATCTCATACATGCCCAATGGGTGGACCTTTTCGCCGCTGAAGCCCATTAAAGGATGATGATAGGGTACCAGCCTAGCTCTGCTAAGACCTAGGCTCTTGAAGCAAGGCCAAAACATCACGTCTGCTGAGCTCCCCTCGTCCATGAGGATCCTCTGCACCTCGTACCCATGCACCCTTGTTGTTATTACCAAAGGGTCATCATGTGGGGCTAAGATACCTTTGAAGTCGAGTCGGGAGAACCCAACTATAAGGGTGTCCATATCCACCTTCTTTCTCTTCTGTGCTATATCGAAAGACATTAGATTTACAAATTCGAGTTTGGCCACTGACTTGGCCTCTGCCACATGAGCTTTCCTGTCAGCTATTTCAGAGCTACCTCCCGCGAGTCCTCCGCATATGGTGTCAACACCAAAGGAGATCGTGCCAACCCTCTTCACCGGGGTGTTATCATCTTTTGGCGGAAGGTCCGGATCGTGTTCATCATCACCTTCTGAAATATTGTATTTTTTAGATGGAGCATCGTCACGGCATCTGTCGTTTCTCCTCTTCTTAGGGTAATCTTTTCCCCCTTTAGGAGCCTTACCATCAACATACTTCCTCAACTTTCCAAACTTTAACATCTTTTCAATCTCATCCTTCAAGGCGAAGCATCTTTCTGTAATATGGCCATGGTCCTGGTGGAACTCACACCACAAGTTTTTGTTCCTCTTATGTGGAGGGGCCTTCAGTTTCTCTGGCCATCTTAGAGTCCTATCATTATTGATCTCGTTGAGGATATGCTCACAGCTCACGGTTAGAGGAGTATAGTGGGCGAACTTGTCATCGGTTGACCTCTTCTTTCCATCTTTCTTTATTTGGGACTTCCCGCTACTACCACGATTCTCATCCCCATACTTGGAGGCCATTGCCTCTTCGACATTCATGACTTTTACCGCAGTCACAAGTAGCTCTGCTATAGACCTGGAAGGGTCTTCTGCGAGTTTCCATAACAACTTCCCTTTCTGAAGGCCTCCTATGAGGGCGGTCATGTCTATATTCTCTTCGTAATCTTTAACCTCAAGCTTCTCTTTATTGAACCTGGCGATGTAGTCTTTTAGGCTCTCGTCCTTGCCTTGCCTGACATACAGTAGATGAGTGGTCTTCTTTTGATGTCTTACCCCAAAGCAGAAGTTGTGAATGAATCGTTAAGCCAAGCGCTTGAAGTTCTCAACTGAATTCTTCGAAAGAGAGGTAAACCAACTATGCGCTGCTCCTGTCAAGGTCCCAGAGAAGGCCCTACACTTCATCTCATTCGGTATCGAGTAGATGTTCGCCGCCGACTGATACATCTCAATGTGATGTACAGGGTTGGTGCTACCATCATACTTTGGAGACACCACTGGTGGTTTGAACTTAGCAGGGGTCGGGAAGCTCACTATCTTAGCCACAAATGGAGAGCCTTCTGAGTAATCCCTTTGCAACGGATCCCTACTTTTGATGAGGTCTCCTATCTTCTCCTCAAGATAATGGATAGAGTCATTCCATGGTCTCCTACCATCGTCCTGGACGAGGTTGTCCCCAGCCACCTCCAAGGGATGGACGTAGGGTTCCCCTACCGCAGTGCAACGTCGACTGTTGACCTCTTCCTGATCTTTGCCCCTTTCTTCATGGGGTCGGCCTTGGTCAGGCCGACCTTGTCTAACTCCTCTTTGCGAGCCGACTGCACTTTTCGACCTTGATAACCTCTGTCTTAAGTCATTCACCAGGCCCAACCTCTCAAAGGTTGACCCTCTGCTCAATCGATCAAAAGCTGACCATCGTTATTGATCCTCTTCACCTCTTCGGCTGACACAACCTCGGCTCTGCTGAAGAGGACGTACCGTATTATTCCAGACCTCATACGGCTCCCAACAATCTTTTGGGACCTCTTCCTCCGGGCAAGGGTTTCCTTACCTCCCCAGGCATAAGTGCCTAGGGTCAGCAACGTCCCTCCTTTATTGGGGTGCAGGTTGGTCCTTCATTGGTGCCTGGGGTGGTCCCCTGGCGTCAGTATGAGGCTGGACAACCGCCGGAGTGATTATTTCCGGTGAAACCCCAGGTGGCCTCATCATAGTTTGGCTGAGCTATGAAAACTGCTCCTTCATAGCTTGTTGTGTTGCAGCCAAAGACCTTAAGGCTGCAGCTACCTCCGCTATTTCGGACTGAGGCAGTGCCTGACTGGAACTAGGCCCTCCCCCACCAGGCGGCGAAAGAGGTGGTGGTAATTCTGATGCCATGTGCTAATAATAAAGATCTTGAGTAGCAGATGAGCTTAATACCTTAAAGGACTTCTTTCAATGGTGAAGCAGCTCCACACTAGGGGTGGTGCCTAGTTCACTACCAGAATCTCCGGTGAGGTTAAGCTGAAGAAGAAGAAGAAGAAGAGAAAGCTTCTCTAAATTCCCACAGACGGCGCCAAAATGATGATGCTGGAAACAACACCACCCTTCAAGGTGTTCATGAGCTCAATTCAATGTTAACAATGGCAGCATAAGAGTATATTCACATATAGTAGAGGGAGGTAAGGATAAGAGGATTTACACCGGAATATAAGTGGTTCAGCCAATCAGGCCTACGTCCACTGTGAAGGTGTGTGGTTGATATCACTATATGAGGGCTCTAATGGCCATGGGTACAAACTCTCAATCTTTCTCTCTCTTCTGTATAATTTGACAGAGTTTCAGCTAGGGTTGTATTTTTGGTTCCCCCCTCTAAGAAGGAGAAGACAAGTATATATAGTGCTAGGGGGTGTAGTGTACCCCCCATGCATGCAATGAGCATGTGTGAGCCGATCTAGCTAATCTGATGAAGACATCTGTCACTATCACAGGTAGAGAATGATGATGAAATATTCCCCCCACGTGGGGGGAATGATTTGTTATAACTGATTTGTGTCCACGTGCCCTTATCCATATGTCAATAAGTGCTCGGCCTCCGTGTCTGGTCATAACCTCAGCCTGGAAGAGTCCGAGGTTGGTAAGTAGCTGCCCATCCAATCCGAGGTGAGCCATTATGGCCTCAGCTTATGTGAAGCCGAGGTTAGGTACTAAGGTCGGCCTGGGCCGAGGTTAAGTTGGAATGTGCCTGGAACATTGGCCTATTTAATGATAGGGTTTCCCCTGGTAGAGGTGTCTCCTTATAACCTCGGCCTTCTCCTGGCCGAGGTTTCCATCCCCGAGTGAACTAACGAACTGTTGACCCCCATGACACATGAAACCTCCCCTTGATGAGGTTTTTAGTGGTGTCGGCCAGGGCCGACCTTGTTATGTCCGAGGCCTGTTGTCACTGATCTAAGGCATTTCCAACCTCGGCAATGTCCTGGCCGAGGTTGTAGTTTCTGAGCCGAGGTGACACTTGGGGCATATCATCAACATTCTTCAATAGACAAGCCTTTATGAGATAGATTTTGGTAAGGTTGTGTTTAACTCCCTTAATGTTTTCATTTAAATTGTTGGGATAATTTTTCTAACATGTTTTTAAACATCTGAGACATCATTTTATTTCCAAATAGCTTTTCTAAGTCCTGAAGCGGAGTTTTAATAAACTTTATTTTTCCTCGATGTCATCCAAACGACATGTTAATATCATTCAAACGACATACCAAATTCGTTTAAACGACAACTTCAAGCTACATGCTATGTCTTGTGAAGGCTCGTTTGAAGTTCGCTTTAAGAGTTTTAACAAGTGACATGATACTATTTTAGTTTTCTAAAGTCGTTTGATCTATCGCTTGAAGTCTCTTCAAGTGACATGCTATTTTCATTTGAGTGATATCACCGACTCAAATTTATAGATAGCAGTGTTTTGAGTCCATTTTTCTTCAAAAGACCTGAGACTTTCATTCTACGAAAACTGCTTTTACAAAATTTTTGTCTTCTCACTTGTGTGGTGTTTTAACTTTGTTTTGATTCACAAATCATCCCAATAGCTTTAGTGATTCAGTTTGGAACCCAATATACAATTTTCCTATAGTTTCTCTTGTAGGGAAGATTTCTCTACTGCTGATTTGTTACCACTTAAGGGAGGTGCTAGTTGACTACGACTGTGGTCCTTGGGTGTGGTCGGGGGTGTTTCGTGCTGAAGATAGAGTTGTGTGTCCTTGCTGGTTCACTGCGGTTGATCCATTGTTGATTCTAGACTGAGGGCTATGTGAGTGTCTGCGAATATTCATTACATATTTCATTGTGTATGTAAGTTGTGATTTACCACTTCATAGTGAAATAAAAGGTTTTACCCGAAAGATTTTTTTTCCTGAAATCTATGTTAGAAATTTATATTTATTTTGTGATAGCATAATTTATACACCTAGATGCATGTGTTAAGGTTTAATTAAGTTGGATAAAAATTGACATCTAGTTAAATTAGTTTAAAATTGAAAATTTATGCATCCACAAATAATTGATATCACATAACATTATTAAATTGGTGTAAGTGCTTGTCAAGTGATCTTACCACTTTATCATTCACCACTGACCTTCTTCTTTTTCATGCTCTCCCTAGTCCTAACATGTGAGAGAGGGAAAGCATGAGAAGCAATAGGAATGAAATTTGACACATCTTTATCAGGGTGTTTCCTTTTGGAAGTAGCTAGTGTTTTGGCCTTTCCTTTCCCTTTGGACTTAACAGGTTATGGTTTAGGGTGTTTAGTGTAAACGGATTCGTCAATTAGGGGCCTCACTAGGATTGAGGTGACTTTCTCAAGGGTGTCTTCATAATGGTGTTGTGATGCCATAACTCTTTATGGGTCCCTTTACCCAAGTACTTGTCATTATTGGGAACTATAGAAGGGATGGTTTGATAAGGACATGATTCACACAGTTTTGAATGAGGTCCATCTGTCTCTGTCATAAAGTGAACTAGGAGAGAGTAAAGGAAGGAAGTTAGTCACAAGGAGGCACAAATAGACCACGCAAATGCTCAACCATGTGGAGCATCCCCTTAAAGGTAAAGTTTACATAAGCCTCAAAGTATAACTGGGGGAGGGGGTGTTATAAGGATATGAAGGGGAATGAACTCCCTGATCATACCCAAACTATCTCCTAACTCTCTGTGAATGGAAAAACTCAACATCTTCACCCAACTCAGTCAAGAAAGGAAGGGTTCTTGGAAGAAGCATGGACATCACATCAATATGTGGGTAAGAAAAAATTTAGTTTGTATCAAAGGGGTAGTAGAAGGTGCCCCCATCCCTTGAGAAGGATCCCCAGGTAAAAAAGCCACCCGCTAGCTTGTAGTATGGGCAGAACCAAAACTCATCAATATTATCTATCAGAGACCCTAAAGTGTGCTTTGGAGATTTCTTATGCCACCTGGTAATGCGAGGGACTTCATTATGACATAGCCTCACTTTTGGGGTAAAGTTAGGGAACCGCTCGAAAAGTAAAAGCCATCAGTATAAAGGAGTTGGTAAAATTGGTGGCACTATGGCAGCCAAAAGATCGATCGACATTAACATGTGCATTATGAAGCCAAGTGTAAATGGATCCCAAAGTCAAATATGTGAGAGGAAGAGCCCTCCCTCAAGCAAGCCTCACTTATAAAATGAACAATAATTCATAAGCAGAGTCATCTGGCCTACTAAGGAATAAGAGTATCCTCAAGAAGGTAACAAAAAAGATACAAAGTGTGTGGGAGAATTAATCTTTAGGCCCTCTTGATTCCTGGACACTCTGCTCGAACTTTCCTCCTTAGGCAACTGCTCAAAATCTTTAAACCAATATCTTTGCCATTTGGCAAAGGAGTGTTTGGTACTATCGGTCAGATTGATAGCCACATAATTGGAGCATTCACCAAGATTTGAGTGAAGCTCTTGCATCATCTCCTCCCCAAGGTCATCCTCAAAGCCATTAATCAAAATGTGATATCCCAAGTAAGGCAAGGCAAGTAGCACACAAATGTCCTCCAAGGATATGGCGAATTCACCCCACCCCATTACAAAGGTGTGCAAATATCTGATCTAACGAGGGGTTAAAATACTGAAAGTAGAGGCATTCTCAAAAAATTTTCATGTCTTCAAATTGTTAAGGGTCTTAGTTAGGCCGAGCCCCTTAACAACAACTTTGTGCGAGGGGGTAGCCAAGATGGGGTCTACCTAGAGGTCTCACTCATCCGGGGAACCTCAACAAACATTAAGATTTGTATTGGAGTGTGGAAAATTACCCTATCCACTCTAACGCTAAGAATACTGTCAAAATAATAATTGGAAGGTCAGTAGACTCACCTAGACCCGGTTGGGGTCGCTCAACAATCTTTGTGACAAATTCCTCTTCAAAGTTCATGTGGGAGGACATAAAGGTATTCTTTGGCCCAAACTAAGGGGTAAGACAGTATAGTCCAAAATCCTTTTTAGAATGATTCGATGGATACTCTTTCTGTGACTTTGAGAAGTTGGTTGTGGACAAGGGCCCCCCAACTAATATTTCCCCAAAATATGAACATCCCGTAGTGGTAGAAGTAACTCCATAAATCTTAATGGTCACGATGGTCAAACTAGTGGCCAAACCATAGAAACAATGACTGACATGGGTAAAGAACCCATCAGTAACTAGCTAGTGGTAACTAAGACAGTGGAAGTGGTGGTTTTAGAAGAGGACTCCATTGGTATGGTGTTTGAATATTGAATAAATCGAAAATGTCTATGTTTGAACTGCTTTCTCACTCTATAAGCTCTGAAGGTTTGAGACCGTGAAAATATAAAATGAAATCCATGTTTAAAAGAACCTTTTATAATATAAAGGACACACACATTTGGGGCGATAAAAGATAGACAAATGATTACCCAAATGATGGGATGTCTGTTCTTAGATTGACATGCGTCTTCTTGAGACCATAAATGAGGGTTGAAATGACAGGACCATTTAATGGGAAAAGAATAATGATGAAGAGCCTAGTGAACCTTTCAAATTTCGAGAAGGAAAAATGATTTCCTCCAAAGTCTTTTGGTCTTCCCAATATTGAGGGGACTAATGTAGAGGGGTACTCACTCACTGAATGAATTCTAGAAGACTGGGGTGCGGGGATCCATTTAGAGTGTCCCCACTGCCCAAGATTGACATGCCATAGAATAGAGGCTAAGGGAGAGGGGACTCAGCTTGAGTATCCCCTTTGCCCAAGTTTGATATTATTTAAAAATGTCCCAAGCGAGGGGACTCACCTTGAGTGGCCCCTCTACCCAAGTTTACCCATCTGCCTCAGTTTGATATTACATAAGAAAGGTGCCACTATACCCAAGTTTGATATTACTGAAGAAAAGACTAGGGCGAGGGGACTCACCTTGAGTGGATCCTCTATCCAAGTTTGATACATAGAAAATTGCTTAGGGTGAGGGTGTGCGAGTTGCTCCCACTGCCCCAAAGTGAACTCATTAAAGAAAATAGCCTAGGGCAAGGGGGTCCACTTTGAGTGGCCCCACTACCCAGTATCGATACTAAAAAATATGAACAAGGTCTAGGGGACTCACCTTGAATGTCCCCTATGCCCAAGGTTGACTGCACAGAAAACTACTCAAGATAAAAATATCCACTTCGAGTGGCCCTTTATCCAAACTATTACCCAAAAAGACTTAGGGTGAGGAGGTCCACCATGAGTGGCCCCTCTACCCAAGAATTATTTACTTTATAATTAACGAATTGTTAATGTTTACTTTCTCATACATGTAGCCTAGTTGATCAAGAAGGTCTCAATCATGCCAGTTTGGATCTCCTGGGAGTTTTGGTTTGGTAGTTGAGAGTTCGTTGAGAAAGCTCAACCACTTGACAGTTTAAGATAGATCGGATATTAGTAGAGGGACTCTAGGAGTCACTCAAGCACTCACACAACCCACATTTAGTTATAACTAAAGTGAGTAGCTAAGAGGCTGGCTACAAGAAAAGAACTTTTACAAAATGGTTTTAGAGAAGGTGGCCCTCAAGGTCACTCTAAAGTTTTACAAACTTTGTAAAGCTGAAAAATGTATGATGCGGTGTGTGATACCGATTTAAATTAATTCGCAAGATTCCAATAAACCCGTATTTAATTAGAGTGTATATAAACCAAAGTAAATCAACCCCTAAACATGCATCTATGTGTGTGCGCATGTCAAACCATAAATAGATGAAGCATGTGACACAAAGTTAAGTAAAAAACCCCTTTCGAGTAAAACCTTTTATTTCTAGAACTTTAAAGAATTTACAAGACCATTGACTTACATACAACCTGATAATCGCCCACAAGTGTAATGCCCAGTGTCTTTGTCAAACCTCCAAAGAAACGGCTAGAAATACAATGTGACACAGAAATACCCGCAGGTGTCGGTTCTGATGCCGTCGACTGGAATGTTCCCTTTTCAGGAGGGAATTAATGAAGAAGAAAATGGCTTCTCCACAAGGGTTGAACAAACTCAAAGTTGTGTTCTTGGGTTTCAAAAGGATTCACAAAGGTTTGGCAATGATGCCTTTGGGAACTCAAAAAGGTGAACACTTGAGCTAATAGAACTCTCAAAAACGTCTCTCCAAGTCTTGCAAAATAACTCCCCCGAAGTTGGATTTTATAAGGAAACCAAAAAGAGTTTTAAAAATAATAAACTCTACCCAGCTTTTGGTACCCCGAACCGGTTCGACCCCGAACCGGTTTGGCCTGCGGTTCGAGAAAGTTTGCTGGTTTGGGGGTTAAAATACACAGCATTCTCCAAAGATTTTTCTCCATTTTCGGAGGGCCATAACTTCTTCATCGTAGCTCGGATTGAGGTTCATTTTCTTCCAGTATCTTCATGGCGGCGATCTCTTCAACTTTCCAGTTGACCAGACCTCCGTACGGAGGGTGTAAAATTACCAAAATTCCCTTGAACTTTCATATCTTACCTTCTTTCAATGTTTTGACTTCTCTTGCATACAACTTGCATAAAGTCCCTAAAATCGTGGAATGTGAAGTCGTTGAGGAAGATGTGGGACACATGATGGAGATGATGAATGCTTGAATCCCAGAATTTGGATTGAGGCCATCGTGGGAGATCGTGTAGAGACGTGCCAAATATAGCAGCGTAGGACATACATAAATGTAATATTTCGGACATGATAAAAATGTCCTTACGAATCTCCCCCTATGTCTATGTCGGTACATACATAAAAAATCCGAATTATCAAATAACAAAATTGCCTGTACAAAACTACCCTCCTATGAACCCAAAACTGGAAAGGTGCAAATGAATAAGACTTCATCGTTTGATCTTCAAATCTTCAAAAGTCTCAAATATTTTCTCATCAGGGTGTGCATTTTAGAGATCATCAATGTAGTACCTACACACATGAGATAAAGAAAAATACCAAGTGACTTATCGATTTTGAAATGAGATAGACATAGAAACCAATGAATGATAAAAAGCATAAATCAAGTCTAAAAAACTCCCCCAAAATTCATACTCCCCCATAATATGATAATTCATTCTCCCCCTTTTTATTATGTCCCAAAATAGACAGATGAGAAGAATAAATCAAACAAGCATAGACGGGGTGTCATGGTATACAAAACAAGGCATCAATCAGATGGCAAACGCGCTCTTGCAAAGAGATAAAAAAATCTTCACAAACTATTTTTGAATGTTTCAAATTTTTTGTACAAAAATAAGATACCAAGTTCAAAAATATGATACAAAAATCACAACATGGAATTAAACTCAAACAACCAAGTCATGGAAATGGAATGTATGGGTGTGAACACATTCGATATGTAAATCAACTCATTCAATCATATGTGCATGATGCATACATGTACCCCTAATGAATGAACATCAAAAGTAACTTTAGGTGTAAATTTTTTTTTGTTGAATTTAAATGACATCGTCTTATGAAAATCAACAAATCAAAGTCAAAGTGATTTCCACACCAATAACGTCCAAAAACTATTTAACGCTTTTTTAAGATTTTCAAGGACGTGCAAACCCATTATAAAATCTCCAACCAAACTCCCTCAAAAATATTTTCTTTGAGAGGTGTATAAACTAAATTCTCAAACATTGGAGAATTGGTGCAAAAACCTAATTGGCCCATAATTTGCATGAATTTCTTTTTATTACCTTTAAATTTTTCGGGCTCTTTTAAACCTCTTTGGACCCCGGATAATAAAAGTCCTCCATTTTTAGGTCCAATTTAACGGTGACTTAGTATTCGTAAAGGCAAAAGGAACCTTTCGCAACCCTTCCCTGTTTTCAAATAAAGTACATAAACTCACAAAACGGTTCTTATAGGCATAATTTTCTTATCAAAATTTATCGTGCTTGGTTCGTTTTAAGGACAAGATTGAAGTGAAAACACCCAACCAACATGTGATAAGACAAGCACAAAAATCAAACAAATCCGTGCATGTGTGCAATAAAGGAAACAAGAGTCAAACATGTAGGAAGTGACACTTAATTACATCTTAATGACTCCAAACATTATAAAGAACATGGATGAATTGACCTATTTAGGGATAGCAACGGGTCAGTTCGGGGTCGAGTTTTAACTCCCCGTCCCCGCTAGAAAAACCATTCCCCATCCCCGCCCTGTTCCCTGTTATAACGGGTTCGGGGATACCCGTCCCCGTTTAAAACGAGTATCGGGTTCCCCGCGGGGAACTCATTTTTTTTAACCCCTCTTTAAGCACCTAATGAAATCTGAACTAATGAAAACATAACAACATAGTCAACATCAACTTTACATTTCCTAATCAGTAATTGCATTAACATAGTCTTAAGAACCGCCCCTAATTTGAAGTATTGCTCTTTGAGCTCTTATTTTTTTAAAGGAAATTATTCATATTATGAACAAACTTATTAGAAAAAAATTTCATCACCATGGAGTGCAAGATTTTCCCAGCATAGATTTTCCCAACAAGATTTTCCCAACATAGAAAAAAATTCCAACAGCATAGAACAAACTTATTAGAAAAAAACTCATTAAAAGCTTATTAGAATCATCGGTATATTGTTATTTCAAGACTTAAAAGGCATCAAACCCCCTTGACCACCCATCAACCTAGAAAATGATCGCAATGGTAAAAATGGACCAGGCTAGGCACCACCACTAAGTAGAGTGGGAGGCCCTTACAGTAACATCTTTCCAAACCCACAATAAAACACTCAAAAAATAAAAAAAAAACACTAATCTAAAATAACATGAACCCAGTACAAATACACTATAAGTACACAATAATGTGTATAAAACCTGACAGATCTATCAACCTAATCAAAGTTTGTGCCAAACGTTCCCAATCAAAGTGAAACTGAAACTGAAACTGTCCTTGAATCATTCTACAAAAACCCTCTAAATGGAAAACTGAAACTTTCAATGCTCAATCAAAGTGACCCAAAACAAAACCTCTCCTGTATATACAAATCTAAATGTTAAAACCTTATTAAAAACTTGTTAGAATCTGTAACTAACATCACACACACATTAACATTAACAATCTGTAACGAACATCACACACACATCAGTAACAGCAGAGAGAGAGAGAGAGAGAGAGAGAGAGAGAGACGTTACCTTACACAAAATGAGGTTGGGAGCTGCATGCGTGAGAGAGAAGAGAGGGGGAACTCAGAGGCTACGTGTGTGAGAGAGAAGAGAGGGGGAGCTCAACTCAGATCAGATCCTTCGTGCGTAAGAGAGAAAAGAGGAGAGGGCGGCGTGAGTAAAGAGAGAAGAGACAGGGTTTATTTTTTTCAAAAGTTTATATAGTTATATATTTATTACAATATAAATATATATATATTGTATTATATATTAATAAATCGGGTTTCCCCGTGGAGACCCGAGGGTATACCCGAAACCGACCCGAAATATTTCGGGGATTTTTTTTATTCCCCAAACCCGACCCGATCCTCGATTTTTTTGGGATTTTTTGGGGATTTTTTTTCGAGTATCCGCGGGTTTTCGGAGAAAATTTCCATCCCTAGACCTATTATCTCAAAATACTATCAAATAGTCACATGAAAAAAATGGAATGATGCTATGACTCGGTCATCCTAAGTGTTAATCCATAAAAGGTACAAACAAAATACAAAAATCTTTTTGGATTTTTTCAAAATTTTATCAAAATAAAATCTTTATGTATTTTTCAAAAAATTTCAAAACAAAAAAAATCTATATAAAAAGTGCATGTCATAACACTAGTAAAAATATATCAAAAAGCATAACTAGCGTATGACAACCATGCAAACACAATCATCTATATGATATGGCAAGAGAATAATCATGTGCAAGCAAACGAGAATCAACTATTCTAAAATCTAGCTTATCCAAAAGTGATTTTCTAACCCAAACAGATGTAACACATCGACACGGGGTTTTGGGAACCAACAAAACACTAGACTTCTAATTCATAAGACCTCTTCCAAGATCAAAACAAAATATCCTAAGGTGACCTTTCCTACCACTATATGAACATGTATAAACGGGTGGAACGAAACCTAAAGTGTGATCTTTTCTAACATCCTTGGAATTAGTTGACCCTCTAAAATAAATAATGGTTTTGGCTTTAGCATTAGAAGCATGAGAACACGATGATCCATTACCATCACTATCAAACCTACTTGAATTGTTTAAATCATTTTTCAACTTCAAAATATTTGATTCAAGCAAAGAATTGGACTCTTCTAAAGACAAGGATTTCTTTTTCAAATTTTAAATTAAACTTAACATTTTATCTCACTCTCCATCAATTAAAACAAACTTATCCCTAAGAGTCTTTTCACGTGCCGTAAAATCATCGATTAATTTTTTATCCTCGACAGCACAAACGAGAACCCTAGAATTTTTCAAGTCCTTCAATTCCTTCTATAAAACTAGGATTTTCTCATCACTCTTATTTTTTGCAATTTTCAAGGAATCAAAATCAATGCACAAATTACAGAAATGCTCACGACAAATATCACTTTGAGTTTGAAACGCTTGCAAATATTCAATCTTACTTTTAAATTGTATGTATTTATCGAGGGGATTGTAATTTAATACTACATTGTTTGTGTTGCGACTTAAACGTTGATTAGTATTATTATTGTTGATAATATTATGTTGTGAGGTGTATTAATTGTTGATTATTTGATTTCGTTGAGTTTTGGTTGGATATTAATTGTGCTAGTATGATTATTTATGTTTTAAAAATTATCATATTGAGGATTGGGTTATTAGTCTATTTTCCTTTTTGTCAATGGGTTTTAGGATGCTGGATAAAGGTTATTATTAGTGAGAATTTGTCATTATATAAGGGTAATTATGAATATGGGTTATGTTGATGTTAAGGTATAGGTTCTTAGCTCTGCAATGTTGTCCTTGAGAGTTAGGACCTTTGTGATTATTTATGCTTAGGAATGGGGTTATAATGCTTTGATTATATACATACAAGGTTTGAAATGAAGGATATGTTGTTTGAGGATGCTTCTACTAGCATAAAGGGTTGACATGAGATTTTAATGTCGAATATGAACGATATCTAAGAGAAGGTATGGTTTTGGTAAGTGTGGGATTTAAGAGTACTTCGAATTCTTAGAGTACAGTGATTTTTCTAAGGTTAGTCCATGTAATGATGTTCTTGGTAATCATAGAGTAAGTTATGGGCTTCATGTGAGTGACATGTGTATATTTGGATGGGGTTAAGGTAGTGGATATGGAAGCTTATGTTTAGTGTCTATTCGCTCTCAAAAACTACCTAATTTAGAAAAAAAAGTATGAGGGGGTCGTTATTTGGATTTATTTATGAGACGTACTATACACGGAGTTTAGAGAAGGTAGAAGTTAGAAATTTAGGATAATAAGAATTTTATATAATTTTTAGTGGTTATATTATGAGTGACGGTTAATCCGTTGTTAAAATGCGTGTCTTATGAGTGGAACAAATTTATAAATTATGAGAGGTTTAAGGAACGTGGGAAGTGATTTGGAAATGAATGAGAAGAATGGGAATGAAGTGAATCTATTATGGTTTATGTATATTATGTGATTGATGATTAGATATTGGTGCCTTAGTAGATAAAATGTTTGGGAGAGTGGTTGTTTGCTCTCGACAACTTCCTAATATAAACTGAAGTATATCATTGGGTTCCTTATTTAGATTTAATTTATGAGACATACCACATATGGACTCTATAGAAGGCTAGAAGTAAGGAGTTTAGGATTTTTAAGTTGTGTAGTGGTTCTTAAGTAAGTATTTTGTTGATATGTAATTATTACAGAGTCTTGACAACCACCTGACCTAGACAGACGTGCATCGAGGATGTTTTTTTTATTTAATTTCATTTATGAGGTATCTCATGCATGGAGTCTAGGTAAGGATGGAAGTTAGGCATTTAGGATGTTTAATCTCCTATGGAAAATTATGTCGGGCGGCTCTGTAGGTACTTGGTATAATGTCGACTAGCTATGTATATATCATATGTGTATGACAGATACCAGATGACTACTTTAATAGTAATATATGGGTTACATTTCAACTCGAGTTTGTCTAATGTCGACTAACTATGGATATATTGTATGTGTAGAACCTAGACTATCTAGAGATTGTAACAATTTAAATGGTCTTGGTATACAAGTATGTATGGGGTTGTGAGTGAGGCGAGTTGTCTATGTTATGATATAGATATGGTTATGAATGTTATTATGGTTGCAGAAAATCATAGAATGGTAATTTTATTGTAATAAATGTAAGGTAGAATATAAAATGTTATGGTAGCGATTGTGAGAGAGGCTAGTTATTTATAATGAAGTCAATGAAATAAAGATTACATAAATGAGTAAGAAAGAGGTAATTATCTAATGCATGATTAAATGTGATAATTGATAAGGCTATTATGTAAGAATAGAAATTAAATATGAAATGATTTGACTGAATGAAAATGAAATGATGTAATTAACAGAACATGATAGTGGAGATTGGGTAAAGGTTTTTTTTAATGACATTTCAAGTTGAATATTATGTGATAGTTTATATTGGTTATTAAATCGATAGTTTTTTAGATCCATCCTTACAAAAAGATGATATTAGTAAGGGTTAATGAGTAGATCAACTTGAATGATTCAATCTTATTTGGTTAGTTGTTAAATCCTATTAGTAGTTAGATAACCTTTTATACTTTTGATAATATATGATGCTTGAAGAGAACCCATTGTTATTCTAATAGTTAATTTTGTTATATCACCTAGTGAACATTGATAAATATTTTAAGTTTAAATATTTTTGTTCTATACTGTGATATTTATTTCATCTGGCACTTCTGGCTTGATTATGTTACTTTATTTGTGAAACATAGCTAGTTTCTTACACTGGCCCCTGGCCCGTTGCATTGGCTTGAATCTTAATTTAGGTTTATGATTTTAGGAGCGGATTGGATCTTAGAGAGCAAGATGAACTTTGGAGATTTATTTTATGTATAACGTAGTTTCATTTTAGCCGTGTATTTCATATGAGACAACCTTTGAATTTATGAGTCACTTGTGACTCCACCTCTATACTTGGATTTTTATCATAAGACTTTTGTGTATTGTTGGTTTTTTAGCGGTTGATGTATTTTGGACAATATTGTCGATGACTATTCATATTATTATATCTCATATCTTATTGTTGGAATTTTCTTAAACTGACTCATATGTCTGCCACATGCTAAGAATAATATTTCAAATTATAGCAGTTTATATAATTTGATATTTGGGCTTTATCACCCCTAATATTTGAAAACACGAGTTGTTATAGTAATCTTGCATGATAAACTTTATGAGAACGCCATCGATATAAGTAGCTTGCAATAAGCTCAACATTATATTTTTCGATCACACAAAAGCTTGATCCCAAGTTGGGGTGTAAGACAGATGAAGGCAGAGCGGGTACTATTCTATCGATTATCCGTATTCATATCTGCTCGAATAGTATACACAACTATCCTTATTGGTATCGATTTGAATTTTTTTGATTCGAATAATATTCGTATCCATTTATATTATTTAACATATAAACATTGTTCTTATTAATCATTTATTTAAAAATTTGCTAAATCGTAACAAAAATTACTTTACACAAAATTATAAGATTTTATTAAAGATAACTATAGAAAAATAAAAAATCATATTTGAGAGGCTTAAAACAAGTGCGGACATAGAATGTCTACTATGTTACCCTTTAGTTAGTTGATAACCAGTCATATATGGTCAATATAAGTTTAGAAAATCATATGAGTGAACACATAAAGAAAGAAACATCGAGTCACAATTACATTACATTGATAAAGACCACTAAATATGACTCATCGTTAATTTTTCAACTGAATGGGACAATTTACAGAGTTATAGTGACTTCAGACAACAACATAACCAATATAAAATAGATAAATAATGTGTTAGATGGTATTGAAGATAAAATATAAAGGGATATTTTTTTTGTATTTTCTTTATACATTATATAACTAATGATTTAATGTGTTTGCAAAAACTATCGAGATAATTAAATTATATATATATATATATATATATATATATATATATATATATAAATTACCAAATAAAATTATGGATATGGATATACATAACGGATATTCGCAAATACAGATTGTCAGCTTGAATACATATTATCACGGATGGATACTTTAGTATCCGCATCCGTTTCCATTTTCCAAGATATTTAAAAGTGGCATCTGAATATTCTCTTTTGGGTTTCTTATCAGATAAATATTTGTAAAAAATTAATTTGAATACCTAATGGATTTAAAAATTTTGAATATCCGTATGCACCCTTAATCCTAAGGATGTGACTGAATTATCCTAAATCCTTCATATGTAACTGACTAGATAACTACATTTTTTTTGTTAGATAACACACTCACATCATTCCTGGTTACAAGATTATTATTTACATAAAGTACTAGAAATGCCACCATATTTCTTTTATGCTTGTTAAACACACAAATTTAATCTCGGCATTGATCAAAACCTCTAATCAGAACGGATGTTCCAAAACCTTCGCGCTTGCTTAAGTAATAAATGGAACTATTAATCTTTCACATCTTGCTTTATTGGATACTTGCTATGAATCCATTTGTTTGCACCATATAGATGAAATCATCAAGACTTCTATTCAAGCACGTAGTCTTGACGTCCATTTTGCCAAATTTCATACTGAAGATAAGCCGCAATGGATAAAAGAATTCGGACAGACTTCATCACGGCTACTGGTGATAAGGTTCCTCATGTTCAATCTCATATTTTATAGTAAACCCTTTCTCAACAAGTCTTTTCGTGAAGGTTTCCATCTCCTATCTACCCTTATTTTCTTCATGTAGATCCACTTGCATTCGATGTGTGTTATCCCATCCGGTAAGTTTATAAGTTTTCAAACTTAATTTGAGTACATCGAATTCATCTTGGTATTCATAGCCTTAATCCAAATTCCAGATTCCTTTACTTGGATTGCCTCATTGTAGTTCCTGGGACCCGATTTATGTTCCTCTTGATGTCACCGAAGTTTGCATCCAAATACACAAACCTATTCGATTGCGACGTGACCCTCCCACTATGACATGTCTGAACTTCTGGTCCAGTATAAGTGCCACATATATCTTGATCATCAATAATACTCCCATTACCATTAGGTATTGTTATCGATACCAAGTTATATTTCGTCATATATGGGTGGTCCATAAGTAATTACTTAGGTTTGTGGTCTATCATATAATGTTCCTTTAAGTACCGAGATTTTTTTCTAAGAAAAACCCTATGGTCCTGAAGACCATAAAACTGACCACCCATTGTAAGGAAAAAATTCCAAATAGTGTCCATTTGTATGTATTGGAATTATTCCAAACAAAACTCAATTTGAGTCATAGATTGATTTTATCTGGTCACGACTCCCACATAGTTTATGACATTGTTTTGAAGATATAGCGGCCAAGCTTCAAGATAGATCACGCCATGTTTATTGGTTCATGTTTCACGTTTTCATATCATATTGCATTTTGAGATACTCTCAGGTATGAAAGCATAATGTTTATGGGACTTGAAAAATATTTTAAAGATGTTATTTTGTTTAAAAATGATTTTAAATTACTTTAACTTCTTTTTTTTAGATAAATATGTTTTAGATTCATATAGATCTTTTATATTGTGTTTTGGAAGATCAAACGACATTTACTATCGTTCTAACGACATGTGTGTCTTGTTAAAATGAGATTTGCAGGTTTGTTTGAACGGAATGATAGTATCTTTCTAATGACTTAATATTTTTTATTTAAAGGCATTTTTTTCACAGAATTTCGAGTAGTGCTAATCCAAAATTACAGAAGAGAACCCTTTCATTTTTCTGCAATTGTTTACAAAGGTTTCCAAAGTTAAAAACATCCTTTTGTGTTTCAAGATCCTATCTTTCATACAAATATGCTATAGAGATCTTGGTTTAGCACCATATGAATTTTGTTCATATCTTTTGAACATTATTTTCATTGAGTTTTGCGGTGAAGAAGCGGCGGACTCTGTGTTCTGAATTATAGGCGGTTACTAAAGATGTTCGGTGGATACTAAGACATACACGAACTCATGCGTTGTGGACTTTACGTAAGTGGACTCATACATTGGATTGTGGAGGAGCGATTGAAGCATAAAAGAGAGTCAAGACTTGTGGGATATCGTGTCGTTGAGTAAGTGTATTATCTGTACTTTGTAAAATCGTATCATAGTGATTATCTAACTTGGGCCGTCCGAGGATTTTTCCCTTAGTGGTTTCCTCGCACGTCGGCGATGTGTGTTTTGTGGATTTGATTTTATTTTACTTGTTTAATAACACTATATTCATGTTTAGGATTAATAAGATAAAATTGGGTTAAGTAAAAATGGTTCAAAAAATTGGTGCATAGTAAAATTGGAAAAAAAAAATATTTTGGAAAAATATTTTCACCTAAAGCACACATAAAAAGAGGACCTGGTATGAGAGCTAAAACATTTTTTTTATTGTGTAGATCCTTTTTTTTGTGGGTTTTGGTAGTTGTGTGTGTTTCTCTCTCTTGGTATGTTTTGATATCAATGGATTCTCAAAGTTTTGACAAATTAAATCTTTTGAATTTGAAGTTTGCAAAACGAATTGAAATTCTTGAAGAATAAAATTCTCATTTTAAACATATGATTGAATATTTGCAAACGTTTCAAACTCAAAGAGATCATTCATGAAAAGTTTGTTGCTTTATATAATGATTTTAATTCCTTAAAATTGGCTAAGGAAGAGAGTGAGAATAGAGTCCTTATTTTAGAGAAAGAGTTAAATGACTTTAAGAATTCTAGAATTTATGCCAAAGAGGATACTGATTTGATTTATGATTATAAGGCACGTGAGAAGACTCTTAGGGATACGTTTTCACACATTGAGGGGGAGAGAGATAACCTTTTAGAGATAATTAAAAATATGAAGAAGGAGTCCTTAAAATTTGAGGAGTCTAATTATTTGCTTGAGTCCAAGGATTTGAAGTTAAAAAATGAATAAAATGACTCCCGTAGTAATGGTAGTGGCTTATCTTGTTCTAGTACTTTAAATGTTAAAGCCAAAACAATAGTTTATTTTATAGCATCAACCACATCCTAGGTTGTTAGAAAAGGTCAACCTAAAGATTTCGTTACTCATCGTGTTTACACGTGTTTGCATTGTCATAGGAAAGATAACCTTAGGCATTTTTGTTATGATCTTAGAAAAGACCCTAGAAAGTTTAAGAGTAGTGTCCTGTCGGTTATCAAAACCCGTCTAGTTAGGTATACACCTATTTGGATTTAAAATCTATTTTGGAGATTCCAAATGCTAGGTTGGTTGATTCTCACATGCTGGCACATGATGATTCACATGTTATTTCTTATGGATGATTACATGCATATCCATTTTTGTCATACGCTAGTCTTTGCTTCAGGATATATATCTTTCTAGTGTTATGACATGTGTATCTCTTTGTATTATATTTTTTCTTTTATTTGAATCTTTTTTTAAAAAATACAAAAAATTATAATTGTTTTTGAAAATACAAAAGATTTTTGGTTTCATATATTTTTGAGAAAATACATAAATATTTTATTTTTGAGTCAACAATATTTTTTGAAAAATAGAAAAATATTTTTGATTTATTTTTTGTGTCGCGAGTTTACATGTTTGATATGGCATATTGGTGTACTTGGTCACTTATCATTTCTATATCCATGTGGCTAGACATTTGGTCATAATTATAGTTGCTTAGAATGATCTTAACCATTGATTAATAAGGTTGTTTCAAAGTTGATTTGCATTTGGATTCGACTTTATATATATGCCATCACACACACATGCACGAGATTTTATGAATGTTTGACTTCCCATGCATATTTGAGTTTGGTGAGACGTTCTCCTCTCAATTTTGTCATATATGCGTAAATAAACTTAGGATGAGGTGTGCATGTAAGAACCGCTGACATGAGTATAGATATTGATTCAATTGAAAAAATAATTAGTATTCACAATAAAGGGCGGCGAGAGTATAATAAACTCATCGTAAGAGCCACTGTCTAAAAGAGTTAGAGAAAACATCAAGGCAATAAAAAGAAATATATGCCAAAATGGGGCCAATATGATTTCTCTAAGGTGAGAAAAATAGAAATCTCAGAAGAGCTAGAAAAAAAAAAATATGAATATATGAGGGCGATTGGATGGAAAATTAGAACGGATTTGCATCATGAACCCTAATGTTGAAAAATCGTGTCATGACGCTATTGTTTGTAGAATCGTCAAAATTTAGAATTTGTGTTCATGTTGTTCATTTACTTCATTTAGCTCAATATATTAATTGTCACATATGGCTAAAACTTAGTTTGATGACATTTATCTATCAATTAGAGCTTCTTGATCATTTCGATGTGGCCAATTTATGATTCATTTATTGTAGTTCACGCCCTTTCATTCTGCATCCATGCTTGAGAACATAGATACCATGTTAGGATGAAACTCATATTTTCTGCTTTGAGTCTATTTTACTACTATTTCATATTTCTAGTTGCTGTTTTGAGAAAACAAATTCACTATGCTAAACCTGCACATTCTTAGAGCTGTAAAATAAAGTTGTTGAAGTCGTTGAAATGACTTCTGAATGTCGTTCAAACAACATACCCATGTTGTTCGAAGGGTAGATCTACCGAGATTTGAAACACGGATTGAAAAGTGTAAGGTATGGTCGTTAGATAGGTCACAAGATAGGTCATTTCCCAGATTCTTCGCGCGAAGTCATTCTATTTTGGGTCGTTTCTTAGCTTGATCGAACGAGATCTTTATATCATTCAAACGACACTGCTTTGTCATTCGAATGACCCGAGTTAGATTTTTGAATCTTTATTTTGTTTTTGTACTTGCTTTTTTGTATGCTAGTATTACACTATTTTGGTACATCTAGGTTGTTTTGGACAGTTTATTTGCAATCAATATTGATTATTCATTATTGATTCTTTACTGCATTGGTTCGTTTAGTCACATCATTCCAGATATTGAAGATTCATATTTCTAGCTATAATTTGGTATATTGTGATCATTATTAGCTGGCTATCGATGTTTATCTACATATATTTCATTGATTATTCTAATTATAGACATGTGTTTTATCTTTTTCTCTAATTGTCTATCCAAAACAAAAAGGGTTAGAGTTACTATGTGATGTAGTGTAAGTTTTGTTTGATGAGAACATATGTATATCATGTTTTGATTGTATTGTTTACATATTTTTATCATTGATTTCAACTATATTGAAAATGTGTATACAAATTGGTATCATATGTTTTGTTCACATGTTTAACAAATATTTTTTTTTACAAATTGGTATCATAACGTTTTATATCATTTGTACCTCCATACTTCACATGGTATTTGTTTTTTTGTGCGTCTAGTGATTATTTAGAGATTCGAGACTTTACGACTACATCACATAGAGACATTTCATGCTGCCAATTCGACTCCTGTACTTTCTTTTTGGGTTTATGGGATGGGATTTAGGTCATTCGGCTTGATAGCCCGACTTAGGCATTTCACTTTTTTAGTTTTGTCATGGAATAGCCGAAGGCGGAGATTTGTAAGGACAAATTTCCAAATAGATTTTATATGTATTGGAATTATTCAAGACAAAAACCAATTTGAGTCATAAATAGATTTTATCTTGTCACGATTCCCACATAGTCTATGACATTGTTTTGAAGACGTAGCGCCCAAACTTCAAGATAGATCATGCCGTGTTTATTAGTTCACGGTTCACGTCTTCATATCATATTGCATTCCGATATACTCTCAGGTATGAACGCGTAATGTTTATGGGACTTGAAAAATGTTTTAAGGATGTTATTTTATTTAAAATGATTTTAAAATGTTTTTACTTCATTTTTCTCAGATAAATTCATTTTTAGAGTCGTATAGATCTTTTCCTTGTATTTCGGAAGATCAAACAACATTTACTGTCATTTTAATGACATTAGTAGGTCATTATAATGACATGCTTATCTCGTTCAAATGAGTTTACAGGTTCGTTCGAACGACAGGCCAATATCGTTCCAACGACTTTCTTACTTAATATTTCTTATTTAAAGGCATTTTTTCTCAAAATTTCAAGGTGTGCAGAACCAAAATTACAGAATAGAACCCTTTCATTTTTTTGCACTTGTTTACAAAGGTTTAAAAAGTTGAAAACATCCTTTGTGTTTCAAGATCCGATCTTTCATACACATATGCTATAGAGATCTTGGTTTAGCATCATCTAGAATTTGTTCATCTCCGTTGAACATTAGTTTCATCGAGTTTTGCGGTGAAGAAGCGGTGGACTCCATGTTCTTAATCGTAGGCGGTTTCCAAAGATATTCAATGGATAGAGAGACATACGTGAACTTGTGTGTTGTGGACATTGCGTAGGTGGAATCCTACATGGCATTGTGGAGGAGCGGTTGAAGCATAGAAAAGCGTTAAGACTTGTGGGGTATCAAGTGATTGAGTAAGTTTATTATCTGTAGTTTGTCCAATTGGAACGAATACTGATTGTTCAAATTTCCAGACCTTTTGCAGATGTAGAAATAATCCTTTCGACCTCTTCACTGTTCCCTAATATTTAACCATTATTTTAACTATTACAAATTGTACTTGAGACTTTCTCTACTTCTTCTTCTTCTTTTTCTTCTTACCTTTCGATACAGAAGAAAATGGTCTCTCCCAGCTACCTGCACAATACCCTTTGGATTTGTGATATTCTCCGCAACTTGGGGTTATTTAAGAAGTTGTGTCAGTTAGTAATCAAATTTGTTCATTGAATAGTTTAGGCAAAATTATTTAAAGGTCTCTTGAAGTGATTGTAGCACAAAGTCAATTGAGGTTTCCCCATGGATTTTTTATCCAAACACTTCTAATTCTCTCAAGATGGACATCATCTTAGGAACATGGTCATGCACATGATACCATCTAGTATCTTTATGTTAACAAGTCTTTTGACGCAATTTTGATCTTCAAATATTTACTGAGGTTCAAAATCATAGCATATGAATTTAACATATTCTGATACTGATACTTCTAAACATTGGCCATAAGGCCAATATGTAGTAATGAGCCATTTGGTCATCTATTTTCCACCACAGCTAAGCCCGATCATCTAACTATGATCCCGTAACACCCCACGACTTTGGAGACTGAGAAATTAAATTTTTGGGAAGATAAAATTTAATTAAATTGGAGAATTTTAGAATTTGGGAAATGAGGTCCAAAAATAGAAAATATTTTAAAATATTCCGGATGATATTTTTGAGTGTGCCATCGATCCCGGAAGGGTCGAGATAGTCAAAATGACTGTCATTGGGTCTTATTTCGGCTCCGGAATGTTTTTAAATTATTTTGACTTGAATTGGAGTAAACGAGTCATTTAAAGTGTGTATTAACATTTAAAATTGGGTTTATTGTTTTAAGGGATTTAAGGCTTACGGATCAAGCCTCTCTCATTTTGAGAGAAAGAGAGAAATGCCCTAGAGAGAGAAGAAGAAAGGGAAGAAGAAAAAAAAAGAAGAGAGAGAGGAAGAAATCTTGGAGATTCCCGGCCCAACCACGACATCGAGGACGATCCAACCTCTACAAATCTGAGGCAAGTGTTTAATCTTGCTAAATAGCTATTTGTGTATTTCATTTCATAATTTGTGGGTTAAAGAAATGGATTTTTGGGTATTAATATTAAAACCTAGATTTTTGGGTTAAATCTTGAAATCAATGTTTAAATATGGATTTAATGGAATAGAAATGGTTGGGATCAACTTTAGGGTGATATATGGGCTTAAAATCATGGTTTGATGAAGGTTTGGGGGTTAGAATGGAAAATTTAGGGTTTAGAATTCGAGGGTTTTGATGAAGAAGAAGAACCCTTCAAAAATTGCAGGTCCGAATCGATTCGCCCCCTCAAGCGAATCGATTCGGTTTAGTGAAATTGGCAGGTCTGCATTGACCGAATCGATTCGGACCCAAGCCGAATCGATTCGGCCTATTGCAGAAGCCCAGGTCTTTGGACCCAAATCGATTCGGCCTCCAAGCCGAATCGATTTGCTAGGCCGAACCAATTCGGAATAAGGCCGAATCGATTCGGAAACAGGGCATTTTGAGGTATTTTCTCCAGAGTGAATTCAAACCCTTTTTGGTTGGGTTTATTGATTTGGGGCCTTCTCTTATGATGAAAGAGATATGTTCTTGGAGACACATAAGGAGTTTCTCACACATTAGAATTTTGGGGACTCCTTAGGGTAATTTGGGATAAATGTATCAATGTATGTATTTGGCATTATGTATAGAGATTTTGGGGAAACCCTTTGGGATTGAGAATCCTAATTGTAGATTAAAAGTAGGTGTAGATGTGATGTGAGGCTAAGAACTCTTAGAGAGATCTCAGACTAGGGTATTCATAAAAGTGATTGAACCATAGTCGAAATCGAGGGAAATGAGATTATTTGATGATTGAAAGAATGAGCTTGAGGCTGACAGACTATTAGTTATATGTATACCGACAGTCAAATGATTACTAGATTCTTTAATGTACTCAGAGATATAGATGATATGTGTAGTGATGGATTCCTACGCAAACTCTTGGGTGATAGCCCTAATATTGAATATATAGGTATAGATATATACACATGGTTTTGGGAGACTATTCATCATAGGAAAATGATCGAATATGTTTCAAGTATGGAATTATATTCACATATCAAGGTAAATTTAATGGAAATGGTAGTGACGGCTTGTATATCGAGGACTATGTATACTTATAGCCAGGTATATATATCTTATACATATGAACGAGAATTAGTTTATATATATAGATAAGGATATGTGAATATGTGTTGATATATATATATATATCTGTATGTATATAGATATATGGATATCTTCATGTTGTGGACATACATGGTATGGATATTTAAACCGTATACGATGGTTTATTATTTAATCATATGATTGGATCATATGGATTATATATATTATGCATGTAAATGATATATATACTTAATTGGTTAAGCATACCCCGCTCATGCTATCATTGGGAAGTTGCGCGCGTAGAGGGTGAGCATCCTGGCTAGAAAAGCAGGGTGTGGATATTCCCCAGGTCATAGTCATCCCGTGTGTTACCATATGATATATATATTTATTTTGGGATGAGACGTGATGGGTATGTTTCGTCTCATTGCCGGTTTGGAGCTATGACCGCTTCCCGGGACGTCGTGTGCGTGAGTTTACCACGAGATGGGTGTCGTTTAGTCCCACCATGGTGGCCCCAGTTTTGCTACGTGAGCCGGGCACTGGGAAGATGATAGGATTGATGCAGTTTATCGGCGATATATATAGCCGGGTATATTATGTGCATGGCCTTGTACATCATATGTAGTATGTACACTTGGCTATTGGATTGATGATGATATATATACGGTTAGAAATATATATATATATATATATATATATATATATATATATATATATATATATATATTTATATATATATCCTATAGATGAAAGGATATGGACTTTTATGAAGTACATCTTAGATGATTATGGTGTACTAGATTGATGGGGGTTGATGTATCGCACATAAGGTATTATTCGGTTACATCATCCCAAGGATATTATTGGAGGTTCTTTTATTTTATTTTATTTGTTTTCTTTTTTTCTTTTCTTTTTCTTCCTTTAGTAGTTATAGTTAGTAGTAATGGTAGTATTAACTTGTATGTTGAGGATTATGGATCTCTAGGATCGACATTGCCCAGGAGTAGTGTAACGAGGTGGTTCCTTGTTTGGATTTCGCTTTGCGAGACACCTCACGCACGAAACGCAGTGCCATGTCGATATTTGAGAGAAGTAATTCCATAGGTGGTATCTCGGATCTCTGGTCTTGACCTTGTCAGGAGTAGTGTAACGGGGCGGTTCCTTGTTTGGATTTCGCTTTGCGAGACTCCCCACGCACGAAACATAGTACAATTTTGGGATTAGAGAGAAGTCTTGCCAATATTCCATGTGCATGTTGTTAAGTATATTAATTCTTACGTTTTTAGCCTATATAGGTATATATATATATGTATATGTATAGGGGAAATGTTTTAGGAATTATGATGATTATAATTCATAAGATTATTAATCGGAATTCATTAAGCCTTTTATGGCAAAATTGTGGTGATCATAATCTAGTAAGATTAGAAAAAGGGTGGATTCTTGGGCTAAGTTAGGAAGGCATTTCTCGTGGGTATAGGCTAGGCCTATGATAAGTTAGGTTGTCCAAATAAAATGGGGGGTAATTTAACTAAAACTTGAGGACGCGAATAGGTGCGCGCCTTTAGATGAGAGGTGAGTTGGGGTTCCACGAGAGTGCGGTCTCACTTTAATTATGAAAAAAAAATGCACCGGTATTTATTATGCACGGTTAACACACTTGCTAAATATTTTACACATTCGGGGCTCTGACCCGTTTACTTTTCTCTCCTCCTTGTATATACATATTACCACAGGTATCCTACCGTATGGATGCCGAATGACTTTCTATCCAGAGTCTTGGGAGCCGTGACAGGGCGGAATGTTGCGGGATGTTTCGTGTAGTCTCTTCCTATTCCTTTAAAATTCTAGGTAGGATTCATGTTGTATATCGGGTTTGTACCCAGGGGATAATTTTATACATGTTTATATTTATTCCATTTCAGTTATTGTATTGGCTGTGACCCGACAGCTTATTCGGGTCTACTTTTGTGGTACATTCAATTGTATTTAATTGGTTCATTTTATTTCTAGCATTTTATTTATTATAGTTCTTTCCTGCATTTCTCCTATTCATTAGTAGTTTTATAGTGATGGGTTGTTGTATGTTGCAAGTTTTAAATTTTTATAACAACTCGCTTATATGATTTCGGGTAGTTAGTCCTATATTATATAGTACCGACAGTTGATCTTGAGACTGGACCATCTGGAATTCCTGATTTAATATTGTATAGGGCTGGCCACCCGTTATTATTTTAAGCGGGGTGTTACAGATGGTATCAGAGCATCAGGTTCTAGAGTCCTTAGGATCTATGCGAGTTTATGGATTCTTCCGTTAACGTTCTTGACATAAATCCCTACAAATAGGACTGTTGTGTTCGCTGCGTTGTTTTCTTCTGTGAAGTATATTCACTTGATTGACGTTCTGATAACAATTGTTCTTGCTTTCGTTTCAGACGTCGCCTAGATTTTGTCGTCTAGGAAAGGATAAGATTATAAGTACAATACCCATAGTATATATTGGGTACGCTCTAATCGGGGGTAATTGTTTTCCCCGGTTCCGGAGGAGATGTTGAGGAGATTTCTAGCAGTGGTTCGAGGTGATTTATCGGCAGTTGAGTAAGAAAGGAAATTTACTCGAATGGCGAATCTTGGTCTTAATGAGGTAAGTCCGAGGAGAGACGTGTAGTGTAGTCCTTGGGAGGTTTAAATTGAGAATCTGTTAACCTTCGTTAGGAACCTAATGTTAGTTACTCTTACCGAGGTGAGGTAGGTAGAGTTGTCCCAATATCAAGCGTATCGCCTTCTAAGATGAGGGAGAATGTCTTTGGAGACTCAATTTTGTGGTGTAGGACTGAGGGAGTTTTCGGCAGTTGCAATCGTGCCTTGCCCTTCAAAATGGTTAGGAAGGATTTTGAGGAAGATGTCTCTGTTATGAAGAAATAGGCTTAGGGATAATGATTTGTCCTGGAAGAAGTTGAGGACCCTGAGTTGAGATTCAAGGACGAGGGGAAACCATTGGGTTATGGAACTATAAGGTAGAATACCTTTATTTGGGTTCAAGTTACGCTTTGTGCGATATTGGGAACGTCGCGTGTGAGGTGTGATGAGTAATTAGCCGCTACACCGCTAGGGTGTATGGAATTTTCCTAGAGAAGGAAGTGAACAAGTGTGGCCTTGGTATGGCGTTTTGGGAGATGGTACGCCTTTTCATAACGAAAGAATAGGGAAGTTTTAGAATCCCAATGAGGGAAGGATTTATTTTTATATAAAGGTGTTAATATGATGTATAGGAAATTTCATAACTGAGAGGTTCAGAGTTTGGTAGATTTGTGAGGAGCGGATAGTTTAGCTCATAGTTGTGCTAGTTTTGAGAACTAGGTATTGGCTAGAGTATTGTATTAATTGAGGCCTTATGTTTTAAACATAAGGTGTTTGTTTGGCGTGTCGAAAGACGCGGGATTGATTTATATAGTATTGTTGCATAGGCCCTCGGGCAATATCTAAAAATATGTAAATCTTTCTTTTATAAAACCTTAACCCTGGTTCAACTAATCTCAATCCCCGACCTAGCTACATAGTAGTGTATTGGGAGGGTTCCTTGTTTGGATTTCGCTTGCGAGACCTCCCCCGCACGAAGGTGGCTAGCGTCAGGAATTGAGGAGAGTTCAACCAGTGGAAATTTTCAAACTTTTATATATTTAGTATATTGTTATAGATTATATTACCGAGGGTTATCTTACGATTTGAGGCTAATGGAGCCTGATTAGGATTTTACGAGTGGAAACTCGGATACGGGGTGTATGGGCATCCCGGGGTAGTTATTTGTTTTAAAATCCATATGGTTCGACATGAGAACTAGAGAGGATCAGTATAGTGATCCTAAGACTTGATGTTAGGACTAGATGATATTGAGGTCCTAGGCATATCTTAAATTTCGCGGACGAAATTCTTGTAAGGGGGGAAGATTGTAACACCCCACGACTTTGGAGACTGAGAAATTAAATTTTTGGGAAGATAAAATTTAATTAAATTGGAGAATTTTAGAATTTGGGAAATGAGGTCCAAAAATAGAAAATATTTTAAAATATTCCGGATGATATTTTTGAGTGTGCCATCGATCCCAGAAGGGTCGAGATAGTCAAAATGACTGTCATTGGGTCTTATTTCGGCTCCGGAATGTTTTTAAGTTATTTTGACTTGAATTGGAGTAAACGAGTCATTTAAAGTGTGTATTAACATTTAAAATTGGGTTTATTGTTTTAAGGGATTTAAGGCTTACGGATCAAGCCTCTCTCATTTTGAGAGAAAGAGAGAAATGCCCTAGAGAGAGAAGAAGAAAGGGGAGAAGAATAAAAAAAGAGAGAGAGGAAGAAATCTTGGAGATTCCCGGCCCAACCGCGACATCGAGGACGATCCAACCTCTACAAATCTGAGGCAAGTGTTTAATCTTGCTAAATAGCTATTTGTGTATTTCATTTCATAATTTGTGGGTTAAAGAAATGGATTTTTGGGTATTAATATTAAAACCTAGATTTTTGAGTTAAATCTTGAAATCAATGTTTAAATATGGATTTAATGGAATAGAAATGGTTGGGATCAACTTTAGGGTGATATATGGGCTTAAAATCATGGTTTGATGAAGGTTTGGGGGTTAGAATGGAAAATTTAGGGTTTAGAATTTGTGGGTTTTGATGAAGAAGAAGAACCCTTCAAAAATTGCAGGTCCGAATCGATTCGCCCCCTCAAGCGAATCGATTCGGTTTAGTGAAATTGGCAGGTCTGCATTGACCGAATCGATTCTGACCCAAGCCGAATCGATTCGGCCTATTGCAGAAGCCCAGGTCTTTGGACCCGAATCGATTCGGCCTCCAAGCCGAATCGATTTGCTAGGCCGAACCGATTCGGAATAAGGCCGAATCGATTCGGAAACAGGGCATTTTGAGGTATTTTCTCCAGAGTGAATTCAAACCCTTTTTGGTTGGGTTTATTGATTTGGGGCCTTCTCTTATGATGAAAGAGATATGTTCTTGGAGACACATAAGGAGTTTCTCACACATTAGAATTTTGGGGACTCCTTAGGGTAATTTGGGATAAATGTATCCATGTATGTATTTGGAGTTATGTATAGAGATTTTGGGGAAACCCTTTGGGATTGAGAATCCTAATTGTAGATTAAAAGTAGGTGTAGATGTGATGTGAGGCTAAGAACTCTTAGAGAGATCTCAGACTAGGGTATTCACAAAAGTGATTAAACCATAGTCGAAATCGAGGGAAATGAGATTATTTGATGATTGAAAGAATGAGCTTGAGGCTGATAGACAATTAGTTATATGTATATCGATAGTCAAATGATTACTAGATTCTTTAATGTACTCGGAGATATAGATGATATGTGTAGTGATGGATTCCTACGCAAACTCTTGGGTGATAGCCCTAATGTTGAATATATAGGTATAGATATATACACATGGTTTTGGGAGACTATTCATCATAGGAAAATGATCGAATATGTTTCAAGTATGGAATTATATTCACATATCAAGGTAAATTTAATGGAAATGGTAGTGACGGCTTGTATATCGAGGACTATGTATACTTATAGCAAGGTATATATATCTTATACATATGAACGAGAATTAGTTTATATATATAGATAAGGATATGTGAATATGTGTTGATATATATATATATATCTGTATGTATATAGATATATGGATATCTTCATGTTGTGGACATACATGGTATGGATATTTAAACCGTATACGATGGTTTATTATTTGATCATATGATTGGATCATATGGATTATATATATTATGCATGTAAATGATATATATACTTAATTGGTTAAGCATACCCCTCTCATGCTATCATTGGGAAGTTGCGCGCGTAGAGGGTGAGCATCCTGGCTAGAAAAGCAGGGTGTGGATATTCCCCAGGTCATAGTCGTCCCGTGTGTTACCATATGATATATATATTTATTTTGGGATGAGACGTGATGGGTATGTTTCGTCTCATTGCCGGTTTGGAGCTATGACCGCTTCCCGGGACGTCGTGTGCGTGAGTTTACCACGAGATGGGTGTCGTTTAGTCCCACCATGGTGGCCCCAGTTTTGCTACGTGAGCCGGGCACTGGGAAGATGATAGGATTGATGCAGTTTATCGGCGATATATATAGCCGGGTATATTATGTGCATGGCCTTGTACATCATATGTAGTATGTACACTTGGCTATTGGATTGATGATGATATATATACGGTTAGAAATAAATACCTATATATATATATATATATATATCCTATAGATGAAAGGATATGGACTTTTATGAAGTACATCTTAGATGATTATGGTGTACTAGATTGATGGGGGTTGATGTATCGCACATAAGGTATTATTCGGTTACATCATCCCAAGGATATTATTGGAAGTTCTTTTATTTTATTTTATTTGTTTTCTTTTTTTCTTTTCTTTTTCTTCCTTTAGTAGTTATAGTTAGTAGTAATGGTGGTATTAACTTGTATGTTGAGGATTATGGATCTCTAGGATCGACATTGCCCAGGAGTAGTGTAACGAGGTGGTTCCTTGTTTGGATTTCGCTTTGCGAGACACCTCACGCACGAAACACAGTGCCATGTCGAGATTTGAGATAAGTAATTCCATAGGTGGTATCTCGGATCTCTGGTCTTGACCTTGTCAGGAGTAGTGTAACGGGGCGGTTCCTTGTTTGGATTTCGCTTTGCGAGACTCCCCACGCACGAAACGTAGTACAATTTTGGGATTAGAGAGAAGTCTTGCCAATATTCCATGTTCATGTTGTTAACTATATTAATTCTTACGTTTTTAGCCTATATATATATATATATATATATATATATATATATATATATATAGGGGAAATGTTTTAGGAATTATGATGATTATAATTCATAAGATTATTAATCGGAATTCATTAAGCCTTTTATGGCAAAATTGTGGTGATCATAATCTAGTAAGATTAGAAAAAGGGTGGATTCTTGGGCTAAGTTAGGAAGGCATTTCTCGTGGGTATAGGCTAGGCCTATGATAAGTTAGGTTGTCCAAATAAAATGGGGGGTAATTTAACTAAAACTTGAGGACGCGAATAGGTGTGCGCCTTTAGATGAGAGGTGAGTTGGGGTTCCACGAGAGTGCGGTCTCACTTTAATTATGAAAAAAAAAATGCACCGGTATTTATTATGCACGGTTAACACACTTGCTAAATATTTTACACATTCGGGGCTCTGACCCGTTTACTTTTCTCTCCTCCTTGTATATACATATTACCACAGGTATCCTACCTCATGGATGCCGGATGACTTTCTATCCAGAGTCTTGGGAGCCGTGACAGGGCGGACTGTTGCGGGATGTTTCGTGTAGTCGCTTCCTATTCCTTTAAAATTCTAGGTAGGATTCATGTTGTATATCGGGTTTGTACCCAAGGGATAATTTTATACATGTTTATATTTATTCCATTTCAGTTATTGTATTGGCTGTGACCCGACAGCTTATTTGGGTCTACTTTTGTGGTACATTCGGTTGTATTTAATTGGTTCATTTTATTTCTAGCATTTTATTTATTATAGCTCTTTCCTGCATTTCTCCTATTCATTAGTAGTTTTATAGTGATGGGTTGTTGTATGTTGCAAGTTTTAAATTTTTATAACATCTCGCTTATATGATTTCGGGTAGTTAGTCCTATATTATATAGTACCGACAGTTGATGTTGAGACTGGACCATCTGGAATTCCTGATTTAATATAGTATAGGGCTGGCCACCCGTTATTATTTTAAGCGGGGTGTTACAGATGCCTCCTCACTATGATTGGTAGGGAATTGTTCAATTATTTTTTATTTCATAATCCTTAATAGTGAGGAAAATGTCTAGATTTCTTTTCTAATCTATAAAATTAATTCCACATAATTTGTTGTCCGTCATGATCGAAGCAAGGGGATTGAATGTTGAGCCCATTTTGAAATTGAGAATCATCATCTGAAAAAATTGACTTCAAATTAAATATGAGATAATTGTAACTTTTGATTAAATTAAATCTCGCTTCTCTCTATCGTCATCCCGTCGAGCATCCTAGTTCCTCTGTGAAGTGAGATTTCTCATTGGGAGCTTAAATCACCCCAACTTGAACTTGGCAAAATTTTTGTCTTTCAATTATGCGATCTGAATAGTCCATTAAACTTTTATCAAGCATAATTGAATAGTCGTCATCTTTTGGTCCCATAATTAATGATAGTTACTTCATTGAGGAGGATATCATTAATTACATCTAAGAATATAACCCTAGTTCATTTCTTAAATTTGAATCTACTCATGTAGAACTTACCCGTTAGAGGGATCAAAGTCACTCACATTTGAATTTTATAAACTATCACTTGCAAGTGTTAAGAACACCGAATTTCTTGATTAATTCCATTCGTTGGGAGGGCCCTTACGAAGTTGACACGATGAATTAATTTCATCACATCCTTAAAACACCGATGGAGATCATAGGTTTTTTGTTGAAACCCCTCTCCTACTTACTATTTTAAATTTGAGGGTAGTTTTTAAAATATCTATCCGATTCTAAACACATGATTAAATCACTCGGAATTTTCTAATTACTTGTACAAATTAAATTATCCGATTTCACTACTTTCACTTTCCAAAAATAAGCAAGTTTAATTAAAATAAAATTCAAAAATCATAAGTTAATTTATACCTTTATTGATTACCTGATTAAATTCAGTTTTAGAAAATAATAAATAATTTTGATTTTTAGAAAGAAAAGTGATTTATGCAGGGCACGCACATAATCCATGTTGTCCATAATAACGTGGGATTCTAATTAATTAATTAATTAATTAAAACATAATAATTATCATCATGAGTAAGATGGTAGAATCATAATAAGAGAGAATAATCATGCAATCATATTTCAAATAAGAAACAAATTCCCCATTCCATCATGACTTAGAGTTTCTCTCGAAGTAGAATTCTTCAAGATCAAGAATCTCGTTTGAAGTAAAGTTTCTGTAGAATAAGAATCCTATTCAAAGTAGACTTCTTTATAAACAAGAGTTCTTTATGGACTCGGTGTCTGTAAATAATCCTCTTTGATTTGGAAAAGATCGAGATGAAGATTAGTTGAAAAATAGATATAAACAACAACAAAATCAAACAAAATCAAGTCGGTCAAATCGATCCAATTGAGGTTCGGATCGATCCAGTATCACATCTTCATCTCGAGTTAGCAAATGTGATGCAAATACCTCCCAAATTTGATCAAAACATCACCAAACTCCATGGAACATTCCCAATTACCTACACCCGTGTAAATACAAGATTCTAATTAATAAAAACAATTACTTCCCTCAAAAACTCCTATAAATACATTGATTAATGTAATAATTAAAAATAACCTAGTAATTACCACCAAATAAAATCTAAGAAGAAATTAACTATGAATAAATCATTGTAAGATCTGTTCACATAAACAATACATATGTGACCATATTAGAATGGATATAAATATTAGAACCCTACAAAACCAATTTAGTACTATACAACATACATATATGCTCATTTGTACAACATGCAAAACTAGGGTTTTCATGGTAGACGACATGGACCTTTCAAGAACATGATCAATGTAGAACTGGAGATATGATACCAATTGCTATATATTGATATTAAGAAAAAAAATTATGCCCAAAAGATAATAATGGTCATGTATTAGAAAGAAAGAACAAAATTAAGTTTAAATCATAAGCTTAGGGTTTTGAATCACTATACCTTTGCAGATCTTATAGATGATCCAAATGAGGAAAGAATGAGCTTGGAGAAAAGGAAGATGTTTCATTCTTTGCCCTCTAAAAGTTTTTTACAAGTCCTTGAAAGCCATCAATATTCTAGTAAATGATCCCCCAAACTACATCTAGCATCCGAGAACCTCCAATGATGAAAACTCGATGAAATGTGAGATAAATCATTTTCTCTCTCCCCAAACTCTTGACAAAAATGTGAATAGTATTTTTATCTCTCACTCTCTAACCCTTATAATGTGCTACAATGATTAAACCCCTATCTTAGACCCATATATATAGGCACACTATGTGGTCTTATGATTTTTAGGGCTTTTAGAGTGTTTGGGTCTACTACTTGTGTAATGGACTATACTAAGGACCCAAGACCAATAATTAAATATAATTCCAAACTAAATTTGAAAATACCAAATTGCTTCATGTAATTCATTTTTTTTATTTATAATTCAGTCCTCTAAATAATCATAGTTGCACTCCAATTCAATTATCTCATAATTACCCTAATAATGAGGTATTTGTTTACAAAGTTAGATAACGAATAATGTGATTCCCCACGTAAAGAATAAAATACCCACTTGGTGAAATTCAATTTATTGATAATTGATTTTCACCTACATCTTATTTATTTCTTGATCTCGAACTTAACTTATTTAATAACCATATTATAAATAATCAATTGATCAAGTTTACAGGTACAATAAAAACTTGTAAGTTGTACAAGAGGGTACCACAATCCATGATATCTTCTAGATGTGGATTCCTACAAAATATAATCACACATGTATATAAAAATATTGTTCAACTTGAGTAGATCTACACCCAATAAATTGGATCGCACCCATAAAAATCAAAGTAATAATTGCATGCATATTCAAATCCTCATAGTCCTCAAGATTAATAATCTTTTTACCCATTACAAACGACGTGGGATTCTGCAGGTCTAATCTCGTCCACACCTAATCTTTAATATCACCCTTATCTCGTCGAATACAATCCTGATAAACCGTTACGATCTTTTTTAAATTATTAAATAAGTTATTGATCCATCAGACATGTTTGTGTAGTTAAAATAGACTACTAAGATCGTACTGGAAACTTTTCAGATGGAATATTAACTTTAGGTTGTGAGCAATTAATTTGAAGTAAAACCAAGATTCCGATCTTTTGTGGTCAAGACGAACTTAACACACCACAATTCCTACTAAGTTCAATTGATCGACATTCATACAATATCCTTAAAACAAATATAAGGACTTCTCACAAAAACGGTTCTCATTTCAAAATGAACTTCACACGCCTTTATTAATAAGTAAACGTCATATATGGTTTTAAGAATAAAACCTTAAAAAACTATACCTTTTTTTATGATGCAGTATTTAGAGAGAGATATTTGAGTCATTATGATGTATTTGTTATTCCTTTATACTCTGATGATTCATGGAAGTTTTAAAGACACGTATTAATCTTTATATTGTATGTTTATCACACGTATAACACAACCATGCATTTAGTATATTCATCGTTTTAAATTATTATATATCACTACTGCTAGAATGTTTTATTACCATGATTTTTATTGATAATTGCGAGTTTTAGTTGATTTTGATGATGTCCCCAGTCATGTTGAGATGTGGATTTGATATACTCTATTGATATATCATTTACCATGTTCATATTTCCACGCATATTTGTCAATTATCTCATTGAACATATGCTTTATTTAATGAATCTTATTTTCTTAATTAAATTAATTTGTGATAGTTATTTTTCTCTTTCTTCCATGTTCATCTGAGACAAAAATAGTGTAAAAGGGTGTGATATTGATTATCAATTTAATTCGCAAATTTTCAAACTTTAAACTTATTTAACTAGATGTTAATTTTTTTATCAAAATTAATTATACCTTAAAACAAGAATCTAGGTGAATAAATCATGCCAAGACAAAAATCACAAATTTTTAGACACACTAATTTCAGGAAAAAATCCCCCGAAAGGGCAAAACCTTTATTTCTATAAATGTTTGCAAATTGCAACGTACAATACACTTAGAAATTTTTTTAATGAATTTATCACAGAAAACGTAGCAACCTCGAAATCAACAATGGACTCCCTTAAGACCCACAAAAGTCGCAGCTCTGTCTCTAGTAATGAACACCATCGAGTATTCCCAAGTGATCGCAATCATCAACAACTAACTCCCTCAATAGCTACCAATACAATAGTAGAGATGGAGCTCCATAAGAAAAAAATTTCAATTGAAGTATTTTGGATTCCAAAAAAGATTCACAATGGATTGGGATTGATTTGGTGTGAATAAAACACATAAAAAACCTATTAAAAGGAAGACTAATTTTTTTTGCAGATTGCACTTTCGTTTTTGTCGAAGTCTTGCACTCTTAAATGAAACAGGATTCCAAAGAAAATTATAAAAACCTTGAGTCGGTGGGGTAATTCGAACGACATCTGCGGATCATTTGAATGACATCACATGTCGTTAGATCCAGGAAGAAACATCAACTGAAAATAAAAACAATATGTTGTTGTTCAAAGAAAGCTTTAAGTGACCATTCAAACGACATCCAATGTCGTTAGATGAGTCATTTGAACGACTTGTGCCTATCGTTCTAATGATACACACTTGTCGTTTGAACGGCTGAAACGTAAAAAAATATTATTTTAAAACTCCGTCTACAGGCCTTAAAAAAATTCCTAAGAAATATGTCCCAGCTTGTTAAAAATTGTTTCGAAAATATCCCAACACTTAAAGTATATAATTTAATGAAACTTAAACACATTATATGAAATTGTACCTCATGTTGCGCAAATATTGAAGTGTGCTTGAAATTTGAATCCACTTTCTTGAACAAATGAACATGAGCTTCTTCGATGGTTGTAGCGGTATACGGTATATCTTATGTAAAGTACGGACTATGAAAAATATGTCCTTAAAAAAATGCCGATACAAAATAAAAAAAATATATGAATTATCAGAACAAAAATCCTATGCCAATATAATACCCTCCCATGAACCCAAAAGTGAAAAGGTACTAAAAATGCAAGTATTCAAATTCTTCAAAAATCTTCAACATTGACATTTTCAAATTTGCAATGTTTCTTTGTCATCATCAGGGTGTGCAAAATAATGATCCTCAAAATTTGTACCTATACACATGAGACAAGAAAAAAATACCTTCGTGATGCGTCGAGTTTGAAATGAGATAAATGTAAATCAATGCAAATGAAATAAATCTCAAATCTCCCTTATAATGTAAAGTCTCACTCCCCTATAATTTCATAATTCGTTCTCCCCCTTTTTATTTGTTTGACATAGACAAGGAAAAGAATAAAAAAAATAAACATGGAGTGTCACGACAAGTAAATTATCACTAATAAATCAACTACGATCATGCAAGGATTAACCTATAAATATCTATAAGCTCTTTTTAATTTTTTTAAAATTTTCACGAAAAGAAACTTTACAAAGAAAATACACACCATGACGTTACACTAATATAATTAAATCGTGGAAACGGAATGAATGTGTGTGAACATATTCAATAGGTAAATCAACTCAAACATACATAACAAATGTGCACGATGAATATGGATACTCAAAACGAATGAACTTCACTATCATCCTTAGGTGCTAAAATTACTGAATTTAAATGACATTGACTCAATCAAATCAACAAATAAAAGTCTAAAATAATTTTCACACCAATAACATTTAAAACTATGTAATGCTTTTTCAAGACTTTGTCAGGACGTACAAACCCGTTGATATATTTCCAACCAAAATCCCTCAAATGTAATAATGATCATATAATGATATTTATTTTCTTTTGAATGATCATATCAACCTATAATAGTTTGTCCTTGGCTACCTTTTCAATGCCACACTTTTTTGGCTCTTTTAAATTCTTTGGATCTTGGATACTATTTTCAACGCCACACTTTTTTTACCAGATTTAAACTATTGTTTAATCTCAAAGGATATTATGATTACCTTTCGTAGTCCTTTCCCGTTTTTCACATATATATATTGAAACAAATTCCTCATGGGCAACAGTTCTTACATGCACTACTTTCATTGTCAAGTTTTATCGCATATATTTCATTTTAAATATGCAATTGAGATGAAAACACTTTGACCAACATGTGATAATCAAGTAAAATAATCAAGAAAATCTGTGCAAGTGTGCAATAAAGGAAATCATGAGTCAAACATGTGGAAAGTAATCTCAAATATCATCTTAATGACTCCAAACATTATAAAGCACAAGTTGAAATAATGCATCATATCAAAACATTATCAAATAGTCACATGGATATGGAATGATGTTGTGACTTGATCATCCTAAATGTCCATCCATAAATAGTGTAAAACAAAATACAAAAATCTTTTTGTCTTTTTTCAAAAAAATTATCAAACAAATTTTTTTTTGGCTTTTTCAAAAAAAAATCAAAAATATAAAAAATCTTTTTATATTTTTCTAAAAGTTTTCTAAAACAAAAATCTTTGTGGTATTTCAAAAAATATATAAAAATGAAAATCATCCATCAAATCATGTGAAGTTTTGGCCAAAAACTTAATTTTTTCTTGAATGTGTGCAAACTCTGTCAAAGTATCATGTGTGGGTCCCTATGTGGAAACACATGGTAAAACTCTATGTGACACATTACCCAACTTAAAAAAAAAATTCCTAAGGTGTCCACTCTTCTTAAAGTAGGAAAAAACATGCAGGGGCGTAGTAACACCTTTCTCTAAACATTTAAGACGCACCATCCTATCTCAAATGGGATGCCCAGGTGGGCTAGGTTCAGAGCCATATGGATATATCACAAACTGAGGAAATGGATCGGGTGTAACATGGGAAATAAACGCATCGCCATGACCTATTCATAGTCTCTCAACATTACCTAAAGAGGTACCGAGGAACATATTTCCTACATTCTTAGATGTGTCCTATATAGTGACCTTTACCTCCCGAGCTCCTTCGAGATCTCCCTCGAGTTGGACCACATGGGATTTTTTCAACTTATGACGATTGTTGATACCAAATTTAGTCTGCTGACATGGCTCAATAAAGTGAAGACACATGGCAACAACAAACACTTCCGAGGAACTCACACGCTCCGAGGAAGACTGTTTCCCCGAGGAACTCACACGCTCCGAGGAACAATAACTCTCCGAGGAACTCTTGAGTACCGAGAAGCTTAGGCGGTCCAAGATGCACCTAGAACAAAGCATTAATAGCAGGATAACCAACAGTTTGATTGTTCATTAATTGCTTATCATTCAGACGCACATGCTTAAGGGGCATTGAATGTATTACCCTTTCATATGTACATCATTTAATGTATTAACCTTTCACATTACAGCCTCAGGGCTATAAATACATTGTACATACCTCATTGTAAGGGGACCGAAATTTCTTGATAGAACTTGTAATCGAGAATTCCCAAACACTCAGCAATAACATAACAATGGACGTAGGCCATTCCTATAAGGCTGAACCACTTTAAAAACTCTTTGTTTCATTTATTTTATCTGTGATTGAATAATTAGATATGATCTAATTTTTTTACATCAACAGATTGGCGCCGTCTGTGGGAAATGACTGGTAATATCGTTTTTCATCAAAAACAATTCATTACAAATGGTTGATATTCCAGAATCCAGCAATCGAAACACTGGAAGCCCCCCAAATCCATCTGCTCCGCCAAATATTCCAGATTTGGCTGGAATAATGACAAATCTGGCTCAGGGCCAGACCGTCATGCAAGAAACTATGCGACAACTCATACAAACCCTCCATGGCGGTGCACCAACTCATTCAGGACTGCGGAGTATTCAAAGAAACACCCGTGCACTATCCTCGCGTACTAGTGTGACAGCCCGCAATCCGAGATAAGGGGTGGCCAGCCCGATACTCAAACGTAACAGGAATCATGGATGGATATCATTCTCAGCATCACAAATATAAACTGAGTATACGGGAAAACCACCCAATAAATCAGAAAACGGGTTGCCAAAAAGTGTAAAATTTTAAAAATGCGGTTATGAAAATTTAAACTAACAACCCAATCTGAAGAGCAAGTGGAATTCCAAAAGATAACATATAATATAACTAAAACGAAGGTACACAAATGGACCGAATAAGTTGTCGGTCCACAGCTACAATAGACAGCGTACAATAATATAAAAGGTCTTACATAGTACAACCATTAATCAAATACAATTGTTTGGGCCACACGCCCGAGGGACAAGACCCGATCATATCTAGAATAACAAGAATGAAAGCGTCTAATACAACATCCTGTAATAACCCACAAAGTCTTACAGCTCGTCGAAGGTGCAAGGAACTTGTAAAAGTCAAGTCGGGCGTCCTTGCGGTGGAGCACCTGAGCGGATACAATAATATATATACAACAAGAAAGTAAACCGGTCAGGGTCGGGTTCTATATGATTTCTAGAAGAATAAAAAGCATGATAGATATGAACAGTTCTACATGAATAATGAGGATGATCGCATGACATGCTATCTACAAATACAAACAAGGATAGAAGGTAAAGCATTTTAATTTAAAACCCTTCCTTATTAATACAATTTCCATTTCCTTCAGACATTCCTTATTAGGAATAAAACCATATATTTGGTTAAATCAAGAAGTTATAATTTCTGTTCATTAATTTAAAACTTCCCATTTTATCTTTCCATTCCTTATTAGGAATATTATTTACATCAAGTGCTCTTTATGGCACATATATTATGCCCGTGCTCTTTCTGGCACATATTTATGCTCTTTATGGCATTTAACAACCATCAAGTCCAACTTGATGAAAATATAGTTATATTCATATACATATAACGTAATCTAAGACCGCCCGACCGGGTTTCCCCACTGAGCGCGCCCCTAAATGACCATCATCTTCCAGGGCCTAACATAAGACAACCTGGGCACCTAACGGAACACGTCGGGAAGCGGCCATGAGCCTGCGTGGTTGCCAAGACCACACCCGGAATCTCCCTACCCCCGCAGAAAATATACAACCATAAACGCTCCCATGGCCTAGGACTATATCCACCCTGCATTCATTAGCCAGGGGGCTTCACCTCACGAGCGAACTTCCCTTATGATGTCATTTAGAGAGGTGTGTAACAGTAAATTAACATTTACATATATCATCATTTTATTTCCAAAAATCCATTTCCATTAATCATGTGATTGGTTCTTTTTGTTAAACCTAATATCATTAAACAACGGGGTTCATTCTAAATTGAACCTATTATCTTTAAACACCTATGGGTTCATTTTATGCGAACCTAATTCCCATCAAATTTTATCATTTATTCCTCAAATTACAATCCCCGATTAACTCTCCAAATGATCATTATGATCCTACAAATCTCCAAGGCCTATGTAACTTGACAAGCCCATCTAGTCTCCAAGTTAGGGTACCTAACTTCCAAACTTCTAAGAGTTTGAATAAAAGAAGTAATGCCTTAGCATTACTTTAAACCTCCCCGAAACAAACCCCAGATGAACCCATTTCTAGTCCAGGGTAACGACCAAACTCCATAGCTACTCTAGGACTCTAAGCTTACTTCAATTAAGAAGGTTCCTAAGTCCTAAACTTAAGGAAAAAGGATAAAAATCAAAAGGAAAAAGACCCCAAAACTGCTGGAACCGAATCGATTCGCCCTAAGGGCCGAATCGATTCGCCCAAGCGAATCGATTCGCTCTGAAAGCGAATCGGTTCGGACAACAAAATTAAGTTTCTGCAATTGCCGAATCGATTCGGTCTTAATTCGAATCGATTCGGACAACAAGACCTGGGATTCTGCATCTATGCGAATCGATTCTCCCAAGGGGCCGAATCGATTCGCCCCTGCGAAAATGCCAAGAATGGCTATGGAGTCTTGAACTCCAAAATTCTAAACAAACCCAAACCAGCCAAACCCAATTTATTTAATGGAACTAGTACACCAAAAATACACCCAACTACCATCATTTGTAATGTTTATCATCCAAATCAATCTCAAAGGTTTAAATACCCAAAATTCCACCAAAACCCTAACATTTCTAAATCATAAATATCAATGCAATTTATTCTACTTAAACCATAAATTTGCAAGTAGATTACTTGCCTCAAGGTAAGAATCTGATTTGATGAAGAAGGAGGCAACAATCCAAGCTCCAATCTCTCTTTTTCTCCCAAATTCTCTTCCTCTCTCTACTCTCTCTAGGGCTCAATTGTGTAAAATGGAAGAATGGGAATAGGGGTGGGGAAATAAAACGGGGCTTAAGTCTAAAAGCCCAACTTAAAATGCTAATACGCGATATACTAATACGCGACTACACTATTTAAGCTAAAACCAGTCAAAAGTGCCCGAAATGCCAAAATACAATATGGCACTTATTTTGATTGTCTCACACCTACCGGGACTAACTACACTATCCAATTTATCATTTGGGAATTTTATAACTCATTTTACTTCCGGTTTCAGAATAAACCAAAATGTCATTTTTAAATCCTTATGACATAATAAATTACCACATTAACATTTTATCTACTCACGAGGTAACTACACAACATATTAGTAAATATTGACTTGACATATCAAATAAATATTTACTCAGCATCTTATCAGATAATAACTAATTACTACACATGGTAATTAAGGATAAAATGGACCATCGAAAGAGAGGGTTATTACATACTCCCCCCCTTAAGAGGGAATTTTGCCCCCAAAATTCGGATATACGTCGCAAGAAGAAGTGTGGATACTATTCCCGCAAGTCACCCTCGCGTCCCTATGTCGATTTCTCGACACTCTGTTTAATATATAGAACTCATCCCCCAGGGTACTACCAGCGACACCAACGTAACTCTACGCTCTAAGATAGCAACCGTCTACTTCTAATAAGAACCTTAAGTTGCATCTACCTCGAAAGTAATGTGCCTAAAGGCACCATCGTAACATTCGTACACCCTTGCATGAGAGACAAGGAACAAATTATGAACTTGTCGCAAAATGTTTCGATAAAACGGGCGAATAGTTTACCGGACCCACCGCGACATTTCTAGAAAAGGTACAACATCATGCGGTGCAAGTTTTCCCTTTCCCCTCGAAACGTATAACGTCCTTCTCAGGCGATACTCACCACAACCTTTGGTCTAATGACCTCAACTCCAGATGCCTTCTTCTCGCATTGCATGAGCTCTTTTATCGGTCTCGGTTATACGAGAGACTCATCATCTCGCACTTCTAACCAACAAGCGGGAGATCTAAAAAGCCTACTATACAAGGCCTCTTCTAAAGCGCCGTCCCAACCACAAATTCTATATAGGCGAATTTGAACGAGTGGAAAGCATTGTTCCCAACTACTCTTAAAGTTAGGCACGCAGGTAAGGAGTATATGCCCCAATATACAGTTATTCTATTGGTCTGGCCATCTGGAACAATGACAAGAAGTGATTAACCATAATTCGATTCCCATGGCTTCTTGGAACCTTGCCAAGAATGAGAAACGAAAGTCTTGATTCAGTACAACAACCTTCCCATGTCCAGCCAATAGTACTAGCGACGTATAACTTGGCACGATTCGTCATTACCTTGATGCACCGAAACGTTAGAACCACGTGATTTCTCCATATCTGCTTAACTTAAGTCCCTTCCATTCGGAACAAAATTTTCTTAAGGGAACGCACCCCACCCTCAAGATGGACTTCAATTTAAATAGGGGATAATACTCCTTACAAGTTTAAACTTGTGAGGCGCAGTTACAATAGGTCGATACTCCAGTCCTTTCATTCCCCGTCATGTCAGAGACTTACTAATGGAATCTACCTTCGAGCTTAACCACGTGGCTCGGGTACAAGTCAATTCACCCTTTCATTACCTCCGTAACACTCCATTACGTGAGGCCTCATCTCCTTCGGCCTTAACCACCAACTTTTCGAAATCCTCCCACTTAATATAACATGGAACCAATCCCTTGATGTGAGTTTACGCATGGCTTAGTCATGGTCAACTCCCAACAACCCTCCTAATCTTACGTCCCATACCAAAAAGACCCTACGTCTAAACAATCCTAAGGTCTATCTACCTATACCCTATCTAAGTCGTATACACCTAATGCTAAGTATATCCCTAGTGTCCAAGACCTTTCTCAACTTCTGACATTGCTCAGTTTTGTGCGTGGGACGTCTCGCCGAAGCGAAATCCAAACAAGGAACCCTCCCGTTACACTACTACTTCGCGTTGTCAGTCATCGAGGGGTACAGGTCTAAGACACATGTTCGGGACCAAAAATTCTACAGCTACACACTAACTATTTAACTAACAAAAGAAGATTAACAATCCAAAGCTGACCCTTCGTGAAACCCTAGGGCTATATACCCTATAACATATGCATCACAATAAATAGCCTTCTATTCAAAGGCATAACCCCAAGTCAAAATTCGACTTCGTACCTCGGTCTCCCTCATATCGATCAGAGGGGAGAACTATGTGAAGTGCTCCTATGTCGCACTTTAATAGCCCTCGATCACCCTTGTACGTGATTTTCGGCTAAACTTTCCAATCCCACTTCCGACCATAATTTAATAAAACAAAATAAAATAAAAGGGAAGAATAGCATATCTTCACTCACAACATCGTTAAGTGTTCATGCGGCGGAGTGTCTCGCAAAGCGAAATCCAAACAAGGAACCCCTCCGTCACATGCCTACTTAACTAGTTGATCATGGAGATAGAGCGTACTACACACAAGGTAAAAGAAAGAAAAGGTAGTATATCCCCACTCCCAACATCGTTAAGGTTCGCGCGTGGAGCGTCCCGCAGAAGCGGAATCCAAACAAGGAACCCCTCCTATACGCTACCACTCAACTTGTTGGTCGTGGAGATAAGGGATAGTAATCACATACCAATATCACATCATACTCAACCATGTTAAGGACGAGTAAATCGGCCTCAAGCATAATTCAATAAGAGAACTTCCTATATACATACAAACAAAAGAAAAGAGCGAACCATTACGCATAGAACTCAATACTAATGAAAATACTCTCAGCAGATATTATGAAATCTGTAATCTGAGAAAAACTCGTAAAACAAATGAGCGCATAACCCCCGCATCGAATAACATATAACTCACGCATCTCTGAGAAAAACTTACCCTCAATAACGGGCGGTGCCGGCAGGGCTGGAGGAAACATAGCCTCCCGATCATGACAAACACGTCCATACTGTAGTTGCCCCTGCTGCGGAGGAACAACCATAATAGGTACCGGAGGTGGAAACAGAACACATGGCTGCTGCGGAGCCCGAGGAAACTGACCCCCAATCATCTGAGGACACTCCTTCTTGTAATGACCTGCCTCCCCACATTGGAAGCGCCGTCCCTTCATCTCCTCCCGATTACGACCTCCGATATTCCTAAATTGGGAAAAGCCTCGGCCCGGACGACCTCTTCCTCCGGGGCCACCCCGGTCTGCCTGATGTAAAACACCTTGTTCGTGCCTATTATTGCCCCTCGCAATAAACTCTACAAGCTTCCCTACTTGCCTCATCTCAGTAGCTTTCTTGCTACCCTGCATATATACTCGATTCTCCTGGCAATGGAGTAAGGCTGCATTTATAACCTTGCCATAAGTCTGGAAAGCTGGGTTACCCAATAAGTGTTTTCGGATTCCCCAGTTTAGACCTCCCATAAACTTCGAGATCTTCCTCTCTTCCGGAGTCACCTCATCTGGTACAAAATTTACTAAACGGGTGAACTCCTCTTCATACTCCGCTACAGACCTCTCCCCTTGCACTACATCTAGAAACTTCCTCTTCATCTCCCTCTGAACAGCGGGAGGAAAATACTTAAGATCAAACAAAGTCCAGAACTCAGTGATTGACATGGTGTCTCTTTGCTCTGGGGTGGTCATCGTCTCCCACCAGTGTAACGCAGATCCGACAAGCTTAAAGGTGGTAAGGACTTGTTTCTTATCCTCACTGCATTCTATCATTCGAAGGTGGCGTTGCATGTCTTTCTTCCATTGATTGGCTTTAATAACATCCGCACCTCCCTCGAATTCCGGGGGATTGCCCCTTAGAAAGGACTCCCTAACCCTTTCCCACGGAGTAAGTCCCGTAGGAGCTTGAACACCTGGGGCCCATGGCAATTGTTGGATCACTACGGACATGGCGGCATGAACCGCTCCAGCCACTATGCTTGCTACGTCCGCAACATTAACCGTCCCTTGTAGTGGCGGTGGAGGACCTACTTCCTTCTCTACGACCTTAACACGTATCGCCGAGCGACCTCTCTTAGACGGCATCTGAGATGGAAGAATAATAGTATTAGAATGCTAATTAAAACAATCTATCTTGCAGAAGATCGTAAACATAAGCATCAAAGAAATCCTAACATTAGGCACTACATCAAAGAACGCTACGGTAGAACGAGACAAGTCCACACAGATCCTAGTACTCTAGAACCTGATGCTCTGATACCATCTGTGACAGCCCGCAATCCGAGATAAGGGGTGGCCAGCCCGATACTCAAACGTAACAGGAATCATGGATGGATATCATTCTCAGCATCACAAATATAAACTGAGTATACGGGAAAACCACCCAATAAATCAGAAAACGGGTTGCCAAAAAGTGTAAAATTTTAAAAATGCGGTTATGAAAATTTAAACTAACAACCCAATCTGACGAGCAAGTGGAATTCCAAAAGATAACATATAATATAACTAAAACGAAGGTACACAAATGGACCGAATAAGCTGTTGGTCCACAGCTACAATAGACAGCGTACAACAATATAAAAGGTCTTACATAGTACAACCATTAATCAAATACAATTGTTTGGGCCACACGCCCGAGGGACAAGACCCGATCATATCTAGAATAACAAGAATGAAAGCGTCTAATACAACATCCTGTAATAACCCGCAAAGTCTTACAACTCGTCGAAGGTGCAAGGAACTTGGAAAAGTCAAGTCGGGCGTCCTTGCGGTGGAGCACCTGAGCGGATACAATAATATATATACAACAAGAAAGTAAACCGGTCAGGGCCGGGTTCTATATGATTTCTAGAAGAATAAAAAGCATGATAGATATGAACAGCTCTACATGAATAATGAGGATGATCGCATGACATGCTATCTACAAATACAAACAAGGATAGAAGGTAAAGCATTTTAATTTAAAACCCTTCCTTATTAATAAAATTTCCATTTCCTTCAGACATTCCTTATTAGGAATAAAACCATATATTTGGTTAAATCAAGAAGTTATAATTTCTGTTCATTAATTTAAAACTTCCCATTTTATCTTTCCATTCCTTATTAGGAATATCATTTACATCAAGTGCTCTTTATGGCACATATATTATTCCCGTGCTCTTTCTGGCACATATTTATGCTCTTTATGGCATTTAACAACCATCAAGTCCAACTTGATGAAAATATAGTTATATTCATATACATATAACGTTATCTAAGACCGCCCGACCGGGTTTCCCCACTGAGCGCGTCCCTAAATGACCATAATCTTCCAGGTCCTAACATAAGACAACCTGGGCACCTAACGGAACACGTCGGGAAGCGGCCATGAGCCTGCGTGGTAGCCAAGACCACACCCGGAATCTCCCTACCCCCGCAGAAAATATACAACCATAAACGCTCCCATGGCCTAGGACTATATCCACCCTGCATTCATTAGCCAGGGGGCTTCACCTCACGAGGGAACTTCCCTTATGATGTCATTTAGAGAGGTGTGTAACAGTAAATTAACATTTACATATATCATCATTTTATTTCCAAAAATCCATTTCCATTAATCATGTGATTGGTTCTTTTTGTTAAACCTAATATCATTAAACAACGGGGTTCATTCTAAATTGAACCTATTATCTTTAAACACCTATGGGTTCATTTTATGCGAACCTAATTCCCATCAAATTTTATCATTTATTCCTCAAATTACAATCCCCGATTAACTCTCCAAATGATCATTATGATCCTACAAATCTCCAAGGCCTATGTAACTTGACAAGCCCTTCTAGTCTCCAAGTTAGGGTACCTAACTTCCAAACTTCTAAGAGTTTGAATAAAAGAAGTAATGCCTTAGCATTACTTTAAACCTCCCCGAAACAAACCCCAGATGAACCCATTTCTAGTCCAGGGTAACGACCAAACTCCATAGCTACTCTAGGACTCTAAGCTTACTTCAATTAAGAAGGTTCCTAAGTCCTAAACTTAAGGAAAAAGGATAAAAATCAAAAGGAAAAAGACCCCAAAACTGCTGGAACCGAATCGATTCGCCCTAAGGGCCGAATCGATTCGCCCAAGTGAATCGATTCGCTCTGAAAGCGAATCGGTTCAGACAACAAAATTAAGTTTCTGCAAATGCCGAATCGATTCGGTCTTAATCCGAATCGATTCGGACAACAAGACCTGGGATTCTGCATCTATGCGAATCGATTCGCCCAAGGGGCCGAATCGATTCGCCCCTGCGAAAATGCCAAGAATGGCTATGGAGTCTTGAACTCCAAAATTCTAAACAAACCCAAACCAGCCAAACCCAACTTATTTAATGGAACTAGTACACCAAAAATACGCCCAACTACCATCATTTGTAATGTTTATCATCCAAATCAATCTCAAAGGTTTAAATACCCAAAATTCCACCAAAACCCTAACATTTCTAAATCATAAATATCAATGCAATTTATTCTACTTAAACCATAAATTTGCAAGTTGATTACTTGCCTCAAGGTAAGAATCTGATTTGATGAAGAAGGAGGCAACAATCCAAGCTCCAATCTCTCTTTTTCTCCCAAGTTCTCTTCCTCTCTCTACTCTCTCTAGGGCTCAATTGTGTAAAATGGAAGAATGGGAATTGGGGTGGGGAAATAAAACGGGGCTTAAGTCTAAAAGCCCAACTTAAAATGCTAATACGCGACTACACTATTTAAGCTAAAACCAGTCAAAAGTGCCCGAAATGCCAAAATACAATATAGCACTTATTTTGACTGTCTCACACCTATCGGGACTAACTACACTATCCAATTTATCATTTGGGAATTTTATAACTCATTTTACTTCCGGTTTCAGAATAATCCAAAATGTCATTTTTAATCCTTATGACATAATAAATTACCACATGAACATTTTATCTACTCACGAGGTAACTACACAACATATTAGTAAATATTGACTTGACATATCAAATAAATATTTACTCAGCATCTTATCAGATAATAACTAATTACTACACATGGTAATTAAGGATAAAATGGACCATCGGAAGAGAGGGTTATTACAACTAGGCGTACCAATTCATATCGCAATGAAGAGTCTGAAGATTTTTCTTATCAACCTGGACGAACTTCGTCGGTGCGAACCACAGATACTGAACAACGTATCACTCTCTCCCCAGAAAGGACCAGTGCGCTAGAAAGATTAAGCAGGGTATCATCTTTTAATCGATTAGGACCTAGAAGGAGTAAAAGTCCTCCTAGAGCCCCATCGAGGAGTTTTCGACGACCATCAGATTTAAGGGAAGGATCTGCCCAGTCGCGACCAGCTGCTCGTCAAGAGAGATCCCAGGAAGCCACATCAACGCGATCAGTTGCTCGAACCAGTAGGCCCTTGGAAGGGAATGATGCATGGAAAGGCTCTATTCAAAGGCTGGAGGATAGATTAGGGGAAATGGCTAAGGCCAAGAACCCTTTACAATGAACCTTTGTTCGAGGAATACCTTTTTTCCAGGCCATTGTAGATTTTCCAACACCATCAAAGTTCAAAGCACCTGTTGTGACCCCCAAATATGATGGAAAGACTGATCCTGTCCTTTATATAGAACAATACCAAGCTGCAGCCGACATCTATGTTGTTCCAGATGAGATGAGATGCAGGGCATTCTCGGGAACTCTTACCGGATCTGCTCAAATATGGTATAATGATCTTCCTCAGGGTAAGATCTCAACTTTTCTTCAACTGGCAGAGTTATTCATTGGGAATTTCTGTTTTGGGGCAAAGCTAGTTAAATGAGTAGCACATTTGTTAAGTGTTAGACAAAAGGCTGGTGAGAGTACCGGAGATTATATAACTCGTTTTAATAACGAGAAACTAGAAGTCATTGATTACGAGGAGAAGACAGCGATTACCGCCTTGATGAGTGGACTACTACCGAACAAGTTGTACTACACTTTAGACAAAGATCCACCTAGAACTATGTCAGACCTGATGGGGAAAGCATCCAAGATTATGAATACCGAGGAGGCTATGGCTGCGAAGAAGAACATGGATGCTAAAGAAACCAAGGTGGAAGGTGATAAAGCTAAGAAGAAAGAACATAAGAACAATGGTAATGACAAACATTCAAAAACTAGGTCGGTATGGGATGTAATGAAGAAATATGATAATTATACTCCTTTGAAGAAGGATATCAACCATGTTCTAGAAGAAATCAATAATAACGAGGAGTTAAACTGGACAGAGAAAATGAAGGCAGACCCTGACAAGAGAAATAAGGCGAAGTATTGCGAGTTTCATAAAGATCATGTTCATATGACCAAGAACTGCATAGCTCTTCAGAATGAGATTGAAACACTCATCAGACGAGGAAAGCTGTCAAAGTATGTCGATCGTGGAAGTGAAAGAAGGAACAATGACCGAACAAGAGAGAGGTCTAGATCTCTTTGTCGAGCAGAGGAGAACAAGAAAAGAAATAATGAAGTTGATCCAGAAGACGACCTCGATCTTCCCAAGAGACCAAGGCAGCCAGAACGAGAGGTATTTTCAATACGCTTTGGGTCATTTGACTGTAATGTTATTACAGGTGGAGATGCAGGAGGAGGAGACCTTACTGCAGAAAGAAAAGCTTACCTTTGTGAGGATCAAGCTTGCTCGTATATTCAATGAATAAATTTAGCTGAGGAGGGTCGCCCGAGAAAGGTGAACAAAGAGAAATTGGTCATTGGTTTCTCAAAGAATGACCTCGCAGGTATTCTATATCCTCATGATGACCCATTAGTAATCAAAATGAGGATAAATGAAGTTATGATTTCAAGAGTACTGGTCGACAATGGTAACTCAGCAGACATCATGTTCTACTCGTGCTTCGATAGTTTAAATCTAAAGCTATCTCAATTGGAGCCTTATCACAGACCCCTCATCGGTTTTGCTGGCGAGAAATTATTTCCACTTGGGACGATCAAGTTGGATATATTCATTGGTACGTGGCCTGCTTGTCGAACAGAAAGAATACGCTTCTTCGTGATGGATAAGAATGTTCAATCATCATACAATATCATCATGGGAAGAGTAGGATTGAAGAAGTTCGAGGTTGTACCATCTACAGTGCATCAATGCCTAAAATTTCCAACAAATTTTGGAGTATGAGTTGTGAAAGGTGATCAGAAAGTAGCTCGGGAATGCTATTATTCATCCGCCGAGCAAGAAGAACTGGAGGAATCAAGGAAAAAGACTACTACCTATCAAGTGGATGAAGGTGCAGAAATTGAAACGTTGGATCCTAGAGATGAGTCTCAACTCATGAAGGGTCAAGTGGTGGAAGCTACTAAAAACATCATTCTGGACGATGAGCACCCTGAGAAAACTACTCAAGTAGGTTCATCGTTGGAAGCCTCACTAAAACAGGAGTTGATAACTTTCCTTAGAAGCAGAAAACAAAATTTTGCGTTGAGTCATGAAGATATGCCTGGAATAGACCCAAATTTCTTATGTCATGAACTCAATGTGAATAAGGAGATCAAGCCTGTGAAGCAGAGAAGAAGAGTATTCATCCCCGAGAAGAATCAAGCTATACAAGAGGAAGTCGAGAAGCTCCAGAAGGCTTGTTTTATTGAAGATGTTAAATATCCAGACTGGTTAGCAAATGTGGTGATGGTAAAGAAGAAAAACAACAAGTGGAGGATGTGTGTAGACTTCACCGACCTCAACAAAGCATGCCCAAAGGATCACTTTCCATTGCCCCGAATTGATCAACTAGTCGATGCTACCTCGGGACATGAGTTGCTGAGCTTCATGGATGCTTATTCTGGTTACAATCAGATCAAAATGAAACCTGAAGACAGGGAGAGTAATTCTTTTACTACCCCTATGGGAACTTATTATTATAATGTTATGCCTTTTGGTTTGAAAAATGCAGGTGCGACATATCAACGGCTGATGAACAAGGTCTTTGCTGAACAAATTAGTTGCAATATGGAAGTATATGTTGATGATATGCTGACAAAGAGCAAGAAAGCTACCGATCATCTAATTGACTTAAGCCAGACCTTTGATCAACTGGATAAATATCAAATGAAGCTGAACCCAATGAAGTGCATATTTGGAGTACGAGAAGGCATGTTTCTCGGGTACATTGTCAATCAACGAGGCATTGAGGCAAATCCTGAAAAGAGCAAAGCTCTATTAGGGTTGCCATCTCCAACGACGAAGAAAGAAGTACAGAGTCTCACAGAACGAGTAGCAGCTACAGATTTGTATCACAAGCAACTGATAGATGTCTCCCATTCTTCAAGACACTCCGAAAGACTTTTGAGTGGAATGATGAATATGAGAAGGCTTTTTAAGACTTGAAGAAATACTTGGGAGCACCTCCACTGTTGTCCAGGCCAGTGATGGGAGAAAAATTATACTTGTATCTTGCAGTGTCCGAGAATGCAGTTAGCTCGACGTTGATCAGAGTGGAGAATAGAGTGCACAAACCAATTTATTTTACGAGTAAGGCCTTCCAAGGAGCAGAGATCAGATATTCAAGGCTGGAAAAGTTAGCACTGGCGCTGATTGAGGCGAGTAGGAGAATGAGGCCATACTTCCAGGCTCATACCATAGTAGTACATACTGATATGCCATTGAGGCAAGCCCTTCATAAACCAGAAAAATCAGGGAGATTGATGTACTGGGCAATAGAGCTCGGTGAATACGATATAGTTTATGAACCCAGATCATCGCTAAAAGCGCATGCTGTAGCAGATTTTATAGCAGAGTTCACCTATCCTGATACCCCCGAGGAGCAAAAGTTGCTCGCTGATCAACCTGTGGATGTTACAGGATCATCAAACACGAGCTCAAACCAACTCCACTTGGTAAAAGGGCAAGTGGATGTTACAAGATCATCAAATTCGAGCTCAGATCAACTTCGGTTGGTAAAAGGGCAAGAAAAGATGATCGACGAAGAGCATGAAATATCAGGGGAGGATGAAACGAAGCAACAAATATTTTACCGAGGAACTCTGACAGATCAGAAATTTGAAGACGAGTTACCTATATGGAGGCTATATGTAGATGGCTCATCTTGCACAACAGGCAGTGGGACAGGGATAGTTTTGAGCACTCCGGACGAGGTCGACATGGAATACGCCCTACGTTTCCAATTCAAAGCTTTCAATAATGAGGCTGAGTATGAGGCCATGATTGCAGGTCTTAATTTGGCAAAAAATATGGAGGCGGAGCAGGTTATTGTCTTCAGTGATTCTCAATTAATTGTAAATCAAATGTTGGGAGTATATGCAGTTAGAGGAGAATTAATGATCAGATATCATGCAAAGGCAAAGGAACTGGTGTCAGAATTTTCCGCTATTCAGCTGGTCAGAATACCAAGAATGGAGAATGCGAGAGCAGATGCCCTAGCTCGACTAGCATCACCTACTTGTACCGAGCTACGACGAATAATCCCAATTGAAGTTTTAGCTGGTCGGAGTATAGATGAATATCTGACGACGAACTTTATTACCCTTGATTTAGGACCATCTTGGATGGATCCCATCAAGGCATATATTGAGGAGGGAAAATTACCAATAGACAAGCTCGCAGCCAAGAAATTGAAGTTTAAAGGTGCTCGGTATGTATTAACTAACGGTATTCTGTATAGACGAGGTATTATGGCAGGTTTGCAGAGATGTGTACATCCCTCCGAGGTGAAAGAATTGATTGAAGAGATCCATGAAGGGTCCTATGGAGCCCATGTAGCAGGTCGTACGCACTTGCAAAGGATGATAACCCAGGGATACTACTGGCCGACGATGAGAGATGATTGTATAGCCTATGCCAAGAAATGTGACAAGTGCCAACGCTTTTCCTCCATCCGAAGAACTCCACAAGCATTGTTGACACCCATCACTTCCCCTTGGCCATTTTCCATGTGGGGGATAGATTTGGTTGGGCCACTGCCAACGACCAGAGGAAGGTTCAAATACCTCGTCGTCGCAGTGGATTATTTTACTAAGTGGGTAGAAGTTGAGCCTCTCATTGATATGACGTACGATAAGGTGTACCAATTTGTTTGGAAGAACATCATTTGTCGATATGGTCTTCCTTATGCTTTCATCACAGACCATGGAACACAATTTGATAACGAGGAGTTCGCTGCCTATTATAATCAGTCAAATATTTTGAAGGTCCACTCAGCACCAGGCCATCCTCAAAGAAATGGACAAACTGAAGTGACAAACAGAACGCTACTAAATGGCTTGAAGAAAAGACTGGATGATGCAAAAGCAAACTGGATCAACGAGTTACAGTCAGTACTGTAGGCTTACCGAACTACTCCCCGAGTAGCAACTGGAGAATCACCATATATGATGGCGTTTGGAAGTGAAGCTGTTATACCTACCGAGTTGGGCCTCCCAACACACAGGGTACTGAATTTCAACTCCACTGTCAGCGACTTAATGAGAAGATTGGATTTAGACATGCTCGAGGAAGTTAGAGAAGAAGCATCCATTAGAAATGCTGCTTACCAGCAACGAATAACTTTGTTCTACAATAAGAGAGTGAAGAAGTGCGACCTGAAAGAAGGAGACTATGTGCTGAAGAAAGTAATTCAAAAGCACAATAAACTGGAGACAAACTGGCATGGACTATACCGAGTTACAGAAGTCGTTCGACCAGGAACTTACCGAATAACAACTTTATAAGGAGAAGAGTTTAAGAATGCATGGAACGCAGAGCACCTGCGCAAATATTATCAGTGATGGATATTCTCTCCTTTTATTGAAAGTTTTTCCGGGAATACTAGTGCTACGCACTACTCGACAAAGCTCAGACCACTCAAATTGTTTCTCGAAAATGCCAGCTAAGGTTGGTCGAGAAACCTATATTCCTCCGGGAAGTAAAGCTACCAATATTCCTCCAGGAAGTAAAGCTACCAATATTCCTCCGGGAAGTAAAGCTACCTATATTCCTCCGGGAAGTAAATCTACCAATATTCCTCCGGGAAGTAAAGCTACCTATATTCCTCCGGGAAGTAAAGCTACCTGTATTCCTCCAGGAAGTAAAGCTACTTGTATTCCTCCGGGAAGTAAAACTATATGTTCCTCGGGAAATAAAAGTATTCCTAAAAATGCCAACTTATGTCGGTTTGGAAGTAAATATATTCTCGAAAATGCCAACTTGAGTTGGTCAGGAGGAAAAATTATTCCAAAAAGTGCCAACGTTACTCATTTAAGAAAAAAATATACTAACTATGGCTGGTTGGGGATAAAAATCCACTAACTGTAGTTGGTCGACAAGGAAAATTTACCGACCTTGGTTGGTCGGAAACATTTTATGAAGACGAGAAAGTGATCGAGCAACATAAATGATACTCGTAACTTTTTAATTATTACTAAGTTGGTCGAGAAACAAAATATTATTTTTTCCAAATGACTACCACAAATTCAAGCTATTCGACAATAAGTTGGTCGAAAAATAACATAATATCATTATCTTTTTAACAGATATGCATGCACAAATGTAAAATGTTTTATAATTACAAGACAATAGCAATTAAGATTGCGAACAAAAATGAAAGTCTTTCATTAAATCCAAAAATAAATTACATTGATAATGAAATGTATACAAATTTATTACATTAATATTCCTATTCTACTGGTTTTTTCCCCTCTGCTTTTGAAACAGGTTCCTCGCCAGCAGGCGGATCATTTAAAGCAAGAGGAGAATTTATAAAGTTTAAATCTTTTAACATCCTGACATTCATCACGGATGGTCGATCTAGGAGGTGCTCGGGATGAGATATCTCGACATTTGAGTGAAGATTATAGTCGCCGAGATATTTGGAAATCAAGCATCGAGGAATGGCCCGAGCAGGGATCCAACTCATATCCAGTTTGAATGGTGGCACGGGTAGGTCGAGCAGCCCAGGATCGTGGTAGTCCCACAGGTAATGACCCTATTCGAGTTGCAGCACACCTAAGGCATTCAACCATCCTTGCTTGTAGCCCTCATTATTGGCATTTTGGATACGATCATCCAAGTGGTAGAGAGCCTCGTTGTACCCAGCCATCTAGAACTCCCTGGGCTATTAGTGGAATTGATAGGTCAATCTTTCCAGCTGCTCATGGAGACTTTTGATGAAGAGTTCTTTATTCTCCAAGACTGACTTTTGTGCAGAAAGCTGCTCTTACAGGTCCCTGATCTTTTTTGACATTTTAGCCAACGCCTGGTTCTTCGCCATCAGGTGGAAGGCCTGGTTTTCTAAGGCAGATTGAGTCCGTTGTTCCTCGACAGGAATCCGAGCTGCTCTTGCTCATCCCCAAGGAGCTCTTGATAGTCCACGAGCAGAAGAAGAAGAGGGGCCGGCTCTTTTCAAGGTTTCCAACTCGTCCCTCAAGTTGGCGTTCTCGACCTCTAAGAACGAGAATCCCTCATCAGTCACTGGGATCAAGGCTTTTGAAGTAGAAGCTGCAGACTTCAATTGTGACAACTCTCTTTGAAGGTTGTTATTCTCTTGCTCTAATAATTCAGCTATTTGTCTGCACTCCTCGACCTCACCCTTCAGAGTTCTCTCCCTCACATCGTAGCCAACAAAAAGTTTGTCGTAGCCCTTGTCGGAAATGATTTGTTGATATTTCTTCTCATACCCCTCGTGCAAGAGGACAGTGGATTCTTTCTATTATTGTTGAAGGTCTTCAAAAATGCCTTGTAGATCCTCGATCATATCATAATAAGCCACATTGTTGGCCACTGCATGATCAAGTAGGGTCTTCAAGTATTGGTAGGCCTCAATCTCCTGTTCCGAAGCATCTTGGCCGAGGATGTCGATAATTTGTGTTGTACTCAGATCTGTGTGACCAGCCTTAAAATAATCATTGCATTGCCTCAACATCTTGGTATCATGAGTATATAGTAATTCCATCCTGGCCAAAAACTAGTAGAGAAAGAAAAAGCAGTAATCAATAAAAGTACCAACAAAGCATGAAGAAGAGACAACAGTATGCAATAACAAAAGTGAAAGTTTTATTATATCACAAGGTTCAGAGTTACATATTCATGGTTACATTTGACAAAAGAAAAATATAAAGAGAAACCCGAACAACTCTACACCTTTTCCTTGTCTCCCAAAACCTTCTCGGGAGGCTGGTACGAGGAAGTAGGTTGCTCGGATGGAGCAGATAGTAGCTGGGGAAGTGCTGGAAGTTGCTCGGAGGAAGTAGCGAACTGATGAAGTTCCTCGATAGCAGGCTGAATGGCTGGGGGATGATCTCCCATCACCATAGAAGACTCTTCGGAGGCAGCTTCATCCTCTTCTTCATCTTCAGGAGTTGGAGGGGGACCAGGGATGTGTCGCTGGAAGAGCTCAGAAGATTCATCAACCTTCATCTCCTGAAGAGCTGCGACCCACCCATCTCTAAAATATTTTAGGCTTCCATATTCGAATTGCGACATCATGGCAGCCAAGCCCTTGTTCCACCCCTTGTCCCAGCCAGCGCTGAAAGACTTCTTCACAGACGATTTTCTCTTTAACTTCTCCAAGGAAAGCTTCTCGGACAGAAGGTTTTCAGCAGTCTTCAATTTATTCGCAACCTCCTCCTTCTGCCGACTTACTTCTTGAAGCTGACCCAACTTTTCCTCAACAACCTTTAGCTTATTCTCAAGCTCTCCAGCATTTTTGAGCTTCTTGTCGAGCTCTTTATTTTTCCCTTCCAAGTCCTTTATTCTCTTCTCCAACTCCTTGGAGACTTCAATAACCTGAGCTTTCTCCTGCTCAGTGGAGGTAAGTTTCTTCTCCCAAACATCCTTGTCAGCATCATGCTTCTGACGAGAATCTTCCAAAGACTTTGTCAGGCCCACCAGAGCTTCCTCCACACCCGACGAGGAGCTTGAAGCATTAATGGCTTCATCTTTCTTCAAAATTGTATTGAATCAGCTCACCAACTATGAAAAGAAAATGAAAGCAAGTCAGAGACAGATATAACAAGGGAAAGATGAAAAGTTTAAAGTAATAAGACTTACAGAAGCAATATGGCGAGTAGCCAATGAGGTGACCATGTCCCGAGAAAGGTTCTCCTCAATACCTTAGATCTCGGGAATGATCCAAGTCTTCACCGAACTCATGGCAGAGCTCGGGGGAACAAAAGTGGGAACATCAGTTCCAGTAGTTGGGGGCTGGGAGATGGTTTCAGCCAAATTGACCGAGGAGCATTTCTTCAGCTTCCTTGGGGGAACAGGAACAATTTCGACCAAGGAAGAACTCTTGGGCGGTGATATTACAATCACTTCTCCTGGAGTAGCAGACCTGCTCGGGGCCACTTAAGGCTTCTCTACAACCTTCACAGGAGCAGTCGAGGAAGGTGCATTAACTTTCTTTGTCCCTTTTGGGACGTCAATCTTACTTCTTTTTACCTCTCCAGCACTGGAGGCAGGTTTCTCGAAAAGGGTGAGAGGTTTTCTCTTCTTAATCCTTTCACTTAAAGGAATGTGTGATTCAGGCGACGAACTTGCAGAGGCTGGTACTGGTTCTGCTTCACTTATTACCGGACGAGCAGTGAAAGAAGTGGTGTAGCTCTTGTATTGCAGCAGATATGAAGCCGACCTAATGTGCTCGTCGGCAACTGACTGATGCAAACTCCAGATAAGTTTCAAGTGTCTTATATTAACGTCTGCCTCTTTTGGACACTTTCTTTTACTGTCAACTGCAAATAAATAAACATTGAAATATCAGTGGCACATTTTATCAAACATAGAGGAAGCATAATTTCAAAATAAGTAAAATGAAATAAAAATAACCTATCCCATTGCCATAGGGAGGGCATCTGGGACCCTGATACACTTCATCTCCAGATAAAGGAGCATGTTGCCAATTTTTTATGACAACCCGTGCTCAAAATAGTCCCTATTGGCATCCGGGAGATTGACCACTAAAGCCCTATTTAAAAATCTAGTTTTTAAATAAAAGGTGTTATCACCAACTGGCCATCTATAGCAAAACATGATTTCTGGAATTTCTATGCGAGTTCCATGGATTTGATTTAATCTATGAACCCCATTAACTATTCTCCATGTATTGGGGGCTATTCTTGCAGGAACAACGTCAAAGTATTGACAGAATTCCAGACATAAGGGATTGGGTGGAAAAGAAAATCCACACTCAACAACAAAGAGACTGGGGAACCAATGTCCCTCAACCAAAAGGAAATAGTCAGAAGGCTCAGAAAGCTCTTCGAGAACAACCCAAGAGGGAATAGAAAAATCAGAGCGAAACTTATCAAGAGATTCAACTGGGTAAACCATGATGAATAAAGGAAATGAAGAAGAAGGAAGAATATCTTACAGAAAAAGAGTGGATCTGTTGACAATGAACGATGAAAAGGATGAACGCACAAGAGAGTAAGACAATGGAAAATTTGAAGATACAAGTTTGAAAAGTAGAAGACGATGGGATTGTCTGTGACGTTTAAATACTCTGCCTTGGGAAAAGGAAAAAGTAATGATAACAAAAAGAGACAATTAAGCTACCGGCGGCTAGAAGGACAAAAAGTACGCGGAGATCGAGGCAGTTATAAGAAATTCAAAAAAGCCTGATTCTACGAATTGGAAGGAGAAATAAATACAAAAGACTCCTAAATTTCAGGATGGCCATTTAAAACTGCCATATTCCGAGAAAGAATGTTCCACACTCCTCAAAGTTCGAACTATGAAACATTGGGGGCTTCTGTTGATACCAAATTTAGTCTACTGACATGGCTCAATAAAGTGAAGACACGTGGCAACAACAAACACTTCCGAGGAACTCACACGCTCCGAGGAAGACTGTTTCCCCGAGGAACTCACACGCGCCGAGGAAGACTGTTTCCACGAGGAACTCACACGCTCTGAGGAAGACTGTTTCCCCAAGAAACTCACACGCTCCGAGGAACAAGAACTCTCTGAGGAACTCTTGAGTACCGAGAAGCTTAGGCGGTCCGAGCAACTCAGGCAGTCCGAGCTGCACCTCGAACAAAGCATTAATAGCAGGATAACGAACAGTTTGACTGTTCATTAATTTCTTATCATTCAGACGCACACGCTTAAGGGGCATTGAATGTATTACCCTTTCATATGTACATCATTTAATGTATTACCCTTTCACATTACAGCCTCAGGGATATAAATACATTGTACAATCCTCATTGTAAGGGGACCAGAATTTCTTGATAGAACATGTAATCGAGAATTCCCAAACACTCAGCAATAACATAACAGTGGACGTAGGCCATTCCTATAAGGCTGAACCACTTTAAAAACTCTTTGTTTCATTTATTTTATCTGTGATTGAATAATTAGATATGATCTAATTTTTTACATCAACAACTATCAACTGCTCATTTAAGGTAACCTTCACCTTCTTCAGTTGACTCATCGACATCTCAATTCCCCTCAAAATCTCTTTCTCTCTCTCTCTCTCTCTCCCCAAATTTAACACCTTAAGACCTGACTCCTTATTTAACTTCTTCGTCTTTAAGGTCTCGACGTATAAATCTCTAAATTATCTTTGGAGTCCGCTTTCACCCTTACTTTGAACCTCACTCTCACACGTACTTGAAACACTCAAATATCATGTGATTTGCTATAAATGAGACACACATACCATGTGATGACTCATCCGCGAAATCATTCACTTCCTCATCACTCACTAAGAGAGTCTGGCATGGCAATTTTCTTTCCTTTTCTCTTAAGCATAGCGGGACATTCAAATGCTTCGTGTCCTTTGCCCTCACACTCAAAAAATATATCCTCTTCCTCTTTTTATTTTTCTCCGCTCTTTTGTCCTCTCCTTTCTTTTCATTTTTCTCCAAAATCTTTTTATTGGAAGATTTTTTGGGAAAATTTGAGAAATTTTTAGCAAGCATGGTCACATCATCAAAATCAAACTTGTTATCAGACTTGGACTAAAAAACTTTCACTTTCCTTTTCTTCTCTCTATTGGACACTTCCTCACTTTTCTAGATTGGGTTTTAAGTATTATTCCTCCATCTTTAGGCCTAGCAGTGTCAGGAAACATGTCAGTTCATATGTCTGGAGGTCTCTTACCAGTTCTTCTAACATGAGATTACTTAAATTTCCTAAGGAATTCAACACAGTTACTTTCATGAAAAAACATTTAGGTAACGATCTCAAACTCTTTTTAACTATTCGTGCATCAGGAATATGCTCACCAAGATTGAAACTAGTGCTGACAATATCAGAAATATGTGCATAAAACTCATCAAAATGCTCGATTCAAGTATGGTAATTGTATCAAATGGAGTAGTTAAAATTTGCAATTTAAACTCTTTCACTACATTCGTGCCTTCATGGGTAAGTTGTATAACATCCCATGCTTCCTTTGACGTGGTACACATCATGATGCATCGAAACTCGTTATGTGTGATGGATGCAAAAATTTCACTAAGCCCATGAGAATTATACATGCTCCATTTAAATTTATCCTTAGTCCAGTCAAACACCTATTTAATATTTGTGACATTATTAACGATGATAGTGGGAGGAATCCACCCTCTTTCATAAACAACTCAAACACGTTCATCAATTGCATTTAAGGAAGATTTCATTTGGGCTTTCCAATAGATGTAATTAGTTCCATCAAAGACGGGCATCTGATTATATAAGTTATCCATTGTAAAAATTGAAAAAAAAAAAAATTTAATCTTTAAAAATAAAACCGATATCACAATTTTTTTGCGGAAAAAGGATCTCATGGAAATTTAGTGAAACGTGCTCTGATACCAATTTGTAAAAGGGTGCAATATCGATTATCAATTTAATTTGAAAATTTCCAAACTTTAAACTTATTTAACTAGATGTCAATTTTTTTATCCAAATTAATTAAACCCTAAAACAAGCATCCAGGTGAATAAATTCCATCACAAAAATCACAAATTGCTGGACACATTAATTTCGGGAAAAAATCCCCCAAAAGGGAAAAATATTTCTATAAATATTTGCAAATTGCAACATACAATACACTTACAAAAATCTACAATGAATCTATCGCAACAAACTTACATAGGCCGTAACCTCAAAATCACCCATAGACTCCCTCAAGAACCGATAAGAACCGTAGCTCTATCTCCAGCAAGGAACACCCTCGAGTCTTCCCAAGTGACCGCAATCGTCAGCAAGAAGATCCCTCAAGATCTACCAATCTAGCAGTAGAGATAGAACTTCACAAGAAAAAAACTTCAATAGAAGTATTTTGGGTTCCATAAAATATTCACAAAGGATTGGTATTGATTTGGTGTGAATCAAACACATAGAAAACCTTTAAAAGTGAAGGTTAATTTTTTTTACAAAAGGTAGTTTTGATTTTGTCAAAGTCTTTTAGTCTTAAATGAAATATCATTCCAAATCAGGTATTTATACAAACCATGAGTCAGTGGGGTTGTTTGAACGACATATGCTGGTTGTTTGAATGACACCTGCAGGTCATTTCAACGGCATCACATATCATTTGATCCAGGAAGAAACGACCAAGTGAAAACAAAAACAATATGTTGTCATTCAAAGCAAGCTTCAAGTGACCTTTCAAACGACATTTCAAGCAATATGTAATATCGTTAGATGAGTTTTGTCCATCCCGATATGTTCGTCCTCCCCTCCTCCCGCGGGGGCGGGGGAAAGGGGAAAAAGAAAGGTCTCGCGCCCTCGTACTCTCGGAGCGCTTTGGTCGTCTTCGGTGTGGATTGAATGTAAATAAATCATTTACCCAGCCTATTTTTCACAAAATAGGCAAAAGAACATGTGTCTGTCTTGAGAGAGTGGCGTCAAAGACAAACTGATGTTTACGGAACCAATAGTTCAAAGGTTCAGGGGTTGAGTTACGAAATGGAAAGGTGTTAGGCACCTATCCTGCCCTTTCGGTCTCTCATAGGCTTGTGTTATCATTTTCCTTAATTTCTCGATGAAAACTATGTGTGTGTGTGTGTATGTATATGGAGATTGGAATTGCCAAACTCATACCATGGAAGTGATAGAGTGAGGTCATCCACAGGAATGTTCCTAAAATAATATTTAGATAAAATACGATTTATGCATTTATCGAAATATGGATCGCTATGATGAAACGATAATATATGTTGGATAAAATGATAATAAAGATCACAAACATAATATGTATTAAAATAATGTATGGATGAAAAGGATGAAAATGCGAAGATAGGGAAATTTGGAAAAATTAGAAAATTTAATTTGAGTCTCGGGTTTTAACCCGAAATGCCTACATAGCCACGAAGTTAGCATGCGAAAAAAGGGTGGGGTTTATTCCATAAATTTAAACGGGATATTATTATATGTAGGTGTGTGTGTAGAAAATTTGTTTTAGTTTTGAGAATTTGTGATGGATGATCCCGTTGGAACTTATAGGTGTAACCCTGCTTTTGTTTTTTTGAGTTTTTTTTAGAAAATAGAGTATGTGAAATATAACTAATAAAAATGTGAGATGTTACTAAGTATGAACTAAAGTAAAAGCTAAATTATAAATTTATATAATTAATTCAAAAACAAGAAATTTAAAGAGAGAAAGAGAAGGATTTATACCTTCTTTGAAGAATTGGAGCTTGGTCTTGATGTTGGATGAACTCCCTTTAATGTTGAGATGAATGTGGGATGAGAGAGAATGAGATTTTTTCAAATTGGGTATGAAAATGATGGGAATTTAAGATGGAATGGAATTTCACATAAGGAAACTTCGTTGATTGCAAGAGAATGTTGCTAAGATCACTGATGCTGACGGATCTGAGGTGTGCCTTGAGAGTGAGGTCATGACCCCTATTTATAGGTTTGGGGGTGACGATTGACATGGACCTGCCGATTTGTAATCTCGTGCATTTTTTTTCTAAAAATGGTCGTATAACGCAATCCGTTGATCCAAATCGAGGACCGGGTATACCAGCGGGATATCGTTAAATGAAAATCGATCGTTCATCTGAACGGTAAGTTAGAATCATGCATGGGGTGGATCATTAAAAAGGTTATGTGAGGTACTATGAAATTCCAAAGAACTTCACTGGGTTCGAGAAGTTAACTTTGGTTAACCAGGGCCGACAAGATTTTGGTGACCTTTCGGAGTAAAACGGGTCATTCCTCCATACCATAAGGCTTTTTTGCATACGGGGTGGACCGTTGGAAAGGGTATTTAGTGACCTTAGAAGATATTTTAGTCTCATTAGAGTTGAAGAGTTGACCTTGGTCAAACAAAGCTCAAGAGCGCGCAGTGGCCTCTGGATTAATGTTTGGGAGAAAATGGATCGCTCGTCCGAATGATTATTCCATTTCATGCACTGGATAGACCGTTAGAAGGCGGCATCAGTTCCCTTCAAAGATTAAAAGAGATTTTTCTCTGGAGATGAAGTTGATCGGGGTCAAATCAGAACCTAAGAACATCTGGTGGTCTCTAAATCGATTTTTGATGGCAAAATGTTTCGTTCGTCCAAATTGTTATGTCGATTTGCACATGGGGTGGACTATTGAAAAGGGAATTCAGAGCCCTTCAAATATTCAAAGATCTTTCACTTTGACGATAGGGTTAAGCGAAGTCAAACGGGGCTCGAGAGTTCCCAGTGGTCTCTAGATCTGTACTCAGAGTATGACCTATGGTTTGTAGTGAAATGTTGATGTTTTAGGGAGCTAAGGAGAGAATTAGGGGTTCCTATAATGTGGTGTCTACAGAGCCTCTCGACGACTGATCTTTGAACAAGTGAAATCCGTCGAATAAACACCACATGATGTTTTAGAAAGAGGTCGATTCTACGGATCTAAGGAACGAGGATGACCAATTCAAAGCATCTAGGTCAATTTTGAGGATCTAAGAAAATGTCGGGGATGAGTGATTCTGCAGGATGAGGTCAATTCTGAGGACCTTAGGTAGGGAGAGGCTGATTCTACAGGTCGAGGTCAATTCTGAGGACCTTAAGTGGGAGTGACTAATTTTGCAGGTCGAAGCTAATTCTGAGGGCAGAAGTAGGGATGACCAATTTTGTGTTTCGAAGCCAATTCTGAGGGCTAAAGTTGAGGTGACCAATTCTGTGGGCTTAATTAATGATAACCAATTTTGAGTGTCAAAGCCAATTCTGGGGGCCTTAAGTGGGAGTGACCAATTCTGCAAGTTAAAGATTCTAAATGCTTAAGTAGAGATGACCAATTCTGTGGGTCGAAGCCAATTTTGAGAGATTAATTAGAGGTGACCGATTCTTTGGGTCGAAGCCAATTATGAGGGCTTAAATAGAGATGACCAATTCTGAGGGCTTAAGTAAAGATGACCAATTCTGTGGGTCAAAGCCTAATTCCTAGGACTTAAATAAAGATGACCAATTTTTCGGGTTGAAGTCAATTCCAAGGGATAAAATAGTGATGAAAAATTCTATGAGTCAAAGAAAATTTTGGGGGCTTAAGTAGTGATGACCAATTTTACGGGTCGAAGTCAATTTTGAGGGCTTAAATAGAGATAATCAATTCTGCGGGTCGAAGCCAATTCTAAGGGCTTAAGTTCTAGTTTTTTTGAGTAAACTTGGAGACTCCAATGGGGAATTTATCTTCTGGTTCTGTTGGGGATTTTGGGGAAGCCTTTGATTTTGAGTTTTTAGTTCCACTAGGGAAGAGGAATTAGTCTCGGGGTTTGATGTTTCCTTATCGGGAAATTTCTGCAGTGTCCTTTAGAGACGTTGCCGGGGAGATATCAATTGATTTTGGGAATTCCATTGGTGAAATAAGTGTTCTTTCTAGGAAATAAGCATGGTAAAAAATGTTTTTCTTGGTGAAAAGGGTATAGAATTCATTTGTTAATTTCGGGAATTTTCTTGGAAAGTTTTGGGATTTTTTTGATTTTTTTTACAAAATTTCAGAGAGTGTCCCGACTGGCATGGTGTGAGAGGTGCCAAACAGCAGTGGCATCGTCTTTTGGGGTACTATGAGAAGGTGAAGGGATAGTGACAATCGGTATGTTATTGGGAGCTACTGATCGACATGCCCCTTAGCTTCCTATAAAAAGGGGGTGGGATCTCCTCATTTTTCACAGCTTCCAGACTTGATCTCTTCTTCTATTTTCTTTCTCAAAATATTTTAATGTTTAAAACCAAGAAATGACTGATTTCTCAGGCAGAAAGACACACATGGCATGGCTTAATATCAACGACTGGGTGAACTTGGAATGTCAGGCTAGGGTGCCCCTAGCTTTGGGTAGTGAGAACACTTTCGACTCATTCGAGCTAGTTGCGAATGATCGGACTCTTTTGCATAAGTCGGTGCATCATCGATCCTTTAGGGTGGTGAACCCTGGAGGTTATGTAAGTGTTGATGACCTTTGGTATTATTTTCTTCTTTTTTGGTGATATTTCTTTATTTTTTGAATTTTCATAAGGGTTTTTTATTTTTGTCTTTGACAGACTAACATTTCCATGTCAAACCTACGTCCTCGAGGGATGATAGGGCTTAAGGACGTCTGGGAGATCTTTTCTCCTGTGGTACATTGGGTGGTGATAGCAGCCAATTTTATTAGACTGACGGTCGCACTAGACGAGACGCCTTATTCGACGGCTGTTATTTGATCTTTGAGGGAAAGGTGGTGGAACACCACCCACACCATGCATTTTGGCTTCGGGTATATGATGGTGACTCACATTGATGTTCAATAGCTGCTGGGGATAGACTATGAGGAGGTGCAGATAGAGGTGGACAGGACCTTGCAGGTAACATTGACGGAGATGATGGCAGCATTGGGTGACATGGAGAAGATAGTGTCTGGGGACTCAATTCATTTGTCCCTTTTGAAGGAGTTATTTATGAGTCGATGGATCGACGAGATGGACGGGCAGCAAGTGCGACAGATGGCTTATTTCTTTATTCTGCTTTTGTTGGGAGGTTTCTTAGTGGCGACGTCGTCCACTGGTGATTTTTGACATATGTTAGGGTGTTTTCAAATGTTCCTCTTTTTGATTGGGGAAGCCTGATTTTGATGACCCTTTATTTATCTTTGGACACATACAACCAGTGTTGTTGGTAGACCTTTACTAGTGCCACCTATCTTTTAGAGGTATTCTTTATTTTGTGCATTTTTTTTCTTTTATGCATTCGCATTTTCCTTTATGCATTCACATTTTCCTTTACGTATTTTTTTCTTATTATTGACCGTTGTCCTTTTAAGATGTGATTCTATAAGATGATTGGATTAACATCCCATTGATAAATTTGAAGGATGAGTTTGTTGGGGACTTCTATCGATGTACCGGTGGCAGAAGTCTAACCGACAGTCTAGGAAGTCCCTCTCTTTTGAGACGGTGCATCAAGTCTTGAATGGACTGACGAGCGATTGGGTAAATCCTTCTTTCTTCTTCAGACCATTTTTCCTTGATCATCATTTTAGATACTGATTTTCCAATGGGCATTTTACATGTGACCTTCTATCCCTAGGGACAGCCATCCAACACATGGGGGTGACCGGGGGGAATGCACAGCTGCGATGCATGAGTTCGACTACTCCTGGTATCTAAGGGAGAGAATAGTCCGATAGGTGGTGGAGGACGAGGTTATGGTTCCACGCGAAATTCTCTCGATATACATGAGGCAAGAGCGGGAGATGTTAGATGATGCGAGGGTAGCGGTGATGATCAGCGAGCCTTATTCGTTATATAATGACACGGTGGTGACTTATGATTATTTGGATTTCATGTCGAGCTCGTTGATGTCGCCCAATATATATGATATTTTGTCTCTTTCCCCTGCGGGCTCTGGTAGGGGCACGAGTCATCCAGTGGGGTCTGCCTACAGTACAAGTGGTGCATCGACATTGGCAGCGGCGATGACATCAGAGGTTCCCTTTGTGCGGTTAACTCCTCCTTCTTATAACATTCGACGGTTAAACGGGGAGTTGGTGCATACACTGTATCATCCCAATGCGATGGATCTGGAGGAGCTAGGGCTGATAGAGGGAGTTCTTCATCCAGCGGTATACCTTACATTTATTTACCTTTTAATTTTCTAATTTCTTTTTTTACCTCTGACTGACTAAATTTCTTTTTTTTCTTCAAGCATATTCGAGTGTCAACCACTTGGCTGAGGGATATTCAGGATTAGGTGGCCTCTACGAATGCTCATATTCGGGAGTCGATCCTAGTTAATTCTTTCTTGGTGTCGTTTGCCTCATCTGGGTAGGGGTATGGTTTAGGGATCATAGACTCGTCATCTCGTCCCCGGGGAAAGTGCGTACGCTGCAAGGATATAGATTCTTATAGAGAGAGAGAGAGAGAGAGAGAGAGAGAGAGAGAATATAAGTGTAGGTGAGAGAGAGAGACAGAGTGGGTGCTTCGGGTAGAGTCCTGTTGTTTTTGTTATTTTCCTGCAAAAGAAGTGTAATACAACAATATCTATGCAACTAACTTAAGTTTTTGTCAATTTTTTTCTTTAGTGACTTAATGCATATTCTCCTTTTACTTTCCTATTGAGATCGTAAAAAGAATTTGGGAGAATATTTTTTAAAACATGATAAGTAGAAATATAGGGAAAGGGAAATTTGGAATTCTTTAAGAAAGAAAATTATTTTTATTGAGTTTTTTTTTTATTTAGAAAAAAATGAATAAGGGAATTTTCCAAAAATAGGGGGTTGCTGATCGGCATGACCCTTGTCCCGCCTATCGGCATTTCAGTCCAGTTCAATCAACCCAAGGCCTTTATTACACTTTCTTCAATTTCTTGGTACTTGGTTGGACACATTTTTCGCCAAAATCTGCAGGTATTTGTCTTTGGTTAAGGTTTTCCAAGTATAAATAGGGAGTAAGGGTGGAGCATTTTCTTCACCCCTCCACACTTCTTATTTTTGTCATTCTTCTTACTTCTTGTCATATCATTGGGCGATATGTATCTCCCCAAAGGTGTGGAATTTTCTACTTACCTCGAAAACCTAAAGGCGATGTGCTCATACAGTGTCGACTATGATGCTTTCAACATGCGTCGGGTTTCATTATGGCGCAACTCGCCTATAGAATGGAACATGTTGATGGTAGAGGTTAAATTCTGATACTTGAAAGACCATGTCTTTCATTTTGGGTTGGACGAAGTCTGTTCAACTTATGAAGAGTTCTCTACCATTTTGGGGGTAAATCTTAGTGTTGCGGCAGCTACCACTGAATTTTCTCGATCTCTTCGGGAGTTGTTAGTGAGACTTCTCCATATCTCACCGATGACTCAATCACTGATTATGGGAGGAATGATTTATCTCCCTATTATGATACATTATGTGCAATTTCAGGATGTTGGTGATGCGGGCTATACCTAAGCCGTTATCCTTGTCTTGATTTCAAAATTACTATTGGTGGATGGGGAACTGTTAGTGGATCCACAATTTACAAACATTGCTTCAAGGATGTTATACTTTCGTAATCCTATGGCGGTGATATTGGCAGAGACTCTGAATGGTATAGATTCTTGGTGGAAAGGCCATTCCGAATTTCTAAGGGGTAGCCCCGTTATTCTGTTCATATGGTTGTCGGAGAGATTTCGTACACCGATCCCTCTTGAATATTCCTTGGAAGTTGTGCTAAACTTCTTTTCTCGCTACTTTATCAATGTGGTCTTAGACATAAAGAGCTGGGAGAATTGGTTTGTGGAGCTCGGGGCTCGAGGCTTGCGTTAGTCAGTACTTTGGTGGGGAGAATTGCTCCCCATTCTAGAACTGGTAAAATACTAGTATGTTCGATTGGTTGGCCTTCGGCATACCTATTTCTACTTTCCCTAGCGTCTCTTGCACCAATTTAGTTGGGAGCATATTGTGCCACCTCAGACACTAGACTTTTTCCTGTGGAGGATTTCATAGAGTGTATGCGCATGCGGCTAGGCTCTCTGTGGGAGAATCGACAATCATCGACCCACCCTTCCTAGTCTATTGGTAGGGTCTCGCATGCTTTCGGGGACTATATGAAGTGGTTATGGAGGAGGGTAGTTTCCAAGATGCTGGTTGTGGAGACCGAGCAAAGGTTGTTCGCCATATTTGACACTATGGAGGGAGGTTTTGTTATTTTCCCTAAGCTGATCAGGGTTTACAATTCTATGGAGAGTCTTTGGTGATCTATTCGGGTAGGGGAAGTATGGGGACCCTAGGATGTGGATGATGATGGGGCCGATTCCTCTAGTAGTTGTGGGTAGTATCATTAGGAAATTCATTTTGTGAAGCTTTTTATGATGTGTTTGGTCATATATGGGAATAAATTTAGAAGGGTTGTTAAGAGTAGTTGGCTTCTGTTTTTATATGGTTTTCAAAAAGTAGGGGTAGGATGGTAAGGGAAGTTGTTTGCCTCCCTATCCCGATCTAATTGTAACAGAATTTTTATCAATGGAATAAAGATAATTTTTATTATATTATTGTTCCTCTTGATGAGTTTTGCATTTTTATTATTTATACCAATCACTAAGGCATGCATAATACTTTTCTTCATGTAAATGATAAAAATGAACTTTCATTCTAGGGGATGAGAAAAGAATCATATTTTTTGAAAAAGAAGGGGGTATTTCTCATGTGAAGCTTATGATCTACCTACGTACCTCTGGGGATTTTGAAATTTTTTTGAGTTTCCAAGTGAAAATATGTTTAGAGGATAGGGTCCCACGTAGCTCTAATTAGAGGGAAATTAAGATTTTTTTCTTTTTTTAAGAATAAAAGGGAGATAAGAAGAGTCGTAGCACGTCGAGATTAAGGGTAGAATTTCTTAAGATGGGCCAGGTTGACTGGACGAGCCATCTCTTCCCCAACAAGGTCGGTGAGCATAGCGGTGCCTCTAGAGAGGATCTTCTTTATAATGTGAGGGTTGCTCTAATTGGGCCTGAATTTCCCTTTGGGTTCCCAAATGGGTTCTACAATTTTTTAAGGGCTAAATCTCTTTCTCTCACACCACAACCCTTGACTTTCTTGTAAAACAATCACGTTTACAAAGCCTTCAGTCTCCTTTCATCCAACATTCACAACTCGTCAAGACGGATTTGATGCCAGTCATCCTTGCTGACTTTGCTTTCAAGCATTATGCGTCGTGAAGGGATTTCTAGTACCACGAGTAGGACAACTTCCATGTCGTATACTAGAGAGTAAGGGGTAGCCCCAGTAGATGTTCGAACTGAAGTAAGGTAGCCCCAGAGGGCGTAAGGGATCCAATCAACCCAATCTCAAAATCTTTCAGTCATCTTATCCATGATGGATTTGATATTTTTATTAGTGGCTTCAATGAGTCCATTGGTTTGAGGTCAATAATAAGGAGGTTTGTGTATTTGAATCCCATACCCGTTGATCACTTATATTAGTTATGCTTTAAACTGTAACCCGTTATCAGACACTAGCCTATGTGGGACCCCATATCGACAGATGATATTTTTTTGAATGAACTTGTCCACTTTCTTAGCATTCAGCACTACGTATGATTCAGCTTCGACCCATTTGGTGAAGTAGTCAATGGCAACTAATATTAATTCATGCTTGTTGGAGGCCTTAGGTGTAACTTTTCCTATGATATCAATGCCCCATGTGGAGAACAGCTAGGGAGAAGTCATGTTGTACAATTCTCGCAAGAGCAAGCGCTGGAGGTTAGAAAACTACTAGCATTTAAGGCATCGTCGAACATAGTTAGTCCAGTGGTAACCCCGTCGGATGATATTATTAGCCAATAAATGTACATTCTTGTGGGGTTCGCATTCCCCATTGTGGATTTTCTTCATCATCTCCTTAATGCCAGTCCCTGCGATGCAGTGTAAATGGGTTCCATCAAAGTTTCTTTTCAACAGTGCTTGATCATAGAAAATATACTAGGTAGCCAGTCTGTGGAGAATTTCTCGATCTTTCTTGTTAGAACCTTGGGGAAACCTATCATGCTTTTGGAGGCACCAAGTATCATAGTACCAGATATTGGCTATTTTAGGGTCTTCTTCTGTGATGAGCTCAATGTGGTAGTAGTGGATTGGATTATCTTGATTTTGGACTAGGGAGGGGTCCATTGTTATTCCTTCGAGCATATCAACCATGGAGCCTAGGGAAACAACGTCATCGACTAGGTTGTTCTTTGCTCGGGGCAGGAAGTGGAAGGTAATATCTTAGAATTGAGAGGCTATATCTTTTAGGTGGGCATGGAGAGGTAAGATTTTCTCATCCTTGACTTTTCATCTTCCAAGTACTTGAGCGATGATGAGAGCTAAATACTTATAGATATCAGGGTATCGAATTCCTTTTTTGAGTGTGACTTTGAGGCCTACCATGTATGCCTTGTATTAATTCATGTTATTGGTGTTGAGAAAATCCAGTTTGATGGAAATTAGTGTGTGATAGTCATCAGGGGTAATTAGGAGTATCCCAATGCCATACCCTATCTTATTGGCAGCGCCGTTAAAGAATGTTTTCCACCGGAGGTCTTCTTAGGAGGTAGACAAGATATTCTCATCCGGGAACTCAAAAATCTAAACATCGGGTTCTTCCATAGGGCAGTCAGCGAGGTAGTCGGAGATGGATATTCCTTTCATGTCCTTCTGCGTGACATACACAACATTAAATTCGGCTAGAAACATCAACCATCGATTCATTCGGCTAGACAAGGCAGGTTTCTGGAGCAGGTATTTGATGTATCCATTGAGGATATAAGTTTGTTAGGAAAGGCAAGTATGTATTACCATAATTTTTGGGTGATCTAGACAAGGGAGACACATGATTTTTCCAAGGCAGTGTAGGTAACTTTGTACCCGACTTGCTAGTGGCATAGTAAATGTCCCTCTATTTGCAGGATTCCTCAAGGTATTGGGCTAGCAAAGCCCTAGCTACTGTATCCTTTAAGATCAGGTACAGGAGTAGGGGAATACCAAGCTGAGGTGGCATGAGAACGGGAGGTTGGGTTAGGTATTGCTTAATTCGATCAAAGGCTTCTTAGTAATCTTCATTCCAAATCTTGGTGGAATCCTTTGGGAGGAGTTTGAAGATGGGTTCACAGATAGAAGTCAACTGGCTGATGAATCGGCTGATATATTGCAATTTTCCAAGGAATCCTCAGACCTCCTTCTCCGTTCAGGGTGGTGGCATCTCGTGTACAACTTTCATCTTAGCAGGATCTGCTTTTATCCCTTTCTCACTAACCATGAATCCCAAGATCTTTCTTTTAGTAACGTCGAAGACACATTTCTTTGGAATAAATCGCATCTGATAATGATTTTATCGTTTGAAGAAATTCTAGAGAGTGGGAGCATGACCTTCCCTAGTCTTAGAATTGATAATCATATCATTCACATAGACCTCGACTTCTTTGTGTATCAAATTATGCAAGATGGTTGTGGAAGCCCTTTAGTAGGTAGCCCGTGCATTTTTTTAGACTAAATGGAATAACGGTGTAACAGAAGGTTCCCCAAGGGGTGATAAATGTGGTTTTCTCTTAATGATTGGGTGCATCTTGATTAGGTTATATTCGAAAAACCCATCAATGAAGGACTTAAGAGCATGAGTGGCTGTGTTATCCATAATCATATCTATATTGGGTAATGGGTAGTCATCCTTCTAAGAGGCCTTATTTAAATCACGGTAATCATCGCACATGTGAACCTTTCTTCATAATTTAGACATAGGTACGATATTGGCTAGACATGTGCGACATTCGATCACATGAATGAAACACACTTTCAATTGGTTTACCACTTATTCCTCAACCATGAGCGACCATTCGATGCGGAGCTTTCGTAGTTTCAATTTAACTGGTTTTCATGTTGGGAGAGTTAGAATCTTGTATTGAGCTATCTCGAGATCAATGTTGGGCATGTCATCGTAGGAACATGAAAATACATCCATAAATTCCTTCAATAATTCCTCAAGTTATGTGCACTCATGCTCATCATGGGTGGAACCTATCCTAATCTCACCCAGTTGGCTACTATAATCGAGATTAATAACAACAGTTTCATATTTATTAACTTGAAGGTGATTATGTCATTTGTTATTAACCTTATTTAAATCAGCTAAGAGTTGTTCATTTGCAAAATCATCAACATCAAGAGTTTGATTAGAATCAAGACAATTAATGTAAGTAACAGCAAGATACTCAAAATCTTCGTTTATTCCATAGTTAGGAAATACAGCGTTGAGAACCTCATCGAAGAAGGTCTCGATTACATCAAAATAAAGAGGAACAATAAAAGAAGAGGAAATGGGATAGACATCAGAGTTCGGTTGTATTTCAGTAGGTGGAACCGGTACAACATGCCAGTTGAGGATAGGTGCATCTGTGGCTTTGATCAGTTGGGATGGACCCGATGATGTAGCGCTTGAGTGGACAATGTAGATTGTCAACCCCATTGTCTATAAGTTGACTAAATCCTCAGAGTCACTTCCCTCGGAATCTCCAGTAGCATCTATGCTCTTCACAATGACTGGCTGCACATAATGTTGGGACTTTCGACCCATGAGTATCTATCTTGGAAAACGATCTCCATTACTGTTTTCATTTTCTTGTCCACATGATTATACCATGGTTTGGGAAAGCCATATAAGGAGAAATCTTAACCCTCTCTAATGAATCTTCCATTCAAGTAGTCTTTTGAGATAGTTTTCGCACTTTTTACCCTTCTCTTTAGTCGACTTTGGCGGAACATACTGAGTTCTTCTACAAATGGCTAATAACCTAGGCCATAATAAGAAAAAGATTTGTTCAATATGATGGGTTCAAGTATCTAATATTATCGTCATCCCAGCCCCTGATCGGGCATGGGGTGTATATTTTTTAATATCTGGATTAGATTGACGTTACCATGAGGGTTATACTCCGAATAAACCCTGTCTTTGAAATCATCCCCTGCTGGGAGTAGAAGTGGTTCAACCTGAAAACCTAACAGAAGCATATTATTTGCCCCCATGTTGTATATCAAGTACTATATTACTGGTGCTTGCCTTCCCGACATTGTATTCTTTGCCCAAGATGGAGATGACATGCCCATTGGGGAAGAACGTCAACATCTGATAAAGGGAAGAAGACACACCCTTAATACTATGCAACTGTGTTCATCCAAGCAACAGACTGAAACAAGGCAGGATGTCGATGACTTGGAATCCAATAACATGATTTATAGGGTCGACCCCTATTATAATATATATGGATCCCATTACTTCTCGACGAGTGTTATCATAAGAGTGCACCACAACAGAGGTTAGAGCAAGGTCGCTTACTTTCAATTCTAAGCAATTTAGGGTCGTCAATGAGAAAACATTAAGATATTATCTATTATCAACAAGAGAGAGTAGGATAGTCTTTCCCATGACTTAAACAGAGATATTAAGAGCATAATTATGATTTGAACCAATCTTAGGGATTTATTTTTCGAAGAAAGAGAGCATTCTAGTAGAGTTTAGGAATCCGACCAGATTCACTACTTCTTCTGGCATGGTGGAAGGATGGACTATGGGTCCGGTGAGTAGTTTGATTAAGGCATTCTAGTGCAGTTGAGAAAACATAAAGAATCCCTATAAGGTAACTAATTGAGGATCTTGCTCTCCTCGAGGGTTATTTCTGGCATAGGAAGATTCTCAACACCTTTTCCCTTGTCGATTACTGATGATTATGGGATTGGAATTTGGTAATGCCTCCCTAATCTAGTCGCATGGTTCACAGAAGAAAGGAAAAATAGAAACCCCCATTTCCTTATCCACCTCGGGTTGTTCAGCCATCTTATTGATTTCTCATAGAAGCTCCTCAAACGATATCGTTCCATATATGTTGACTATTGGGCTAGTCTTTTCTGTGAATTGTTATGAACTATCAAATTCGGCCCCCCATCCAGGGGAAATGACATAATCTTTTCACAAGAAGTAAATACACTCCACAACCTCAATGACCACTTCATATAGATTCTCCCATTCAATGGGGAGATGTAGAAGTGAAAGGACCAGGCGCCCTTGTAGTTTCAAAGCATCTTGTAGTTTGGACATCCTAAAAATTTCATCGATCTGTCAAAATAAGTCTGCCATGATCTGGACGACATCACCTATACTGACTTCATCAATACATACCACATAATTATCCAACTCTTGATCCTATTTATGAGATTTTAAGAATAGTGTACTGAATCTTTGGCAGGCAATGGTCATTTCTGAGGGCAATTTTAGCCCGAACTCTAGGAGCTGGTTTAACACTGCTGACAATTCCATAACCTTTCCTCCAAAACAAATACGAATAACAATGCATTCTCGAGCAAGGAGTGACAGAGCCTGATCAGAGAAAAAAGTGAAATATAGGAGAAAGTACAAGAAAACTTATATAGGTTTAGGAGAATATATGGGTACGATGGGTGATTTACTGGGTACGATCTGGGTAAATGGATCAAATTCTGGTCTTCTTCTAGGAAGATGGCATTTGTATTGTTTAGGAGTGGATTTTGGGTAGTCTTTGGTTTAGTATTGGTTGGTGTGACGATGACACCCTAGTCAATTAGGCATTGGATTACATTTCAAAAGTGGAAAAATTGATGAGTGGTGTGGTCGGTAGTTTGGTGAAAGTCTCAATTGGCTTCTGGTTTGAAATTTTTGGAAAATGGGTTTGGTAATAGATGAGGGTCTAATGGTTTGATGAGATTCCAGCTTAAAAGGTCCTAATAAACTATAGAGAGGGGAGTGTGAAGCTTAGTGTGTTCTTTATTGACGAGTTAAGGAGGCGTTCTGGTACCCGTAAAGTGGCAGGCTCAGAGATGTTGATGTGGTACTAGCAAGCTTCTCGTACTTTCTAGGAGTGAACTGTCCATACACTTTTTTTGGTTCAACTTTTATTTTGGTAAGACTTTATCCGATCTCTAGTCCTACTTCTTAGAAGGCTCGAAAATGAGGGTAGTATTGTCCTCCCATCATCGCTCAGACATGGGGTAAGAAATTCTTCTTCACGATACTGACTTGCTGCTCCTCGAAAGTCCGGTTGGTCACAGTGTTTTCTTTTTCTCTCCCCCTTTCTATAAAGTTATCGATTGATTCCCTGGGATTCTATTTGAGAAGTTCTAAATCATGGTGGGTAACCTCCAACTCTTCGTTATACTTGTACCATGACATGAATTCGTGGGCAGCATCTTCCCAACTGCGAATTCTGGACTCTTCGAGAGATAAGAACCAAGGAAGATCGTTGTCCTTTAAAGTCTGTTGCAATATTTGGGCCATTAGTTCCTTGGAAGCTCTTAGTAGGGTTGTGGCTTGGTGGTAACTTCAAACATAAATAATCGGGGGTCCATTACCCCCTAACTTCTCGATGTTGGGCATTTTGAACTTTTTCGGTAACCTTACTTTAGGATAGGGAGACATATGGGTGTAGTCAATGTAGTTCCTAGAGATTTGGACTTTGTCAAACTTCTTAGTCAATATCTTAAGGTCTTCCTTGAATTTGTACAATTCTTCCTCCTTTAGATCAATAGTCACGGGTAGGTTAGCCCCTGGCTAGGCAGGATTTGACATAGGTAGCTAGGCTGACGGCGACCCATTAATAAGAGGGACACGTGGAACGTGCTAATATTCCTTGGGTACCCAAATAGACTCGAGTGCAGGTGGAACCATAGCGCGATAAAAGAGGACCTCGAGCTCTTTGGGAATAGGTACCCGATTTTGTTACATCTCGTGAACCTTGATTTGAAGGTTTTCAATCTTGGAAATGAGTTGGGATAGGACCGTCATCAAATTCGATTGCACATTCGGTACTTGGTTTGTGTTCTCCATGGAAAGTGGGTGAAAGTGAATTCCTGACTCGAAGTAAGTAGTGAGGGAACTAACGGAGCCTAGGGGTGGTTCGACAAACTATCGTAGTCAATAGGGAGCCAGGACAAGGGTGGGGTAAGCCATCGACCTGAGAAGGACAAAAATTATAATTTATTTTTGAAAGAGAAAGGGGAAAATGATTATTTTTGAAAAAGAAGGAAAATGTTTTTGACATTTTTTGAAAGGGAGGACAAAATGTTTTTTGGGTAAATGAAATATTTTGGTTATAAGGAAGAAAGAATGATTTTGGTATTTTGCTAAAAGAGGGAAAATTGGTTTGACACTTATGGTACAGAAAGAGGAAAAATGAGAAAAAGGGTCTCAGTAAGATTATTAGTATATTTATTATGTTCTCAATTGTATTAGGTTTACCTAAATACAAAAAGAAATGTCGGATGGGACCCGATTCTGGGAAAATTGGGTTTGAAAAATATGTCAAAAACATGGTTGGACTTGTTGCTGGGCTTATGGACAGGTAGCCGTTTTAAAAAAAAAAAGAGGAAATCGCGCGAAAATGCGGGCGGCATACCGACCCATCATTTCGATAGAGTTTTGGGTAGAAATTGGAAAACTAAATATGAGTGCCCTAGGTTTGACACCTATATGAGGGTATGCAGTTGTTGGGTTAATTTGTAGGGTTCCCCTCTTTGTCATGACTACCACAATACATGTCTTGCTTTTGAGGGCAATCAGTACGTTGGACAAGCCATGTTTTATACCTGAATGTACGTGAATTGCCTCACTATATACCTCGTGAGGACAATACGTATGAGAGTAAATTCTATATACCTTATGTACATGATAAAATTCCCTGCGATATACCTCCGGTCATGACTTCGGTCAAGAGGTACAATGCGGGGGGAACCGTTCCATATACGTCGAAGGTATTTGGCCAATGGAAGGTGAGAGTCATAACGCTTAGGCTAACTGCATCCTGCTAAACCAACGCCCATCACGAAGTGACCCCCAGTTATGGGATAAAATTTGGTCAATATCCATGATCTTTGGTGATGTAGTGTGCAAAATGCATGGTTCTTGATTAGTATATTTTGGAGAGAGTATCTTTATTGGCATAATGAGCATTATACTAAGCAGGAGATAATGTTCAAGTATAAGGAGTAAATATAACATGGAGAATGGAGATTATACTAAGCATGTATATGTGAGAGTGAGTGATATATGACTATCTACAAGTGAGTGTGTGGTAGTGAACCTAATCATGGATATTCTAAGTGTGACAAGTTTGAGTGAGCATGGACATATATAAGTGTGATAAGTGGAGGTGTGTGTTAGTGACACCTAAGCATGGATATTCTAAGTGGTGTGTGCAACATGTGGATATAGGTGATCCTATGTGTAAGTAGTTTGAAGTGTTCTTGGAGAGCATCTACAGGTGTGTGAGTGAGTAGTGATATAAGCATGAGGTAGATATATGCAAGAAATAATAGAGGAGAAAAAAAAGGAATATACAGGTAGGTGCATACGCACACAAGAAGAAAAATAAAACACCCTTGAAAACAGAGTCTATACCTCTAATGAAAATTTTCCCCAGCAGAGTCGCCATTATGTCCATCCCGATATGTCCGTCCTCTCATCCTCCAGCAGTGTTGGGGAAAAATGGGCAAGAGAAAGGTATCGCGCCCTCGTACTCCCGAAGCGCTTTGGCCGTCGTTGGTGTGGGGTGAATGTAAAGAGATGGAGTCGCTAGCCTATTTTTTACAAAATAGGCAAAAGAACATGTCACCGCCTCGAAAGAGCGGCATCAAACAAAAATTGATGCTTACGAAACCAATAGTTCAAAGGTTCGTGGGCTAAATAACGGAATAGGAAGGTGTTTCCCACCCTTTCGGTCTCTCATGGGCATGTGTTATTATTTTCCTTTATTTCTATGTGAAATGTATGTGCGTGTATATATGTAAATGGAGATCGGAATTGCTCAACTCATACCATGAAAGAGATAGAGTGAGGTCATCTATAGGAATGTTCACAAAATATTATTTAGAAAAAATATGATTTATGCGTTTATTGAAATATTGATCGCTATGATGAAACGATAATATATGTTGGATAAAACAATAATGATGATAATAAATATAATATGTATTAAAATAATATACGAATGAAAAGGTTGAAAATGCAAAGGTGGGAAATTTGCAAAAATTAAAAAAATAGAAAATTGAAAAATTGGACTCGAGTTTCAGGTTTTAAGCCGAAATGCCTACGTAGCCTATAAAGGCATCAAAGTTCACGTAGTTCGCATGAGGCATAATGGTGGGGTTTATCACATATATTCGAACGGGATTTTATTACATGTGTATGTGTAGAAAATGTGTTTTAGTTTTGAGAAATTGGGATGGATGATCCTATTGGAATTTATAGGTGTAACCCTCTTTTTGTTTCTTTTGAGTTTTTTTTTTATAGAAAATAGAGTATGTGCAATATAACTAATACAAATGTGAGATGTTACTAAGTATGAACAAAAGTAAAAGCTAAACTATGAACTTATATAATTAATGTAAAAATAAGAAATTTAGTGAGCGAGAGAAGGATTTGGACCTTCTTTGAAGAATTGGAGCTTGATCTTGATCTTGGATGAACTCCCTTGAATGTTGAGATGAATATGGGATGAAAGAGAATGATTTTTTTTCAAATTGGGTTTGAAAAGGATGGGAACTTAAGATGTAATGGAATTTCACATAAGGAAACTTCGTGATTGCAAGAAAATATTGTTGAGATCACTGACGTTGATGGATCTGAGGTGTGCCTTGGGAGTGAGGTCATGCCCTCTATTTATAGGATCAACGGGGTTCCAATAGGCATGGCCCCAGTCCTGCCAATCAGCAGGTAACCCTAGACACACTACCGATTGACAGGAAAATGGACCTGCCAGTCTCGTGCAGATTTTTCTAGAAAACAATCGTAGAACGTAATCCTTTCATCCAAATCACGCACGAGGCATACTTTTAGAAAGTTAATTCAGATACCTTTAAGATTCCTTTGGACCGTATCCGGTTTTAGGAGTTGACTTTGGGTCAAATATGGCTCGAAAGGGCTCGTCGGTCCATTAGACGGGAGATCATCGGACAAAAATGGATCGTTAGTCCGAATGGTAAATACGAATCGCGCACGGGGTGGACAATTGGATATGTTATGTGAGGTATGATGACATTCCAAAGAGATTCTCTCGGTTCAAAAAGTTGACTTTGATCAACCGGATACCAAAAGCGCCCGGTGACCTTTCTGAGTAAAATGGATCGTTCGTCCTTGTCGTAAGGATAATTCTCACACGGGACAGACCATTGTAAAGGGTATTCAGTGACCTTCAAAGATTCATTCAGTCTCATTCGAGATGAAGAGTTAAACTTGGTCAAACAGAGCTCGGGAGCGCTTGGTCGCCTCCGGATCAATTTTTTAAGGAAAACAGATTGTTCGTCCAAATGGTTATTCCATTTCATGCATGGGGCAAACTGTTGGCAAAGGTTTCAATCCCTTAAAAGATTCAAAGAGATTTTTCTCTAATGATGAAGTTTATTGGGGTCAAATCGATACTCGGGAACGCCGCTCGGTGGCCTCTAAATAGATTTTCGATGGTAAAATGGTCCTTTCGTTCGAAGCATTATGCTGATTGGCACATAAGGTGGACCGATGGAAAGGGGATTCAGATCCCTTTGAAGATTCCAAGAAATTTTTCTCTGAGAATAGATTTTACTAGAGTTAAACATGGCTCAGGAGCGTCAGATGGCCTCTAGATCGGTACTCAGAGTATGACCTAGGGTTTGTTGTGAAATTAGGAGGTGTTAGGGACCTAAAGAGAGGCTTAGGGGGGGGGGGACCTAGAATGTGGTGTCTACAGATTCGTTTGAACAACTTATACCTTTCGTTCTAATAACTTACACTTATTATTTGAACTACTGAAATGTCAAAAATATTATTTGAAAACTCCGCCTATTGGTCTTGAAAAATAAAATTTGCCTTAGAAAAAATGTCTCAGCTTGATAAAAATTGTTTAGAAAATATCCCAACACCTAAATTAAATCTATTTACAAAACTTAAACACATTATATGAAATTGTATCTCATGTCGCACAAATGTTGAAGTATTTTTGAAATTCAAATCGGTCATCTTGAACAAATTAACGTGAGCTTCTTCGATGGTTATAGCAGTATGCGACATATCCTATATAAAGTACGAAATTTGGAAAATATTTCCTTACAAATGGGGGGGGATTTTGGATTCAAGAGGTTTCTATATCTATGGTATGGGTACCTCGGTTTGTTACTTCGGCCCAGACAAGTAGCCCAATCAAACACAGCCCAAAGTCTAGAGGCCCTTTTGACAACCCAAATAAAATTATGATAAATTATATTTAAATCATGCTTACCTTATGTGATATTAATAATGTATTATTAGTATATCTAATTGATTATGTTTAGTCTAATCATACTTTCATAAATCACGAAATGTCGAATTATTTACAAATACAAAATTTTGTTGTTTTCGATAGAAATGTCCCGATTTAAGACTAGTTTTGACCTTTATAACATAACAATTGACTTGAGGTGAAAACTATACAATTGTAGACATATGAGTTAGAGTTGTAACAAAACAAAAGGTGCATCAAACGGATGTACGAGTAAGAAGTTAGGCCAAATTTACGAACAAGGGGCAAATCTATCAATTCCTTTTAAGTGGTAAATTATCTTTCATTAAATAAAATGGTTTAATTTGATTGGTTGGATTGGGAGGCAGACTTGGCCGACTTAAAACTCTCCCTATAGCTTATTTCTTCATCAAATTAATCCCTAGGTTAAGTTTCAAGTGTTTTTAGCTCGAGGAAAGAGAAAGTAGAAGTTTAGGAAGAAAAAGTGAGGAGAAAAAGTGTAGAAAAATCCGTAGAAATTACGTAAAAGTCCTGAAGGTAATCATAATCGAAATTCTTGTTATTTTTCTTATATTACTGATTTAGATGATATAAATCATCATTTTTTTACTAAAATTTAAGCCCTTTATATATATGTATGGTTAGATGAAAGTTTAAGTTAAATTGAATGTACAAACCCTTAAAATTGCTTTGTATTGAAACCCCTTGTATTCAAACTTTCATATCTCTTTGTGTGGTTACTATAATTGATAAATTCGAATTGGATATGAAAGTATACTCATATATTCATATCATATCCGAAAATTAGAATTTATCTCCTTGGGGGTAGGCCTTAATGATGATTTCAAGTTGGTACATTGTTGTTGTTTGTATATTTCATTTCGGTATGCCCTGAGTTTGGTCAAGCTTTTGACATAGCAAATGAAGTCAAAAAAATTATGAAACTTTAATTATGTACTATTCATTATGTGTACTGAAATGGGATGAAAATCATGGCAATTTATGCTGTATAAAAATTATGAAAATTCTTGGAAGTTGAAGGAACAATAGAGGATCTTGTAGGGAAGATTTCTTGTGTTGTAAAGAAATGGTCATAACTTACTCTAGGAAGCTTGAAAAATTACACCGTCACTTTTAATGGAAAGTAAATTCATATATGTTTTCATATTGATAAGGTTGGACACCTGTGTTTATACAATTTGGGAATATAGGATGGTTGAGTATAGAAGGAAATAATTTGAGTCCATACTGAATACCCCATGAAAGAATATAGTTGTCTCCTCTTTCTAAAGAGTATTTTGAGTACATGTTTCATGTGTATATGCATTGTGAAGTATGTTTTTATATTTACTTGGGTTTAAGTATAAATCTCTTATGAGGTATTTCCTATGGTTGAATGTTCATAACTTTATAAACATGTGTACCATTATTTTGTCTTTACTCATATTACATGAAATGTGACTGGAGTGGAATTATATTGTTATTGCATAGTAATGGAAAGTTACATAATTATGTTAGGATAATACTTATGATTGATATTCAGCACTGATTTAGTTGGATTGACAGTTGTAAGGTCTAATCAATCCATTTCAGCTGCACCCGAAGGAAACATAAATACATAGTTGACAACCCAAGGTGAGTGTACTCACTGGAATGATGTATTTGCATACTGTTACAAATATGATCATAATGTTATGAATATAAAATTGTTCATTTTGGTTTACTAAAATGGGAGGTTACTCACTGACCCATAATGGGGGAGATTTGTCTATTAATGATAAGGGGTACTCCTCGACCAGGAATAGGGGAGAATTATCTATTTAGACATGATATGTAAATCATGATTCAGAAAAGTTGGTCCTTCATTATGAATGAGCCGGATGAGTTAATACATAATTATATGGACATGATTTATTGCATTTAAATTTATGCAGTAGTATGGTATTGATGCATTCACTAGGCTATTTTGCTCACGATTCCTATGTTCACATTTTTTTCAAGTAACGCGATGTCACTGCCAAATCTAGGAAGTCGGGTTGGGTTAGCCAGGAATGGGAGAAACAAAGATTTGGTTTAATGTAAATGATGTAATTAAGTTAACTTATCCTTCAGGCAATTTTTATGGGCATGACTACTCTGATGTTGTAAAAAGGTTTTCAGTTATATGGATTTACAATGATGACTCTGAAATTAGAACTCGTGTTTATGGTTTGGTTAAATTAATCGTGGTTTGACTCACTTTGACTTTCAAACTTAATTATAAGTAACTGGGTTTGGGTGTGACAACTTTTGGGTTTCAGAGCCTAGGTTTTAGAGGTTATGGAGTGAGAAGAGTCTAGACTTGGAAGTGAATGTTAGAAATATATTTTATTTTATACTAACGGTTATGTTAGGAAAGATATGTATATCTATATGTTGTTATATCTTTGATTCATTTTAGATATAAGAGAATGGAACGAGGGAATATAAATGTGATAACAGAAGATGAGGCTTCAAATATGGCAGCAGAAGCGGAGGTTGAGCAACCTGTTTATAGAAGTGTAGAACCCGAGCCAGAATAATTGACAAACATGCAAAAAATATATGAGTTTAATGGCAGATCTACAAGCTAGGTTTATGGCTCAAATGGAAGAATAGCAAGCCAGACAACTAGAGGCATAAGCATTGGCTAGGGCTGAGGATGTGATACATCAGGAAGAAAGGAGTCCTTCACGCGAGAAATTTATTAAGACGAAGCCACCATCGTTTGAAGGAGCAGTTGATCCAGAAGAGGCAGAAGTATGGGTTAAAGAGATTGAACTTATCTTTGGGGTAACGAAGATTCCTAAAAATCAATAGGTGACCTTGGCAGCGTATATGCTAAAAGAAGAAGCTAAGTACTGGTGGGATGCCACAAAATGTTTTTTGATTACTCCAGGAGGTGCGAATGGGATCTCATAGGGTGATTTTGTTAAAGCCTTGTATGATAAGTATTTTCCCCCAATGTATCGAAAATAAAAGGAGAAGAAATATTTCATGTTAAATCAGGGGAGTATGACAGTTAGAGAATACGAAGCTAAACTTACAACCTTATCTCTATTTTCTTCGAGGTTTATACGAAATGAGGAAGATATGTGCAACCGATTTCTCGATGGACTTGAGTTAGTCATTAAATCTAGATTGTCGGCTTTAGAGATTGTTAACTATTCAGCCTTGGTGAATAAAGCCATGCTAGTAGAAAGGAACGTGAATGAAGCTAGAGGGAATCGAGAACAAGGTGTAAAGGGAAGTAGATTTAACCCGAATTATAAAAAAGGCAGTGATATAGACTATTTTAGACTTGGAGGGCAGACATTTTAGCAGGGTAGAAGTATGGGAAGTAGTTTACAAAGGGGTGAAGCTAGTGGTGGGAGAGGTTCAGGAGTTTCAGCGCAAGGAGATCTGAATGTTTGTTTCTTTTGTGGGACATCGGGTCATATAAAGAGAAATTTCCCAAAGATACTGAATAAAGAATATTTTAAGTGTCATCAGAAGGGCCATCTGAGAAAGAATTATCCTATGTTATCAAGAGAGATTTCAGTCAGTAGTGTGGGGCCTCAAAGGATCCTCTCTAGGCAGTGCCACCATGGGAAGAGGTACAGAACAAGAAACTGGATTGAGGGCAGTAGGAAGAGTGTTTGCGATAACGCTGCAAGATGCCCATGCTACACTGGAAGTGGTTATAGGTAAACTCTCTATTGCCAATAAAGATTTATATGCACTCATTGATCCTGGATCTACGCATTCATTTGTTTCATTACATGTTGTTTCATATTTGGGTAGACCGTGTTCATTTCTCAAATGTGCCTTATATATTTCTACCCCATTGGAAAGTGTAATTCTGGTGGAGCATGTTTATAAAGATTGTGTCTTACGAATAGGTGAGCGAGATTTCTCTGTTGATTTGATACCGTTGGCCATTCGAGATTTTGATATTATATTGGGGATGGATTGGTTATCATCATATCATGCTTCCATTCATTGTTTTCGAAAAGAAGTTACATTTTATCTTCCTAGTGAACCCAAGTTCCAGTTTATAGGAGAAAGGAATGTTGTCCCTAATTGTCTTATCTCAGCAATTAAGAGTTGAAAGTTATTGAGTAAAGGTTTTACAGGGTATTTAGCTTATGTTGTTGATGTTAGTAGGGAATCACTTAAAGTTGAAGATATACCAATAGTTAGAGAATTTTCTGATGTCTTCCTAAAGGAATTGCCAGGATTGCCACCCGATAGGGAAGTAGAGTTTTCCAATGAATTAATTCCAGGTACTGGTCCAATTTCCCTTGCTCCTTATAGAATGGCACCAACATAGTTGAAATAATTGAAAGTTAAATTACAAGATCTGATAAGCAGAGGTTTCATTCGGTCTAGTGTTTCTCCATGGGGAGCCCAGTGTTATTTGTGAAAAAGAAAGATGGGACAATGTGATTATGTATTGATTATCGATAATTGAATAAGATGGCCATTAGAAACAAGTACCCTCTACCTCGTATCTATGATTTGTTTGACTAATTACATGGGGCCACAGTATTTTCGAAGATTGATTTGAGATCGGGTTACCACCAATTGAAAGTAAAGGATAGTGATATTTCCAAAACAACTTTTTGGACTCGATATGGGTACTATGAGTTTTTGGTGATGCCATTTGGATTAACTAATGCTCCAGTAGTTTTTATGAATTTGATGAACCGGGTATTCCACTCTTTCATTGATTCATTTGTGATTGTATTCATAGACGATGTGTTGATTTACTCGCGTAGCATGGAGGAACATGAGAAACATTTGAGGCATGTATTGCAGATTTTGAGAGAGAAGAGATTATTTGCTAAATTTAGCAAGTGTGAATTTTGGTTGAATGAAATTATCTTTTAAGGGCATGTTGTCTCGGAAAATGGGATATATGTTGATCCAAAGAAGGTGGAAGAAATCGTTGAATGGGAAAATCCTAAGAATGGGACAGAAATTATGAGTTTTCTAGGATTGGCAGGTTACTATCGCAAACTCATTAAGGGATTTTCAGCAATAGCGTTACCATTGACAAAGTTGACCCATAAAGAAGTGAAGTTTGTGTGGGATAAAGAATTCGAAAAGAATTTTTAAAGAATTAAAGAAGCGGTTGGTTTCGGTTCCTATACTTACTATTCTATGTGGGAATGAGTCTTTCGTAATTTATACAGATGCTTCATTTCAGGGGTTAGGAGGTGTTCTTATGCAGAATGGGAAGGTAATAGCATATGCTTCCAGGCAATTAAAGACGCATGAATGAAATTACCCTACACAGATTTGGAGCTAGTAGCCATTATTTTTTCTTTGAAGTTATGGAGACATTACTTGTATGGAGAAACTTGTGAGATATTTACGGATCATCAAAGTTTGAAATACTTATTTACACAAAGTGAACTGAATTTAAGACAGAGGCGTTGTATAGAGCTGAATAAAGACTATGATTGTACCATCCATCATCATCCTGGGAAGGCCAATGTAGTAGCAGATGCTTTGAGTCAAAAATCATCAGGTATTCTTGGTTGCATACAGTGTGCACGTGTAGGAAATATTCTTGGCTTGGCATCAATGGGGATTGAATTGAAGTTTTCAAAAAGGGGAGGATTATTAGCACATGGCACAGTGAGACCTTTATTGGCAGAATGCATACGAAATTTGCAGATCAGTGATCCATTCCTTGAGAAGAAGAAACAAGATGTCCTGGATGGTAAAGAGAGTGACTTTGAGATTAAGAATGATGAATCGTTGTGTTATAAAAATAGGATTTGTGTACCGAATGATCCACCATTAAAGAAGGATATATTAGAAGAGGCACATAGTTCTATTTACTCTATGCATCCAGGAGGTACCAAAATGTAGATATATTTGAAAGAGTATTACTGGTGGAATAATATTAAACATGAGATTGCAGAGTTCGTAGCTAAATGTTTAGTATGACAGCAAGTAAAGACGAAGCGTCAGAAGCTAGAAGAATTATTACAATCATTGCCTATTCCGGAATGGAACTGGGAACTTATAACGATGGACTTTGTTACAGGATTACCCCGATCACCAAAGGGGCATGATTCTATTTGGGTGATTGTAGACCGATTAACGAAGTCAGCTCATTTTCTTCCAGTTAAGACCACCTACATTGTTGACAAGTATGCACTTACGTACGTTAATGATATTATCCATTTACATAGAGTACCAGTGTCAATAGTATCAGATAGAGATCCAATGTTCACTTCTAAGTTTTGGCCTCATTTACAGAATGCCTTGGGCACAAGTTTGAAGTTCAGCAGTGCATTTCATTCGCAAATCGACAATCTAAAAGGATGATTCAAATATTAGAAGACATGTTACGAGCTTGTGTGTTTGACTTCAAGGGTAGTTAGGATGATCATCTTCCATTGATGGAATTATCGTATAATAATAGTTATCAGTCCACCATTGGTATGGCTCCATATGAAGCTTTATATGAGAGGAGATGTAGACCGCCTTTGTGTTGGGATGAAGTAGGTGAAAGGAAAATTTTGGGTCCTGAATTGGTAGATATGACAACAGAAAAGATTAAAATGATTCGGGAACGGATAAAGATAGTGCAAAGCAGGCAGAAATTTTATGCAGATAAAAGGAAGCATCCATTGGAATTTCAGAAGGGAGATTTTTTATTCCCGTATATTTCACCATGGAAAGGCGTCATGAGGTTTGGGGAAAAGGGGAAACTAAGTCCAAGATACATTGGACCATATGAGGTGTTGGAAACAATTGGGACCTTGGCATATAGATTAGCATTACCTCCAGATTTATCTCGTTTACATGATGTCTTTCATGTATCTATGCTTCGTAAGTATTTTGCGGATCCATCTCATCAGTTGAAAACTCAACCAATTGAACTGAAGGAAGACTTGTCGTACATCGAGGAACCATTGGAAATTATTGATCGTAAGGAGTAAGTATTGAGGAATAAAGTTATTACCTTAGTTAAAGTCATCTGGATGAGCCATGGGGTTAAATAATCAACTTGGGAAATGGAGGATAGCATGAAGAAACAGCATCCCCATTTGTTTGGTAAGTGACCTTTATATTAAATTTTGGGGACGAAATTTTCTAAGGGGGGTGAGTTGTAAAAACCCGAATATAATTATGATAAATTATATTTAAATCATGCTTACCTTATGTGATATTAATAATTTATTATTAGTATATCAAATGTTAAGTGATTATGTTTAGTCTAATCTTACTTTCATAAATCATAAATGTTGAATTATTTACAAACACAAAATTTTGTTGTTTTTTATAGAAATGTCCCAGTTTAAGACTAGTTTTGACCTTTATAACATAACAATTGACTTGAGGTGAAAACTATATAATTGTAGACATATGAGTTAGGGTTTTAACACAACAAACGGTGTATCAAACGTATGCACGAGTAAGAAGTTAGGCCAAATTTACGAACAAGGGGAAAATCTGTCAATTCTCTTTAAGTGGTAAATTGTCTTTCATTAAACCAAATGGTTTAATTTGATTGGATGGCTTGGGAGGCAGCCTTAGCCGACTTAAAACTCTCCCTATACCTTATTTATTCAACAAATTAAGCCCTCGGTTCAGTTTCAAGTGTTGTTAGCTTGACGAAAGAGAAAGTAGAAGTTTAGGAAGAAAAAGTGAGGAGAAAAAGTGTAGAAATATTCGTAGAAATTACGTAAAAGTACCGAAGGTAATCCTAATTGAAATTCTTGTTGTTTTTGTGATATTACTGATTTATATGATATAAATCATCATTTGTTTACTAAAATTTCAGCCCTTTATACATATGTATGGTTAGAGGAAAGTTTAAGTTAAATTGAATGTACAAACCCTTGAAATTGCTTTATATTGAAACCCCTTGTATTCAAACTTTCATATATCTTTGTGTTCTTACTCTAATTAAGAAATTTAAATTGGTTATGAAATTAGACTCATATATTCATATCATATCCAAAATTATAATTTATGTCCTTGTGTTTAGGCCTTAATGATGATTTCAGGTTGGTACATATTTGTTGTTTGTATATTTCATTTCGGTATGCCCTGAGTTTGGTCAAGATTTTGAAATAAAAAATGATGTCAAAAAATTATGAAACTTTAATTATATACTATTAATTATATGTACTGAAAATGGGTTGAAAATCATGGAAATTTATGCTTTAGAAAAATTATGAAAATTCTTGGAAGTCGAAGGAACAATAGAGGAGCTTCTAGGGAAGATTTCTTGTGTTGTAAAGAAATGGTCATAACTTGCTCTAGGAAGCTTGAAAAATTACACCGTCACTTGTAATGGAAATTAAATTCATATATGTTTTTATATTGATAAGGTTGGACGCATGTATTTATACAATTTGGGAATATAGGATGGTTGAGTATAGAAGACAATAACTTGAGGCCATACTGAATACCCCATGAAAGAATATAGTTATATCCTCTTTCTAAAGAGTATTTTGAGTACATGTTTCATGTGTATATACATTGAGAAGTATGTTTTTATATTTACTTGGGTTTAATTATAAATCTCTTATGAGGTATTTCCTACGGTTGAATGTTCATAACTTTATCAACATGTGTACCATTGTTGTCTTTACTCATGTTTTATGAAATGTGACTGAAGTGGAATTATATTGTTGTTGTATAGTCATGGAAAGTTACATAATTATGTTAGGATAATACTTATGATTGAGATTCAGTACTGATTTGATTGGATTGAAAGGTGTAAGGTCTAATTAACCCAGTTCAGCTTCACCTGAAGGAAACATAAATACATAGTTGACAACCCAAGGTGAGTGTACTCACTGGAATGATGTATTTGTATACTGTTAGGAATATGGTCATAATGTTATGAATATAAAGTTGTTCATTTATTTTTACTAAAATGGGAGGTTTTTTCCCGATCCAGAATGGGGGAGATTTGTCTATTAATGACAAGGGGTTACTCCTCGACCGGGAATAGGGGAGAATTGTCTATTTAGACAAGATATGTGAATCATGATTCGGAAAAGTTGGTCGTTCATTATGAATGAGCCGGATGAGTTAGTACATAATTATATGGACATGATTTATTGCATTTAAATTCATGCAGTAGTATAGTAGTGATGAAATCACTCGGCTATTTTGCTCACTATTCCTATGTTCACATTTTTTTCAGGTAATGCGATGTCACTGCCAAATCTAGGAAGTCGGGTTGGGTTAGCTAGGAACGGTAGAAATAAAGATTTGGTTTAATTTAATTTTTGTAATTAAGTTAACTTATCCTTCAAGCAAGTTTTTATGGGCATGACTACTCTGATGTTGTAAAAAGGTTTTCAGTTATATGGATTTACAATGATGACTCTGAAATTAAAACTCGTGTTTATGGTTTGGTTAAATTAATCATGGTTTGACTCACTTTGACTTTCAAACATAATTATAAGTAACTAGGTTGGGGTGTGTCACCCCTCTCACCTATTAATTCAGTTATGACTTATTCAATCCTTAAAATCTCTCAAAGAGATATTCTAGGGAATATAGGCTAACGTGAGGGAGTCCAACACGTATATAATTACCCCTGAGCCCGGGGAAAAGGGCATGTATTCATTTCTATAAAAACTCCTCGGAGTAAAGAGAAATAAAATACCGAGAGCACTACTGTGGACGTAGGCTTTCTTTTCGAACCACGTATATCATTGTGTTGTGTGTGATTGTCGTTCCTTTACATTCTTTATTTATTGTGGTGATTGCCTTTGCTTGTTAATTTATGTTGAGCTTAATTATCACCACAATTTTCACCGTCTGTCGGAACGTTTGTTCTCCTTTAAGAAAGACTTCACCAAAAAGAATTTGGAATGACTGGTCACAACAGCAATGCCCCTCAGGTAGGGGATATTCAAGAGTTGCCTGCCCTTCACAGGATCAGATTTGAAGTTCGACGTTCAAATCCTAGGGCTCTCCCAGAATAGCAAACCTCGGAGGAAAGCCAAGGACCAGTTGGGTCCACACAGGTCTCCAGGCTAAGCGATGCCTATGAGGCCAGGCTCCGAGAGCATGAGGAGGTCACTTGCAAGCAAGAAGTCGAGAATCCCCGTCTCAGAAGAATATTGGAGATAATAGAGAAAGACCTCCATCGTAGCACCAGGCAACGCCAATACCTCACTCTTAGACCTCAGGCGATCAAGTCTCGCAGTTGAGGAAGGATTCTTATACGTGGATCTCAAACACTTGAGGAACATAGATCAGATGATGACTTGCTTGAGCAACATCAACCAACTCGTCACTATAGAAGCCCAACTCTAGGAAATGATGGCATATGGAATTTGGTCCGACGGGAAATGGACCAGCACCCAACACATTGAGGTGCCTGATCTACCAGAGAGCTATCCAGGAGAGCTCTCGGGACTCAGATGAAATTCCCTTTATCAATGGAGATAGAAGAAGAAGAAGCCCCCAATCGCAATTCCTAGATTCAATATCTATGATGGAAAGACTGATCATATCGACCATGTTAGGCAGTACAGGCAGGCCATGACCCTCTGGAACCATAAGGACGCCCTAATGTGCCGAGTCTTTCCATCGAGCTTGCACGATGTGGCCCAGAAGTGGTTCAAGAGACTCCCTCACAAATCCATCAGGAGATTCGAGTCCCTGGCAGAGCTCTTCATAGCTCACTTCATTACCCAGAGCTCCTATCCGAAGAGGATGGATGCCTTATTGATAATGAAGAAAATGCCCCAGGAAAGCCTCAGAGACTATATAAAAAGGTATTGAGAATTGTTCAACGAGGTCAAGGACTTCTCAGAGCAGGTCAGCATAGCATCCTTTAAGATTAGCCTACCCAACTCTTGCCTCTTGCACCAATCCCTCACTAATAAGGAGGCCATAACCATTAATGAACTAATGGCTCGCATCGAGAAATACGCCAAAGTGGAGGATGTGACCCGCCTCAGTGAAGGGGAGAATGGTCGAGCTAAGTTCGCTGCCAAGGGAAGCGATAAGAAGAAAGGAAGTAAGAATGGGGGTAAGAGTGACTCCAAGAGCGGGAATAAAAATGATTCTTCAAAAGCATTTCAGGCAGTGAACACTATCTTTAAAGAACTAATCTACAGGATCTTGTCAAAGATCAAGGACGAGCCATTCGTTAAGTGGCCCAGAAATATTGGAGGAGATCCCTCAAAGAGGAATAACGCTCTAAGATGCGCTTTTCACAAGGAAAGTGGGAATAATATTGAGCAATACAAAGATCTCAAGTTTCACCGTGAAGAATTAGCCCAGACTGGGCACCTGAATGAATTCATGGAGAAGAAGGCGTAGAAGGCCGCTGTCAATGGGGACACAAAGTTCGACAACATGCTCGAGGAGGATGTTGGCCATGAGTTCGTAGTGATTCATGGGGCATAGAAACTAAAGAAGATTCAAGGAAACTCAGCTCAGATGGAAGTTAAAAAGCTTACGATAGTAATACAATCTTTTCAAATCGATCTAGCGAAAACATAGGCAGGGAAGCGTCGGCGAGCAGATGATGTCGACTATAGCAAACACATTGTGTTCACAGATGAAGATTTGGTGTCATGACGCTTTGATCATTACACTCAGGATTTCTAACTACGATGTCGACAAGTTACTCATCGACCAGGGTATCTCATCCGAAGTAATATATCTCGACCTATTCAGAAAGTTGAAGTTAAGCATAGTCGACTTGAAGGAATCCATTGTCCCTCTAGTCGGCTTCGCTGGTAAATGACCATCCCTTTGGGAAAGATTGTACTTCCAATAAGGTCAGGAAGAGTCTCCAAGATAATCATTTTTTTTATTGGTCGACATTCACTCTCCCTACCAGGCCATCCTTGGCAGAGGGTGGCTACATGCAATGAAGTCTGTCCCCTCCACCTACCAACAGAAACTCAAATATATGACGGAGCGAGGAGTAATGGAGATCCATGAAGATCAGGCAATGGCGATAAAATTATTTATAGCAGCCATCCGACCAAGGCCAAAAAAGAAGGTCGAGAAGACTAAGGAGAAAGATGAAGAACAGGGAGGTTCGAAGCCTTCTAAATAGCAGCAAAAATATGGAAGACCTGGAGTGGAGGAGACCAGGCTCCTCCCCTCTGAGTGGGTCATTGAGAACCTAGAGGAGGTTGAGTAGGTGGCAGTAAGAAAGATAGGATGTTCTTGATCAGAGCCTCCCTCATAGATTGAGAGAAGAAGGAATTAACAGCGTTTGTGTGGAACAACTTGGACGTTTTTGCATGGGAACCCTACGAGCTGCCCGGAATTGATCCCAGCATGGTTTGTCATCGATTGAATATTGACCCGGCTTTCAAACCGATCGCGTAAAAAGCACAGCGAACTGAACCTGAGAATGCCAAGGTTGTGGAGAGAGAAGCGAAGAAGCTGTTAGATGTAGGATCCATACTGGAAGTTCTGTTGCCTAAGTGGTTGTCCAACCCAGTAGTGGTTCCAAATAGTAATGGAAAATGGAGATTTTGTATTGACTTCACTGACCTTAACAGGGCGTTCCCTAAGGACAGTTTCCCTCTCCCGAAGATCGACCAGTTAGTGGATGCCACATCAGCTCATGAAAGAATGAGTTTCCTGGACGCATACTCTGGGACCACCAAATCCCTCTGTACGTACCAGATCAAGACAAGACAGCGTTCATCACCACCGTTGTATTGTATTATTACAAAGTTATTCCCTTTGGGTTAAAAATATAGGAGCAACCTACCAGCGGCTGGTCACTAAAATGTTTAAAGACCAAATGGGAGGTACCATAGAGGTCTACATCGATGATATGCTAGTTAAAAGCAAGCATAAGTAAGACCACCTCTCGGACCTATCAAAGACCTTTGAAATCCTCAGGAAATATCGAATGAAGCTCAATGCAAGTAAGTGTTCCTTCGGTGTCCAGTCAAAAAAATTTCTTGGATACTTGGTTAGCGAAAGAGACATTGAAGACAACCCGGACCAGATTGACGCAATCAATAGGGTGCATCCCCTCGCATGATAAGAGACGTACAAAATCTCACACGCATGCTCTCCGCCTTGAATCGGTTCATCTCGAAGTCATCCAAAAAGTGCCATTCGTTCTTCCAGTTATTGAAGAAAAGCAAAACTGTGGTGTGGAACCAGGATTGCTCAAAAGCATTAGAGGAGCTCAAAGCCTATCTCAGCACACCACCCTTACTCATAATACCTCAAGAGAATGATTCCCTGTACCTATACCTCGCCGTTTCAAGCCATGCTGTCAGTTATACACTAGTATGCGAAAGAACGGGAATCCATGACCCCGTCTACTACGCAAGCAAGACCCTCTTGGACGCCAAACAACGATACCTACCATTGAAAAAGATCGCCTTTGAACTAGTGGTAGTGTGACAACCCGAATATAATTATGATAAATTATATTTAAATCATTTTTATCTTATGTGATATGAATAATGTGTTATTAGTATATCTAATGTTAATTGATTATGTTTATTATAATCCTACTTTCATAAATGATGAAAGGTCGAATTATTTACGAACACAAAATTTTGTTGTTTTCGGTAGAAATGTCCCTGTCAGAGACTAGTTTTGACCCTTATCACATTACATTTGAATTGAGTTAAAAACTAGATAGTTGTAGACATGTGAGTTAGGGTTTTAACAAAACAAATGGTGCATCAAACGGATGTGCGAGTAAGAAGTTAGTCCAAAATTACGAACAAGAGGCAAATCTGTCAATTCCCTCTAAGTAGTAAATTGTCTTTTATTAAACCAAATGGTTTAATTTGATTGGTTGGCTTGGGAGGCAGACTTCGCCGACTTAAAACTCTCCCTCTAACATATTTCTTCAGCAAAACAAACCATAGGTTCAGTTTTAAGAGTGTTCTTAGCTTGAGGAAAGAGAAGGTAGAAGTTTAGGAAGAAAAGTGAGGAGAAAACGTGTAGAAAAATCCGTAAAAATTACGTAAACGTCCCGAAGGTAATCCTAATTGCAAATATTGTTATTTTTCATATATTTATGATTTATATGATATAAATCCTTTATTTGTTTATTGACCTTCCATGCTTGGGTGCATATGTATGAATATATGCAAGTTTAAGTTAAGTTGAATGCATAAACCCTTAAAAATTGCTTTTTATTGAAACCCCTTGTATTCAAACTTGTATATCTCTTTGTGTGCTTACTTTAATTGAGATAACCCAATTGTATATGAAATTAGACTCATATATTCATATCATATCTAAAAATTAGAATTTATCTCCTTGTGGTTAGGCCGTAATGATGATTTCAAGTTGGTACATGGTTTCTGTTTTTATACTTCATTTCGGTATGCCCTGAGTTTAGTCAAGATTTTGAGATAGCAAATGACGTAAAAAAATTATGAAAATTTAATTCTGTACTATTAAGTACGTGTACTGAAAATGGGTTTAAAATCATGGAAAGTTATGCTAGAAAAAAATTATGAAAATTATTGGAAGTTGAAGGAACAATAGAGGAGCTTGTAGGGAAGATTTCTTGTGTTGTAAAGAAATGGCCATAACTTGCTCTAGGAAGCTTGAAAAATTACATCGTCACTTGTACCAGAAAGTATATTCATATATGTTTTCATATTGATAATGTTGGACCCCTGTATTTGTACAATTTAGGAATATAGGATGATTAAGTATGTAAGACAATAATTTCAGGCCATACTGGATACCCCTTGAATGAATGTTTGTATTTCATCCTTACAAAGAGTACTTTGAGTACATGTTTCATGTTTATATACATTGAGAAGTATAATTTCATGTTTACTTGACTTTGGTTATAAATTCCTTATAAGGTATTTCCTACGGTTGAATGTCCATAACTTTATCAACATGTATATCATTGTTTTGCCTTTACTTATATTTTATGGCATGTGACTTAATTGGAATTATATTATTGATGTATAGTCATGGAAAGTTACATAATTATGTTAGGATAATAATTATGATTGAGGTTCAATACTAATTTAGTTGGATTGACAGGTGTAAGGTATAATCAACCCAGTTCAGCTCCACCAGAAGGAAACGTGAATACATAGTTTTCAACCAAGGTGAGTGTACTCACTGGAAAGAGATATTTGTATCATGTTATTGATATGATCATAATATAATGAATATGAAATTGTTCATTTCGATTTACCAAAATGAGGGGTTACTCCTCGACCAGGAATGGGGGAGATTTGTCTATTAATGACAAGGGGTTACTCCTCGACCAGGAATGGGGGAGAATTGTCTATTTAGACAGGATATGTGAATCATGATTCGGAAAAGTTGGTCATTCATTATGAATGAGCCGTATAAATTAATACATAAGTATATGGACATGATTTATTACATTTAAATTCATGCATTAGTATAGTAGTGATGCATTCACTGTGCTATTTTGCTCACGGTTCCTATATTCACAATTTTTTTCAGGTAACGCGATGTCACTGCCAAATCTAGGAGGTCGGGTTGGGTTAGCCAGGAATGGGAGAAACTATGATTTTGTGTAAATGTAAATGATGTAATTAAGTTAACTTATCCTTCAAGAAAGTTTTTATGGACATGATTACTCTGATGTTGTAAAAAGGTTTTCAGTTATATGGATTTACAATGATGACTCTGAAATCAAAACTCGTGATTATGGTTTGGTTAGATTAATTATGGTTTGACTCACTTTGACTTTCAAACTTAATTATAAGTAACTGGGTTGGGGTGTGTTAGCCTTTGGTATCAGAGCCTAGGTTTTAGAGGTTCTGGAGTGAGAAGAGTCTAGATTTGGCAGTAAATGTTAGAAATATATTTTATTTGATACTAACGATTATGTTAGGAAAGATATGTATATATGCGTGTTTTTATATCTTTGATTCATTTCAGATATAAGAGAATGGAACGAGGGAATGTAAATGTGAGATTAGAAGATGAGGCTTCAAATATTCCAGCAGAAGCGGAGGTTGAGCAACCTGTTCAGATAAATATGGAACCCGAGCCAGAACAACTGACAGATATGCAAAAAATGGCACGTGCTATGACGCTAATGGCAGAGAAGCAAGCTAGATTTATAGATCAGATGGAAGAACAACAGACCAGGCAACTGGAGGCACAAGCCTTAGCTAGGGCTGAGGAGGTGATACACCGGGAAGAAAGAAATACTTCACATGAGAAATTTATTAAGATGAACCCACCATCGTTCGAAGGAGCAGTTGATCCCGCAGAGGCAGAAGTCTGGGTTAAAGAGATTGAACTTATCTTTGGGGTGATGAGGATGCCTGAAAATCAACGAGTGACCTTGGCGATGTATATGCTGAAAGGAGAAGCTAAATATTGGTGGGATGCCACAAAACATTTGTTGATTACTCCAGAAGGTGGGAATGTGATCTCATGGGATGCTTTTGTCAAAGCTTTGTATGATAAGTATTTTCTCCCAATGTATCGAAAACAAAAGGAGAAGGAATATTTCATATTGAATCAGGGGAGTATGACAGTTAGAGAATACGAATCTAAACTGACAGCATTATCTCGATTTGCTTCGAGGTTTATACGGAATGAGGAAGATATGTGCAGTCGATTTCTCGATGGGCTTGAGTTAGTCATTAAATCTAGATTGTCGGCTTTAGAGACTTCTAACTATTCCTCCTTGGTGAACAAGGCCATGCTAGTAGAAAGGGACGTGAATGAGGCTAGAGGGAATTGAGAGCGAGGTGTAAAGAGAAGCAGATTCGATCCAAGTTATCAAAAGGGTAGTGATACAGAATATTTGAGACTTGGAGGGCAGAAATTCCAGTATGGTAGAGGCATCGGAAGTAGTTTTCAAAGGGGTGAAGCAAGTGGTGGAAGAGGTTCAAGAGTTTCATCGCAAGGAGATCCAAATGTTTGTTTCTTTTGTGGGACATCGGGTCATGTAAAGAGAAATTGCCCAAAGCTACTGAATATAGAATGTTTCAACTGTCATCAAAAGGGCCATCTGAGAAAGAATTGTCCAATGTTATCAAGAGAGGTTTCAGTTAGTAGTGTGGGGCCTCATAAAGGATCCTCTCCAGGCAGTGCCACCAGGGGGAGAGGTAAAGAACAAGCAACTGGATCGAGGGCAGGAGGAAGAGTGTTTGCGATGACGTTGCATGATGCCCATGCTACACCTGAAGTGGTTACAGGTAAACTTTCTATTGCAAACAAAGATTTATATGCGCTCATTGATCCTGGATCTACGCATTCATTTGTGGCATTAGATATTGTTTCATATTTGGGTAGACCATGTTCATTTCTTAATTGTGCCTTATATATTTCTACCCCACTGGAAAGTGTAATTCTGGTTGAGCATGTTTATAAAGATTGTGTCTTACGAATGGGTGAACGAGATTTCTTTGTTGACTTGATACCATTGGCCATTCTGGATTTTGATATTATACTGGGGATGGATTCGTTATCATCGTATCATGCTTCCATTTATTTTTTTCGAAAAGAAGTTACGTTTTATCTGCCTGGTGAACTTGAGTTTCAGTTTACAGGAGAAAGGAATGTTGTCCCTAATTGTCTTATCACAGCAATTAAGAGCAGAAAGTTATTGAGTAAAGGTTGTACAGGGTATTTGGCTTATGTTGTTGATACTAATAAAGAGACAGTTAAAATTCAAGATATACCCGTGGTTAGAGAGTTTTCTGATGTCTTCCCAGAGGAATTGCCAGGATTGCCACCCGATAGGGAAGCAGAGTTTTCTATTGAATTAATTCCAGGTACTGGTCCAATTTCTCTTGCTCCATATAGAATGGCACCAGCGGAGTTGAAAGAATTAAAAGTGCAATTACAAGATCTGATAAGCAGAGGTTTCATTCAGCCTAGTGTTTCGCCATGGGGAGCACCAGTGTTATTTGTGAAAAAGAAAGATGGGACAATGCGATTATGTATTGATTATCGGCAGTTGATTAAGGTGACCATTACAAATAAGCACCCTCTACCTCGTATCGATGACTTGTTTGACCAATTACAGGGGGCCACAGTATTTTCGAAGATTGATTTGAGATCGGGTTACAACCAACTGAAAGTGAAGGATAGTGATATTTCCAAAACAGCTTTTCGGACTCGATATGGGCACTATGAGTTTTTGGTGATGCCATTTGTATTGACTAATGCTCCGGGAGTTTTTATGGATTTAATGAACCGGGTATTCCACCCTTTCATTGATTCATTTGTGATTCTATTCATAGATGATGTGTTGATTTACTCGCGTAGCATGGAGGAATATGAGAAACATTTGAGACTTGTATTGCAAATTTTGAGAGAGAAGAAATTATTTGCTAAATTTAGCAAGTGTGAGTTTTGGTTGAATGAAATTTTGTTTTTAGGGCATTTTGTCTCCGGAAATGGGATATATGTTGATCCAAAGAAGGTGGAAGCAATCGTTGAATGGGAAAGTCCTAAGAACGTGACAGAAATTAGGAGTTTCCTAGGATTGGCAGGTTACTATCGCAGATTCATTAAGGGATTTTCAGCAATAGCATTACCACTGAAAAAATTGACTCGTAAAGAAGTGAAGTTTTTATGGGATGAAGAATGTGAAAGGAGCTATAAAGAATTAAAGAATCGATTGGTTTCAGCCCCTATACTTACTATTCCATGTGGGAATGAGTCTTTTGTGATATATATAGATGCTTCATTTCAGGGTTTAGGATGTGTTCTTATGCAGAATGGGAAGGTAATAGCATATGCTTCCAGACAATTAAAGACGCATGAACGAAACTACCCTACACACGATTTGGAGCTAGCAGCCATTGTTTTTGCTTTAAAGTTGTGGAGACATTACTTGTATGGAGAAACTTGTGACATATTTACTGATCATCAAAGTTTGAAATACTTGTTTACACAGAAAAAATTGAATTTGAGACAAAGGCGTTGGATAGAGCTGATTAAAGACTATGACTGTACAACCCATCATCACCCTGGGAAGGCCAATGTAGTAGAAGATGCTTTGAGTCAAAAATCATCAGGGATTCTTGGTTGCATACGGTGTGCCCGTGTTGGAAATATTCTTGACTTGGCATCGATGGGGATGGAATTGAAGTTTTCAAAAAGCAGATGATTATTAGCACATGTCACAGTGAGACCTTTATTGGCCGAACGCATACGAAATTTATAGACGAGTGATCCATTCCTTGAGAAGAAGAAACAAGATGTCCTAGATAGTAAAAAGAGTGACTTTGAAATTAAGAATGATGAATCATTGTGTTATAAAAATAGGATTTGTGTACCGAATGATCCACTGTTAAAGAAAGATATATTAGAAGAGGCACATAGTTCTATTTACTCTATGCATTCGGGAGGTACCAAAATGTACAGAGATTTGAAAGAGTATTACTGGTGGAACAATATGAAACGTTAGATTGCAGAGTTCATAGCTAAATGTTTAGTGTGCCAGCAAGTAAAGGCAGAGCATCAGAAGCCGGCAGGATTATTACAGTCATTGCCTATTTCGGAATGGAAGTGGGAGCATATAACGATGGATTTTGTTACAGGATTACCCCGGTCACCAAAGGGGAATGATTCTATTTGGGTGATTGTAGATCGATTGATGAAGTCAGCTCATTTTCTTCCAATTAAGACCACCTGCACTGTTGACAAGTATGCACGTATGTACGTTGATGAGATTATTCGTTTACATGGGGCACCAGTGTCAATAGTATCAGATAGAGATCCAACATTCACTTATAAGTTTTGGCCTCGTCTCCAGAATGCCATGGGCACAAGTTTGAAGTTCAGCACTGCGTTTCATCCACAAACTGATGGGTAATCAGAAAGGACGATTCAAATATTAGAAGACATGTTACGAGCCTATGTATTTGACTTCAAAGGTAGTTGGGATAATCATTTTCCATTGATGGAATTTTCATATAATAATAGTTATTAGTCGACTATTGGTATGGCTCCTTATGAAGCTTTATATGGGAGGAGATGTAGAATGCCTTTGTGTTGGGATGAAGTGGGTGAAAGGAAAATTTTGGGTCCTGAATTGATAGATATGACAACTGAAAAGATCAAAATGATTTGGGAACGGATAAAGATAGCGCAAAGCAGGCAGAAATTTTATGCGGATAAGAGGAAGCAACCATTGGAATTTCAGAAGGGAGATTTTGTATTCCTGCGTATTTCACCATGGAAAGGTGTTATGAGATTTGGGGAAAAGGGGAAACTAAGTCCAAGATACATTGGACCATATGAGGTGTTGGAAAGAATTGGGGGCCTGGCATATAGATTAGCATTGCCTTCAGAGTTGTCTCTTTTACATGATGTGTTTCACGTATCTATGTTTCGTAAGTATTTGGCGAATCCATCTCATCAGTTGAAAACTCAACCAATTGAACTGAAGGAAGACTTGTCATACATCGAGGAACCAATGGAAATTATTGATCGTAAGGAGCAAGTATTGAGAAATAAAGTTATTATGTTAGTTAAAGTTATGTGGATGAGCCATGGAGTTAAAGAAGTAACTTGGTAAATGGAGGATAGCATGAGGAAACAGTATCCCCATTTGTTTGGTAAGTGACCTTTATATTAAATTTCGGGGACGAAATTTTCTAAGGGGGGGAAGTTGTGACAACCCGAATATAATTATGATAAATTATATTTAAATCATTTTTATCTTATGTGATATGAATAATGTGTTATTAGTATATCTAATGTTAATTGATTATGTTTATTATAATCCTACTTTCATAAATGATGAAAGGTCGAATTATTTACGAACACAAAATTTTGTTGTTTTCGGTAGAAATGTCCCTGTCAGAGACTAGTTTTGACCCTTATCACATTACATTTGACTTGAGGTAAAAACTATATAGTTGTAGACATGTGAGTTAGGGTTTTAACAAAACAAATGGTGCATCAAATGGATGTGCGAGTAAGAAGTTATCCTAAAATTACGAACAAGGGGCAAATCTGTCAATTCCCTTTAAGTAGTAAATTGTCTTTTATTAAACCAAATGGTTTAATTTGATTGGTTGGCTTGGGAGGCAGCCTTCGCCAACTTAAAACTCTCCCTATAAAATATTTCTTCAGCAAAACAAACCCTAGGTTAAGTTTTAAGAGTGTTGTTACCTTGAGGAAAGAGAAGGTAGAAGTTTAGGAAGAAAAGTGAGGAGAAAACGTGTAGAAAAATCCGTAGAAATTACGTAAACGTCCCGAAGGTAATCCTAATTGCAAATCTTGTTATTTTTCATATATTTATGATTTATATGATATAAATCCTTTATTTGTTTATTGACCTTTCATGCTTGGGTGCATATGTATGAATATATGCAAGTTTAAGTTAAGTTGAATGCATAAACCCTTAAAAATTGCTTTGTATTGAAACCCCTTGTATTCAAACTTGCATATCTCTTTGTGTGCTTACTTTAATTGAGATGTCCCAATTTTATATGAAATTAGACTCATATATTCATATTGTATCTGAAAATTAGAATTTATCTCCTTGTGGTTAGGCCGTAACGATGATTTCAAGTTGGTACATGGTTTCTGTTTTTATACTTCATTTCGGTATGCCTTGAGTTTAGTCAAGATTTTGAGATAGAAAATAAAGTCAAACAATTATGAAACTTTAATTCTGTACTATTCAGTATGTTTACCGAAAATGGGTTTAAAATCATGGAAAGTTAGGCTGGAAAAAAATTATGAAAATTCTTGGAAGTTGAAGGAACAATAGAGGAGCTTGTAGGGCAGATTTCTTGTATTGTCAAGAAATGGCCATAACTTGCTCTAGGAATCTTGAAAAAATACACCGTCACTTGTACCGGAAAGTATATTCATATATGTTTTCATATTGATAAGGTTGGACCCCTGTATTTATACAATTTAGGAATATAGGATGATTAAGTATGTAAGACAATAATTTCAGGCCATACTGGATACCCCTTGAATGAATGTTTGTATTTCGTCCTTACAAAGAGTACTTTGAGTACATGTTTCATGTGTATATACATTGAGAAGTATAATTTCATGTTTACTTGACTTTGGTTATAAATTCCTTATAAGGTATTTTCTACGTTTTGAATGTCCATAACTTTATCAACATGTATATCATTATTTTGCCTTTACTTATATTTTATGGCATGTGACTTAATTGGAATTATATTGTTGATGTATAGTCATGGAAAGTTACATAATTATGTTAGGATAATATTTATCATTGAGGTTCAATACTGGTTTAGTTGGATTGACAGGTGTAAGGTATAATCAACCCAGTTCAGCTCCACCAGAAGGAAACGTGAATACATAGTTGTCAACCAAGGTGAGTGTACTCACTAGAAAGAGATATTTGTATCGTGTTATTGATATGATCATAATATAATGAATATGAAATTGTTCATTTCGATTTAACAAAATGAGGGGTTACTCCTCGACCAGGAATGGGGGAGATTTGTCTATTAATGACAAGGGGTTACTCCTCGATCAGGAATGGGGGAGAATTGTCTATTTAGACAGGATATGTGAATCATGATTCAGAAAAGTTGGTCATTCATTATGAATGAGCCGGATAAGTTAATACATAAGTATATGGACATGATTTATTACATTTAAATTCATGCAGTAGTATAGTAGTGATGCATTCACTGTGCTATTTTGCTCACGGTTCCTATATTCACAATTTTTTTCAGGTAACGCGATGTCACTGCCAAATCTAGGAGGTTGGGTTGGGTTAGCCAGGAATGGGAGAAACTATGATTTTGTGTAAATGTAAATGATGTAATTAAGTTAACTTATCCTTCAAGAAAGTTTTTATGGACATGATTACTCTGATGTTGTAAAAAGGTTTTCAGTTATATGGATTTACAATGATGACTCTGAAATCAAAACTCGTGATTATGGTTTGGTTAGATTAATTATGGTTTGACTCACTTTGACTTTCAAACTTAATTATAAGTAACTGGGTTGGGGTGTGTCAGGTAGCCTCGAGGAAATTGAAGCACTAATTCGAAGCTCACTTTATCATCGTCCTTACATCTCACCCCCTTAAAGGAGTCATGTGACAAGCAGATCTATCCGGCAGACTATCCAAGTGGCCAGTCGAGCTTGGGAGATTTGACATTCAATTTCAGCCAAGGAATGCAATTAAGGGACAGGTCCTCGTCGACTTAATTGTAGAATTTACAGGAGAACATCGTCAGAACAAATTTTAACCCGTTGGTCAAAGGGAAGATCACTCGGCGCAAGGTGTTTGGTGACTGTTCATTGACGGAGCCTCAAACTCCAAAGGGGCAGGAGTGGGCATTGTGTTGGTTACCCCAGAAGATATAATCCTTGAGAAAGGAATCAGGATTGCATTTAAAGCCTCCAACAATGAAGAAGAGTGTGAAGCATTGATAGAAGGCCTACAGAAGGCACATGCATTGGGTGTAAAGCAACTTCAGGTGTTTAGCGACTCACAGCTGGTCTCCAATCAGATAAGTGAAGACTTCAACGCGAGGGATGAAAAAATTGCGGCCTACCTCGCCACAGCAAAGAAGCTAATGTCTAACATCGAACAAGTCAGCGTACAATAGTTTCCTAGAGGAGAAAATAGTCATACTGACACCCTAGCGGCCTTAAACTCAGCGATCGAATCTCACTTGAGGAGAACAATTCTGATCGACTTCCTCACCCAACCGAGCATTAACCAGAGCGATGAGCAACGAAACAAAGGTCATGTTCTACAGATTCAACCATCCCCCGGTTGGATGAACCCCTAAGGGATTATTTGAAAGATGGTTCCCTACCAGACTATAAAAATGCCGCTCATCGGATAAGAGTCAAAGCTTCTCTGTTTCACTTATCTCCTGAAGGAAAACTGTATAAGACATCTTTCATCGGTCCTTATATCCAATGAGTTCACCCAAAGAGTGTTGAGAAAGTTATACACGAGATTCATGAGGGAATCTATTGAAGTCATATTGAGGTCAGGTCGCTAGCTTTTTTATCAATGAAGGATGGCTACTGGTGGCCGTACATGCAGAAGGATTCTGGGATATATTCTCGCAAGTGCGAAAAATGTCAACTACACGCTCCTATGGTTCACCAACCCGCCAGCAACCTAAAATCACTTACTAGCCCTTGGCCTTTCGCTCAATGGGGAATGGACATCGTGGGCCCTCTCCCTATCGCTGACGATTATCTTAAGTATTTATTAGTCGCGACATACTACTTCACCAAATGGATAGAGCTAGAGACGCTGGCAAACATCACAGATGCGGATATGATAAGGTTCATATGGAAGAGCATTATCACCCGCTTCGGGATCCCCAAGACCATCATCACTGATAATGGAACCCAGTTCGAAAGTGGCCTCTTCCAAGGTTTCTGTAACAACCACGAAATTAGGCACCATTTCAGCATGGTGGCATACCCCCAGAACAATGGACAAGCTAAAGCTTCCAATAAAATAGTGATTGATGGATTGAAGAAGTGTTTGGAGCTAGCCAAGGGGGCATGGGTGAGCGAGCTACCACACATCTTATGGGCTTATCGCACTACCCAACGGCGATCAACTGGGGAAACCCTTTTCACACTGACATATGGTATGGAGGCAATCATTCCCTTGGAAGCTGGCCTCCCCACCATGAGGTCCACCCTGGTCAACCAAGTCCAGAACGATGTAGCATTACTCGTTGAACTTGACTTAGCTGACGAACGCCGAGAGCTAGCTCTAGTGAAACTAGCAACCTATCAGCAACAGCTAGCGAGTCACTACAATAAGAAGGTCAATCCAAGGGCATTCCAAGTTGGGGACTACGTCCTAAGGAAAGTTCTTGGCAGCGCAGTAAAAACATTAGATGGCAAGCTATGACCAAACTGGGAGGGACCATTCAAGGTGATAAGGGACAACCTACAAGGAGCCTATCACTTAGAAATGCTGGAAGGGAGGGAGATACCTTAAGCTTGGAACGCATCCAATTTAAAGAAATTCTACTTCTAGTTTTCTGTTTTGATCTTTTATTACAATGTTGAAATTTGCAATTCTTTTCTGATTAATAAAAGATTAGTTGGCAGTGGCATTCTATGAAGTGTTGATTTTTTCAGAAACTTTATAACTTGTGCACCTTTTCCAAGTGATAGTCTCCCCTCTTAACACATATAAGAAGGGTATTACCCTCCTCAGGTTCTCGTCATTTAACATGAGCAACGTCTTAGCATTTCCCCTGACAATATATGAAGCCCTACAGGGGACCCTTGGGCAACTCGGCCAACTCAAAATTGGCCGCCAAATGATGTTTGGCTCAAAAAAACCTTCTCGGATAGAACATTCGACACCAGGTGTGTCCTCGCCATTGGCACACATAGGCCTAAGGGAGTGTGACAACATGACCTAAAATGTAAAGTAGGGAAGAATGGTATCTTATAAGCATACTGGACTGGGAGGATACTCACGTAATACAACTCTAGTCGGCTAAGAAAAGCCCAAGATAATCAAAACAAGAAATAATGAAGTGGACAATACACAACAATTATTTAGTCGGAAAATCGCCCAAAATATAATTACTTTATTACTTCACTACATTTACAAAGAGTTACATTGGTTGAATTAAATAGATCCTAATGAGGATGAGGCCTTTGAGCAAGGTAATCACCTACTTGTGCTCTTCGACCATCGTCTAGGTGAGGATCTAACTCCACCTCTACTTCATTTTCATCTGGCTGCAGTAGATGAGTGGGGATAGAATCTATGGGGACCCACTGGTCATCCCTCCTGAAAGGGTTAGTCATCAAAGTTGAAGGGGAGATCTCATGAAGATACCAGAGTACTGAGTTCCTGGGGACGTTCAGCTCCCCGAGAGCATTTAACCATCCCCTAATAAAGGATATCTCTTCAACCTCTGCCAACCTCGTCAAAGCATCGATCCAACCTTGATCATAACCATCATCCCACACTCGTCGAGGACCTTTCTTAAACAAATGCCTCCATAGGGTGACATCTCTTTGGAGCCCGACGTCTATCACGTATGCTCGACAAACATCTCTTCGGAGCTTGTCAATCTCCTAGCTGAACCCCTGTCATCGATACCAACTCATGGACCAGCCAATGAAGAGGAACCTTACAAAACTTAAGGGGCAATGCTCGGCACATGCTCTCTAAGTCACGATACCTCTCTCCTCAGAGCGTTATTCTCTTGTTGAAGAACTTCTTCGACTTGATTAATCTAGGAGGCGTCCAGAAGTTTAGCCCTCAGAGCATTCACTTCCTCTTGAACGGAAGCGCCAACCTCTTCCATCTCCTGAAGCCTATCCTTCAGTTTGGCAACAAGCTCCGATTGGTATTTAAAACTATGGTTCCTCAACCTAAGGGACTTACAAATCCTTAAAAAGTCTTGGCGAACTTGGTTACTAGCATTAGGACTAAGAATACTTCCTAGTTAAGAAGTAGCAGGTATATACTCATCAACATCAATCAGCTACCGACCATATAAGCATTGAAGACTGAAATCAGTACGCAGAAGGGAACAAAATTTCATTTCATTAAGAAAGGATTCATATTACATCGTTAAAAGGAAAAAAACCAATAAAAGTGAAACATACAAAGAGTTACCTAGAGGAGGCTAGCTGGAAACCTCAGTTTGCTCTGAGATCGCTGCTTGCTTTCCTTTATTCGAAGCAGCAAGAATGCCTCCCTCAGACGGGGCAGTTACTGTCCCCTAGTCAGAAGGAGCACCAGCAGGAACGGTCTGGACAACAGGAACACCTTCGTCGATGGAAGAAGAAGGTACCTCATCCACAAAAGGCTTATGGACAGGATCATGCTCATCAAAGAGTGGGGAGTCGATATCCACCTCGACCGCTAGAAAACCCTTATTCCAACCCTTCTTGAAATTGAGATGGCTAATATAGCCAATCTGAACGTCAGCATCCTCATACGCAGCAGCCCACTCAGCATTGTATGAGCTCTCCTTAGGGGTGGAGACCTCAGATTCCACCTTCTTCACCCTTTTTAAGAGCACTTTGTTCTCCTCCACCACAGCCATCTTGCTCATGTAGACCAAGTCGTAGGACTGCTTTAACTCCTCGAGCTCCTTGGTTGCCGCCTCCTTTGCTCAATTGGCTTCAGACAGAGCATTATCAAAACACTTTTGGGCAACATTGGCGGTCTTCAAACTGGCCTCCAGCTCGACATTTTTGCTTTCTAGCTTGGCATTCCTCCTCACCAGCTCATCACGGCTGCAGTAGAGGACAGCGAAATCGGTCACAAACTGCGTAAAAGAGAAATGTTAGCAAGAGAATTATTGAACAGAATATTGTAAGAATAAAAAATTACTGGCATACTTACCAAGTCTAGCCTCTTACTCGCCTTTAGGGCTAACTGGTCAGTCCCCATCACCTTCTGATGATAAGCCGATAGAACTTCTCTTTCGAGCACCACATGAGGCAACTGAGGGAAGAGGGCAACAAAAGCCCCCTCGGGCAAAGTAGACACGAGCACCCGAGAGTGCCCCGCCTTTGTCTTCACATCCTCTCTCCTCTTTTCTTCTTCTATCTCTTTCCTTTAACTTTTAACTCTCTTCCTCTCCTCCACCTTCTTCTTCTCCTCTTCCTTCTTCCTCTCTCTCTCTCTCTCTCACCAGCTCCTCTTCCTTTTTCTTCTTCTCCTGCTCATGTGCAGCAGGTTGAGATCTAGTGGCAACATCCCCACTACCATATTTCTGCTTCTTCAACCGGCGAGAGAGAAGTGTATCATCTTCATCATCATCTCGGATCAAATTCTTCCTAGGAGGAGCTATGTCATCCTCACTAGAACTACTTGATTCACCCAAAGACTCTTGAACCTCTAAACCCTCTTCTGAGATGGAAGATTCTTCACTACCAGAGCTTTCCTCACTGGAATTACCTACAGCACCGCCCCTATTAGCACCCTCTCTCTCCTCACCAGAGTTTCTCTCCTCCTCATCCAATTGGATTGGGTCGATAACAACCTATTTTGAGATGTCTAGCTCAGGGATGCTATCCACATGTCGCGCAATAAAACTGGACCCAACGTTCTTGTATTCCAGAAGGAATGCCGTTGATCGAGGATGCTCATTGTCAGCTAAAAGTTCCCTGATTTTCCAGGCTTTAATCAGTTCGGCAACCCAAATCTCACAAAGATACGGTTTTAAGTTCTAAGTTCTTCGTTTTCGCTGGAAAAAGAAAGAGAAAAATATGAGAAAACCTTACACAAATAGAGGATCAACGAGCAAACAAGAACTAAGCCTACCTATGTATTCCTCCCCATAAAAAGGGATTCACAATACTCCCAGACCTCGAGCCTTTAATATGGGGAGGGAACTACCAATTTCTAGCAATAAACCCCTCATGCCAGTAGTCCTTGTGGGAATCAGGTAGATTTACTACTAATAACCTATCGGTACTCCTAGCCTTGAGGTACAGTAGACCAGAGCTTGCTCAAGAAAAAGAGTAGCAAAAGCAATTTTCAGCAAGCCCTAGATTGGTGCCATAGAGCTGATTTATTCAATGCACACCATTGACAATTTTTTAAACATTGGATGAGCACTGTGCAATAACTATATTGAAGTAACCAAAAAAGTTCAAAAATAAATTATTTGGGGGAAAAGTAAGACCCCCTGGGACAACAAGCGAACATGAATCCAGTGACTGTCCTCAACTTCTCTGACATTACGAGGGACAGGGGCACATTAAATTTCCGCCCAGTTTGGAATGTTATAGTATTTCCTAAATTCAGTTATCAACCTATTACCTATTTTATCCATCAAAAAATAAAAACCCTAGTAGAGGATATGAAGAAGTTCCAACTAAAAAAGGAAAAAGAAGAAGTGAGAAGAACTTATGATGTAAGAGTCATCTTGAGATGAGGCAAAGTCACAAGCATGGACGATGAGAAGATGAGAAAGAATCTTAAAGATGGAAGATGAGACCTGAGAATAAGAGAGATACAGTGAAAGCTTGGCAAAATTTAGAGAAAGAGAAGAAGTTTAAAGTGACGATTCAAGGAATGGCCACTCCAAGATGATTTAAACCTTTCTAATCATAATGCACTGGTAATGAGGCGACCTGCCGCCTAATTCAATTTGGGAAGGGCACTTCAATCCCAAAAGTGTTGCATGATTCATAAAAGTTCCATTAAAGCAAATCATTCAAAATTATTGAGCCCAAATTGTGACCCAAAATTTTTAGGGGCAAATGTGGGTACCTCGGTTTGTCACTTCGGCCTAGACGAGTAGCTCAATCAAACATGACCCAAAGCCTGAAGGCCCCGTGCACCTATTAATTCAGTTATGACTTATTCAATCCCTAAAATCTCTCAAGGAGATATTCTAGGGATTATAGGCTAACGCGGGGGAGTCCAACAGCCCCGCTCTTCGAAGAACAACATGTATATAATAAAACCTAAGCCCAGGGCAAAGGGCATGTATTCTTTTCTGGAAACACTCCCCGGAGTAAAGAGAAATAAAGTACTGATAGCACCACCGTGGACGTAGGTTTTCTTGTTGAACCACGTATATCTTTGTGTTATGTGTGATTGTCGTTCCTTTAAATTGTTTATTTATTTTGGTGATTACCTTTGCTTGTTAATTTGTGTTGAGTTTCATTGTCACCACGTATGGGGTATTTTAGTGCATGGATGAATTAAAATTGTGAATTACTCTCATTTTATATGGAAATATTGTATCTATTGTATGTCCCATGGTATTTGTTTAAGTGTGCAAAACTTATAGGGCGTGTTACGTTGATGTACCATGGATTGAACAAGCGTTACATCTTTATCTAATCCATTGGGTATTGGGATGGGTATATAGATGTATAGGCATTTTGATCCCACGGTTTCTTTGGATCTTTTCCATTTTAGGTTTTTTCCCAGAATAGACAAAATAGGAGATTTATAAGGACATCTTTTATAATACCTTAGGTTTTGACTGTCTATGTTTAATTCTAAAACAAACCTTTGAGTCGTATTGTCTTTATATAAAGTTTATCTAGTTGTAGTATTACATTAAGTGAAGATAAATCACTATGAGAGAGATTACCAGACCGGATCGGACATATTCATTCCATATCGAAGATTTGGTAAGGTGAAATGTTTTAAAAGTTTTGTATTTCCTTGTAATGTACTTTATTACTTGAAAATGAAAAGTCATGACTTTGATGAAAAAAAAATTAAATAATTTTTTTGTCAGGGGTCAATGTTTAGGAACCTCGATCGAACGAGGTCACCTTCAATTGAAGAAGATTTCAAATGAGGACCTATTTTTCAAAATAATGGATCTTGTCAGAAAGCACACTTGAAACCAGGATCCATCGATTGAAGTTTGTTTCAAATGAGTCCGCTCTGTTGGTAAAAAATGACCCTCAATCAATTTTTTTTCTACAAGTTCACCAATAAGTAGTGCATTCATTCTCTGAATTAGCGATGGATTGCTGTGAAGATTCAACATACCGATAGGAAAAACTGAGAGTTGTGTGATTGGTTGGGTAGCATAACACTACTGTTTTGGTTACGGAGACGACAAGGGGTGCTAACCTGGCAACCCAACCATTAGGTTAAATGTCAAATGATACAAAAATTATCGCATTAGTGGATCAAGTAGACTACCCTACTCAAATACATGGTCTTGAAGATATTCCTCTATATCTACATGGACTTAGCCGTGCCATATCTCTTAAATAAGGCGATTGAGATGCATTGGATAGGAAAATCTCGGGTGGGGTTTCCCACTGTAAATTATGGACCTACTTATATTTATAAGGTAAAGAGGTCATAGTAAGTATTTTTGCTCTTGATCTTGAACCCTCTCTTTTTTACTAATGTCTTATGCACTCGAGTCGATATAAGAGGAGTCAGTTTTTTTTAAGATCGAGGAAAAAATTGGAACTAAGGATTTGAGAAACATTTTTGTGATGACTCAACAATCTATAATTTCATGGGTACTTTACGATAATGATGTCCCAAATTTAATCCTACCCCACACGATCTAATATTCATCATGTGAATGGTGACTTCTCTCTACTATGTATAGTCATAGTAAAAAAAATACCTCTTCAATAAGTAAGGGTCCTCGTCTTTCTCCTTTTAATACCAACTCATTGTAGGATGGTTAAAAAATAGTTGCGATCATATCCCCCAATGACCTTAACAAGATCGAGGACATTTGTTGAGGATCTCAAGAGTTACTGTCACTATTATTTGGCAAGTTATGGTTTGAGGCCACGTCCTCTTCGTTCCTTTTAATTTTTCTACCGTCTTTTTCAATTAACATGATTTTTTTATAAAGCTATTGTTGCCTCCACAAGTTTGATGGGAAAGTATAGGGACCTCTTCCCTTGAGTTAAGGAGTAAGAGAACCATAAGATGTGAGAGCATATTTAGGGAAGCACCAGATCGAGCGTGTTTCAGAATTAAGCAACATTGTGGTGCTTATATATCAATCTCGTTTGCGGAATGAAAGTCTGTATAGTTTGTGGATCCGTATGATATGCCGGAGAGAGCTCGATTTTTGGTGTTTTTGGTGCGCGGGGGTGCTAAATCTGGCAAGCCGCCTCTCAAATGCCCATATACCGTAATGAAACCATGAACATCCGCTCATCACTATCGAACCCATGACGAATCTCAAAAGGTGCATGGGGAGAAGATCTAGGTTTCCTCTCCTTACTTTTCCCCCAAGACCATCCTCCATCAAATGATGGGGGAACCCTCCTTTTATTGAAAAATGTGTCTCAAGTGGGCTTGACACATGTCATGTTGTTTATGGAACCAAGTGTCCAATATTTATGGTGCCACTTGTCACAATATATGTGTTGGCATATTTGAATAAATAAATAAATTAAATAACTACTAGAGTATTGTCTAGTGTAATTTATCAAATGCGGAGTATACGCAATATATTAAATTGCGCATAATAATATCTCAGACCGTGTTGGGCCTGTATTATAGTAAAACTTGATAAATCATAAATCAATATTTGATCAAATCTATGGGGTCAGTTTATTAGAGTGTTAGTGGTTAATTCATTTAACTCCACTCTACAAGAACTATGTTGAAAAAGTGGCTAAGGACTTAAAACAACCCTCCTTCAAGGTTAGAAAAAATGTCATAGCTGTAGCCATTGTAGAGGACAAGCTCGAAACTGAACTAAAGATTAAGGAGACAAGGAAACCAAGACCACTCTTGACGAGATGTTTTCCAAGATAAAAGAAGAAAATGTCTCCTTCAAAGATAACTTAAAGGTAAAGTTTGAGTCACATACTAATCTAGAAATGTTGCCGCAACCAAGGATAAAAATTATACCAATAAGGCTAAAGAACAAGTAACATACGTGTCAAAGGATACTAAGGAAGCTCTTGTGGGGTATAAGACTTTTGGTGATTATTGTATTGACCAAAATAGAATATACCTCCACAAATACAAAGAGTTTAGGGTGAGGACAACTAACAACCGCGACATCATTTACTCCATCTTTAAATGGAAATTAAAGAATGAGGAGTATGTTTTTTCTTCAAAGATCTTAAATAATGTTTTTAATTCAAAAAGCTTAAATAATATTTTGTGAAGTGTAGGGGATATCGAACCCACAATAAATGTAATATTTTTAACTAACCCTAAAATATGAATGCAATATGACAACTGGCACTAAGAATGACATGGTTCAACAAATCGTCCTGCCTACGTCCACTAGGAAAATGGAGATCTATATATTAACTGATAATAAAGACGGACAATTAGAGTGATAAGGTTTCTATATGAAATCCCACTTAATCGCTATCAGAACACAATTGATTACCCCAATGAGCTGGGGTATTCCCTATTTATAAGTACAAATTACCTATAAATTTAGATCTATCCTCTTTGATCTTATCCCCAGAGTAATAAAGTTGTGGTTGACTTTGTTTGGACATTTGATCATTCTTGATTATCTGTTAAATATTTAGCTATATTCAACTGAATATGGTGCCTCACCTTGCAAATGTCACATATCATGTCACATGGTGTAATCAGTCAAACGCCCCTTCAATTGCCCCGGGAATAGGGTGATTGATCTTTAGACTGGTCGTCCTAATGCTTTTATTAACTATGCACATGTCAGCGATGGTTTCCTCATGCGTCGCTAACAAATTTACACGCTTCTGACTTGTGCAAGCAGGAGAGAAATCATTTTGTTGATGCTCCAAATCCTTATTCGTGGGATTAAGCGAGCTGCAGGTTATCTGCTTTAGGTAACTATTGTGTGGGGGGAACATTACCTAGGAGACAATCAGAGTGGGGTTTCCTTCCCAAGGAAAGTCACCACATTGGTTTCCTTGACAACAAGGTATAAGGGTTTGGAAACCTCTTATACCTTATTTCTTTCATCCAATATTTCAATTATACTCTCTCATTTCCCTCTCTCTAAAGCTTGGAAACTAGAGCTCCTAAGTCTTCTCTTTCTTCTTTCTTTTTGTCATATTCTTACACCGTGTCCAGGAGTTTGAAAAAGTACGAAGTGGCCTCATAGAAAAACTCAGAGGCATTCCATGATAAGTAACTTATACTAATCAACTTTCATATGAGAACTTTGCCAAAAGAAGAAGATAATTTTTTTACATTGATAATGAAGTTTCTTTTATGACTATTGCAATAATTGAAAAGGTGGTTCGTTTCTCGTAACCCATTATTGGTGGGACTAATCTGTTTCTATAGGAAACTTAGAATCTAAGCCAAGAAATGTTTCTTTTGTACTGTAATGGGTATAATTTCGATCAACAAAATTTTCGGGATAAATCTAGGCTTGAACAAAATTTGGTACTGTTATGACTTAAGGAATTATCTTGGGTCTCATATTTAACATTTCCAAGCTAGAGAAAAGTCTCACAGTATTCTGACTTGGTTGCCCAGATCATAAAAAACACCGAAAAGGATGTCTTGGTGTTTTCAAGATTACTATATGGAGAAGAATACACAGGTCTTCCCTTACCTTCTCAAGTCGAATCTCCTTGTAGTTTGTCCACCAAATTCATTCCTCAATCGGATTAATTGAAATTTTGTTGATCGACCTTTTTTTACTTGCAGATCCCTATTGAAAAATAATCCAAGAAACTTCAAAGTCAATATTCATGATCTGGAAATCATTTGGAATATGTGATCTTTGATGTTACTACTGGATATCAACTTATATGTTCCTTGGCTACAAACTTACCGTTGCGTTAACCATGAGTTTCACAATCGTAATGGACATTAATGTGGTTAGTTATTTTTCAATCACCACAGCCACCCCTTTCTAATCGAAGAAGTAAGGGGTGTTTAACTACGCGAATCTTAATGCCCGATATAAATGGTTTTGACTGACTTTGTAAAAGATCAATAGGAAGATGAAGAACACAATGAAGAGGAGGAACAATAGGAATGAGAGGAGGAAGATCTGTTTAAGGAAGGAAAAAACCTCTTTTTTGACATTCTTTCCCTCTTTTCTCCTATAAAAGGATTGGCATCTAAGTTTGACTTTAGGAAGAAGTTGAGAAAGAGGGGGATTTGCAGCTAGAAGACTTATGTTTCTCTCCCGTCCTAAATAACCGAGATGAAATGAAAAATTGTCCTCATCGAACCGATAATTTGGCCATTGTCTTTTCAACCAAAATAAGCAGGGTGGTCAGGATAGACTGACAGATCAGGGTGCATACAACATAAAAAGGAGGGTGATCTCCCTCAGAGACAAGGAGACCCTTGAGCTGGAGCAATAAAAGGAGAAGTAAAGGTAGTCCAAACATTCTAAGAAGACAAGGATAGAGAAATATACTCATCATATTTAGCCCCCCGCCACCCATGAATGTGTAATACCCCTTATTTATGAGTAATTGTTTTTATATTAAATTTCCTTGTGGGTTAATTATATAAAATAAAGGAAGTTGAAGTAAATATTACTTTAAGTGATTTAAGATATAATATTTTCTGAGTTTTTCATATTTACCATTAAGCGAATGTAAATAGTGTAACATCGTATTTTGTTGCATCGTTGTGCTTTAAGTGGCGGTTATGATTTATATTCCAATCGGGTTATTATTAAAAAGTTAATATAATATTCGAATATGAAATAATGTATGATATTTCAGATGTCAGTTTAGTGGGCATGTTAGTCCGGGAACTGTCGAGATAGTCAAAATAAGTGCCAGTTGTGTTTTTGGATTTCGGGGTACGTTTGACTAGTTATAACTTGAATATGATGTTACGAGTCATTTTAAGAATGTAGTAGCATTTAATGTTGGACGTAATGTTTTTGGGAATTTACTCTTGCAAGAGCATTTATTTCTCATTTGTGTCTCTAAACCTAGAAAGTTAGAGAGAAGAGAGAGCTTGAGAGAAAGAAGAAAAAATAGAGAGTTTGGTGATTTGGGCTTGGAATCGTTGCAACAAGAAGATAATCTGAGGCTACAATCTTGAGGCAAGTTTCTAACTTTCATAAATGTATGATTGGGTGTGAATAATTTGTATATATAATTAGTGTTCTTGAGTTTGAACCATTTATGGATTTTGATGATTCTGTTGTTTAAATCCTAGGTTGTATGATCTAGACTTGTTTTAAATGGCCTCTTCTAGTAGGTTAACTTGGATAGGTGATTTAGAGAAGTTATGAGTTGATGGTGTTGGGTTATATGGAAGAAAATAAGTTTGGGGAATTTAGGGTTAATATCAACCCGTAGCCACAACTGGGCGTCTCGACCAGGGCGAATCGATTCACCCCCCTTAGCGAATCAGTTCACTAAAATGGTGGCTACAGGTCTGAGGAATCGATTTGGGTTAAGGCTGAATCGATTCAGGGATAGACACAAGGTTAGTTTTCTCAGACAAATCAATTCGCTTTTTGTGCGAATCGATTCACTTTCAGTGGCGAATCGATTCGGCCCTAAGCGAATCGATTTGAAAATCCTACCGTTTTATGAAAATTTTCCAACTTGGTTTCTACTCCTTTTCTTTTAGGTTTAAGGCTTAGGAACCTTCTCATATGATGTAATAAAGAGTATTAGGGTCTCACATAAGGGGGGTTAATACCCTAGGTTAGTAAGGGGGTATCCGGGCTTATTTCGGGGACTATTTTTAAGAACTTAATGTCTCATTTCATTTAGTAAACGAGTCTAGGACTAGGGTGGAGTTGGGTAGCATTGTTTTGGACTTTCGGGGGCTAGTATGAGGGTAATAATACTTTGTAGACTAAATTGTTATGCACATATGGTTTCGAAAATAAGAAGTGTATATTTAATTGGTATATCTTGTAATTATGGCACTCACATACATACCTCTCTAAATGCTATCATGAGTGATGTTACACGAATGAGGTAAATCCCCTGGATAATGATGCAGGGAGAATATAGTCTTCGGGCCATAGGACTGGTGGTTATATTATATTATTGTTTTATTCGAGGTGAGGTAATTACGGGTATGGTTATGACTCATTATCGAGGGTATATGGTCGCTTCCCATACGTTGCGATTTAGGGTACCCAGGTGGTCTTGATTATAGGCCCTGGAAGATAATAGCATTTAGGGGTGCATCCAGTGGGGTGACTCCCAGAAGGATGGTCTTAGAACCGTTATATTATGATTGTAATTGTTCTCATGGTTATGGAATTTCATATAAATGAGTTAATGAATCTATAAATCAACTTTATGGCCTATGATCCGCAATGATAAATTGACTTATGAAGATATATTCTATGAATTGGCGAGTTTATCATGTTGAATAGAGTTAGGTTACTCTTCTTAATTAGATGGGTAGTTTAACTTATAATGAAATGGTATGGCGCTGGGATGTGAACTTAGTAGAGAGGTGATGATTATTCTTAAAATGAATAGCGAACTTAACCTCTTTATTATATTTAGTATCTGTAACTGTTATGCAATTTATCGATATGTATATCATATCAAACCGAGCCCTGACCCGTTTATATTTCTCCTTCTTGTGTGGTTCTTATTTATGTTCAGGTGCTCCACCACATGGGCGCCTTCATTGATCTTTCTTCCCAGTGTCAAGGAGCTATGGCATTTTTGCGAATATTATAGGATTTTTTGTATTAAATGTATCAATCTCTTTTGGATATTCTATGTATGATCTATCTGTATATTCGGGCATGTTGCCCAAGTCTATTATTTATGATTACTATAATACTCGGTGAAACCTTTTGTATTAGTCTGTTAACCAACAACTTATTTGGTTATGTTTTTTAGAACTGTTATTAAACTATTACATGTCCTTATATATCCACCTTATGTTATAAATTGGATTATCGAAATTTTTTTGATCAAACTTGTAAAATTATATGACATCCATTTTCAAAAATATTTGGTGGTTGTCTCGTACTATTGTTATGTGACAGTGATGTTAAGAATGGACCATTTAAGATTCCTATTTCATTGGAGTAACGGGATAGACACCTTTTATTTTAATAAGCGGGGTGTCATAGATGGTATCAGAGCATCAGATTCTAGAGTCCTTAGGATCTATGCGGACTTATCACGTTCTATCGTAGCGTTCTTGACTGTTTTATTTATGCATGTTTGTGATCTTCCGCAAGGATAAAATGCTTTAACTGTATTCTGATTCAGTTGCTTTTTATCTCAGATGCCACCTACACAAGGCCTCCCGATAAGGGTAAATCGAATTGCAGAGGAGATAGAGCCCCCACCACCTCGGGGAAAGACGAATGCGACAGAGGTGGCTAATATTGTTGCCCAGGGAGTCAACACTGCAATGATCTCTATGGCACAACAGCTTTCACAAGCCCAACAATCGATCGCACCGGTGGTTCAAGCCCATACGGGACCCTCCGCATGGGAAAGAGTTAGAGAATCCTTATTGAAAGGTCACCCTCTAGAATTTTAGGGTGGCGTTGATATGATTGTGGAAAATCAATGGAAGAAAGATATTCAACACCATCTTCGAATGGTGGAATGTAGCGGGGAGCAAAAATAGATTCTCGACACTTTTAAACTCGTAGGAGCATCCCTACAATGGTGGGAGTCGGTGACCACTCCGAAACAAAGGGATATCATGACTATCTCGGAATTTTGGATTCTGTTTGATCGAAAGTATTTTCGTCCAGCAATCCAGAAGGAGATGAGGAGGAAGCTTCAGGATGTTATTCAAGGGGATCGATCAGTGGAGGAATATGAAGAGGAATTTGCTCGTTTAGATAACTTTTTCCTGATGAGGTAAATCCAGAAGAAAGGAGGATTTCAAAATTTATCAGGGGTTTGAGTTGGAGGATAAGGCAACACCTGTTGGGGAACCCTACTTTGCAAACATTTGGCAATATGATGAATGCAACTTTACTCCATTGCCAGGATCACCACCTCCATTTGAAAGGGAATAAGAAGATTGAAGACTCTAGTTAATCTAGTAAACAAGGAGGAAATGGTGTCGGTGGAGCACTACCACCACCACAACAGTATGGGAATAAGAAGAAAGAGTGGGACGTCAAACAAGGGGACTCGAATAAGAAACAACACTTTGGGGGTTTTAATTTTGCTGGAGATGGTTTTAGGCACACTCAGGGTGATAAGAAGTAATAGCAGTTAGACAAACAGGGCCAAATGGGCAGAGGGAATTATGGAGGTCGAGGCCGTCAGGGCCAAGGTGCGGGGAAGTTTCGGAACAACAATCGAGGTTGACATTTGGAAAATTTTACGGGCCATTGTTTTCAGTGCGGTGAACAGGGTCACATGAGGAGTGCTTATCCACAGTTGAATGGGGGATAGTTTCCTAGAGGCCTTGAGAATCCGCAGGAACATCCATAACCTCCATCACCTATTCCAGTCGTCCCTCTACACCAGGCACAACTTCAGTTTGGGCATATGTATAATATTCAGGATGCTTTGTTTCCTCCATCACCGCCTGCGTCGCCAGCTATTGAGGTATGTATACCCGAGTGTTATTTGACACAGGCGCGGCACACTCATTCATTGCTAGGCACTTTGCTAACTCGACGGGATTGTTTAAGTCTGTCGAAAGTACTTTTACCAGTGTGGAGTCTTCCATGGGGGATGGATAGCTTATATTCTTTATTTGTAAAGGGGTGGGAATAGACCTTGGTAGATTGTGCTTTGAGGCCGATTTTCTCGTCTGGGATATGGTCGGGTATGATGTTATCTTGGGCATAGACTGGTTAGTAAAATACCGACCCATAGTGAATTTTTACGGGAGGAGTATAATTTTTTCCATTCCAGGGCAAGAAATCTTTTTGGTATCTATGCCTCTTCCGGAGGGAGGTTCGAGCATGCACTTATATTGTATTGAGGATAAGACTTTACAAGAAATAGTTGTTTCCCTATATTTAAATCCTATTGTTAGGTAATTTAAAGATGTCTTTCAGGAAATCCCAGGCTTACCTTCAAGTCGTGAGATTGAGTTCATAATCGATTTAGCATCAGGAACTCGATCGATTGCACGAACTCCGTACCGTATTGCTCCTTTGGAAATGAGGGAGTTAAGGGGCTGAATTCAGCAACTGTTGTGACAAGGGTTCATTCGGCATAGCACATCACCATGGGGTGATCCTATATTATTTGTGAGGAAGACAGATGGTTCCCTCCAATTGTGTATCAATTACCGTGAATTGAATAAGGTAACCATCAGTAATAAATACTTGTTACCTCGAATCAATGATTTGTTTGATCAATTAAAAGGAGCATCATACTTCTCTAAAATAGATTTGAGGACCGATAACCATCAACTACAAATTCAAGAGTAGGACATGTCAAAAACCGCATTCTTGACCAGGTATGGATCTTATGAGTTTTTGGTTATGGCTTTTGGTCTAACCAACGCTCTTGTCGTATTTATGGACCTTATGAATCGATTATTTCGGGACTTCCTAGACCAGTTTGTCATAGCATTTATTGAGGATATTCTAGTCCATTATCGAACTGAAGCTGACCATACTGAACACTTACAATTGGTCCTGCAAACACTATAGGATTATCAACTTTATGCCAAGTTCTAAAAATGTGGTTTCTGGTTGCAAAAAGTGAAATTTTTAGGGCATATCGTAACGGCCAAGGGTATTTTTGTAGACCCAAACAAGGTTGCAGCAGTGAGAGAATGAGATCAACCCATGACGCCAACTGAGATTCATAGTTTTCTGGGGTTGGCGATTATTATCGCCATTTCATTAAGTTTTTTTCCAAAATTGGAGGCCCCTTAACGAACTTGACCCGAAAAGGAGTTCAATTTGTTTGGAATGACTCCTGTCAGCTAGATTTCGATTATCTGAAGGACAAGTTGACTTATGCTCCTGTACTCGCATTGTCAAGATCGGGAGTAAACTATTTGGTTTTTACGGACACATCTATATAAGGATTGGAGGGTGTGTTATAACAGGAACATATGTCCATTGCATATGCATCTCTTAAGCTTAAGCCCCATAAGAATAATTATCCCATGCATGATTTGGAGCTTGTTGTGATAGTGTTATCCTTAAATATATGGAGGCATTGCCTCCTGGGTGAGAAATTTAGTCATTTTATGGATCATAAGACGTTATAATATTTTTTCTCGCAAAAAGATCTAAATATACAGCAACATTAGTGGTTAGAATTCGTGAAGGACTATCAATTCGATATTCACTACCACCCAGGCAAGGAAAATGTAGTAGTTGACGCGCTGAGTCGTAGACCCGTGGGGAAACTAGTGGAAGTGTGGAAATCCAAATGAAAAGAACTTAGCTAGGATGATGCTGTAGCAAGAGCATGCATGTCAGTGTTGACGGTTACACCTACGATAGTGATGCGAATAGTAAAAGCGCAAGGAGGGGATAAAGATTATCAAGACCGGGTACGTCAATTATTGACCGAAAGAGCGGAGTCCAAGTCTATTATTTCTGAGGGCGGGTTACGTTTGCACGAAAGACTTAGTCCCGGGTGAAGGAGACTTGTGATTTGCTATCATGAAGGAATTCATGGTTCAAGATTTGTAGTAGACCCAGGGGAGACAAAATGTACCAAGATATACACCATCAGTATTGGTGGGAGGGAATGAAAAGGGACATTTTTTAGTTTATCTCCCAATGCGCCACTTATCAATTGGTGAAGGTGAACTACCAACGGTCCACTGAATTGTTGCAACCGTTAGAAATAACGGTGTGGAAATGGGATATTATATCAATGGATTTTATAATAGCATTACCCATGTCGCAAGGTGGTCATGATTCTATTTGGGTTATTGTCGATCATTTGACCAAATCGACACACTTCCTACCGCTACGGAAAAATTATAATACGGCACGTTACGCCCAGATCTTTATTACAAAAATTGTGAAACTTCATGGAGTTCCTATCAATATAGTCTTAGACCGAGACAACATTTTTGTATCCCATTTTTGGCAAAGTTTCTAAGAGGCGATGGGGACTCAATTGCGATTGAGTACATCTTACCATCCACAAACTGATGGGAAAATGGAGAGAGTCAACCAAATTTTGGAGGATATGCTTCGAATGTGCATACATGACTTTCAAGGAGGATGGGAACAATACCTTTCAATAGTCAAATTTGCATATAATAATTCGTACCAATTCACGATAGGTATGGCATCGTACGAGGCATTGTATGGATCAAAGTGTCGATCACCAGCTTGTTGGTTGGAAGTAGGAGACAATAAGCTCCTTGGACCTGAAATGATCCAAGATACCTTCTCTAAGATTAAGCTTATTCAAAATTTCATACGAATTGCACATGATCGCTAGAAGAGTTATGACGACGCAAATCGAAGGCATGTGGAATTGGAAGTGGGGGATCAAGTTTTAGTGCGGGTATCCCCAATGAAGGGTATAATGTGATTCGGGAAGAAAGGTAAACTTGAACGGCGCTATGTAGGCCCTTCTTCCCATCATTACAAAGGTAGGACCCATAGCATATCAACTTGCTTTGCCAGAACGCCTACAATAAATTCATGACATGTTCCGTGTTTCATCTTTAAAGAACTATAAAAGATGCGAGGGAGTTCATTGGCACATTCCATTGGATAATATAGAGTTACAGCCCGATATTTCATATGAGGAACAACCGATTGCTATTCTAGACCACAAAGAGCGTAGACTAAGATCGAAGGTGGTGCCCTTGGTCCGAGTCTAAGGGGGGAACCACAATGCCAAGGAATCAACTTGGGAACGAGAGGACGATATTTGAGGGAAGTAACCACACCTCTTTTTACCAGGAACAATTAAATTTTTAGGACAAAATTCCCTTGTAAGGGGGAGAGTATGTAATACCCCTTATTTACGAGTAATTATTTGTTTATTAAATTTCCTTGTGGGTTAATTATATAAAATAAAGGAAGTTGAAGTAAATATTACTTTAAGTGATTTAAGAGATAATATTTACTGGGTTTTGCATATTTACCGTTAAGCGAATGTAAATAGTGTAACATCATATTTTGTTGCATCGTTGTGCTTTAAGCGATGGTTATGATTTATATTCCAATCGGGTTATTATTAAAAAGTCAATATGACGTTGGAATATGAAATAATGAACGATATTCTGGATGTCAATTTAGAGGACACGTTAGTTCGGGAACGGTCAAGATAGTCAAAATAAGTGTTAGTTGTTTTTTGGGTTTCGGGGGTACTTTTGACTAGTTATAACTTGAATATGATGTTACGAGTCATTTTAAGTATGTAGTAGCATTTAATGTTGGACTTAATGTATTTGGGCATTTACTCTTGCAAGAGCATTTATTTCTCATTTGTGTACTCTAAACCTAGAAAGTTAGATAGAAGAGAGAGCTTGATAGAAAGAAGAGAAAGAAGAGAAAAGAGAGAGTTTGGTGATTTGGGCTTGGAATCGTTGTACCAAGAAGATAATCCAAGGCTAAAATCTTGAGGCAAGTTTCTAACTTGCATAAATGTATGATTGGGTGTGAATAATTTATATATATAGTTAGTGTTCTTGAGTTTGAACCATTTATCGATTTTGATGATTTTGTTGTTTAAATCGTAGGTTGTATGATCTAGACTTGTTTTAAATGATCTTTTCTAGTAGGTTAACTTGGATAAATGATTTACAGAAGTTATGAGTTGATGATTTTGGGTTATATGGAAGAAAATAGGTTTTGGGAATTTAGGGTTAATACCAACCCATAGCCATAACTGGGCATCTCGACCAAGGTGAATCGATTCGCCCCCCTTAGCGAATCACTTCGCTAAAATAGTGGCTACAGGTCTGAGGAACCAAATCGATTCGGGTTAAGTCCGAATCAATTCGGGCTTAGACAAAAGGTTAGTTTTGTGCGAATCGATTCGCTTTCAAGGGCGGGCGAATCGATTCGGCCCTAGGCGAATCGATTCGAAAATCCTATTGTTTTATGAAAATTTTCCAACTTTGTTTCTACTCCTTTTCTTTTAGGTTTAAGGCTTAGGAACCTTCTCATATGATATAATAAAGAGTATTAAGGGGGTATCCGAGCTTATTTCGGGTACTATTTAGAAGAACTTAATTTCTCATCTCATCTAGTAAATGAGTCTAGGACTAGGGCAGAGTTGGGTAGCATCGTTTTGGACTTTCAGGGGCTAGTATGAGGGTAATTATACTTTGTAGCCTAAATTCTTATGCACATATGGTTTCGGAAATAAGAAGTGTATGTTTAATTGGTATATTTTGTAATTATGGCACTCGCATACATACCCCTCTAAATTCTATCATGAGGGAAGTTATGCGAATGAGGTAAATCCCCTGGATAATGATGTAGGGAGAATATAATCCTCGGGCCATAGGACCGGTGGTTGCACTGTATGATTGTTTTATTTGAGGTGAGGTAATTCCGGGTATGGTTATGACTCATTATCGAGGGTATATGGCCGCTTCCCATGCGGTGCGATATTGGTTACCTAGGTGGTCTTGATTATAGGCCCTAGAAGCTGATAAAATTTAGGGGCGCATCCAATTGGGTGACTTAGAACCATTATATTATGATTGTAATTGTTCTCATGATTATGGAATTTCATATGAATGAGTTAGTGAATCTATAAATCAACTTTACAGCATATGATCCCCGATGATAAATTGACTTATGAAGATATATTCTATGAATTGGCGAGTTTATCATGTTGAATAGAGTTAGGTTACTCTTCTTAATTAGATGGGTAGTTAAACTTATAATGGAATGGTATGGCGCTACGATGTGCACTTAGAAGAGAGGTGAGGACGATTCTTATAATGAAGAGTGAACTTAACCTGTTTATGGTATTTAGTATTCATTATTGTTATGCATTTTATTAATATGTATATCATATCAAATCGGGACCTGACCTGTTTATACTTCTCATTCTTGTGTGGTTCTTATTTATGTTCATATAATCCACCGTATGGGCGCCCGCTTTGATCTTTCCTTCCCAGTGTAAAGGAGCTACGGAATTTTTGCGGATGTTATAGGATTTTTTGTATTAGACGCATCAATCTCTTTTGGATACTCTAGATATGATATGTCTGTATATTCGGGCATGTTTCCCAAGTCTATTATTTATGATTACTGTAATACTCAGTGTAACCTTTTGTATTAGTTTATTAACCGACAGCTTATTTAGTTATGTTTTGTAGAACTGTTATTAAACTATTACATGTCCTTATATATCCACCTTCTGTTATAAATTGGATTGTCGAAATTGTTTTGATCAAACTTAAAAAATTATATGACATCCTTTTTCAAAAATATTTGTTGGTTGTCGCGTACTATTGTTATGCGACAATGATGCTAAGAATGGACCATTTACGATTCCTATTTTTTTGGAGTAGCGAGCTGACCACCTCTTATTTTAATAAGCAGGGTGTCACAGAATGTTAACCAATTTATGGTTATTCATTCATGACAACAGTGTTTCCCACCACTGACGACCACATCCCAGGTGTGTCCCTAGACGATCTCTTTCATGAAGAGAAAAAACTTATTTTGCAAGTGCAAAAATGGAAACTTGAGGCGAAAATGAAGGTTGGTGGCTTTAAGGATGCGGTTCAAGAGGTTGATTTGTTACTAGACTTTCACGAGTGGCAGCGTTCTACTTTGGGTGGATTTTTGTCTCAAATGGGGTAATTCCCCTAAGGGTGACCCAACATACGCCAGCATCCCCCTTGGATAAGCTTATCATAAGGTAGGATGATACCCCCTTGGTTCTTGCCCGTGAGGTTGCTGACACTGATGATCCTGCTAGTTCAGTCCTCGATGATACCTATGGAGAATATCCTGCAAAAAGTTAGGGGGAGATAACCCTTAACTCTTATATTACTTTTTCTCTTTGAAATTCTTTTCTAGACCATTTGGCCAATTTTGTAGGCCTGAGCCATTCTCTTTTCAATATATGTGAAAATATAGTTTGTCTTCCATTTTTGTCTTTTTATTTTTAGTTAGTACTTCTGACATAACCAACATTGCTTGATGGAATTATGGTATGTGAGCTTGATTCAATTTAACTTAGGCATGTAACTTAGAATTTGCAATTTAACTTGCGACCGAAATTATTTTGATCATATGAAAGCTAACATTCTTATTTGACTTGGATTGTAGTTTGTAACGTTGAGGTCTATTAACCAACCACAATGATTTGTGAATTAGTTAATAGGCTAACCTACTTAGCCGATCAATCATTTACATTATATTGTATCATCCATTTTTATGTGGAATTAAGCCTATTTTATGCTGACATCATAACTTGGGTTGTACCACCTTTTTCAGGTAGGTTTGATACAAAACATAGGTTACCGAATTATCTTTGAGTTGTATCAGCTTATTCTTAGGTGGGCCGACCAACCGAACTTAGGTTGTACCATCATCTTCAAGTGGGTTTAATGACAAACATAGGTGCCCAACTTATCTTTAAGTTGCACCACCCTATGGTTTTTTGCATGTTCTATGTTGACATCCCATCTCGGGTTATACCACCATTTTCATGTGGGTTCAGTGCCAAATGTAGGTAAACAATTTATCTCTAAGTTTTACAACCCAATTCTTAGGTAGGTTTATTCATGTTCTAGTTCGACCATCCGAACTTAGATTGCATCAAAGTTTAAGGTTGGTTTAGTGACAAGCATAGGTGACTAACTTAACTCTAAGTTGTACCACCCAATTCTAGGGTGGGTTTATGCTTGTTCTAGGTTGAACAGCCTAACCTTGGTTATAACAACCGTTTTATGTGGGCTTAGTGTCAAACATAGGTGACCAACTTATCTATAAATTGTACCACCAATTTCTTAGGTGGGTTTATGCATGTTCTAGGTTGGCCCAATTAGGGTTGTACCACAGTTTTTAGGTGGGTTTAGTATTGAGAAAGAACATTATAGCCACAATAGAAAATGAAAAAGTTTTATTAATAAGAATCACTTTATTAAAACATTTGCAAAAAATAAAACTTTGTATCTAATGATAAAATCCATAAGTTTCATGTCATTCCATGACCTTGGCACTACGGTTCCATCTAATTCTTCCAGATGGTAGGATATGACTCCTCCTTTTAACACTACTCTATACGGGAGATGTCAGTTAAGTGCCAGCTTTTCATCAGAGTAATTATTTATCACTAGTAAGCGAATATTGAGAACTAGTTTTCCGAATTAAAACTCCTTAAAATATTTACCTTCCTATTATGTTTCCTAGCGAGCTTCTACTGGCAAGATGCGAGATGTATGAGACCATGTTATCGTCACTCTTTTGTTATATCAAGCTAATGTTCCAACTGGTCGTTATTTCGATCATATCAAAAGTTCTCTAAATTAAAAGTTGGGAGGCCTATTTTGAGCGGGATGGCTACTTCCATGCCATATGCTAAGGAAAATGAGGTTTCTCTCATCATCTTCCTGGGTGTTGTTCTATAATCCTAGAGGATAGAGGGGAGTGCATCCACCCATATTTCCTTTGTATTATTTAATAAATGCTTGATCCAAGCGAGCAAAGTCTTTTTAGTGATTTCTTCCTGATCGTTGCGTTGTGGGAAGACCACTGAGGCATAGTGGATCATGATCCCATATCGCAAAGAAGTCTACGAAGGTATCAGTTTCAAACTGAATCCCATTGTCGATCACCAGGGCACTAGGGATTCTAGATCTAGTAAAGATGTTCCTCTAAATGAACCACATAGTGTATACCTCTCTGATGTAAGTCAATGGTTCTTCCTCCACCACTATGTGAAGTAATAGGTGGTGGTTATCAAGTACTTTATGTTCCCTGGTATTGTAGCCAAAGGTCTCATAGTGTCCATGCCCCATTGAGAAAATGACCGCAATATTGTGAGGGGATTGATATCATTGGTCGGTTGCTTGATAATAAGAGATAACTCTTGGCATTTGGTGCACTTATGGACGAACTAAATGATGTTTTTTTGCATAAAAGGAAACTAATAACCCTAGGAAATCACCCTATATGCAAGTGATCTTTAGTCTTTAAAAGATCCACTGCTACCTTTAAAAATTTTGCAAAGGATCCTTTCCACTTGGTTTGGGTGAACGCATTGGAGTAGAGAACCCATATATGATCTGCATGTACCTTTGTCAACCTTTTTGCCATTTGGTGGTAAGTTATCTCTCTTTAAGTATGTCATTATTGGAGCCATTGAGGATGGATCCGATTAGATTTGCATAATCTTTGGGTCTGCCTTTAGTTCATTTATGCTTGGTTGGTAAACATATTCCACACTGATTGTTCTCTTCAGATCGGTGTCAATAGATAATACTAAAGTAGAAAAAGCATAAGCGTGACTGTTGTTGTTCCTTAGTAGTTGTTCTACTTACAACCTAAAAAACTTGAATAAACCTCTTAATTTGTTTTGGTAAGCAAGCATTCTGGGCCCCTAACTTCATACTCCTTGTTGAGGTAATTGACGATTATACGTGAGTCGCATTATAATACTATGTATTTGGCTCTATGTTTATTGCCCATTGCAGTCCACAAATCATGGACTCATTATCGACCTCGTTGTTAGATCCCTGAAATCTAAGGTAAACTTCTTTATTGATAAGGCATCCCTAAAGGGTGACATAAATGATCCTAACACCCACTTTACACTCCTTAGATTCTCCATCTATGAATGATTCACATATCTATGGTTGGTTATCCTGGGCAATGATGAGTATCTCCATAATTGAATTTGAGTAGAAATGTAGTATATAATTTAGCAACTAATTTAGCCAGGACTTTCCCCTTAATGGTTGTTCGAGGTCCGTACTTGATGTCAAACTACACCAGTTCCATTGACCACTTTATCATTCTGTTGGAAAATTTTGCCTTTTTGAGCACTTCCTTTAGTGAATACATCGTCATGATATCTATTGTGTGGGTGTCAAAATAATGTCGCATCTTTCTTATGAATGTTACTAGCACTAGGACCATCTTCTCAATACGCATATGTTTTTTCAACCTTAAAAAGAGTTTGGGTGATATAGTAAATTAGTGACTATTCTCCATCCTGTAGTCCTACCACTACCCCGTTGGTTGAATGTTATGAAACAACCAAGTATATTTGGAGGCTATCACCATTAATGGGGTTTAACATCAAGGGAGGAGATCCTAAGTACTATAAAATGCCTTCGAGTGCCCGATCGCATTCCTTTATCCAAATTGGTGTACTTGTTTTCTTTAGAGCTTGAAATAATGGTAGACACATGTCGGATGATTGAGATATAAATCTATTGAGGAGGATTACATCCTAGTCAATGCTTCTACATCTCTAATGGTGGTCAAATACTTGATATCCTATAAAGTCTTTATTTTATTCAGATTTGTTTACATCCCTCTTTGTGTCTCCAAGTAGTTCAGAAACATGCCCGAGATAACTCTAAAGATGCACTTAGAGGCATTGAACTTTATTTTATATTCCTTAAGGATCTTTAAGGCCTTGGTAATATCTCTAATATAATCGACTACGTGCCTTATCTTAACAATCATATCATCATTGTAGACCTCCATGTTTGTTCCAATATATCTTTTAAACATCTTGGTGACTAGCAATTGATAATTGCCCCACATTTTTTAATCCAAAGTGAATAACTTTGTACCAGTAAATCCCTAAAGTCATAATGAATGAGGTGTTCTCTTGGTTGGGGCCGAACATAAGAATCTGATGATAGCTAGAGTAAGTGTTCATGAAGCCCAATCGCTGATATCTGACCCTTGAATATATGAGTTGGTCAATCCGGAGAAGTGGAAAACTATTCTTTGGGAAATACTTATTGAGATTGGTGAAATCGATGTAGAGGCTCAATTTTTTTTCTCTTCTTTTTTACCATAACGGTATTGGAGATCTAGTCCGAGAAAAAGACCTCTTTGAATGAACAGACATCAAACAGACTCCTAATTTCGTCTCCACGTCTCTTATTTTCTATGGTGATGGCTTCCTTATCTTCTACTTGATTGGACATCACCTAGGATCTACATGAAGTTAATGACAAGTGGTGTACGGATCAATTCCTGAAAGGTCATAAGGATATCGGGCAAAACACATTTGTGTTTCTCCTGAGAAAGTGAATGCGATTTTCTTTATCTCATCCATCGAAAACTAAAAGATGAGATGAGTCTAGAGGAATGGTGATGAGTTCCTCTATTACCCAATGGGCAGGGGCCAGTCTGGTCTATTCAACCCCTGGTCGAACTCCCTTTGGTTTCTATTTGGGATGGTTGTCCTCTGAATCATCATCGTTCTAAATTTTCTTGGATTGAGTCTTCTTATAATAATGGTTGCGATGAAATACTATAAGTTGCTTCCAAAATGTCCCTAATATCCATAATGGCCTGGTTGCTTAGAAAATTTGAGATTTTAATAAAGGGAGGAGGGGATGGCCCTCAAGTTGTGGAGATGAGCTATGTCGAGAATGTTATTATAATGTGATTGTGACTGGATGACGTGAAACTCTATCTCATGGATGATAGGGTTGAACTTAATAGGTGGATTGATCTTCTCCAATGGGATCTCCACCTCTCTATTGAACATGATTAACAATCCCACCTTATTGTCCAGGTCATGAACGGTGTAACCAATTTTGAGCAGTAAACTAGGATGCGTGATTTCTATAGAGATCCTTTGATCGATCAATATCCTCTTTACGTCTAAGTTTGCGCAAAGTGAGAACCACGACAACTTTATAGGGAAAATTAACATTGACTAAATCCTTGTCGATGAACATTATTCCATGGTAAAAATCAAAATCCATGCACTCTGTCCTAGCCAAAACATTATTAGATAGTTTCTCTTGAAAGGCATCCTAGACACAAGATACAATCTTCACCCTTTCTCTGAATTTTTTGTTGGTCCATTGTGAGGGACCAATATAGCCATGTATATCTATGACTATTCTAGAGGGTGGGATGTCGTTATAATTGCCAACTTTCTATATTACATTTAAGGACTTTGTGTTACTCATGTTACCATACTCCTTAAGATTTAGGGATAGCACAAGATCTTCGACGTGCAACTTGAACATATTATAACTCTTTGTGAGATGACCATTATCTGATTGTAGGTACACCTGAGGTTTTCATCCTTATCCCTCGAATCGCTATCCATATTCAGTGTTCTCTTGAAGAACAACCTATCGTTTATCTAACGAATCAATTATGGGTCGATTCCTTGAAGAAAGTATCCACTTCCTTATATATATTCTCGTTTCCATGTGCCTTGGATATTCCTTTGAAGGTATTAGTTTTTAATCTTATCTTTGTCATAGTTGATTGATTTCCTCCCTTGAATATTTTCTTTGAATCCCTCTTATTGATCCTCTTGGGATTTTTTTTAGTTGGAGCTTTTGCATTGAGGATTTCTCCATCCCCCTTAATTTACTTCTCTATACGGGCCATGATAAGATCAATAGTCGATGTTTGATTATTTTTAGCAACTAATAGAGATCATCCTATCTTGTGAGTCCAAACTTGAAGTACGAGATTTACAATTGCTCATTGTAATTATCAATCTCCTTAAACAACTCCGAGCATGTTTCCAAAGGGATTCCCCTTTTTTCTCTTAAGGTCGATCAGATAATCAGACTCCATGACTGTCTTGATACTAATGATTAATCGAATCGTGAACTTCTTGACAAACTCTTTGACATTTATTTATAAATAAAGGTGTTTCAATACCCTAGTGACTTCCTAGCAAGTTTCTTTGTGGTTCGTGCCAAATTAGGATTCTGTTGTCCCTCCAATTACTTTTTGATTAAGTTCTTGAGGTTATCTTTCCTGACCTTATTCGATTAAGTCCTTGGTAATATGTGTAGATTTTTTTGGTTGAATGATCATGAGGTTACGACTAGAAAAATGACTAGTTGGATGGCGATTCGCATGTCACTGGTTGGATTACACTGCACGAGGAATCCTTGATCTAAAACTCTGGTAGTGCGATTGCATCCATTTTTCCTAGGACAATGAATCTTCCTCCTCCCGTGTTGCTCTAGATTATGATAACTAGAGTCGTGCTCCTATGATTTCCCTATTAACTGTCTCTTTAAATGGTCAATCTCTTTATTGAGCTCATCTTGGTGTTATTTATAAAAACTGACAATTCGTGACACTGCTTTCCCAACTGGTCGCTCTACAAATGGTGTATAGTGTTGCCTACTAGGACCAAGCCTTCTAAGTGTGCGTACCAATGACCTTGTTTCACTAGTAGGTGGAGGGTACCTCTAAGGAGTGTTTTCCTTATTAAAAACTTGCATCTCATATTAGATACGACTTTTAGCATGCTAGCGATAAAGTTAGTGAGAAGTCATATTGTTGTAGGGTTGATGTTTCTCAGTGGTGGTGAATCAAATATTTTCCCACAGACGATGCCAAATTATTGGGGATATCAAGCCCACAATAAAAGCAAAATTTCTAATCTGCCCAAAAATTTGAATTCAATATGAGAACGGACACAAAGAATTACCTGGTTTGACAACTCGTCTTGCCTAAGTCCTCGAGAAAAGTGGAGAGATATATATTAACTAGAACAAATAAGGGTTATTGGATTTCTGTGGTTATTAGCTGAGAGTCCAAGTCACCTTTATCATAATACAATTGATTACCCCAACAAAACAGGGTCGTCCCTATTGATAAGTACAACGTGCCTAAAAATCTAGATCTCTCCTCTTTGATCTTATCTCTAAAGTAGTAGAGTTGTAGTTCACTTGATCTAGAAAATCCTTCTTAATTCTCTATTAGTTATTCTGCGATATTCGAATGAATAATCCAAATTAATTTCCAGATACCACGTGTCATGTCATGTGGCGTAATCGACTAAATGCCCCCTCAAGAAGCTTGAGAAGGAAAGGGCAACGACTGCTAGGGTGAGAAACTTGAGTAATTTAACCTTGAAGATACTGAGAAAAAAACTAAGGATGAAAATGTTGAAGAGGATAATGATGCAACCAATGAGGATGGAGAGACCTAGTTTTTTCCCCATGCCTTTTATATTTTACATATAACAATGTAAATATTTTTTGAACATCTTCTTAATTTCTATAAAATTATTTGTAATCATGTCAATCTTGTAATGAGAACGGCTAATGATCTTTTCAAACATACCTGTAATGAGGATGGCTAATGGATTTTTTTGAAGTATTTCCAGGTCAATCTTGTATGCTTATTTCTTTATGAAATATTATATCTTTTGACACCATGTTCTGATGGCCACTACTGGCCTTTTGATTTGACTTAAATAAATTTAGGTCATAAACTTTTAATAATGCACTCTTATGGATTTATCAATATCCCTGGCATGTGATCAACTCATTCCCATTAGCCTTTAAGTTTATCAAACTTTAACAATTGTCTCCACAATCAAAATATATGTTTTAACAATATGTGGCCTGGCTTAGCCACTCCATGGCGTTTTATCTAAAGGTGTGTAGTCCAAGGATTTTTTTAGGTCAAAATGTACTAAATGTTGGAGTCAAAACCTATCTAATGACTACATCGAAAACCCTAGGATTTCCCCTTAAGATTTTTATTAAACATTGGGTTTGAAACAATCGAAGTCATGCAAATGGGGGTTTTAGGCCTCCCTTTTAGGCTCAAATTTTGACAAACTTTATGTTTTATTACATATGGCTTAGTTCAAGAACATATCACAACAAAAATTCAGTATGTTATCACTATAATGAATTTTTTTCCCTACTTTTTAGTTTGGACCACTATGTGAGCCCATTATTGACTCTTAGATTATCAGTAAGGTTGCTCAATTCAAAGATGCTCAAATATTTATCGAGGGAGGTTCCCTCATGTCAAGTTAATCGCATCATTAGAGTTTTTAATTAGATTACACTAGCACTACAGTCGTATTGTTTGGATGTCATGAGGGATACGGATGTAATTATTAGTGCAACTTTTCAATTAAGGATGTAATCTTCATTTCGTGCAATTTTTAATTTTAGGGGTTCATGAGCTCTAGTGTGGCCATGGAAACCCTTAATGATATCTCAATTTTTTGTAGTCTTTGAAATCTTTTAATTGTGCCGACTTGGGTATAATTTCCCTAGCCTCTAATGTAACCTTAGAGTTAAGTGTATTTTTATAATTAAATTTTTTTTTAGAGTGTTAAGAGTAGGAAGAAAATTTAAATTATGAAAATGAGATGGTTGAACTTATCTTTCCATCAATTATAAATTGGGGAGTACATTTCTTTCATAATCCACAATTGTAGTCAACAAACCCACTCAAATTTTTTTGCATTATCACTATTTCTATTTCACTCTTGAGGATATGGAATGTATTAGTGATATGTTAAAGATCGAGGTGGAATTCTCATCACTTATCTATATTTTTTTCTTAACCCTTGATTTTATCCCGGGGGGATTCCTTAAGTATACGTCATCTTTGATGTTGAGGAGGATGGTCCCTTAGTCACTAGTATGACGGGGTCTAGTCTTCATACCTCCCCCTCTTGAGGCTGATGCTTCCTTTTAGTTCATAACTCTTTTTTCTACTATTTTGGATCTTCAAATGTTAAACTCTTATATAATGGCCTTTGTTAATGTAACAAAGGCCGTGGCCTCGATCACGAGAATTCTCTGGAAAAAAAATATTTATCTACCCTTGAAATGAGGAGTAAACCTCTAAGAAGTTATAGATGCATGACACGAGATGGGCATGGTGATCTACTCGATGAGTTATTTTGAAGATGATTGAATCAATGCCATTGAGATTTGTATACACTGGATCGACTTGAGAAAAAATATGTTTCACTTTGCATTACACTTGTATAAACTAACTTAATGTAAGTCAATAGTCAAAATTGAAGAGATTTTTGCAACGAACACAAGTTAATTAGCCTATGACTCCAATCAACAAAAGATTTATGAAGCCAAATAATAAACTAAATAATAAGGTATTGCCTTCTTAGGTCAATGGCAATATCTAGAGCGAAACCTCTATCCCTCTTGTTGACTCAAACTAAGTTGTTACTTTGTAAGCCGAGCTTAGGAAAAGTTGTGATGTTTATTTTGACAATGCCAATAGTATTTCCTCGGTGGATCCATTACTTTTCCTATAAAATTATGAATCTATTTTCTCATAAAGGAAGCATTTTATCATCCCAAAGGACAATAGAAGAGTGAGTGAAAAGTTAAGAAAAAGAACGTACCTTAATTCAAATCAAGGCATGTGGACCTAGACATAAGCCCACCCCTCCTTATCAAGGAACAAACCCTTCTTAGACCTACCTTTTTTTTTTCATTGATCATGTAGAAGAGGGTAAAACACCCAAAATTCAATATAAAATGAGTAACAAAAGTCGAATCAAATATTAATAGGTTAAAAAATAGTCATGGACCACCAAAGGTTAATGCTTGGATTACCTACTTAGACATCATTGGTTCATGAACATAAATCTTAATAATCCACTATGCAAGATAGGTCGACCCTCCTAATAAGATGAGGTCGAACCTAATTCTAGGTCTTTTGCTTCTTCTTATAATATGGCATGAGTATTATCTTAGAAGATGTAGGTTCACTAATTATTAGGATGAGGGCTTAAACCATCAATAAATATTATATCTTAAAGGTCTAACCAAATCTCTTAACACCTTAGGCATGGGCTTATCCAATCATTATAGTTGGGAGTAAGTAATTATTAACCTAGCTACCAAAGAGAGGAATGTGAAATCTAAAAATGGTCAAATAATAAGGCCAAAGGGTCTTATGCCATAAACTTTGATGAAAAAAAGCCTAAGAAGTGAAGCCCTTATACTTTTGACTCATTTGAGTCTAGACTGTATAAGAGCTCATCTAGTTTGGAAATTGTGACAAAATAGTGTCTATCCTAGAAACCAAAGAGCTTCAGAGATTGGGTTGCTTCTTCTTCTATCCATCTTGTGATGATCCTGAGACTATAGCCATCACTCACACACTTAGAATTTCATTCTTGCATTTCATATTGCACCACTATGAGTATTAATGTTGTGAGTGTGTTTAAATCCCTCAATTTGATTTTTAATAATTTTTTGGGAATTTAAAACATATTTTAAACAAGGTTTTATTTAATTAAAACTTGATTTAAAAGGTCTTGGGGTTAATGTATAAATATGGATTGTTGTGTTTATTGGCCTAAAGTTACTCTGGGTAGAAACCGAAAGCGCTAGAGACTCTAGGGTTGGCTTTGTAATTATTTTGGGACGCGCGTTTACATTCAACCTCAGGCCTACACCTGGTGTCCTCTGATTGGCCTGAACTGTGTTTCTTTACTGAGACAAACTATCGCGTGCTTTCAGCCCTTAGATCAACCCTTATCAATGGCCTGCATGTCTTTTGAGTGAATCCCAGTGTAAACCCTTAAGCCAATCACAGCCTGTTTAATCCACCGCATGCTGTGAACCCTTAGATTGTAGTCAAAGGAGCTTGACTCAATCACAGCCCTTGATTTTGAACGAAGCTCTGGAATCTTCTTCTCTTCCTATTTAAAGGCCTCTCATCTCAGCCTTCGAAAGCTTTTGCCATTTTGAAAAGTCTCAGATAATAGAGAGAGGAGAGAGAAGAGAGAAGTTAGAGAGAGAAACCAAACCCTAGTCAGAAACCCTAACTTCGTCCAAATACCTCTAAACCTAAACCACTTACCTCTCCATAAACACCATAACCAGATAAACACCATCCTTAGTGTTTCTTGAGTTATGAGAGTTCGAGTTGAGTGATTTCTGGGTTGCTGAAATCCTTGTGTTCATAAATCTTATTTCCAACTTAGACATAGACTCAGATCTTGTTTCTCTTTCAATAGAAATCATAGATCTGAAGTTTTTCATGTCACAGCACACTTAGTTGCATTTATTTCTCATCTTGAGAATTTCGTTGTTGATTGTTTTCTGATAAAATATTTTCTTACTTCAGAATCAACAATAGATGTTTTTCTATTTCTGTTTTTACAAAACCTAACCTGACCTAGTGGGATTCTCACTTGGAGGGTTCTCAATCCACATAATATTTTCAAAAGTGATTGAGAAAGGTCTTGACCGATTTCTTAAGCAAGATCTCCGTGGAATCTGGGTTATTTTGAAAGGTCAAAAAGGTTCTTGGTTTTGTAAGAAAGAAAAATAACAAATACACTGCATATAGACTTTATATGTGATTTGTTAGGATCGTCTGTATCTAATAAGTGTGTGTGTGTGCATGCATGTGTTTTAGAACACCATTCACAAACATCTTCACACTACAAACACTCAAAGTGTTGGCTATAAGATTTGGTGAATAATAAGTCGACGTAAAGTGCTGAAACAAAGAAGAGTTGACAAACTGAGACAACTACATCAACAAACAAGATCTGCAGAAAAGTTAAGGACGCCAGAGGGTACAATCCTGAACTTGTATAGATTTGTTTTTGTGTGCATGTTAGTTAAATAGGTTGTAACTCATATATTTGTTTTAGTGATTGTTTTTGTTTTACTCCGTAGAGGGAGTCGTGGATGTTTCCTCAAGGTTGAGGTTTTACCACGTTAAAAATCCTGAGTATCAATATTTCTACATCTTCTCATCTCTTTCTAATAGTGTGCTGAGTTTAAAACATTTTAAACTGTTTACTAAAACTTGTTATCAAATCTTGTCCTAATCTCGTACATACTTTTGTTAACACATCTTGTGTTCAAAATCGTTTTGATTTAAGTAAAGAGTTTCTTCAACAAACTTTCGGAGTTGCTTAAATAGTTTATTTTCATAAACGGCTTTGGCAACGCTATTTCAATTGGTATCAGAGCTTTTGGTGAACTTTTTTCAAAAAGATCCTGAGTTTCTGAAACTGTTTTCTCAAAATCAATTATGGACGAGAAAAACGAAAGATATGGTAACTTGACCAGACCTCCAGTCTTTGATGGAACCAATTTTTCTTACTGGAAAGTAAGAATGATTGCTTTCATTCAAGGCACTCTGGGAGATGATGTCTGGGATATTATTGAAAATGGATACTCTTATCCAACTAAACCAGCCACTGATGGAAGCAATGAAAGGATTAAGAAAATATTGAGTGAGTTTACTCAAGAAGAGAAACAGGTTTCTCGAAATAATAACAAAGGCAAGAACGCTATATTTATGTCTATTAACGAACATGAGTTCAAGAGAATCTCATCCTGTACCACTTCCAAGGAAGCATGGGATACCTTGATTACTGCCCACGAAGGAGACTGTAGAGTAAAAGCTGCTAAGACTCAGATTTTAATCCAACAGTATAATACCTTAATCATGTCTGAATCTGAGTCTTTCGATGATTTTTATATGAACCTTACTGATATTGTCACTAAACTTCATGCCAATGGTATAACTTATGATAGACAAGAAATTGTGTCTAAAATTCTGAGATCATTACCACAGAAATTTGACAATAAAAGATATGCTATTGAGGAGATGTGTGATATTAATCTCACTCCTGAATTACTCAGTAGCAAATTAAGAACTGTGGAAATGGAATTAGAGTTTAAGAAACAATTGACCCACACTAATAGGAAACATACCAATTCCAACCTTAGCTTTACCTCTAAGATGACTAAGCCTGAGATAAACATTCCTAGTAATGATTCTGATGAGGACTGTGACTTAGAAAGTCTAGATAATCAGATTGCCCTAATGACAAAACAATTTAAGAAAATTATTAAATTTAGAAACAGTGTTGCAAATAGACAGGGCAAGTCTAATTATTCTACTCCTTCAAATCACAAGCCTCATGAGAAACCTCATGACAAACAGAACAAGGACAACACAAGACCTCACAGAGACCTCAAGAAGACTGAATGCTATAGATGTGGTAAACTATGACACATTGCTCAAGACTATAGAGTTAATTTAAATACCCAAAACAAACACTCTAGAGCCAATATCTGCAAAACCTGGGATGACTCAAGTGATTCTGAAAATGAGGAACCTGAGACATCTGATGGTTTTGATCCTTGTTTATCTTTCTTTGCCAAAATCATATACAATGATGATATGCCTATGCTTGATAGTGAGGATGAGTTTAGTAATTCTAGTTTTGTTGCTTTGAATCATACTTTAACTGGTTTAGATGCTTTACTTACTGAGAACATTAATACCTCTTCCTCGGGGTGTGTGAGTCAAAGGGGAATCGATACTGCTGATGTCAATGGGTGCGTGAGTATAAGAAATGAAACCTTAGGGGTCACCTCACACACTTCACTTAGTGACTCAGACAATGATGATCTCCCAGATATACACACTCTATATACTAAAACTCTAAAGAAAAGCACTAGACTAGAAAAGATTGTGAAAGATCTTACCAAAAAGCTAGAGGATCTAAGCCTAATGGTAAAACTGAATGCTGAAGAGTATACTACTCAATGCATGTCTCATGAAAGTGAAGTTAAAGTGTTTGATGAAAAACTGAAAACTTTAACTGAAGCTAATGAAATTCTGGAGAAAAAATACAAAGGGACATTATTAGAATTGGAACAAACAAAAGAAAAGACAGCAACTGTTTTCAAAAAATTTACCAAATTTGAAAACAATTCTAAATGTTTTGAGGAATTCGTTGCTGAATCTAAAACCAATTCTGATGATAGAACTGGAATAGGGTTTTGCCCCAATTTGAAGACACAAACTAAACATGTTGAACCTATCAAGTTTGTGTCAGGAGGCAAAAGACCTATTGAAACATGTCCAGACTTTCATTCTCTAAAAACTAAGTTTGACCATCAAAACACTAACACTGGAGATGCAAGTTGCTCTAAGCATGAAAGTTTACCAAAGGGAAAATATGTCTGCCCCCCTATTAGGAAAAGTGAACCTGCTTTCAAATCTGTGCTACCTAGGAATAAAATTCAGCCTCAAAATTTCTCAAAACCTTTGTTTAGAGACTTTCCTAAGGAAAACCCTATTCTGAGCAATCTTTATTGCTCCTATTGTGATATATATGGTCACTCTTTCGATAATTGCTATGCTAGGAGACTGATTAAGCCTATCTACAACACTCCTATGTATCATAACTTTAACTATTCTAGGAGGAGTCGTAACAATTATGTCCTTCCCAGGCCACCAGACAAAAACTCTAACTATAGGAATAGAAAGACTAAACCTAAAAGGACATTTACTAGAAGGATTCCCAGAAACTTTTCTAAATCAAATGCTCAGGTATTTAATTTTACCCAAAATCATGCGCAAAATGTTTTTCAACAAAAATCTACTGCTCGCAAATTTTATCAAATAAGAGCAAATCAGCGCAAACAAAAAACCAGAGCAATTTGGGTTAGAAAAGATGATCTAGTACCCCAGATGAAGTGTAATATTGTTATTTCTGCCTTAAAAGCTGAACTTACATCTTCTGGTTGGTATCTGGATTCTGGTTGTTCCAAGAATATGACAGGTGATGATACAAAACTTTTAAATAAAACCCATTTTGATGGTGGAAAAGTTGTTTTTGGTGATGGTATATCATCCCAGATCATAGGCAAAGGAACCCTTAAAGAAAAAGGACTTCCTCTTCTTGAAAATGTTCTCTTAGTTAAAGGTCTTAAGGCTAATTTACTTAGCATTTCGCAATTCTGTGACTCAAACTACACTGTTACCTTTTCAAAGAACAATTGCAAGATTTTAAATGAAAAGGGAGAATGCTTAATTACAGGATTCAGGACCCCTGACAATTGTTATACTGTCATGTCTAGTTCTGAAATCTGTAATGTTGCCAGAATGGATGACAACGAGATATGGCATAACAGAATGGGTCACATTAATTACGAAAATTTGAGTAAATTGTCTTCTCAACAGATAGTTAGAGGAATACCAAAAATTAAACCTATTCATAACATTGTCTGTGGTCCCTGTCAAGAAGGAAAAATTGTTAAAGCACCTCATAAAAGGGTTAAAGATATCCTTACATCTAATCCCTTAGAACTCATCCATATGGACCTAATGGGTCCTTCTCAAACTGTTAGTCTTTGTGGACACAGTTATATTCTAGTTATGGTTGATGACTTCACCAGATTCACTTGGGTAGCTTTCTTAAAACAAAAATCCGATACTTTTCAAACTTTTTTAAAGATTCTCTTACGGATTGAGAATGAAAAAGACACTCAAGTGAATAGAATCAGAAGTGATAGAGGTGGTGAATTCAAAGACACTGGTATTGTAGAATATTGTGACTATAATGGTTACAAACATGAGTTCAGTGCTCCTAAGACCCCTCAACAAAATGGAATAGCTGAGAGAAAGAATCGAACTCTTCAAGAGATGGCACGTGTCATGCTCCATGCTAAGAACTTACCTAAGTATTTTTGGGTAGAATCTATTCGTACAGCTTGCCATCTTATTAATAGGGTCTATCTTAGAAAGAATTCGAAACAAACCTCTTATGAACTTTGGTACAATAAAAAGCCTAATCTTAAGTACCTTAGAACCTTTGGTAGTACCTGCTATGTTTGCAAAGATAGGGAACACTTATCTAAATTTGAGAGTAGAGGAGATAAAGCCATATTCTTAGGTTATTCACCTAACAGTAGAGCTTATCGAGTGTATAATCTTCACACTAAGACCTTAATGGAATCCATAAATGTAATTGTTAGTGACACTACTGTAGAAAGCAAGACTAGTGAATTAACTAAAGAAGAAGAATCGTCAAATATTTTAGAAAATGACTCTTCTAAAATAGATAATGCATTACCTATTGAGTCACCTGAAGTACCTAACTGGGTTTCTAAAGATCATCCCATAAACAACATAGTTGGTAACCCTAGTGAACCAGTACGTACAAGATCCCAACTTAGAAATTATGCTCTCTATGCTTGCTTTGTTTCTCTCTTGGAACCAAAGAATGTAAATGAGGCATTGAATGACTCTCACTGGATTTCTGCTATGCAGGATGAACTTTTACAATTTGTCATTCATGATGTTTGGTTTCTTGTTCCACGTCCTGATCACAAAAATGTTATTGGTACTCGTTGGATTTTCAAAAATAAAACTGATGAAAATGGGATGATAATTAGAAATAAAGCTAGACTAGTTGCTCAAGGTTACTCCCAAATAGAAGGACTTGATTTCAATGAGACGTTTGCTCCTGTTACTCGTTTAGAATCAGTTCGTCTGCTTCTTGCTATAGCTTGTCACATGCATTTTACATTATATCAAATGGATGTTAAATCTGCGTTCCTTAATGGAATACTTGCCGAGGAAACCTATGTAGAACAACCTAAAGGGTTCATTGACCCTAATTATCCTAATCATGTATTTCGGTTGAAAAAGGCTTTATATGGTCTTAAGCAAGCTCCTAGAGCTTGGTATGAGCGGCTGTCCAGTTTTCTGCTGGACAAAGGTTTCAAAAGAGGTGGAAATGACCAAACCTTATTTGTCAAACATTTTGGCAAACACATTACTATCGCTCAAGTCTATGTAGACGATATCATATTTGGATCCACTTCTACCTCAGAAGTAAAATCTTTTGCTGAAATTATGAGTAAGGAATTTCAGATGTCCCTTATGGGGGAGTTACAGTTCTTCCTAGGTCTCCAAGTCAAACAACAACCAGATGGCTTGTTTCTTTCGCAGACTAAGTACGCATTAGAGATAGTTAAAAAATTTGGCCTCGAGAGTGCTAAAAGTGCTAAAACGCCTATGAATACTACAGAGAAATTATCTAAAGATGAAAATGGAAAATCTGTAGACTCTACCTTATATCGTAGTATGATTAGCACATTACTCTATCTGACTGCCTCGCGTCCTGATATCATGTATGCTGTTTGTGTTTGTGCGCGTTATCAAAACAACCCCAAGGAGAGCCATTTAAACGCTGTTAAACGCATAATTAAATATGTTAAAGGCACTCTAAATTTAGGAATTTGGTACACGAATGACACACCTAGCACTATTATTGGGTACACTGATGCTGATTGGGCTGGGTGTACTGATGATAGTAAAAGCACTTCAGGCGCATGTTGTTATATTGGTAATAACTTGGTAGGATGGAGTAGTAAAAAACAGAACTGTACATCTCTCTCGACTGCTGAATCTGAATACATAGCCGCCGGTAGCTGCTGTGCCCAATTGTTATGGCTTAAACAAATGCTAAGTGATTATGGTATTCTAGAACCCACACTTCATCTCTATTGTGATAATCAAAGTGCGATTAACATTTCTAAGAACCCAGTTCAACACTCGCGAACTAAGCACATTAAAATAAGACATCATTTTATTCGTGAATTAGTTGAAACCAAGGAATTAGAAATCAATTATCTTTCTACTGATCTACAACTTGCAGATTTATTTACCAAACCTCTTGATTATAATAGATTCATTTCTTTACGTAAATCTATTGGTATGATTTGTGTTGAGTAAATACCTGTCATATTTGCCAAGTTCTTTCCCTTTGTCCATTTGAGACAAAATGGGGGAGAAATTTGAGTCTACTGCATATACTAAAAAGCTTGATCTTAGTAATTTTTTGCAGGTATTCTTCTTGTACAGTCATTCTTCATTGTAATAATAGGATGTTAAACTGTATATAGTTGAGTTATGTAATTTTTGCTTTCTAGGATTTGGGTAGATAGAACCTTTATAGGAATAAGTTTTTCTTATTTGTTGTCGCCCTACGAGTTGAGATGACTCAAAGGAGATTTTGTCTCATATTTCCAAAGGGGTAGATTGAAGCCCTTATACTTTTGACTCATTTGAGTCTAGACTGTATAAGAGCTCATCTAGTTTGGAAATTGTGACAAAATAATGTCTATCCTAGAAACCAAAGAGCTTCAGAGATTGGGTTGCTTCTTCTTCTATCCATCTTGTGATGATCCTGAGACTATAGCCATCACTCACACACTTAGAATTTCATTCTTGCATTTCATATTGCACCACTATGAGTATTAATGTTGTGAGTGTGTTTAAATCCCTCAATTTGATTTTTAATAATTTTTTGGGAATTTAAAACATATTTTAAACAAGGTTTTATTTAATTAAAACTTGATTTAAAAGGTCTTGGGGTTAATGTATAAATATGGATTGTTGTGTTTATTGGCCTAAAGTTACTCTGGGTAGAAACCGAAAGCGCGAGAGACTCTAGGGTTGGCTTTGTAATTATTTTGGGACGCGCGTTTACATTCAACCTCAGGCCTACACCTGGTGTCCTCTGATTGGCCTGAACTGTGTTTCTTTACTGAGACAAACTATCGCGTGCTTTCAGCCCTTAGATCAACCCTTATCGATGGCCTGCATGTCTTTTGAGTGAATCCCAGTGTAAACCCTTAAGCCAATCACAGCCTGTTTAATCCACCGCCTGCTGTGAACCCTTAGATTGTAGTCAAAGGAGCTTGACTCAATCACAGCCCTTGATTTTGAACGAAGCTCTGGAATCTTCTTCTCTTCCTATTTAAAGGCCTCTCATCTCAGCCTTCGAAAGCTTTTGCCATTTTGAAAAGTCTCAGAGAATAGAGAGAGGAGAGAGAAGAGAGAAGTTAGAGAGAGAAACCAAACCCTAGTTAGAAACCCTAACTTCGTCCAAATACCTCTAAACCTAAACCACTTACCTCTCCATAAACACCATAACCAGATAAACACCATCCTTAGTGTTTCTTGAGTTATGAGAGTTCGAGTTGAGTGATTTCTGGGTTGCTGAAATCCTTGTGTTCATAAATCTTATTTCCAACTTAGACATAGACTCAGATCTTGTTTCTCTTTCAATAGAAATCATAGATCTGAAGTTTTTCATGTCACAGCACACTTAGTTGCATTTATTTCTCATCTTGAGAATTTCGTTGTTGATTGTTTTCTGATAAAATATTTTCTTACTTCAGAATCAACAATAGATGTTTTTCTATTTCTGTTTTTACAAAACCTAACCTGACCTAGTGGGATTCGCACTTGGAGGGTTCTCAATCCACATAATATTTTCAAAAGTGATTGAGAAAGGTCTTGACCGATTTCTTAAGCAAGATCTCCGTGGAATCTGGGTTATTTTGAAAGGTCAAAAAGGTTCTTGGTTTTGTAAGAAAGAAAAATAACAAATACACTGCATATAGACTTTATATGTGATTTGTTAGGATCGTCTGTATCTAATAAGTGTGTGTGTGTGCATGCATGTGTTTTAGAACACCATTCACAAACATCTTCACACTACAAACACTCAAAGTGTTGGCTATAAGATTTGGTGAATAATAAGTCGACGTAAAGTGCTGAAACAAAGAAAAGTTGACAAACTGAGACAACTACATCAACAAACAAGATCTGCAGAAAAGTTAAGGACGCCAGAGGGTACAATCCTGAACTTGTATAGATTTGTTTTTGTGTGCATGTTAGTTAAATAGGTTGTAACTCATATATTTGTTTTAGTGATTGTTTTTGTTTTACTCCGTAGAGGGAGTCGTGGATATTTCCTCAAGGTTGAGGTTTTACCACGTTAAAAATCCTGAGTATCAATATTTCTACATCTTCTCATCTCTTTCTAATAGTGTGCTGAGTTTAAAACATTTTAAACTGTTTACTAAAACTTGTTATCAAATCTTGTCCTAATCTCGTACATACTTTTGTTAACACATCTTGTGTTCAAAATCGTTTTGATTTAAGTAAAGAGTTTCTTCAACAAACTTTCGGAGTTGCTTAAATAGTTTATTTTCATAAACGGCTTTGGCAACGCTATTTCAAGAAGATGAAAATTCAAAACCTAGACTTATACTTCTATATATAATCGAGGTCAAGATATAGGTAGGCTGAGGCCCGTTATAATATGGCTTAAGATAGGCATCCTTGGTATTATTAAATAAAATAGAAGGATGGTTAGAAAGCGCAATGAATCGTAATTAGGATTTGATGAACTGTTAACCACCAACTATAGGAAGATGGCTCATAGACCCCAATGGCTTATATGAAGTGGTGTAATTGACCCGGATGAAATGAGGAACAATGATAAAAATAATCATTCCCACAAATGAAAATAATTTATTGATGGTAATTTACATAATCATAGAATTAAGCTCATGATATCTAAGTTGATGGTGTTAATATCTGCCTCAAACCCCGGACTCACCAAATGATCCCTATCATAGGATGGTATAAGGGTAAGATGTTGATAATAAAAATAACACAACATTTAGAGTGTTTCAATCTCCATGACATTAAACCTGCATTCAATATGAAAGTGATTTCCCTCTATATATGGAACTGCTTGAGATGCGAGAGATTCCAGATCAGATCCAACAATTTCTCATCCAAGGATTTATTCAGTAGAGTACAACGTCATGGGGATTCCCAGACCAATTTTTGAAGAATAAGGATGGGTCATTTATTTTATGTGTACATTATCATAAATTGAACAAATTCATGACCCATAATAAGTATCCGTTATTGTTTTTTGATGATTTGTTTAATTAATTTATAGGTTCTTCCTACTTCTTAAATATATACTTGAGGTTGCAAGTCAGGGAGGACAATATACTGAAGACCTCTTTTATCAATCGTTATGGATCTTATGAGTTCATCATTATGCCATTAATAATAACCAATGCACCAACAATATTTACGAAGCTTATGAATAGGGTTTTCAAAATGTATTTTGGACTAGTTTATCATTGTGTTCATTGATGATATCTTAATTTATTCCTGGGATCGAGATAAGCATTCATAATATTTTAGAGTTGTTCTTCAAACATTGCGATAATATTACTTGAATGCTAATGGGAGTTAAAATCTTATATGACTTTAAACCCACAGGTTCTCCCCTTTGGACCTTAGACGGGTAAGAGGAGAGATGTTTTAAGGTAAAATACAAAGGTTTAAAGTGGTTTCAACCTCAAGAGATGGTCCTACATCAACTATATGAATGTGTTATGCTTATTTTTTAGAAGATGAGTATTACAGTCAAAGGGACCTCTTGAACTTTGGCCAAGAGATTCTGGGGTCTTGAGCCCTTTGTTACCAGTTTAGGGGACCATAGGAACTAAGTTAATGTATTATCTAAGGGCGCTTAGGTACTAATTTAGGGCTCCATAAGATATAAAAATAGAGTAAGATACAAAACTAGTCCAAGTTACAAATATAAGCTCATAATACTAGGTCGTAAGAATGGAAGGGAGTATAAACACTAAGAAAATACTAAAACTCTTGTGAGTCTGATTGTTTTAATGATTTAATATCTTTGAATACTCAATATCGATACCCTTTGACATTCTATCAACCCGTATTTATAAGAGAACTCTTAGAGAGAGAACGAGTTGGCCCTGAGTTCTGACGGTGCCAGGAGGGACGTAGAATGTTGAAAAAAGTATTTATATGTGATGTAAGATGGTTGTTGAGTCATTAAATACTGATGGGAAGACTCCATACAAGTGGAATTGGGTAGTGGCAGTAGGTGGAATAGTATTATACTTTTGCTTGCTCTACCAGACTACTCAAGGAAGCTTTTTCGAGGTCTTATGCGCTCAAGACCTGCCCACTACTCCAAAAGACATAAAATATCACCATAAATTTGACCAGTTATTGTCACGATTATTGACCGTGATAAAAAAAAACACGTGTGTTGTCACGGTCCTTCACCATAACATGACTCGTGCGCATGATAAAAATTAATCGAGCACATGGACACTATTTTTTCTCACGATCTTATTGAAAACTGTTTACTAGATCCTTAATTAAAAGTTAAATTTTAAGAAAACTCCAAAAAGAAAACTTGTCAAACAAAACTCATTTTTAAATCACAACACAAGATGTGTATAAAATAGATTTCTGATGAATGTTAGATTTGGTAGATAGATTACCTTAGGTTTTTAAAATAAAACTTATACTAGTTCTTTGATGAGAAACAACACCATATAAGAAGTAACAACAATCAAAGAAAATTTGACACGATATTTTTTAACGTGGTAAAATCCCAAATTATGGAAAACATCCACGGTGACCTCAACACCGCAAAACAAAAATTCACTATGATTACATGCACACAAACAAGCACCCAAGATCCTAATACTAAGAATATAAATATACTTACTGAGATTTCTCCTCTACGATAATTTTGTTCTGACTTTGATCTCCTTGGTTGTTTCCTTGCGTTTAATCCTTGCTCCTTGATCCTTACTCCTCGCTCCTTGGACTCAGTCAACACAAAACCACTCAAATGAACCACACTTTGACTGGTTGTTCGTGTGAGAGTGTATGTGACAGTGAAGTAAAACACATGCAAATATGCTACTCACATCTTTCAAAGGATTTATACAAATAAATCCTACCAAATTAAATTCTATATGAAATGCAAAAATTTCAAAATTTATTGAACAAAAGAAATATTTCAGATCTAAAAAATAACCTTTATACAAATTGGATTAACTATTTCAAAACACTTATTTATGTACCAACTAATTTCAAAAAATGCGAAACTGAGTTTTTAGAAACACAAACTTCAGATCTAAAAAATTAATAGTTTTGAAAGTCTCTTTTTCAAGAAAATTACAAAGAGAAATGATCTTAAAGAATATACAATATAATAACCAGATCCAACAAAAAAGGAAAAATAAACCCTAATTGACTAAGTGAAATGTATCTCTTAATAGCTCTTACAATTTCTATGAAGAAATGTGAGATTTACACTGAGACAGGGTTCCTAGGAGAGATTAAGTATGAAATGTTTTCTTAAGACTTGAAAAATACCAAAACTCTCAAAAAACACTAGAGAACTAACTCTCAAACTAAGGTTTCCTAGCTTAGATATAACAGGGATAGTGATCGGGTTTGTGTTTTAGGAGAAAACAAAGGATATGAATATCACAGTTTTTGGTTCTCTCTCTCTCTCTCTCTCTCTCTCTCTCTCTCTCTCTCTATCTATCTATCTATCTATCTATCTATCTATCTATCTCTATCTCTATCTCTCTCTATCTCTCTCTCTCTCTCTAACCTTTCTCTCTTCTTTTTATTTTTTGTCCTCTCTTTTTTTCTCTCAAATGAATGAACTGACAAAGTTCTAAAATGGTGACCCTAAGATATCTCTTTATACTAAGCAAGGAATGGTTTGTAAGATCGAAGTCTTTGGACGGCTGAGATCATTGCAATGTTTATAATTCTAATCCAAGGGTTATAAAATGACGCATAAACTATCACTCTAATTGGCTCTAAAGGATCACACTTGGATTGACTAAAAGCACATGCAGTACGTTGATTTGTTTGATCTAAGGGCTACAAATGATGCACTGATATGTGAGAGAAAACAAACACGGATTGGGAAAATAATAATGCAACATGTGTAGAGATATGGACTGTTTAAAAATGCGTGTTTTTGAATTTATAAAATTCTCATTTGCTCCCTCACAATTCTCTGTTGGTTTGACATTCTACCCTAAGAATTTTTCTAGGAATAAATATATTTTCAATTTAGCCCATACAATTTTTAAACCAATATTTTAAATGTTTTAAAAATGTTTAAAAAATTCGTGAAACTATTTAAACACATGTACACACACTCACACTCATTTATGCACGATTTGTTTCCTATAGTGTCTTAAGTGGAAAATTTTACTTCCTTTTTTGGTAGATAGGATGTCTTGGACATGTTGATTGTTGGTGTAGCTTTTCAAACCATGGAGAAGACTGCTCAAGAAAAGTCTAACCTATTTTGTTACCATATCCAAACTAGATGGAACTCCTATATGATACAGACTCAAGTAAATCAAGAATACAGTTTTTTCCCAATCTCCCCCTTTGGATATTGGAGACAAAATTCCCTTGAGTAACATGTACTCGTGGGTAAAAAATAAAAATCCTAGATTTCCTATACAAAAAAGCTATTTCCCCTTTCCCATCCTAGAACCAAAAATAAGAGGAAAAAAATACATAACTTAACTATTATACAGAACATTACCCTAAATATTGAAAGTTGTATAATTTGATCTGAAATGCTTGAAATAAGAACACTCAATGGGCTTATTAGTTGAGTCAAATAATGTAAAAATAAATCTGGTTACTCAAGTACTTCTTCCCCATTTTTTCTCATATATACAACGAGGGAACATAAATATAGTAAACTGGGATATATAAAGAATTTATTCCACACAAATTAAGTCATAAATATGGGCAGATTCAAGGATCTCCTACATTAAATAGATTAAGGAGGTGTCTTTAGTCTTTTGTGAAACGTTCTTTCCCAACATCCTCATAAGATTAAGTGAGTACTATCATCCCTATGTCTTTTCTAAGGAATTCAAACCTAATATTGTTCAAAGTTTTTGTGAATAAATCAGCTCATTTCTTGTCAGTGATTAAATACTCAATATTAAGTTCTTTGGACTCTACAAGCTCACGAATAAAATATTACCTAATTTTGATATGCTTAGTGCGTGAGTGCAGTACTAGATTTTTAGATATATTTATCGCACTCTGGTTATCTGTAAGTACATATTTTATAAGTCTTGGTTTACATTTTTTGTATGTCATATATCGCTATAACAGTCGAAGATTTATTCAAGATCAATCATTTATCAAGATGAATCCGAATATCAACGTTCTTCAACAGAAAAGTCTCTACGAGATTAGTTTTGGTAAGGTTGCCTTTAAGTCCCTTTACGATTCATTTAAAGTATTGGGATAATTCTTCCAAGTGTTGGAAAAAATATCTAAATTTTTTTTAATTAGTTGAGGCGTTGTCTTTCGTTAAAAGGAATTTTTTTCTAAGTGTTGAGGCAAACGAAATTTGACGCTACAGTCATTCGAGAGATATTGCCACGTCATTCAAACGACATTAGCATGCCGCGCGAAGCCATTTGACCAAGATTTGATTTCGTTCGAGTGACGTCGTTATCATGTTCAAGCGATCTTTTGACTCAATTTTTTATGTATAGCATGTTAAATGAGTCGTTGTTTCTTAAGAAGACGTGCCATTTTTCATTCTACAAAAAATGCAAAACAGTAGAACACTTTATCTTCTTTAATTTTGGGTTTAAACTTTTGTTTTTCAATTCACAAAAATCCCAATAGTTTAATGAATTGTTTTGGAACCCAAGATACGATCTTGTTGAAGTTTCTCATGTAGAGGGGGTAAATCTATGGCTGACGTACGTGCGTGTCATTTGGGAGTGCTCGTGTGTATTCCTTGTTGATTTAGAACTGTGTATTCTTGTGGGATGTTGTGGTTGATCCATTGCTAAATCTAGGTTGCGTGTCTATGTGGGTATCTGCATGATATTCATTGTAGATTTCATTATGTATGTAAGTTGCGATTTATTGTACATTGTGAAATAAAAAGGTTTTCCCTTTGGAGTTTTTTCCTGAAATCTGTGTGTAAGAAATTATTTATAATGGTTTGGTTTTTCCCATGTAGTTGCATATGTTAGGGCTGAATTTAATTTGGATAAAAATTGACTCTGATTATATAAGTATTTAATTTGAATTTGCGAACCCATATTTAATCAATATCACATAGCTTTTACGAATTGGTATTAAAGATTATTTAAGCGATCATCACCACTTTTACAAATTAGTATCAGAGTAGGTTTCTCTAATTTATCGAGTGATCTATTTTTAGCAAAATTTTGTGAAATTGATTTTTTTGGATAATTGCAATATCGGATGAAAACTTATATAACCGGTTGCTAATTTTTTACGGGTCTAATTATGCCTATTGGAAAGTCCGTATGAAATCTCATTTAAAAGCAATCAATGAGCGTGTTTGGGTTGTTTGTGAAAGAGGCTGGACTCCTCCCACTGTCACCACTAATAATGTTACTAATTTAAAACCCATGGCAGACTGGACTGAGGATGAGTTTAGGTGGAGTGATTTTAACTCTCGTGGGCTAAGTGAAATTTCTGGTATCATCACTCCTGAAGAGTTCTGGCGTATTATGACTTACGCCACGTCAAAAGAGGCATGGGATGTTTTACAACTTACCCATGAAGGCACAAATGCGGTCAAAGAGTCTAAAATTCAAAATTTAACTACTCAATTTGAAATGATTACCATGTCTGAATTTGAGCATTTTGATGACTTTTATGCACATTTATCTGACATTATCAACACTTGTTTCAATCTTGGTGAGCACATTCCTCATGCACGACTGGTTAAAAAGATTTTAAGATCGCCGCCTAAACATTTTATCCCAAAAGTGACTATTTTGAATCTCTTAGGTAATTTGACCAATTTAAAATTAGAAGAGCTAGTAGGAGACCTCCATACATATGAGATTGACATGTTTCCCAATAATGTCAAGCCTAAGGACAGAGGGACAGCACTAAGGGCCCTGTATAGGAAAGTAGAGAAAGTTTCCAAGAGAGATAAGAAAAAGAAAGGAAAATTTTGTGAGTCCAAGTCTGAGGGCGAATTTGATTTTGATATGGACTTTCTTGTGAAAATATAAAAAAAACTCAAATTTTCAAAACAAAATTCTTCCAATAAAATATTTTTTGAGAAAAATTAAAAGAAGGGTTAGGCCAAAGAGAGCGGCAAGAAAGAGTGTGAGAAAGATAAATAGGAATAAGAGAGATGTTTTGAGTGTGAGGTCAAGGTGCATAAGGCGTTTGAATGTCCCACTAGGCTAAAGAGAAAGGGCAAAAAAAGTTCCATGCCAGCCACTCTTAGCGATAGTGAGGAAGAGGTGAAGGATTCCGAGAATGAATCTTCACATGGGGTGTGTGTACCCTTTTTAGCTAGTCTCGTGAGGACACCTAGTTTGTCCCATGACGATGAGGATACTTGTGCACGTGAGACCCTTGAGGATGATAGTTTGAGTGTTTCCAGTGAGTTTGAGAGTGAGTGTGCTAGTGAGGGTGAGAGTGAGCTCCAGATTGCGTTTAGAAATTTATACACTGAGACCCTAAAAACCAAAAAGTTGAACAAAGACCTAACTTTTAGGGTGATGGATTTAGAGAGAGAGAGAGAGAGAGAGAGAGAGAGAGAGAGAGTTTGAGGGGATTTGAGGCATCGGCGAGTCAAATCGAGAAGGTGAAGATTACTTTAAGTGAGCAGTTGATCATCGTAAATCGAGAGAAGAGTGAACTTATAGCCTGTGTGTAATAATTAGAGAGAGATATTGAATGTTCCCAGGAAGTAAAGGTCACTATAGAGGATACATCTAAGAAGGTAGAAAAGATTCTCCTTGGTCCCACTTTAGGTAATGTTGAGAGACTAGGAATAGGTCATGATGGTTCGCCCACTTCCCTTGTTGAACCTGAGCCAGATTTCTAGTTTATGATTGATCCATATGGCTCTCAACCCAACCCACCTAGGAATCCATTCCGGATAGGAGAGTGCGCCGTAAACGTTGTGAGAGAGGTGTTCCTAGGCCCGTGTACGTTTGTATCCATTACAAAAAGAGAGGACACCTTAGGAAATTTTGGTTTAAGTTGGGTAATGTGTCACATATTTCTACTAAACGCGTTTCTACAACACATGCAACCATACATGATACTTTGGATGCTCCGGATGATTACATGAGAGAGTTTGCACATATTAGTGAGCGAGTAAAGTTTTTGGTCAAAACTTCACATGATTTGATGTATAGTTTTCATAGGATGTCACCACCTTTGGAAAACTTCTCTGCACCGAACGGTTGATGTTTAAACTTGTTTCCTAGCATAGGATGGCCTTCTTGAAGATATTTTGAACCTATTTCTAGTGCGTACCATTTTTGTATTCATATTTTCTACTTTTGATATATTTATCAAAAAACCAAACAGATTTTCGTTTTTGAAAAGAATTAAAAAATACAAAAAGATTTCTATTTTTTGAGAAAAAATTGAAAAATCCAAAAAGATTTTATTTTGATCATAAATTTTAAAAGTCAAAAAGAGTTTTGTATTTTGTTTACACCCTTTATGGATGGACATTTAGGGTGACCGAGTCACATTTTCATTCCATATACATGTGACTATTTGATAGTGTTTTGATATGCATCATCATTTCATTTTTGTGCTTTATAATGTTTGGAGTCATTAAGATGTAATTTGAGATTCTACCAACATGTTTGACCCTTAGTCTACTTTAATGCATACTTGAAAGAATTTGTTTGATTATTGTACTTGTCTATCACATGTTGGTCGAAGTGTTTCCACCTCAAACTTGTCTTTAAAATGAAACAAATAGGATAAAACTTGATAATGAAAGTAGTGTTTGTAATAACCGTTGCCCGTGAGAAATTTGTTTAATATGGAAAAATGATGAGTTAACATGGGAAAATGCTGCGAGAAAACAAAATTAACCCATCGTGAAAGCCACCATTTAAAATATCCCAAAGAAAAAAAATAAGGCAATAAAAAGATAAATATGCCAAAAGGGGGCCAATTGGTTTTAGATCACCTCCAAAAAAATGCATTATCATATATGAGGGTGCTTCGATGGAAAAGTAATCAACGAGTTTTCACGTCCTGACAAAGTCTTGATAAAGCATTACATAGTTTTAGACATTATTGTGTGGAAATCATTTTAGACTTTGATGTGCCGGTTAGATTGAGTCGGTATCATATGAATTCACATTATTTGACACCTAGGGATAATTTTGAGATCATTCGTTAAGAGAATCCATATTCATCGTGCACATTTGCTATGTTTGATTGCATTGATTTTCCTATTTAATTTGCTCACACACATTCATTCCGTTTACATGATTTGGTTATCTTAGTGTAAATTCATGGTGTGTGATTTTTGTAAAATTATTTTTCTTTTTTGTTTAAAAAATTAAAAATTAAACAATAGTCGATAAATGCGTTCAAAGATATACTTAATGACCATAATTGTTTGCTTTGCTTGTCATGACACTCCATGCTTCTTTTGTTCATTCTTTTCCTTGCTATTTTGAACAAATAAAAATGGGGAAAACGAATTATGATTTAATGGGGGAGTTTTAATTATGCGAGAGAATTGAGACTTTATATTTGTTTTGATTTATGTTTATCTCATTTCAAACTTATGTTTATCTCATTTCAAACTTGATACGTCACGAAGGCATTTATTTCTTGTCTCATGTGTGTAGGTACAAAATTAAACATCATATTTTGCACACCCTCATGATGATTTGAATATTTAAAGTTGAAGATTTTTGAAAAAAGGTTTAAGACTTGCATTTTTAGTATCTTTTCAGTTTTGGGATATGTGAGAGTATTAGATTTGTATAGGAATTTTGATTTGATAATTCAAATGTTTTTAGTTTTTACCAGCATAGACATATGGGGAGATTTGTAAGGAAATATTTGATAAGTCTTGGTTTACATTTTGTGTATGCCATAAGATTTATTCAAGATAAATCATGTATCAAGACGGATCCGAATATCAACTTTCTTCACCAGAAAATCCTGTGCGAGATTAATTTTGGTAAGGTTGTGTTTAAGTCCCTTTACGATTCATTTAAAGTATTGAGAATTTTTTTCTAATTGTTGAAATTTTTTTCTAAACTATTTTTAATCAGTTAAGGCATTGTGTTTCGTTAAAAGGATTTTTTTCTAAGTGTTGAGGCGAATGAAAATTGACGCTCCGGTCATTCGAGCGACATTGCCATGTCGTTCAATCAACATTGTCATGTCATGCGAAGCCGTTCGATCAATATTTGACTTTGTTTGAGCGACGTCATTATCTCGTTCAAGCGATCTGTCGACTCAATTTTTTTATATATATTGTGTTAATTGAGTCATTATTTCTTAAGAAGACTTGGTGTTTTTCATTATGCAAAAAATGCAAACCAGCTGAACACTTTGTCTTCTTCAATTTAGGGTTTAAACTTTTGTTTTTCAATTCTCAAAAATTCCAATAGTTTAGTGAATTTCTTTGGAACCCAAGATACGATCTTGTTGAAGTTTCTCATGTAGAGAGGGTAAATCTCCAGCTAACGGCTGCTTGTTATTTGGGAGTGATCGTTGGTATTTCTTGTTAATTCATAACTATGTGTTCTTATGGGCTACTGTGGTTGATCCATTGTTGACTCTAGGTTGTGTGTCTATACGAGTATCTGTGTGATATTCATTGCAAATTTCATTGTGTAAGTTATGATTTATTTTACATAGAGAAATAAAAAGGTTTTCCCTCTTAGTTTTTTTCCAGAAATCTTTGTCAGCAATCATTTATGATGGTTTAATTTTTTTTCCACATGGTTGCATGTGTTAGGGCTGAATTTAAATTGGATACAAATTTACTCTGATTAAATAAGTATTTAATTTGAATTTGTGAACCCATATTTAATCAATATCACATAGATTTTACAAATTGGTATCAGTGCTTACTTAAGTGGTCATCACCACTTTTACATTATCACAATACATAGTCAATTATTTTCAATGATACCATAGTCACTAAGCATCTGCTTGATCCATAATAGTTGGGCACAATAATTTCCCGTAGCTATGTATTCAGCTTCAGCTATTGAAAGGGATATGCAGTTATATTTTTTTACTACTCCATCCTACTAGTTTATTTCTTACATAGTAACAGGTGTCAGACGTGATCTTACTGTCATCTGAACAACCTGCCCATTGGCATCTATGTAGTCAACTATGGAACTAGTGGTATCCTTTGTGTACCAAATACCGAAATTTGATGTGCCTTTAACATATTTAATTATTCATTTAACCCATAGAATATGAGCTTCTTTAAGCACGCATTGGTATTGAGCACAAACACAAATAGGGAAGGAAATGTTCATCCTAGAGGTTGTAAGGTATAACAGACTAACTATCATACTTTTACATAAAGTCGGGTTAACATCTTTTCCAGTTTCTTCTTTAAATAATTTTGTGCACGTTCTCATGGGTGTACATGCTATTTTTAAATGTTCAAGCCCAAACTTTTTAACAAGATCATTAGCATATTTTGATTGTGTGATAAATAGGCCATCATTAAACTGTTTGACTTGTAATCCTAAGAAATACTATAATTCCCCCTTTAGGGACACCTAGTATTTAGCATGCATAATATCTAAAAAATTCTTGACTTGATTAATTGAAGTTGAACTAAATATAATATCGTTGACATAAATTTATGGAACTAGGACATCGTGTTCTATCTTCCTAACAAATAAAGTCTCGTCATTGCCACCTCGCCCAAACCCTTTATTGACTAAAAGGTCGAGAGGTGCTCATATCTGGCTCTAGGAGCTTGCTTTAAGTCATATAATGCTTTCTTAAGCCTAAATACGTGGTTAGGGTATGAGTAATCTATAAAGCCTTTCATTTGTTCGAAGTATACTTCCGTTGTTAAAATATTGTTTAAAAAAGCAGACTTAACATCCATTTGAAAAGGTTTGAATTATAAATGATATTATATGGAAAGGAGGAGATGAATAGACTCGAGTCTTGTGACAGGGGAAAAAATCTCGTCAAAATCTATTCCCGCTATCTAAGAAGATCCTTACGCTACTGACCGAGCTTTATTTGTAATTATCTCCCCATTGTCGTCAGTTTTATTTTTAAAACTCCAACGTGTGCCTATAACCATTTTGTTATGAGGTCACGGGACGAGATACAAAACATTATGACTTAGAAACTGGACTAGATCTTCTTGTATAGCATTGATCGGTAATGAGTCCAATAGGGCATCGTTTACAGTTTTGGGTTCCACGAGAGAAACAAAACAAGTAAAAGAAGCCATATGTTGAAGTTGGGATCTCGTTCTCGTTGGCTCAGAAGGGTTACCAATAACCTATTCAAGAGGGTGGTCCTTAGAAACCCAAGACAGTACTGTCCGGACCTCAGGTGGCAATGAATCACCTATCTCAAGAGATTCAACTGTAAAAACATTTTTAGACTCATCCATGACCACTGTTTGACTATCATGACTCTCTACGCTATTGTCATTTACAATTACATTAATAGACTTCACAATGACCTTGGTACGAAGGTTATAAACTCGATAAGACGGATTTGTTTAGGAATAACCCAGAAAAATAGCTTTATCACCCTGGGTAACGAATTTTGAAAGATGTTCTCTGCCTTTACAGACATAATAGATACACCCCCCAAGGTTCGAAAATATTTTAAGTTACGCTTTCGATTGTACCATTGTTCATATGACATCTTGTTGGTATTTTTCCAAAGGTATACACGATTAATGATGTCACACGTACAACCTCAACCCAAAAGTATTTTGGCATAGTTTTTACGTGCAATATCACCATAGCCATCTCTTGTATGGTCCTATTTTTTCATTTAGCAATGCCATTCTATTCAGTTGTCTTAGGTGCATTAAACTCATGTTTATACCCATTACCGACACATTATTATATAATGCCCGAATCTTTGAACTCTCTACCTCTATCACTTCTAATATGACATACTTGGGTATCCTTCTCGGTCTCCATTTTTAAAAGAATTTTTAAGAACTCATGGAAGGTGTCAGATTTATTTTTCATAAAAGCGACCAAAATAAAGCGTGTGTAGTCATCAACCATAACTAGAATATAACTATTACCACATAAGCTAACAGTTCTAGATTGACCCATAAGGTCCATTTGGATAAGTTCAAGAGGATTTGAGGTTAAAATGTCTTTAACTTTTTTATGAGCATATTTACTCATCTCCCCCCCTTGGCAGGGACCACAAACAGATTTAAAATTGTTTTTTATTTTGGGTAATCATCTCACTATTTGTTGGGAGCTTAACCTACTAAGGATATCAAAATTTGTGTGTTCCAATCTATTATGCCATAAATCATAATCCTCTAATCTGACAATCTTACAAGATTCAGTCTTTGGAATCTTTGTGTAACTGTTATTCGCAGTCCTGTTTCCAAATAGAATACAGTTACCCTCTTTATTTCAAATTTTTCAATTAGTTTTTGAGAAGATAAGGGTATGGATGGAATCACAAAATTCAGATATATTTAATAGGTTCTCCTTAAGACCTTTAACTAATAAGACTTCATCTAAAACAGGGAGACTTTCTTTACAAAGTGTTACCTTACCTTTGATCTATGATGAAATACCATCTCCAAATAGGTTATTAACTCGATGGAAGTCCGTCTAGTTCTTTAATTTCGTTTTATCTTCGATCATATGTTTGGGACACCCGAAATCCAAGTACCAACTAGTTGAGATGCGTTGGGCCTTGAAAGTTGTTATCCCCACATTGCACTTGAGCTGGGGTAACAAGTCGTCTTTTAGAAATGGACTGAGGGGTATTTCCAAATGCTTTCTTCTTAGTCTTAGATCCCCCTTTTCTTCTTTTTATAGTTAGTGTTATGTGTGGTATACTTTGGGAGAACTTACGTATTCTTACTCTTTTGTGAATAGTTAAAGTTTTGATAAGTAGGCGTGTACAGTCTCTTTTGAAACCACTGTATAATGGTGTGCATGTAGACATCGTAATAAGATCAACGCTAGTGCGATGTAGGCTTGACTTTATCACTAAACTCCGTAAAAATGGGTTTGTTCTTGTTAGTCACGATAGTCCAATTACCACAAGTATTAGTGTTTTGTCCTTGGTCTCTTGTAGGAGAACAAACATACTTTGCTTTTTCATTAGGTTTTGGCGGTTGATTACACTAATTTTGAATTGCCTTAGAGACGTTGACATTGTGAATTCCTTTCTAAGGGTTTTAAAAATTATGGCCTTCTTTTACAAAAATGACATTTTCAGGAGACACTATTGTTTTGTTAGTTATAACCTTTTCTCCAAAACCTAAGCCAGATTTGTCTTCAGAATCCATCTTACTTCCTACAATTATCTCTTCATAGGTTTTAGCTTGAGTTTCAAAATGTGGGAATTTTTTAAAAACGTTTGAGACCTTTTGTTTGGATTTTTCCAATTCAACTAAGGCAGCCTTATATGTTTCCTCTAAAATAACGTTTTTCTCAGATAGGCATTTTAATTTTAGTGAAAACTCTTTTGTCTATGTCTCATGAGAAATGCACTGTGTGGTGTAATCTACTGCGTTCTTCCTAATATTTTTACTAAGATGTTCAATACGTTCATATAATTTTTAACATTTTTATCAAGTGTGGCATTCTTTTTAATCGTTTTTGTGTACAACTCCTAAATATCAGGATGGTCATCATCGGACTTGATAAGTGCATTGTGTGCAGTGTCCCCTGTCTATTCAATTAGTGCAGTGGGACTCACAAACACGTTCAATCCTTCAAACATATTTGCACTTTGACTCACCCATAAGCTAAGATCATCTACTTTATTATTAACAGCAGTAGGCATAGTAATATCACCAGCAAGTATAACATCAATATCAACAGGCATAATACTTTCATCAGTAGGTAGGCCTGCATTATCATCATAATATATAATCTTTTCTTAAAAAGACATGCATGACTCATCAATTTGGGTTGACTCAGTTACATATTCATTAGAATCACTTTAGTCATCCCAAGTCTTACATATATATTGTAGAATCGCTACAGTGAAAATATTGCGTATTCTCAAATAAAATCAAATTTTAATTAATCCCAGATTTTAGTTCAACCCTAAAACATGCATCTAGATGATTTATCAACTAAAATAAAGCATCCAGGATAAAATAAACAATTTCAGGAAAAATTCCCCAAAGGGGAAAAACCTTTTATTTCACTATAATTTGTAAGAAAATGGCTTGCACGGATTATAATGAAATAGGGTGACGTACGAAATACCCTCAGGCGTCGGTTTCGATGTCTTGGCTTAAATTTCCCGCAGGAACTCCAGATGGTCAGCAATGAAGAAGTGAAACGGCTTCTCCACAAGTTTGTCGGCTGGAACTTTCCCTTTCCAGGAGGGCAGCAATGAAGAAGAAAGACGGCTTCTCCACAAAGGTTGAATAAACTCAAAGTTGTGTTCTTGGGTTTCAAAAAGATTCATAAAGGTTTGGAAATGATGTGTGAATCAAAACATGAGTTTTGGAACTCAACAATATGAAGACTAGAGCTGATAGAACTCTTAAAATCGTCTCTTGAAGTCTTATGAAATAACTCCCCGGAAGTTGGCTTTTATAAGGAAACCAAAAAGAGTTTCATGATTTTGAAACACATGCCAGCGTTAGGTACCTCAAACCGGTTTGGGTGTACTGCGAACCGGTTCACCCCCGAACCGGTTTGATCTTCGGTTCGTAAAAATTCGCTGGAACTTGGGGCTTAAACACTTAGCATTTTTCCAAGGGTTTTTCTTAGATTATTCTCCATTTTCAAAGGGCCATAACTTCTTCACCGTAGCTCGAATAGAGGTTCCGTTTCTTCTAGTATCTTCGTTGTGGCGAGATCTTCAACTTTTCAGTTGACTAGACCTCCTAAAGGTGGTTGTAAAATTACCAAAATTCCCTTGAACTTTCATATCTTGCCTTCTTTCACTATTTTGACTTCTCTTGTGTACCACTTGCATAAGGTCCCTAAAATCACGGAACATGAATTCGTTGAGGTAGATGTGGGACCCTTGATGGAGATGTTGAATGCTTGATTCTTGAAATTCGGATTGAGGCCGTCATATGAGATCGTGTAGAGACGTGCCAAATGTAGCGGCGTACGACATACATAAATGTAAGATATCAGACATGACAAAAATGTCCTTACACATATATTATCCCTAGCTTTATTATTGTTGAGTTTGACTCTGGAAAAATGTCCCATTTTACCACAACTATGACACTTGATAATTTTAATTACAGTCTTGGGTCTATTATTGTCATAAGTCTATTTTTCATCATTTCTTTCATGAGGTTTGTGATTTTGATGACTTTGATAACTAGGTTGTGACACCCGCCTAATAAAATACTGGGTGATAAATCCTATACTAAATTAAAACAGGGGTCTCATATGGTTCATTCTCAGCATCAATATCAAAAAACAATTTAATTACTAATAACCTATTAGGCTGGTGCCAAAATTTAATTAACTAATCTTTTTAACCAAACCATTCAAACAAATCCATCACAACAGTTTATATGCAACAACTGAAATAAAATAAAATAATCGAACACTCGGTATAATTTAATACAAGAAAATTGAATGCCACACAAAAAGGCGGTAAAGAATAAATGAATACAATTAGGCCATCGGCCCGAATGTTTCTACAATACCTCCTATCTAGATCTCAATGATAGAAGCGTCTATAATAAATCTGCGGCATCCAGAGCTGCAGCAGCAACCATCTGACTCTAAGGAATCATCATCCAGCCTCAAAAAACCATAAATACATACATAAAAAGGGTTCTAATCATCCTAGAATCCATATCCAACAATTAATTTCAATTAATTCCCAAATTTCTCAAATTTGATATTATCAGGGGTTTATCGTTAATCTTTGGAAAAACTCGTTTTGATTCACAAAACCCATCCCAAAAATCTTTATAGTTTTACACACCAACTTTAATATGAGAAATAATCACACTAAATCAATAAATCAAGTAAACACTTGCCTCGTGGATAAAATTCGATGACCCCAAGTCAAATCCCGTGATGTTTTGCCGGAGATCCCCTTTCTTCTTCCTCTTTTCCTTCTTCTTCTTTCTTCTCTTCTTTTTCTCTATCTTAGCGTTTATAATTGAGTAAATAAGGCTTATCCCCCTATAAATCCAGTTTTTAATCATATGGGCCTAATTAAAATGGCCCAAATACCCCCGAGTGGGCTCGGTTATGCCCAAAAATATCCCGTGACCCATTTACCACCCCCGGGTACACTTTTTCGACTATTTTGGCCCATACGGACTCAACCGTGCACTCAGAATTGACATCCGAATTAATTTATAAAAAGTACCTATCTCACACCCAACTTAATCTATATCTGACTTCTAATTGAGATAAATAAATGCCACGTCACTTATACATGTTATGACGTAAATAAATTATTACTATTCACTTAGTACGTAAATTTCCCCAAATATTAACCATTCACTCTCTGATTAACATTTAAATAAATATTACCATAATTAAGTCAATTAAATTATGACACCTAAGTAATTTAATATTTTCTGGATTAATTAAATATTTCATGCACAGAAATACGGGGTATTACATACTCCCCCCTTACAAAGGAATTTCGTCCTCAAAATTAAGACAATGCCAGTACTAAAACTTAGGATTTTTAAAATCCCAAAGTAGCAAGTTCCCAAAGTATGCTCATACATATATATAGTCTCATCATCCCTATATATATATATATATATATATATTCACTAATCCTGCACCCTTAGGTTAAGACCACTTGGTGCAAAGCATTTATTATTAACACCACATCTACTAGTCTCACACAGTAGAAATATTCACAAACCCATATATATACATATAGTCACATCATCCCTATACATATATATACAAATCCTGCACCCCCGGGCTAAGACCCATTGGCGCACCTAATCATAATAATCCTGCACCCCCAGATTAACACCCATTAGTGCACTTAATTAAATTTTACACCATCGGATTATCACCCTTTAGTGTATAAAACAACATATTCTTGCACTCCCGGGTTATCACCCCTTAGTGAACTTTAACAAAAATATCAAATAATAGGCATACACACATCCTACTAAAATTTATAGGAATTCTCCTAACCTATTTGCATACCTACCATACGTACTTTATTCTCATCGCTACGTATAGTATAAATATTCAGATTACAACTCTCTCTTAAGCTCCAAGGTACATTCTCTATACCGAATAATTAAAGTATTAATTCTCATATACTCTTCTAGAATTCAGTACTACATACACCCCTTCTTTTCTTGGAGTATGCTAGCAATACAATCATGTGCAAGACACGCGTCAACCCTCGTTCGAGTAAGACTCCACTCTACAGACTCACACGATATTCAATCCGTCATACCATTTTAACCTTGTTTATAGTTGTCCCTCAGGCATATATTCTGCACCTTCATTTTCACGTCCTTCTATCTCGGACATCTTTGGAACTAACTAACCAGGGTACCCATACACCCTATCATTTGTGCATATCTTCACAACCATAACATAATCTGAGCATATCATATGTGCCTATAAAATCATGGGTATTCTTAATCACCCCACTTTATGTAAATTACCAATTTACCATTTTTCTTTACCAAAACGTGCAACCTTATCCTTTTCAAGTGTTATTCACAAAAATACCCCTTTCATGTTCCAAGCTCAAAACTTAGGCATTTTACTCATTAACACACTCGTTCAACTTCTCACTTTGCCAAAATTACACATTTTGCATTTTAACCTTTTTTAATATATAAAATCACGCTTTTTACATGTTAAAGTCTTATTTCTCATATTTAAGCCTACACACTTTAATTCGGTCTTTTGACAGCTTAAAACTCATTTCGTCAATATTCAAACATTTGACACTCTTATCTTTCAAACTTAGTGTTACACACTTTAACAATGACTTTTTGTATAAAGACTCATACTTAGTCATTTTATTCACACTAAGTCTTCTAGACTTTTATTATTTATATTTTCACCCAAAGTTTGCAAGAAGACTACACTTTCACTTATTTACACTTTTAACCCCAAAACTTAGTTTAACAAACTAAATTGTACACTTTGTAAATGAAACTCCATTTGCTCATTTCATAATCATTCATCAACATTAAAATTACTATATTAATCTCATAAAAATGGCATATAGATACCAGGTGTTCTTCACATCAAATGAATCATTTATTCACCTTAAAACTTGAGTTTAAAACATTTTATTTCATAAAATATTTGTGAATAATGGGCTAAAAACTATCCATTTTTAAAACCCATTCAATCCTTCATTTTAAGTGCCCATTTTCATAGAAAAAAGTGAGAATAATACTAATAAGTATATTAGTGCATTTATAACCTTAATCAAATTATTTTAAGCTCTAAATATGTAGAAAAATCAAGCTAAACATAGATTTACTACAATACCCATTTCAAGGATAGAAAATCTCATTTTCTTCTAAACTATATCTTGAAATCATGTAGTATTTAATCTTTAATCATGGATGACTATTTCTACACACCTAATATCAACAAGATGCAAAATACTCATACTAATATCATCATCAACTTAATGTAGTAAGGGATAAGTAGTTTGCACCTCAAAATGTCCTTAAATAATGGTAGAGAAGGTGGGTGACTCCCCCACCTCCAAAGGTGGCCCTAAAGGGAGTCACAATAGCCCCCTCTTCAAGCTCCCAATTAATATCTGTGCTATATGAACTACACTTTCTTCTACTATGAGAACCTCCTTTTAAAATCACCCAACAAGACTTCCTTTGAGCTCCAAAAACTTATCTCAAAATCTCCTACGAGATGTCCCAACTTTGAGAGGTGTTTTAATGGAGTTTGGGGACCTCCAATGTGGTGTTTTGATGGTGGAAAAGTGGTGGCAAAGGAGGACCACGAATTCAGAAGGAAGAAATACTCTTGCATGAGCTAAAAGATGGAGATATAATCTGAAAATGTTTGAGAGTTTTGGCTCCAAGTACTTCCCTCCCATTTATCTTATAATGTAATTATGGAAGCTTTCTACCCTTGACCAACAAACCCAAGGTTTTGAATGCCCAAATTTGGTTCCCAAGATCTTCATAATAAGTCTTGAAAGAGACTACACATACACCAAACATGTGACCCCAAAAATTCATTTGAAAAATGCCCAAAAACACCCATAAAAGTTGATTTGCGTCACTTTTGGTAGTAGTAAAAAAAAATCTTTTTTTAAAAAAAAATTTAACTTAAGAATCATATTCCTTTCATTTTTTCGACCAAAAAATGATATTTACAATAGTCGTTTGGCCTCCCGGATTATCCTATACAAGGCGCGTAAGAATCGGGACCTCCGTACAAAAGTATTTTTTTTATTTTTTCTCTTCATAATAATATTCCTTATATTTTTGTGAGTCAAAAAAACATATTCACAATATTTTTTTGACCTCCCGAGACGTCCTAAACAATTTGCACAAGACTGGACTTTCGTTGTGTCGCGTGTCGTTAGACAATTAGTACACTTGCTTGCGTAGCATTCATTGCTTGTTCGAATCGTACGAAACTTAACCAAAGTTCTTAAAATAATTATATAAACTAAATATAAAACTCATGTGAACCATGCAACATAAAACTATCTCGTTTAACCCATATTGCGATATTTTGCTTTCGTACCATTTAAATGTCGCGTCGTATTAAACTTGTTCGTGTCACATCCGTTCCTTGATATTTTTTCCTCAAACTTAATGGACATCCTAGCCAATACTATTAGAGATTAAATACGCATTAATGCGACACATGCATCGTTAGATTTTTTTTGTTTTAACCATTTATGTAATACGCCACCTTACGTATTACTTGACGTGTTACACTTGGATTATTTATTCCTCCAATTTTTCTTTGGAGAAACACTTTAAATAACGTTAAATACCTATTTTATAGGGAGGGGTATTACATTCTTCCCTCCTTAGGAAATTTCGTCACCGAAATTTGTGATTATCATGCTCACACGTCATTCATCCAACAAATTAATTCCAATCCTAGGTGTCTTTAACACTATAGTCTAACCAAAAAATTTCATACCATTAATCGGTTACAACTACGGTGGATTGTAAGATATTATTGTTAACTCCCAAGTATGCCTAACATGTCCATATAGACAATTCCTCAAAGTAACTGATAGTGAGTAAGTATTATGCTAACACCCAATGAACTCATTATCATGAATTATACAAAACATCGGGATTTACAAGCCTACGTTTCATCAAACGATTTGAGTCTTGCCTAGCTTAGGCAGATACATCCTCAACATCAATAACTATTCACATCAAAAATTTTAAGAAAGTAATTTAATCCCAATGGTCTATCCGACCAGTATCTCCAACGAGACTAAGCATTAGCCTAGCTATGACAACCCAAATACACATGAAACACTACATTCTCAATTCGTAATTTTCATACGGGGTGCAACCCTATCATTTAATGTTCCATGAAGTTCTAATATTTATATCTTAGAGTAGTGAACTCAAATCCATGATATACGTCATAACTAGCTATACTGGTTAACTAACGATTGTATTAACCTAAAGATATTAAGTACACATGCAAACTACATGTAACAAACAGTGATACCACGCGTACACTCCAACCGATGTAAAATAAAGGTGGTTTCAAAGAAAAGAGTACTAATGTACCGACTAGCTTATTTCGCATCACTACTGAGCTATGCAACGCTACACCTGACAACCAACCCATAATTGAAACAACTTCCCATTACTGAGATCAAATAAGTCACAATAAGATGCAACGGATCAGGCGGCTGCCACGCTAGGATGAAACAACTGAATTCGGAAAACGAAACATGCTACGCGAAGTATGAACCACAACGTACACTTAAAGTCTAAAATTTTCACTGACCCATACGTACGCTAAAGTATTAGCTTAGCCACGTGCCCTAGCTTGAATCATTAATCACGGCTACCCATTTTTAAAGACAACGACTTGGGAATCGATTCACTTGGGAAGCTAAAACACTAGGCTTCCCTCCTTAAGACTTATGTTACTCGTTATCCTTCATACCAAAGCGAAGTTACATTTCTCATTGCTTAAAGTTAGTTATTGACCTAATATACTCAAGTCTCCACAATTTCAACATGCGAGTGCTAACTTTCAAACCTCGAGATCCTTCTTGCTTAGTGAAACACAATAATTACATAAATTCATCCTTAGGGATCATCGCTATAATTCTTGGCAACATCTTACATAATCCCAAATCATAACAATCGGACTAATTACAATGTCAACTCGATTTTTTTAAGTATGACTCGTGCCTAATACCCAATGATTTTCCTCACTAGTATTATACTAAGCTATACGGTTAGCACACACAGGTGCTATAATTAAGCCTAACACTCGACTCCGAGTGCTATTTCTAAAGCCATGATGAACATGATTATGTCCTAAGTCTCCTGAGTGTAAAACCTAGCATGTATGAACCTAATCTCGATATTCTCCCCAAGTCATACCATAATGAAAGCTTATAAACAAAACAATGGCACTAACTCTAAGGTACCGCCACAAATGACATGACTAAATTGTATTATAATCACCGATAGCCTATGCATTCCTCAATACGATAACTTTTCCCAATGATTCATGGAAGAGTCACCGCGTCAATCGACTCCAATTAAACACACATATCCTAGCGTAGGAGTTATTATGAAAAAAAATCCTTTCAAGTATAACACTCGAGCATGGCCACTAAATTATTTTCTCAAAGGACAAACACTAATCCTAATCACTACGTGTTATACCAGTCATAACTCTATATTCCTGAAGTCATAACCCATAATATCAACGAGAGACGTCGACAGTACTGTACTACGTGGTACAATCTTAATTTCACCATTATTAAGGAAAACCAATTACTTGCACTGACACTTCATTAGATTAACCTTAGTACATATATCCAAGGAGCAATCATGAGTTCACATGCTTATCCATAATCATGACCCAAGATCAAACTCATCATAGCCTATCATTTAACCTCTGTGATTATTCAGCCACGATAACTAATGTGCCTCACTACGTAGCCATCACACTTATTTGCTAGATCGCAAGTTATCACCATTATAAAATATTTGGAAGGATATTGGGCATCAGGTACTACCTATAAAACCTTTAGGCCAATACCTTTGATGATACAAAAGATCCTATTCCCCAATACCACCTCATTTTTCTAAAATCATAATTCAACATCACCATTTCTAACACTAATCCCAAGGACTATATGGATTTGTTCTTAAATCACTTAAATTCGTCAAGGTTATCTAAACCCAAAACATAATCAAGTTACTTAGTCATTCTTATTTCCATAGAATTATTTATTCACAAGTCATACTACTTAGTCAACTAATCTCGTAGATGAAACTACAAGCATACTAGGTAAGATGCAACTAAAATCATTAACACCTTCTAATCATCAAACTTACACATGATACATCTCACACAAGCATAGGGTGCCCCCACCTAACAACCTACACCAAAATTCGATAGTTTCTAGCTAACACTACCAGAACAAATGCAGCGAAATAAGAATGGCTATTAACTTAGCCGCTCAACAGCTCAAAGAGAAGGGCACAACGTGCTCAAGACCTCGACTTTACCATCAAGGTACGAATCAAAGCCATCATCAGGAAAGCCTGACCGAATCTAACTAATAACGATACCGAAAGATCCACTACCGACCTCACCACGTCACACTCGAAAGGAACATTGAACCTAAAGCTTTGATACCAAGTTGTAACGCCCCGACCCGAATATAAAGGTTTTTAAAGGACCAACCTAATCCGGTTCGTACGTTAATTATGAAGTGCAATGAAACACCCTATATAATATTTCTAATCCAATTTTAATAATATTTAACCTTACAATTATTAGCATGTGAGTCAAATTTATAATTTCTACGTGATGTGATCCAAGGTGTGTGACCCTAAGGTCAAGTAAATAGAACAACTAATCGTAAAGCAAGTAACTACTTACCTGTACAGTGCTCTCAACATACGGAATGACATGCAACCTGTCGTAACAAAGGAGGAATGTGAGCTGAATGCTCAGTGGGAACATATACAAATGCAGTATAGAAATGAACGGCTGAAAGGAATACTCACACGCTACATTACATGCATGTGAAAATACGTATATATCTACATATATACCTTCAAAAATACATGTGCTAATGTATTTAACCATTTTTATTACAAAAAAGTTATTTGGTTCCATTTGGCCTTCCTGGCCTTGCAAAATAGTCATTTTGTATTATCATGTTTCAAAAACTAGCACTTATTCCCATTAACTCTTACATAGTCAACATATATCCTTTGTTTGGGAAACCTTTCATTTTCATTTAAAGCATTTATTTCTCTACATTCAATTAACTCACGCCCGAGTTATTTAACCATATCACAAGACTTTCATCAACACACGCACACATCATGTTAGAAAACCACCTTTTTTTCCTTTAGAAAGCCTCATATAAGACACGCTTGTGTTTATTATGGTTTGTGCCTCATTAGTTAGCTTAAGCATCTTTAATTTATCTTATTTTCCATACCATGTTACCACATGAACCTTAAACATTTAAGGCGGTATTCTTGCATTAATAAATTAATGGACCAATATCATCCATTTGTGCCTCTTTCATAAATATTCAATTCATTACTTAGCATTATCTGTAGGGATTCCGCCAACAAACACTCATGGACTTCGTGGACTCACACCATCGGTCTCCGCCGCCATATATTACTGCAGTTGGTTTGGGATCTTTCGCCACTAGGGACAGAATAATCCTTCTCAATTATTTATCTCGACATCATCCAATATAATTATCTTACCAATGTGTTCAATATTTTCATAATGTTCACATTAATTTTCCTTTTTCGAGCCGAGGCTAAAGCCTTGGACTTAACCGTGCATTTTTTCACTATTAATTTAGGAAAAATAATTATATTCCATTAAAGTCCTTTTTCTCACGCACGGATTGATGTTTATCCCGAAAATCATTTCCACTTTAAGGACATAAATTATTCTTTCCAAATTAGTGCCAAAACACTCTTTAGTATTTTATTTCATAAAAATGTCACATCTTAAGTAAATTACCAATTTACCATTTTTCTTTACCAAAATGTGCAACCTTATCCTTTTCAAGTGTTATTCACAAAAATACCCCTTTCATGTTCCAAGCTCAAAACTTAGGCATTTTACTCATTAAAACACTCATTCAACTTCTCACTTTGCCAAAATTACACATTTTGCATTTTAACCTTTTCTTAATATATAAAATCACGCTTTTTACATATTAAAGTCTTATTTCTGATATTTAAGCCTACACACTTTAATTCGATCTTTTGACAACTTAAAACTCATTTCGTCAATATTCAAACATTTGACACTCTTATCTTTCAAACTTAATGTTACACGCTTTAATTATGACTTTTTGTATAAAGACTCATACTTAGTCATTTTATTCACACTAAGTCTTCTAGATTTTTATTATTTACATTTTAACCCAAAGTTTGCAAGAAGACTACATTTTCACTTATTTACACTTTTGACCCCTAAACTTAGTTTAAGAAACTAAATAGTACACTTCGTAAATGAAACTCCATTTGCTCATTTCATAATGATTCATCAACATTAAAATTACTATATTAATCTCATAAAAAGGGCATATACATACCAAGTATTCTTCACATCAAATGAATCATTTATACCCCTCAAAACTTGAGTTTAAAATATTTTATTTCATAAAATATTTGTAAATAGTGGGCTGAAAACTATCCATTTTTAAAACCCATTCAATCCTTCATTTTAAGTGCCCATTTTCATAGAGAAAAGTGATAATAATACTAATAAGTATATTAGTGCATTTATAACCTTAATCAAATTATTTTAAGCTCTAAATATGTAGAAAAATCAAGATAAACATAGATTTACTACAAGACCCATTTCGAAGATAGAAAATCTCATTTTCTTCTAAACTATATCTTGAAATCATTTATTATTTAATCTTTAATCATGGATGACTATTTCTACACACCTAATATCAGCAAGATGCAAAATACTCATACTAATATCATCATCAACTTAACTTAGTAAGAGATAAGTATTTCCCACCTCAAAATGTCCTTAAATAATGGTAGAGAAGGTGGGTGGCTCCCCCACCTCCAAAGGTGGCCCTAAAGGGAGTCACAATAGCCCCCTCTTCAAGCTCCCAATTAATCTCCAAGATCTATGAACTACACTTTCTTTTACTATGAGAAACTCCTTTTAAAATCACCCAACAAGACTTCTTTTGAGCTCCAAAAACTTATCTCAAAATCTCCTATGAACTGTCCCAACTTTGAGAGGTGTTTTAATGGAGTTTAAGGACCTCCAATGTGGTGTTTTGATGGTGGAAAAGTGGTGGCAAAGGAGGACCACGAATTTGGAAGGAAGAACTACTCTTACAAGAGCTAGAAGATGGATATATATTCTGAAAATGTTTGAGAGTTTTGGCCCCAAGTACTTCCCTCCCATTTATCTTATAATGTAATTATGGAAGATTTCCACCCTTGACAAACAAACCCAAGGTTTTGAATGACCAAATGTGTATTATTTGGTTCCCCAAGATCTTCATAATAAGTCTTGAAAGAGACTACATAATACACCAAATATGTGACCCCAAAAATTCATTTGAAAAATGCCCAAAACACCCATAAAAGTTGATTTGCGTCACTTTTGGTAGTAGCCAAAAACAATTGAAATTTTAACTTTAGAATCATATTCCTTGCATTTTTTCCGTCAAAAAATGATATTTACAATAGTCGTTTGGTCTCCCGGATTGTCCTATAAAAGGCGCGCAAGAATCGGGACTTCCGTAGAAAAGTATTTTTTTTTTTCGATTTTTCTCTTCGTAATAATATTCCTTATATTTTTGTGAGTCAAAAAAATATATTCACAATATTTTTTTGACCTCTCGAGACGTCCTAAACAATTTGCACAAGACTAGACTTTCGTTGTGTCGTGCGTCGTAAGACAATTAGTACACATGCTTGCGTAGCATTCGTTGCTTGTCCGAATCGCACGACACTTAACCAAAGTGCTTAAAATAATTATATAAACTCAAAATAAAACTCGTGTGAACCATGCAACATAAAACTATCTCGTTTAACCCATATTATGATATTTTTCTTTTCGTACCGTTTAAATGTCGCGTCGTATTAACCTTGTCCGTGTCACACCCGTTCCTTGATATTTTTTTCCTCAAACTTAATGGACATCCTAGCCAATACTACTACAGATTAAATACGCATTAATGCGACACATGCATCGTTGGATTTTTTTTGTTGTTGTTTAAACCATTTATGTAATACGCCACCTTATTTATTACTTGACGTGTTACACTTGGATTATTTATTCCTCCAATTGTTCTTTGGAGAAACACTTTAAATAATGTTAAATACCTATTTTCTAGGGCGGGGTATTACAAATAAAATAATCGAACACTCGGTACAATTTAACACAACCAAATCGAATGCCGCACAAAAAGGCGGTAAAGAATAAATGAATAAAATTAGGCCATCGGCCCGAATGTTTATACAATACCTCCTATCTAGATCTCAAGGATAGAAGCGTCTATAATAAACCTATAGGCATCCACAGCTACTGCAACAAACATCTGACTCGAAGGAATCATCATCCAGCCTCAAACAACCATAAATACACACATAAAAAGGGTTTTAATCATCCTAGAACCCAGATCCAACAATTAATTTCAATTAATTCCCAAATTTTTCAAATTTGATATTATCCGGGGTTTGTTCCCTAATCTTCCAAAAAACCCGTTTTGATTCACAAAACTCATCCCAAAAATCTTTATAGTTTTACACACCAACTACAATATGAGAAATAATCAGACTAAATCAAGAAAGAAAGTAAACATTTGCCTCGTGGATAAAATCCGACGACCCGGAGTCAAATCTCGCGGAGTTTGGTCGAGATCCCCTTTCTTCTTCCTCTTTTCCTTCTTATTCTTTCTTCTCTTCTTTCTCTATCTTAGGGTTTATAATTGGGGAAATAAGGCTTCTCCCCATATAAATCCCGTTTTTAATCACATGGGCCTAATTAAAATGGCCCAAATACTCCCGAGTGGGCTCGATTATGCCCAAAAATATCTCATGACCCAAGTACCACCCCCGGGTACACTTTTCCGACTATCTCGGCCCATCCGGACTCAACCTTGCACTCAGAATTGACATCCGAATTAATTTATAAAAAGTCTCTATCTCACACCCGACTTAGTCTATATCCGACTTTAGGCTGAGATAAATAAATGCCACGTCACTTATACACGTTATGATGTAAATAAATTATTACTATTCATTTAGTACTTAAATTTCACTAAATATTAACCATCCACTCTCTGATTAATATTTAAATAAATATTACCATAATTAATTAAATTAAATTACAACACCCAAGTAATTTAATATTTCCCGAATTAATTAAATATTACATGCACAAAAATACGGGGTATCACACAGGTCTACCTTATTTAGAAGCCACGGAGTTTTCAAACTTAATTATTTTCTTAAACTGTTTTCTCATAAGAGTTATTTGGTTATCGAAGTGATCCAAATCACAATCCTCACTCGGGTTAAGGTTAAAGTCCATTGAATTCATTTTTGGAACAATCATTTAGGATGAAAAGACAACATTAAATCCAGAGGATCTTTTTTTTTGGGTAGTCAATTTCTTTTATAATCTAACTCCATATCTACAGTTCTTAATTTTCTACTAAGTAATTCAGAAGTCGAGTTTGGATCGTCCATCTCTTTTATGGCATAAATTTGATTGTTGAATTTAGTAGGTGGAGACCTAAGGATTTTCAGTAAAATTTCTTTTATGTCATAGGTTAATCCATTTGCATGTAATTTTATGAAAATGTCAATTAACGTTATATAAAAGTCATCAAATGACGCATTATCATCCATAATCAGGGTATTATATTGTTGGACAAGCACTTAGGTTTTTCCAGTCTTAACAAAGTCATCACCCTTATGGGCGGTGACTAGCGTGTCCCACGCTTCCTTGGAAGTGGAGCAAATAGATATGCGTTTAAACTCACACTCATTAATGGACATAAAAATACAATTATTTCCCTTATTGTTATCTAGTGACATATATTTCTCTTATTTTGTAAAATCGTTAAGGATTTTCTTAACTCTTGTTGGGTTGGTTTCAGACAAAGGATTAGTTGGTGTAAGTAACCATTTTCAATCATGTCCCATACGACATCACCCAATGCCCCTTGGAAGAATGCAACCATCCTTACTTTCCAGTAACGGATGTTGTTTCCATCAAAGAGGGGCGGGCGGGATAGGTTACCTAACTTCTCAAATCTCTCATCCATTTTCAGAATTACATTTTAAAAGTAGTTTCTGGAATTTCAGGATCAATTTTATTTATAAAGTCGCTCTGATACCACTTGAAAAATGCTACATCTTTGACTGTAAGTTAAATTTTAATTAAACTCCGAAAAACCAGCTCGTTGAACAAAACTCCTTTTTAAATTACAACACAAGATGTGTATAAACAAATTTCTGATGGACATTAGATTTGGTAGATATATTAACTTAGGTTTTTAAAATAAAACATATACTAGTTCTTTGATTAAAAATCACACCATATAAGCAATAAGAACAATCAAAGCAAGTTTGACACGATCTTTTTTAACGTGGTAAAATCCCAAATTAGGGAAAACATTCACGGTGAGCTCAATGCCACAAAACAAAATTCCACTATAGTTAACATGTATTCAAGATTACATGAACATAAACAAACACACAAGATCCCAAGACTAAGAATAGAAATATACCTATTGATCTTTCTCCTCCACGGTAATTATTTTCTGACTTTGATCTCCCTAGCAGTTTCCTTGCATTTAATCCTTGCTCCTTGCTCCTTGCTCCAATGGACTCAGTTAACACAAAATCTCTCAAATGAACCACACTTTGACTAGGTGTTCGGGTGAGAGTGTATGTGACATTGAAGTAAAACACATGAAAATATGAGTCTCACATCTCTCAAAGGATTTATACAAATAAATCCTAACAAATTACAGGGATTATATATGAAATGCAGAGATTTCAGTTTTTTTGAAAATACACTTGTTAAACAAAGAAATATTTCAAATATGAGAAATAAACTTTCTCAAAATTAGATCAACTATTTCAAAACACTTATTGATGTACCAACTAATTTCATAAAATGCGATACTGAGTTTTTGGAAACAAAAACTTTAGATCTAATGGATCTTAAAGAATATAAAATGTGATAATCAGATCCAATGAAAAAGGAAAAAGAAACACTAATTGACTAAGTGAAATGTATCTCTTAGTAACTCTCATCATTTCTATGAAGAAATGTGATATTTACAATGAGATAGGATTCGTAGGAGATATTAAGTATGATGAGCTTTCTTTATACTTGAAAAACACAAAAACTCTCAAAAAACCTAGAGAACTAACTCTCAAACTAAGGTTTTCTTGTTTAGATATAACAGGGATAATGTTTGGGTTTGTGTTTTGGGATAAAATGAAGGATAGGAATATCATAGGCTCTAGTTTTATCTCTCTCTTTTTTCTCTTCTCTCTTTTTTTTCTCAAATGAATGAACTTCCAAAGTTCTCAAATGGTGACCCTAAGGTATCTACTAATACTAAACTTGAAAGGGTCTGGAAGATCGAAGGCTCTGGACGGCTGAGATCATTGCAACATTTAGAACTCAAATCCAAGGGTTATAAAACGACCACACTACTATCACTCTGATTGGCTCTAGAGGATCACACTTGGATTGACTAAAAACACATGCAGTACGTTGATTAGTTTGTATCTAAGGGCTACAAATGATGTGCGGATATGTGAGAGCAAACAAACACATAATGGGGGAATAATAATGCAACACGTGTAGAGATAAGGATGGTTTAAAAAACACGTGTTTTGAAATTAATAAAAATCCCATTTGCTCCCCCACAATTCTCTGTCAGTTTGAGATTTTACCCTGAGAAGTTTTTTAGGAATAAAAATATTTTCAATTTAGCCCATAACATTTTTAAACCAATATTTTAAATGTTTAAAAAATCATTTTAAATGTTTTAAAAATGTTTATAAAATTTCTAAAAATATTTAAACACGTGTACACACACTCACACTCATTTATGCACAATTTGTGTCATATAGTTTGTTCAGTGCAAAATTTTACTTCCATTTTTGGTAGATAGGATGTCTTAGACAGGTTTACCGTTGATGTAGCTTTTCAAACCATGGAGGGGATTGCTCAAGAAAAGTCTAACCCATTTCGTCACAAAATCAAAACTAGTTAGAACTCCTATATGGTACCGACTCAAGTAAGTCAACCATATAATGTGTTCTCACTTGTTATGGTCAGACCATGATAAAGAAGTCGGGATTATAGTCCTAAAACCCCACATTTTTACCCACAAAACACATTATTTCTCTACTCCCTCTCATCAACTCGGTTGCCTCTCTCTCATAGGTAAAAAAACTCATAATTTTTTTCACCCAGAAGATATAATTTACATTGAAGATTTTTCACCAAATCTTTCAAGGAAAGTTTAATTAGAAAGAAGGTAGTATGATTGTTTATTTATTTACATTATGCATATCTTCGTGAATATATAACTAATGTGAGTTAAATTTGATTTAAATCTCTAATTTCAAAATTGAGATGATTAATTGCTAATTAGTACCAAATTTCCTTTGATTTGATCCAATCCATAAATCTAACTTAAAACCCATTTATTTATGAATATAACTTGTGTAATTATGATAACAATCAAAAGTCCCCTGTTTAGATGTAATAATATGTTGGAATTCTAAATCAATTGAAGTTAATTAAATTTCTAAGGTTCTTGAATGTGATAATGGGGAATTGGGTTAAATCTTGAATTGGAATTGGGATATGCTAATATAATTGTGCCCCAATCACGTTTAGTAAATGGACACCTTTTTATATGTTATGTGAAACATTAAGGATATAAATGTAACACCCCGCCCGTCCGGGGAGAGCGAACGGAGCGCTAATGCGATAAAATAAATCCAAATCCATAAATAACAAGGTGTAGAGCATCTAAATAAACCCACAATAATATAAATCCACTAATCTCAATCTCTTCAATTACAACAAGTCTCTCGAATTACATACAACAACTAACTCGAAAATAAAATACAAATCTCCAATGCTCTATACAATAAAATAATAGAAATCTTTCCCAAACAATCCTCGCTAAAATCAATCTCCATAGCGCCCCAAAATTCGCGCTAACCTGCCACTAAAAGAAAATATGGGGAAGTACACAATACGACAAGAAAGATGCTCAACAAATATATGTTAGCGATGAATAAAACGTAACAACACGAGTACGAATATTCAAATCAAAATGCAAATATCAAAGCATTTATCAATATAATTTTTCAACAACACATCAATGGGACACCAGGCCTCACCCCATTCGCATATGCTTTATCAAGCCATAGCTCGGGAAACAAGAATTTTGGCGGGTGCCCAACATCCGTGCCATATTAAAATCTCATGACAATGTGCTCATCAATAATATAATGATACCACATGAATCAAAATAATTTCAACAATTATTTTCCAGATTTCAATGTATTTATCAATTCAAATATGAGTTCAATTAAACAAGAATTCAAAGAGAATGACACTCGCGAGATTTAAGGAGCATATTGTGTAAAACCCCATACCTCAAACCATGATGAGAAATCAATGATCACATCCTCAAGATCAACACAAATAATCTACAAAAGCTCCTCCAAGGACCTCCAACAAAATAGCCCCAAGAACACCTCTAATCTAAGGTTTGAACTCACAAATCTCAAGGGCCAAAGTATATATAAAAAGAAGAGGAATATAAAATATATTTGCTACCAAAAGTAGGTTAAAAGGGTTGCCCACGACTTCCTTTTACAATGCAAAGAAATGAAGAGTTGGAATCCAAAAGACTCCTTTAAATAAGGCAAAGAAATGAAGAGTGGGAAGTTAAAACAACTCCAAGAGTTACAAACATTTTAAAATCATTTTAAAATCCGTTTTAACTCCGTTTTTGAAACCGTTTGAAATTGTCGCCTTTAAAAAATAATAACCAACAAGTTTGAGCAATAAAAATAATTTTATCAAAAACTTTATTTTCCTCTTTATTTTGAAAATACTCCAAAAATTACGCGGGTTGTTACACTTTCCCACTAACAATGGAATTTCGCCCTCGAAATTCGCCGAATGCCCAACTCTCAAAATCAGGCCACTACACTAACTCCAAAAATAAATCACGTCTCCCAAAAATAAATTCCTCACCTCTAATCTTGAAACTTATCACGATATCACCTAAAATTTTCTATCTCCAAAAATTGCTAACCACGTAATGAACCCAAAACCCAAGCCCCGAGGGTTGCCGTATACCTAAGCTCTGATACTATTTGTAACACCCCGCCCGCCCGGGGAGAGCGAACGGAGCGCTAATGCGATAAAATAAATCCAAATCCACAAATAACAAGGTATAGAGCATCTAAATAAACCCACAATAATATAAATCCACTAATCTCAATCTCTTCAATTACAACAAGTCTCTCGAATTACATACAACAACTAACTCGAAAATAAAATACAAATCTCCAATGCTCTATACAATAAAATCATAGAAATCTTTCCCAAACAATCCTCGCTAAAATCAATCTCCATAGCGCCCCAAAATCCGCGCTAACCTGCCACTAAAAGAAAATATGGGGAAGTACACAATACGACAAGAAAGATGCTCAACAAATATATGTTAGCGATGAATAAAACGTAACAACACGAGTACGAATATTCAAATCAAAATGCAAATCTCAAAGCATTTATCAATATAATTTTTCAACAACACATCAATGGGTCACCAGGCCTCACCCCATTCGCATATGCTTTATCAAGCCATAGCCCGGGAAACAGGAATTTTGGCGGGTGCCCAACATCCGTGCCATATTAAAATCTCATGACAACGTGCTCATCAATAATATAATGATACCACATGAATCAAAATAATTTCAACAATTATTTTCCAGATTTTAATGTATTTATCAATTCAAATATGAGTTCAATTAAACAAGAATTCAAAGAGAATGACACTCGCGAGATTTAAGGAGCATATTGTGTAAAACTCCATACCTCAAACCATGATGAGAAACCAATGATCACATACTCAAGATCAACACAAAAGATCTACAAACGCTCCTCCAAGGACCTCCAACAAAATAGCCCCAAGAACACCTCTAATCTAAGGTTTGAACTCACAAATCTCAAGGGCCAAAGTATATATAAAAAGAAGAGGAATATAAAATATATTTGCTACCAAAAGTAGGTTAAAAGGGTTGCCCACGACTTCCTTTTACAATGCAAAGAAATGAAGAGTTGGAATCCAAAAGACTCCTTTAAATAAGGCAAAGAAATGAAGAGTGGGAAGTTAAAACAACTCCAAGAGTTACAAACATTTTAAAATCATTTTAAAATCCGTTTTAACTCCGTTTTTGAAACCGTTTGAAATTGTCGCCTTTAAAAAATAATAACCAACAAGTTTGAGCAATAAAAATAATTTTATCAAAAACTTTATTTTCCTCTTTATTTTGAAAATACTCCAAAAATTACGCGGGTTGTTACAATAAAAACCTTTATATAAGGTTCACATAACATATAAACAAGGTGGCCACATACGAAAAATAATTGGTGCATAATTATACAAACAAAATCCCAATTCTAACTCAAGATTTTTCCCAATTCCCCATTATCTAATTCAAGAACCCTACAAACTTAATTAACCTCAATTATTGCAAAATTCCAACATATTATTACATCTTAACATGGTTTTTTTTAATCATAATTAGACAAGTTATTTTCATCAGTAAATGAGTTTTAAGTCAGATTCATGTGAGTTTTGGATCAAATCAAGGGAAATTTATGAGTAATTAATAATTAATCATCTTAATTTTAAAATTATCATGTTAAATCATATTTAACTCATATAAGTTATAGATTCATGAGGTTAGGCATAATCTAAATCTATAAATATTCATGCTATCATTCTAATTAAATTTGCCTTGAAAGATTAGATAAAGAAGCCTCCAAAATCCTCCAAGTATCCTTCTCCTTTAAACCCATTTCTCTCTACAAATGGGTCTCCCTATAAGATGATCATTATGTTCAAACAAAGGCTCTTAAGTTTTATTAGGGTTTTATTCTTCTTACCTAAACTTGAGCCTCCTATATTGGACTTAACTTCTAAGTCCAACTTATTCTAATACATGGCCTCTAAAACCCAACAAACCTTATATATATATATATATATATATATATATATATATATAGTTGTTGCATACATGTGTTTGTTTGTTGTAAAATAGTTGTATTCACATGTATGGCTTTGACATTATTAAAAAACAATTTGTGCAAAACCTAGATTTAAACAATTTGACTTTGGTATTTATTTGGGCTTGAATTAGTGTTTATTTGTCATAAAATAGTTGCATTTACATATATAGCTTGATATTGTTAGAATACAACTTGTGTAGCTCCTAGGTTTGAAGGTTTGATTAATTTGACTTTCATATTTGTTGAGGCTTGAATATACTTGTTTATGTAATCACTTTGGTTAAGAAAACAATTTTAACCATCCACTCTTCATCATTGAGACACCTCTTTGCGAACTTGTTAACACTTCTACGATACACCTAGGCTTGATAATTGCTGTAAATGTAATCATTTTTGTTTAAAAATATAATTTGTGGGTTTGTTTAAAAATGTGAATGATTTTGGGATTTCGTATGTATGATGTGAATGATTTGTGGGTTCAATTAAAAATAATTTATGGGTTTATTTAAAAATAATTTATTGGTTTATTTAAAAATGTAATAAAAAAACACAATGAACATTCTACCATAACTTCCAACCTAGGATTTAAAAATTGGATTCGATTAGGTTATAAAGTATAATTAAAACTAATTTGGTATGTATAATGCGCCTTTGGGGTTAAATTAAGGGTTTCAAAATTAGATTCGATTGAGTTATAAAGTATATTAAAACCAATTTGGTATGTATATGCGGCTTAGGCTTTTAACATGATAATGTTTCAACATTGCTAGTGTTAACTAATGATTCAACTACCCACTGGGATACACTAACTTGTAGAAACACCATTTTTGTTCATACATAGTAGGTAACGACTCCTACAAGTTGTTATGGGGTATCCTTTATACAAAGAGTGGACGCGTGAGAAAAATAAAGTCAGGTATTTGTATTGTAGAGGCGATAACGAGTTTGTAAAATTCATAAAGAGGAGTCTCAGTGATGAAGAGTTCTCTTGTCATTCGGCACGTTGTTTGAGTGAAAATTAATTGAATTACATATTCCTAGATGGGGTATGCAAGACGATTACCGTGTGTAGATTTTTCATGAGGACATACATTATTCCATTATCTCCGAACAACCTCCACCGCAACCGTTAAGTATAACAGTGGTGGAAGGATTGGAGGATCCCCCCATAGAGCATAATATGTTAGATTATCTAATAAATGATGCTTATGGATCTCATGTGGTGGAAGACAATAAGGATTCTAGTAGGGAAGAAAATGAATTTTATGTTGGAGGTTCTAGTTCTCATGACAGTGTTGGGATAAACCTTGATGATGACTATTAAAGTTTAAAAGTCAAATAGACCCAACCATTGTACCCTAATTGAAGTAAATATTAAACAACTTTGCATAACATGGTTGTTCTGTTAATAGCGTTATTGGAATTCTGAATTGGGTCAAGGGTTTTCTTCCTAAATAAAATACATTTCTAACTAACTATCCGAGTATGAAGAATAATTTGAAAGGTTAGGGAATGAAGTATAAATCAATTTATGCTTGTAAGTATGATTACACACTATACTGAAAGGCATATGAAAATCTTAATCATTGTCTGGTATACGAGGGAAGTAGATATGTGTCAGAGCATCATTCTAATGATAAGAGAGACACACTTTAAAAAGTGCCTCAAAAAGTATCAAAATTGTAAGATGTGGGTTTGATATATACAATTAGTATTCAGCGACGCGTAACCCTCTTCAAAATGATAATTAATGCACAAAGAACAACAAAATCAATAAACAAATCCAACACTTGCAACAAATTATTTAAGTATTACATAGTGTGTAATAAAGGCAAGGAAGAAAATCTCACTCAATAAGTGCGGTGATTAGTAGGAAATACTGGCCAGGATCCAAGAAGAAAGGGGATAAATTTGATGATAATAACCAAAAAGAAGCTCTCATGTATAAGGAAATCAAATATAAAAAATCAACTCCTTTAAAGAATGATTAATGAAAGTATTTATAGGAACACAAGGTCATTCGAATTAACTTTCTTGCATTAAATTTTCTGAGCCCTCATTAAATGCCAAGAGTACTGTGTATATAATGCAAAAGATAGTGTATTAAATGCATGAGATATTATATTAGGGAGGGAACACTATTTAAGCTATAAGAATGTCTATCTCACTGATTGCAATGTGACATGTTGTCACAAAGGCTTCCTTTGTGGAAGCTGATGGGACATTCCTTGAATGGGCCAATGGTCCAAGTAATTAACCCACTTAAGTGCAAATTTTCTCGAGCTCCTAGAGTGTTAGAAATCAGTATTTCATGAAGATATTAGACAGTGACAACAAGATATGTCAACTCAATGAGATTCCTCGAGATAAGGTCCCTCGAACCACTTCACTTTGTATGTTCTTGTTGGATGAGATTCCTTTATAAAAGGGACCTCGAATAAGATGTTTCAAAAAGGTCCAGTGAGTGAGGTTCCTTGAAGAAGAAGTTTTTATGAACACTAACTTTACCCTATTAGAGAGTGGTTTTTCCCAAGTGTACCAAATAGGTTAGGATTGTTCTCTAATATTGCCTTGTTCCCAATCCTCCAAACAAAATCCTCGTGAGATTCCCTAAATGAGGTAACTCAATAGAGAATGAAAGCTATCCCATATCCTTCTATACATGGTCCTTAGCAGGTACCAAGCAATCTTAATACTATTATAAATAAGTCCCAAATATTTGGCTAGTAAAAAAAAATTTAAGCCAAGTACATATTAAAGGTATGTTCTTGAAGTCTCTACAAACGAACTTGCTTGTTATGATAATCCCTTCAAGCAACGTTGCTCACTATGGAATGCCTTTGAGTGAGCTTTCATATTATGAGAGTCCCTGTGAATGAGCTTCTTTCTATCGACATGGGTCTTGCTCTTTATGTTTAATAATCCTCTAATCCGCCTTAGTATCCCTAATTAATGTTCAATCAACCATTAGCTTTAACCTCCCTCTACATTTGCCCCTTTGTAGAGATATTTGTTTAGTTATGAAAAAAATCAGTTCGAAACATCATTATCTCCTTCAAATGACCTTTGACCTATTGTAAAAGGCATTTTTGAATAACCATCGACTAGGAAGATATTTTTTAGAAGAAACCTTTCATGCGAGTGAGCTCTCACTCAAAAGAGAGTTGTCATTTTAGTGTATACTAAAAATTTTGTTCGCGAAAATATTCGAGAGCGATCGTTTGTCGTTCGAGCAAGCATTTGTTCAATTGGCCTCATAATCCCAGCAGCTCAGGCGCCTTTTATTATTACTATTATTATAAATGATTTTAAATCTCCACAATTATACTTCGAAAATCAATTGATTTTTTAAAATCCCCCCCCCCCCCCCAAAAAAAAAAAAACCTATTAAGTTCCTAAGGAATTCCAAAAAAGGTTAACTTAGGCCCAGAGAAACCATTATTGGAAAGTCCCATCACATTAAATGCGTCTTTCTACTTTCCCATGTTATAACACGCAGTATCCCAGGGGAAGCACGTGACTTTCATAAGAGTCACCTAGATACTCGTTTCAATAGAAAATAATGATTGTCTTTTCCTGGTCACGCGTAACCACACGCACATGACCACCACTTTCTACTATTTTAATACAATTTTTCCCCTTATAAAAAGGGAATCTTCTTATCTATTAATTATTCTGCTTCCATGAATTTACAAAGTGAAAGAGTTCTTAGAGAGAGAAAAACAGTATTTGCCTTCTTTCCTATTTTTGAGGACCCAAATCGTCTTTTTTTTCATACTTTATCTTCACTTTTTCAACTTTCTCTTTTCACAACCACTGTTGAGATGGGCCCCATTACTAAAACCACTTCTACCACTAGGAGCACCTTTCCCAACACCCTTACCTGCCAAGTTCAATGGGGTAAGCACTGTCGTGCTCCCTTATTTGGTTGCATAGATCACTTATGGGTCGTGATCACTGCTTACCATGACTATCAAATTGCCAGGGCAACTCCACATTTACTAGTGGAGGACAATGACAAGGTGGAGCACTAGGCATACATCCCCATCTCTAGTGTAACTAAATTTAGGGTAGAGAGGGGATTTCCCTTAATCAAATGTGGAATTTGAGTCTCCTATTGGATCATGCGGAGGGTTGGGCTCATGGACATAACACATCCATGCTAAGTATACCACCATTTATCTTAGGCTGGTTTGTTAAGAACTTTGTGGTTTGGTAACCTAACTTTAAGTAAACCAAACAGTTCCTTAGAGTTGTTGGTCTCTTGATGTAACTATAAGTCACACTTTTATAGCAGTATGGGGTGAGTTTACTATCACCCTGGAAGATGTATGTAAGCGCTTAGGGTTGGATGATGCTTTGAATGAAACCTTCGTTGAAGAAGCTACTTATAAGGAGTAGGAGAATATAAGTAAAGCATTGGAGAAAGTCTGCTAGAATTGCACCGGCCCCTTAAGAAAGAGCATTTTTGGTGAGTTGATTCACTATTTCTATTATATGGAAGATAAGACATTTGCTAAAGCGAGGGATATTGCTAAGGCCAATCCCAATGGTAAGCAAGTTACTACTTTGCCCCCAACTGGGGAGGGTTTTGGTGATGCCCTTGAGCTACTAGCGTATATTTTAATCATTCTCCCCAGGATATTCTTACTTGGGAAACACCATGATTGCCTGGGGAGGAACTTGATTAATATTGTTGTTCGAATGTCCTTGGGTGTTAAAATGCCTTTATATGCCATTTCTCTAGGTTCCCTTTATACTTGGATCAACAGGACTTATGTTGACATGGTCAGGTCAGTCAATCATTTTAACTTTTCTAACGACGCTAACACCTTACTTCTCATTACTTTCCTTTACTACAGATTTCTGAACTTTGCCTCTTTGGCCATATTACATATTTCTCATGCAGTAAAGGTTCCTCACATCTGTGCATAGAACCATAAGTAGAGTAGTAGATCCATTTTCTCTTTGATTGACAATGTTAAAGAATTCTTCATTCGACTCTACACTACCATAACCTAATTTTATAGCAACAAGTTATTTATTGAGACCTCTCGGCTAGTAGATATGGTCAATGAAGTTTCTTCCAGCAATAATACTTATCCTGGCGTTCTCTTAGTCATAACTCCTTTCTAACTTCCTTCCTTCATGGAGTGTGAAGTTTTTTATTCTGTTTATTCTCCCCATAAGGTAGTTCCCAATTTGGTTATGACTAGGGTATGCCCCTTTGCATCCACATTCAGATAGAGAAACCTACCAACTTCTCGTTAGTTTGTGGTAACTTGTTGAATAACACTCTAACAGCTCTATTGACTAGCTACAAAGAGAACTTTGTGATTCTCTCAAACAGGGCCAACGGTAGCAGGTCCCCCAGCTACCTCACCGTATTTTAGCCAAAACATCTTTCTTGGTTCTAAAAAATGGTCCTCCATCAACTCTTGTACCCAACTATTAAAATATTCCCCCAAAGAGCTAAAGTTGAAAGGTTATTCAATTGACTATTCGACACTTAGCCCGAACTCTTTCAATAAAACCAGGTATATTGAGTTACCCCCCTAGCACCCATAGAGCAAGTTGTTAAAAAAAGGTAAGGGTGCTTCAACCTCTTAATTATTCGAAGAAGCTGAAGATATTACCACTACTTTTCAAACTTCTGGAGTTAATGATACTCCTTTAGATCCTTTTATCAAAGCAACCATTTTTCTCAAGAAGAAGTAAAATAAGAAGAAAACTGCTAAGGTTATTCACCCAGAGGTTGTGATTTCCTTTAAGTAGTTTGATCCTAAGCTCAATGATCAAGTGGTATCACTTTTTAACACATAATGAGAAATTATGACCACGGGGTTATGGCTACTCGCACGTTTATTAAGGATCAATCAGCTCTCAAGGTCTTTCCCTTAGCCCAACAGTTAGTTCGAGCGATCTCAAAAGGCAAAGGTCTAAGGCAGGGTCCTATCATGGAGCTATACCTGATCCTGATGATGATGATGATGGGAAGGAGATTGAAAAAAGGCCTCTAAAACATCAATCACATAGGGTGTGAAGAATTTACATCTTCACAAAACCATCTTCTCCTCCTCAAGATTACATTATTCTTGATAACTCACTTGAGCGCGAGGCACCATTTTATTTATTTACAAGGGTGGCCTTTCATTTCAATAGATATTTGCTCACTTTTGAATGGCGATTGACATTTCATGACATGTCCTTAACTTGTCTTTTATGCCTTGTTTATTTTTTAGGTCGATGACTACATTGGTACAATTGAGGTGGAGCACCAGATTTCTACTGCTGAGCAACAATCCTCGCAGCAGCAGCAACAACAACAATAATACAAAAATAGAAACTATAATCTCCTTGGGGATCATCTCATGGTACTAATGAGCCTATGTTGGTATTTAATTCCCATTTGTATAAGGGGATGGTCTTTCGGGTGATGGGTCTGTAAGTAGAGGATATACCCCGAACTCCTCATTCCTGGGAGATCAAGCAGCCATATTTCTCTAGTGTTTAATCTTGAACCAGGGCAGGGTGAAGTTAGGAAGTCATTGGTAGATGAACCTATCATTTATATTTCTCCAATAGTTGGTTAAGAGGTACCTTCTATTTTATTTACCATCTTTTTAGGTGCTTATAAATTTCTTTCCCTGTTTTATTAACTTGTTAATATTTTTTTATTTTAGGTTGTACCTTCAACTGTGCTGGAGGAAGATACCCTGAGTGAGATGCCTCTGAGATACCTCCCTCTCCAGCCCAGATCAACACTTCCAGGGCTCTAATAGTTGTTCCCACAATCAACGATCAAGTATTGGTAAATCCTATTGGGTGGGGTCATTAATTTTGGTGAGGAAGCGAAAACTGAGCAAAGTCCTTCGTCTGGGCCAGCAACAGAGGAACCAGTCCCTGAGGTATCAGGACAAGCTAAGGTATATTATACTTCCATTACTTTTATTTTAATTTCAACCTTATTAAAGAGAGAAAAATCCAAACATGGTCAATCTTGTGGTCAAGCATGTTGATTCGGACAACCACTTGGGATTGAATGAGCATAGTTTCTTTAAATAATGAGTGGCCAAGTGTATCGTCCAAGCAACCATTTGGGTCTTATCATAGCACACTTGGTTTTCTCACTAATCACAAATTATGGAATTAGAATTTTATAATGACCAAGTTTACTTGTTCGAGCAACCATTTAGGGTTTATCATAGTACCCTTTGATTTGGCACCAATCGCAAATTATGGAATTAGAATTTTATATTGACCAAGTTCAATTGTCCGAGCAACCATTTGGGAGTTATCATAGTACACTTAGATTTGGCGCCAACCACAAATTATGGAATTGGAATTTTATATTGACAAAGTGTACTTGTCCAAGCAACAATTTGGGACTTATCATAGTACACTTGGATTTGACACCAATCGCAAATTACGGGATTGAAATTTTAGATTGGCCAATTGTATTGAGTCAAGTAGCTGTGATTAAATCCATTACACTTGGATTTAGTGACCATTTTGGTCAAAAAATTGGTCAACTTGTTGCATCTAACCCTTATCATATGTTTTCAAGTTGTGCCTGCTCGAGTTATCCCAAGAGATATAGAGGATCATGTTGTTGCCCTTACTCAACCTTACTTTCCCTAGAATTGTTGTATATATTCCCAAAAGTCAATCTTGTATTGTGTATTTTAGAAGTATATATATAAACATGTTATTATTCTTTGATCAATTGTCATCAAAATACAAATACAGGAAAGTTTTATATAATCATAATTGATAAATAATAATTATGACATTTATAATTATGTCCATTAAAACATTATAGAGTGTGATGAATCATAATGGTTGAGTTATGATCGGGAGATGTTCACCTCAATTTCTTGTTCTAATAAGTTGTTCCTAGTGAAAAATACAACTGGACTTTGTGTTTTGGATTAACGCTATCATTCATTATGATTTCCTTATTTAAAGGAGTAGCAAAGTCTCAAACTATTTGTCGGATTCCAACAAGATCAAACGTATGGGTGCATATTGTATAATATGGCAGTGAACGTAACCACATAGAATTATCCGATGGAGTTTTTGCTAATCTGTCAATGGATATATTTTGTAGTTACAGTTTCACATATAATCCTTAGACTTGAGATATCATCTATACTTTGTATATATTAGGTAGTCATTTGATTCTACTTATGAATTATGATCTTTTTATATGATTATGGCAAGTGTAGAGTTGGGGCTATCCTCATATTATATAAAGGATCTTTGATGGTCAATAGTGAATCTATCGCTCTTAGTAAAGAGAGAATTTATTCGACACTAGTTACTTTAATTAATACTCTAATTAAATCCTTGGTCGAGGTATTGACAATTATTAGAATTTTTTTTTTAATTGGATATTGTCAAAATAGTATAAATTAAAAGAAAGAAAATATTTGATTTATGGATTGATAGTTTACCATTCCATAAATAAAATTAATATGAATATTGGGATGATAGAAGGATTGGAGTGTGTGGAAACTGTAAACGAACAAGGTTCAGAATAAATGAAGAATTTATTCACACTATCTTAGCATTAATCATAATATACACCTACATATTATTAATGATTATTGGTTTAACTCTTTACTAGAGTAATAGATGAGTTACTGACACGACTCAGAATGTGTCTCTAAAGTGTGTACTCTCTAGGCTCAAGTGCAAGCCTGTCGTTCAAGTAATAATCCGACAAGTCGGGTATCGATCCTCAGGGAAAAAGGACAACAAGAGTTGTGACGACTGGATAAGACAGAAGAATCCTAACGTTGACTCTAAGAAGAAAGAAAAAGATTTGATTTTGGGAATGATTAAGATAAATGCAATTATGTAGTTATGAAAATGTGCAATTACACTAAATTACCTAAAATGTGAATGAAAATTTGATTTGAACTTTTAAATGAGATGATGGAAAAAATAGGACGGGAATACAATCCCCCAACCCTAGTGTACTGCAGTTATAATACTAATCGTAAATTTATCTAATTAATTTGACCCGTCTTTAGTACTCCCAAGCATTACGTATACGAGGTTCAAGCCCGCGTCATACTTAATCAAAGGATGAGTAAATCAGTATCACGATAGTGACACTTGAATTATATTCTCAATCATCCCGGTTACCCAGAGGCAAACGAGATATTTAGACCTACAATTGTTGTGTTCCTACGCAATACGGTCACAATTAATCACTAAATTCAGAGGATTAATTTTATACGTGCAATTACCACATCAGGTTGGGTTCATGTAACCCGACCTTGGAAATCTAGCCGGACATACCGAAAGTGATGAAAACAGATTTCAATGTGCAGAAAACCATGATTAATCTAAGGCAAACTCGTACAATGATGTAAAAGAGAATTGAAAAAATGAGATACTCACTAAATTTTTTACCACAGCAGTCAATCAATTAACTAGAAGTACTCACAATCAGAATCAAAGCTTCAGTCTTGAATTAAAATGAATAAAGTTGCTAAACTAGGGTTTGTGGAAGAAAATGAGAGATTAAACTAACCCCCCACGATCTTTCCTCCTTTACAATGAAAATAATTCGAGTTTTTATACCCTACATGAAATTACAAGAAGTTGAGTATAAATCGGAGTCTTTAGAGGAGAATCAGAAAACAAAATCTCGATGGGCGGACCGGTCCGGCCCTTAGGCGGATCGGTCTGCTCCTAAAGCGGATCGGTTCTTTTAATTTTTCAGGCGGACCGATCCGGGGGCGGATCGGTTCTTTTAATTTTTGCCTTCTTCGGTTTGCCTTCGGTTCACAGTTCTCTGGATTTGTGTACATCGGTCCGGTCCGGGTCTTAGGCGGACCGGTCCGCCTATTTGACTTTTCCTTCAAACTTTGACTGCCCATATCTTTTGCTCCGGGTATCCGATTGAGGTGTCGTTTCTTCCTAGGTGCTTGTGAGGATGATACCTTCAACTTCTCTTTAGGTACCTCATCCGGATTCTGGGTAGGAATGACTCTTTTGCCCTTTTGACTTTTCTTGTTGACTTTCTCTATTCTTCCGGTTTCCTTCTTCCATTTCTTGACATTAGACACTTGTAAAATCATAACGAAATACCAAAAACTCGGTGTACTTGTTAGGATAACTCAGTAGCAAGATTATGAGATATAGTCAATCCAATTACGTTGTTCGAGGTGATTAAAGTACCGAAATTAAGGGATAAATTAGGAAGAATTTATGCCTAATCAAACCCCCCTAACTTAGAACTTTGCGCGTCCCGAGCAATGTAAAAGAATTCTAGCAAGGCTCAACTCTTGAAAAACATTTTATTGGGATAAAATACCTCTTTCGCGGGCACGCGATTGCATTTAGCGTATGCAACAAGCCTTTAAACCCCTAGGTTACCCTAGTGGGACGAGTTGTGTCTCGTGAGGGTTTGCAGAGAATATACCCACAAAATTCGACTCAAAGAACTTCAAAATAACCAAAAATTGTATAATTCAAACTTTTCCAGAAAATAGTCATCATTAAGTCATGTTTACAAGTCTCAAACTGTAGTGCGTGTGTGCGAAGCCAGAAATATAACCGTCGATTTCCACCGATTAATCATTACGTTACTTATCCGAAAATTCGTTTTGATTTCAAATTCTCACGGGAAGCTCTCTCAAACGAACCACTCGGAATATGGCTTTTCTCTCGGTATGCGTGATATAAAGAGTAAATATAATGGACGCAAAATCACGCATACAATTACAAAGACGGAAATTTCATGGTGAAAGGATCTCATCAACGGATTACGATTTTAAAAACGGGAACATTGCCTCTTATTCGCGCACTTAATCTCCTTTATTATCTTTTGGTGTATTGGCTCTCTACGCGGTAACCAATTCTACACTTTAGACTCGGTTAGGACTTTTTTTTTTTTTTTGGGTTTTAAGGTATATTGGGTAAAATGAAAATGGTAGGGAAGGTTGGAATTGGAAAATTCATTTATGATGTCCATTTGGGATTTTTTCCGGGCTATTGCTCATTTTCTCTTCTTTTTTCTGTTATTTTTGTTGAGCATATCTATTTTTTTCTTGCCCCTTTTTGTTGCACTTTTCGGATTTAAATTCTGAATTTTTTTCATTTTTCACAATTCCGGCTATTTTGGGTTTTTTGGGTTGTCAAACGAAAGGAAAAATTATTCGGCTCAATTTGGGTTGCAAAGGGTAATTTTTTCGCTACTTTTTCTGGCCAATATTTTTGGGTGACAAACAAGGGCCTACTTCATTGTCCAAAATGCCAATTGCGTTACCATATGCGTTTCGAGATGAAAATTTAAGTTTAGAGACTAATTTGGCACGTTTTTCAAGGCAATATTGCACACATTTTTCAAAACCGATCAAAATGAAAGGATTGAGATCCTTGACAACTTATTAGGCGCTAAAAAGAACTTTGAGTTAACAATTAACTCGGATTGATTTAAAAACTCGCAAAACGTGATAGGCTCGAATCTCACCGGGTTTGTTAATCTCCACATTTATTCGTTAAGTCGTCAATTTTTGCACAATTTCCATCTTTGGTCAATTTCGGCTTTGTGTATGTTGACTTTTTACACTTTGAGACTTCAATTTGACTTTTAATGATATTTTTGAAAATTTTGAATCACAACTTTTATTTATTTTGAACAAAAATATTTTTGGATTTATGATACTTTTATGATTTTTTTGGAAATTTTGGGCATTTTTGAAAATTTGTGAAGTTTTAGAAATATGCACTTGTGACCCCCCCTAACTTAGACTTTTGCATTGTCCTCAAGCAAAAAGGACTAAAATCTAAATAAGGCAAAATAAGAAGTGCAATAATTAAAACAAACAAATATAGAAAATGCAACTTTTTATATCATAAGACTGTGGTACAAACAGGAGTACAGCATATGTGTGACATGAGAAGGAATACATCAAAACAGTCCATAACCAACAAAACATCACGGGGAAGGGAAATGGGATGAGCTGGGCGCGTCGGGGCCATAGGGGTCATGAAAATGTGATGGGAGTGGCTCATTAGGGTCCCCTAGGCGTCGGTAGATATCCGCTTGCATTCGAGACGCTCGACGTTGATCTCGACGGTAGTCGATCATAAAGGTCTCGAATCGGTTCTCAAGGGTGGACAACCGGGTCGAGATATCGGTACCCGCCCACTCAAAGTCCGGGTCGTCCTCCTTATCCGCCGACTCGTCGTCGGTGCCGACGTCACCCATCTCAACGTCCGCTTCGGCGGCCTCCTCCCCCGCGCTCTCTCCCGAGGCGGCCTCTTCTTCGCTATCATGACCCCGCCATGCCCGGATTATGGCTAGCTGCTTGGTACTCTTAGTGCGAGTGCCCTTTCCAAAGGGACCGGCAATCCGGGTGCGGTCGAACGGGGCCTCAATGCCGGCGTCTTGGAGGATATACGTGATCAAACGGGCATAGGGCAAAGGGGCGGCACCCTTCTCATCCAAAGAGGCGGCGATGATGTCGGCATACAATGTGCGGGCCAAATGGATGGAAGTTTGGGGATCGAAGAGATGATAGGTCAAGGTGGCTTGCCGAGGCCTCATGGCGGAATCGTTGGACGTTTGAAGAATATTGGCGCACACAATTTGGAAAGTGAGGCGCGCCTTTTCGTTGAGTTGTCCAACAGCGACGGTTTGACCCGCCCAAGCCACGTTTGGAGCAATGCGTTCCATGATGACGTCCTTAGCGACCGGAGGAACGTTCCTTGGATATGTGAAGTCTTGGGGATCCGGAACACCAAAGGTGGCCAATTTGGCCGTGAGGATGGCTAAGGAAAAAGGAACGACCGTCCCATCGACGTAAGCTCGGGCCTCATATTGGCCCGTCCGCACGAGTGTGCCATAAAATAACCGGACCTCAGAAGCCCACACGGCTTCATGGGGTTCGTTGAGGAAACGACACCACCCCCGGGACATTAATAGGGCCGTGACAGAATTGGGCAGCGCATTCCATTGAACCGCGCGCTCCATATGGAGTTTGCAGCTTGTCCCGAAGAATTGGGTGCACCATCGCTCCTCTTGTCGGGAGCGGAACTCGTTGCCCCCGGAGGGTAGGATGTCGGTGGACGCGTATTTTATGGGGGCAGCACGGGGGGCCATGGAGACAGAGAGGATGGAACTCAAAAAATCTGGAGAGGGAGAGGAGAGAAGTTGTGTTTGAGGTGTGAAGAGAAGGGGAGGGGTAGGGCTGAATTTATAGTGGAGGGGAAGGGATTTGGAGGGAAAAGGTGTATGGGGATGTGGAGGGGAAGGGATTTAGAGGGAAAAGGTGTATGGGGATGTGGGAAACCGAATGGGAGGGAAGGATGGCAATTGGGGGGAAGGGGGGTGAATGGGAGGAAAGGATTAAACGAATCTGTCGAAGGCGGACCGGTCCGGGCCAGGGGCGGACCGGTCCGGGTCTTTAATTTCTAGAAAATTCGACAGGCGGACCGGTCCGTTTTAAAATTAAAAGAACCGGTCCGGTGGCGGACCGGTCCGGTGGCGGACCGGTCCGGTGGCGGACCGGTCCGGTGGCGGACCGGTCCGCCCTTAAATTAAAGGAACCGGTCCGGCCTGGGGATTTTAGGCTGGAATTTCCCCGAAACTGGATTTCAACCTCTCTTCCTCGAAATATTGCACTTTTAAAACGCGCTCCTCACCAATTATAGACTAAGGACCTCTCAACATCACCGGTCACCCGAATTGACCCAATTCCCGAACATGCACATGCTAAACCCGAATGTACTAAAATCCTAACGACACTCACTAACGCACACGACACACACGACTCTCGCGACATACACGACTCTCACACCATACGCGTCGGGGGTGCGACGACCTAACTGAAACCGTTCACTATACCCCGTAAACGGGGTCCGACAACCAAACGTCAAGATATGGCTTTAGGCGTTGTCCATTCACTTTGAATGTATTTCCCCCTTTTAAATCTTCTAATTCGACAGCTCCGTGGGGGAAAACATTCTTGAAAACAAACGGGCCAGACCATCGCGACCGCAACTTGCCCGGAAAGAGATGAAGCCGAGAGTTATAGAGAAGAACTTTTTGCCCGGGAAGAAACTCTTTGCGTCGAATGATGCTATCGTGAGCGAGTTTCATCCTTTCTTTGGCAATTTTGGCATTCTCATACGCATCATTGCGTATCTCCTCTAACTCATTTATTTGAAGCTTGCGAGCTTCACCGGCTTTATCCATGGCATAATTGAGCTCCTTAATTGCCCAATACGCTTTGTGTTCTAACTCCATGGGGAGATGGCAAGGCTTTCCATACACAAAGCAGAAAGGGGACATGCCAAGCTGATTTTTGTATGCGGTGCGATAGGCCCATAACGAATCGTTCAGTCTAAGTGATTAATCTTTCCGGTTAGGATTGACGGTCTTCTCGAGAATGTTCTTGATCTCACGATTCGCTAGTTCGGCCTGCCCATTTGTTTGTGGGTGATACGTCGTTCCAACCTTGTGAACGACGCCATACTTTCTTATAAGCTTCCCGAATGGCCAATTGCAAAAGTGCTTGCCATTATCACTAATTATCTCTTTCGGAGCACCGAAACGGGAAAGTATGTGTTCCTGTAGGAACTTTATCACCACCTTGTTGTCATTTGTTTTGGTAGCTATAGCTTCTACCCATTTAGAAACGTAATCTACTGCAACAAGGATGTATAGGAAACCAAAGGACGGGGGAAAGGGACCCATGAAGTCAATACCCCAACAGTCGAAGATCTCAATGATGAGTATGGGGGTAAGAGGCATCATGTCTCGTCGAGTAATGGCTCCCATCCGTTGGCACCTATTGCAAGATTTGCAAGCATTGTTCACATCCCGGAATAATGTGGGCCAATATAGACCGCATTGCAGAATTTTAGCGGCCGTCTTTTTCGTGGAAAAGTGGCCTCCACACGCTTCCGAATGACAAAACTGGATGACTTTCGGGATCTCGTCATCCGGTACGCATCGTCGGATGATTTGGTCGGCGCAATATTTAAACAAGAATGGATCATCATAGAAGAACATGCGCGACCAAGTAAGAAACCTCTTCTTATCTTGCGGTGTCCAGTCGGGAGGGACGGCTCCCGTGACAAGGTAGTTCACTATATCCGCAAACCAAGGTAAAGAAGAGGTAGCAAAAAGTTGCTCATCCGGAAAGTATTCGTCTATGGGAATGGGATCACTTGGTACATCGGACGAAAGCCGTGATAGATGGTCGGCAACGACATTTTCTACTCCTTTCTTATCTTTAATGGAGAGATTGAACTCTTGTAGGAGTAGGATCCACCTTATGAGGCGCGGCTTGGCGTCTTTCTTAGCGAGTAGATATTTTAACGACGCGTGGTCGGTGAAGACAATTATAGGAGAACCAATGAGATACGATCTGAACTTATCAAGGGTAAAGACTACCGCTAGCAACTCCTTCTCCGTTGTAGAGTAGTTGAGTTGAGGTCCGGTAAGGGTCCGGCTAGCGTAGTAGATGACATGAGCTTGTTTATCTTTACGTTGGCCCAAAACGGCCCCAATCGCGTAATCGCTTGCATCACACATAAGTTTGAATGGTAGGGACCAATCTGGGACTTGCATGATGGGAGCGGACACGAGCATGTTCTTTAATTTGTCAAAGGATCTTTGGCATGCCTCGGTCCACTCAAACGGGTTGTCCTTCATGAGAAGGTTGCTTAAGGGTCTAGCGATAGCGCTAAAGTCCTTAATGAACCTTCGATAAAACCCGGCGTGACCCAAGAATGAGCGCACGTCTTTAAGCGATCTCGGTGGGGGAAGGTCAGCTATGACATCTATCTTAGCCCTATCAACCTCTATGCCTTTAGATGATACTATGTGGCCAAGAACTATTCCTTCAGTGACCATGAAATGGCATTTCTCCCAATTCAGCACTAAGTTCTTCTCCACACACCGAGCAAGTACTTGTTCCAATTTTTCTAGACAAAGATCGAAAGAGGTGCCAAAAACGCTGAAATCGTCCATGAACACCTCAATTCCTCTTTCAACCATGTCACTAAATAAGCTCAACATGCACCTTTGAAAGGTCGCGGGTGCATTACACAAGCCGAATGGCATACATTTGTAGGCAAACGTACCAAAAGGGCAAGTGAAGGTTGTCTTCTCTTGGTCAAGTACATCTACCTCAATTTGGTTATATCCGGAATAACCATCAAGGAAGCAATAATAAGGGTGGCCCGCTACTCTTTCAAGCATTTGATCGATAAATGGCAAGGGAAAATGGTCTTTCCTAGTTCCCACATTGAGTTTCCGGTAATCAATGCAAATGCGCCACCCGGTGGTGGTACGTTGGGGAACCAGCTCGCCCTTAGCATTCTCAATCACTGTCATACCCGACTTCTTCGGGACGACTTGAATGGGGCTCACCCACTTGCTATCCGAGATTGCGTAGATAATCCCGGTATCCAATAATTTGATAATCTTGATTCTCACGACTTCTTTCATATTGGGATTAAGTCTTCTTTGCATTTCTCTTGAGGGTTTGACATCCTCTTCGAGATGGATCTTGTGAGTGCAAATCAAAGGACTTATCCCCTTCAAATCGGCAATGCACCAACCAAAAGCACTTAGGTGCTTCCTCAAAATTTTTAACAACTTACCCTCCTTCTCGTCATCTAGGCTAGAGGAGATAACAACAGGAAATTTCTCATCCTCTCCTAAGTATGCATATTTGATATGGGAGGGGAGTTTCTTTAATTCAAGGGTTGGAAACTTTTCGTCGGAGGGAACAACGCGTGTATCCCGTAGTGGTAACTCCTCGAATTTAGAAACCCAATTCACATCTCTCGCGTCCTCATCCGACGCTCTCTCATCGAGTAACTCTCTTAACTCCTCAATCTCCCTCTCGTACTCAGTATACGTCCCCTCACTCTCATTGCTCAAAACCAGACAGGATCCTAAGGCATCGCCACAACAATTCTCCTCAAAGTACTCCTCTACTATCTCATCTATGAGACTCACCGCGTGAATATCATCTTCCTCTCCCATATGTTGGGCTATGTTGAAGATGTTGGTCTCTAATGTCATATTCCCAAAAGTGAGTTGCATTCTACCATTCCTTGTGTTAATAATAGCGTTAGCTGTCGCTAAAAATGGGCGCCCGATAATGATGGGAACATGATTGGTCGAGGTTAAGGAAGGCTCCGTGTCCCAAATGACAAAGTTTACCGGGAAGTAGAAAGTGTCAACTTGAACGATCACGTCCTCTACTACACCTCGTGGGACCTTCACAGTTCGATCCGCTAATTGGAGAGTGATTCTTGTGGGCTTGAGGTCGCCCAAATCAAGTTGCCTATAGATGGAGTAAGGGAGGATATTGACACTTTCTCCCAAGTCAAGTAAGGCTTTTTCAATTTTGTTCTCTCCAATGATGCAGGAAATGGTGGGTGCACCGGGATCCTTGAATTTAGGAGGGAGCTCATTGAGTAGGATGGAGCTCACGTTCTGTGCTAGGAAGACATTCTTCTTTACTTTCATCTTCCTTTTTACCGTCAACAAATCTTTGATGACTTTTGCAAAAGCTGGAATTTGTTTGATGGCATCGAGGAATGGTAAATTCAGCTTTACCTGCTTTAGTACTTCTAGCACTTCATCACGTGGATTCCCCTTTTGAGCGGGAATAAATCTTCGAGGAAATGGTGCTGCGGAGGGTGGTTTCACTACCACCTCAGGCTCACTAGTGTCTTCCTTATCACTCTCGTTTAAGGGGACATCTTCGGCCTCTTTCGTGCCGGGCGAAATCTCCTTGTCTTTTGTTGTATCGTGTGGAGGAGGTGATAAATCAACGACTCTTCCACTACGAAGAGTGGTCACTGCTTGACATTGCTCCTGATGTTCAGTGGATGTGGAGCTAACACTAGTCTGACCTTGGGGAGGTCGTTGGCCTTGGGCAGGGAATTTGCCCTTCTCTTGAACACTCAACGAGGATTGTATTTTTGACAGATTTGCATTTATGTCGCCGATCAGACGATCATATTTGGCTTTTTTTGCAGTCTGGCTTGCAATGAATTGATTCATGGTATCCTCGAGAGTTCTCCACTGTGGCGGGATATAATTTCCATGGGGTGGCGGTGCTTGCACATGTCCTTGCATGTGTGGAGCTTGTTGAAATTGTTGTGGTGGAGGAGGGGCAACATGCGAAGGAGGGTTCATTGCGGCATGTTGTTGCCCGTAGCTAAAACCGGGATGGTTTTTCCACGAAGGGTTGTATGAATTCTCGTGCGGGGCACTGAAATTACCCTTATAGCCTCCTATACCACTAACTTGCTCTTGAATCATTCCTTTGTAGGCGGGTATCGTCGGGCATTCCTCAGTTGAATGTCCCGCCTCACAAATCGCACACACTTTTTCGACGGGATTTTTGATAGATCCAACTACCTCACATAAACCTCGAAATCCTTTCTCAAGGGTGTCCAACCGACTGTCCGACATAGAGGTCTTATCTACATGGTATAGGTCGGACACCGATGGAGTGGTGGTCGCTTGACGATTTCGATTCTGAGCATTAGGATCATAAATATCCCATGATTGGGTAGTCTCGGCGACATAACTCAGGTGAAGCTCAGCATCGTGGCAGTCTAGTTCGATAAACGGACCACTACCCATGGTTTCAATGAGTTGCTTGGAGTTAAGGTTCAACCCATTATAGAGGAAGGAAATGATTTGAGCAGTATCAAATCCATGATGGGGGCACGAAGCAGTTAACTCATTGAAACGCTCATAACATCGATGGAATGGCTCATTATCCAATTGTCTGAACGATTGAATCTGAGCCTTTATGGAGATTGTTCGATGTGGTGGAAAGAACTTCTTGAGAAATCTGGATTGTAACTCGTTCCAAGATGGAATCGAGCTCGGAGGTAAAGACCATAGCCAGGTCTTAGCTTTATCTTTTAACGAGAATGGGAAGAGTTTGAGGCGAATCACCTCTTGTGTGCAAGTTTGATCGTTGAGAGTATCACACACGTCCTCAAATTCCCTTATATGCAGGTATGGCTTTTCAGAATCCATACCGTGATAGTGTTGTAGCATCTGGATCATCCCATTTTTGAATCGGAACTGCCCGGCATTATACGGGAGTATAATGCATCCCGGAGTGACAGTGCGCTCGGGATATAAGAATTCTCTCAACGGGAGGTACGGAGGCTCGTCCTCACCGGTAGGTGCATTACTATGTTGTGATATCTCTCTCTCACTTGACGATTCGGCGCTCTCACTGGGTGTGCACGAAGTGTGTCCTACGAAGGAGAAGGGAGTGTTACTAGAGATTGACTGCGACGGTGTAGGCGGTGGGATCCAAAACTGTAGGACGTTCGGAGTGTGGGGACTATCAGGATTATACTCAACGAGTGGATTTTCGTGAATGCTGGTTGGAGTATTATGGGGTGTGGGAGTGGTTTCGGAATTTTGCATTAAGCTTGTGAGAGATTGTGGTGAATATTTTTGTCTTTTTATTTTTTTTTTATTATTTTTTTTTTTTTTTGGTCAAAGTTTTGGATTAACTCGATCTAATCCTAAGTCTACCTAGTTCCCCGGCAACGGCGCCAAAAACTTGACACGACTCAGAATGTGTCTCTAAAGTGTGTACTCTCTAGGCTCAAGTGCAAGCCTGTTGTTCAAGTAATAATCCGACAAGTCGGGTATCGATCCTCAGGGAAAAAGGACAACAAGAGTTGTGACGACGGGGTAAGACAGAAGAATCCTAACGTTGACTCTAAGAAGAAAGAAAAAGATTTGATTTTGGGAATGATTAACCTAAATGCAATTATGTAGTTATGAAAATGTGCAATTACACTAAATTACCTAAAATGTGAATGAAAATTTGATTTGAACTTTTAAATGGGATGATGGAAAAAATAGGACGGGAATACAATCCCCCAACCCTAGTGTACTGCAGTTATAATACTAATCGTAAATTTATCTAATTAATTTGACCCAGTCTTTAGTACTCCCAAGCATTACGTATACGAGGTTCAAGCCCGCGTCATACTTAATCAAAGGATGAGTAAATCAGTATCACGATAGTGACACTCGAATTATATTCTCAATCATCCCGGTTACCCAGAGGCAAACGAGATATTTAGACCTACAATTGTTGTGTTCCTACGCAATACGGTCACAATTAATCACTAAATTCAGAGGATTAATTTTATACGTGCAATTACCACATCAGGTTGGGTTCATGTAACCCGACCTTGGAAATCTAGCCGGACATACCGAAAGTGATGAAAACAGATTTCAATGTGCAGAAAACCATGATTAATCTAAGGCAAACTCGTACAATGATGTAAAAGAGAATTGAAAAGATGAGATACTCACTAAATTTTTTACCACAGCAGTCAATCAATTAACTAGAAGTACTCACAATCGGAATCAAAGCTTCAGTCTTGAATTAAAATGAATAAAGTTGCTAAACTAGGGTTTGTGGAAGAAAAGGAGAGATTAAACTAACCCCCCAAGTTCTTTCCTCCTTTACAATGAAAATAATTCGGGTTTTTATACCCTACATGAAATTACAAGAAGTTCAGTATAAATCGGAGTCTTTAGAGGAGAATCAGAAAACAAAATCTCGATGGGCGGACCGGTCCGGCCCTTAGGCGGATCTGTCTGCTCCTAAAGCGGATCGGTTCTTTTAATTTTTCAGGCAAACCGGTCCGGGGGCGGATCGGTTCTTTTAATTTTTGCCTTCTTCGGTTTGCCTTCGGTTCGCAGTTCTCTGGATTTGTGTACATCGGTCCGGTCCGGGTCTTAGGCGGACCGGTCCGCCTATTTGACTTTTCCTTCAAACTTTGACTGCCCATATCTTTTGCTCCGGGTATCCGATTGAGGTGCCGTTTCTTCCTAGGTGCTTGTGAGGATGATACCTTCAACTTCTCTTTAGGTACCTCATCCGGATTCTGGGTAGGAATGACTCTTTTGCCCTTTTGACTTTTCTTGTTGACTTTCTCTATTCTTCCGGTTTCCTTCTTCCATTTCTTGACATTAGACACCTGTAAAATCATAACGAAATACCAGAAACTCGGTGTACTTGTTAGGATAAGTCAGTAGCAAGATTATGAGATAAAGTCAATCCAATTACGTTGTTCGAGGTGATTAAAGTACCGAAATTAAGGGATAAATTAGGAAGAATTTATGCCTAATCAGTTACCATAAACTAAGAAGAATGAACCTTTAAGGTTACAAACATATTAGGTTAAAAATATAAATTCTACTTGAGAAGTATTGTAGGAAATGGAATTCGCATACTCATTAAGGATTGGGATGCAATTCAAGGATAAGTAAAACTTTTTGTTTTATCTCATTACCATTTACCAGAGTTAGGAACACTTTTGCTAGTTTACCTTGGTAAGTTTGTCTTTCCCAAAGTTAGATAAGTGATTAATAGATTGATGGGTTGTGTATGACTTCACCACTTCCTATTTATTTAATGGAGTGGGGATTCCACCATAACCCTTAATTAATCATTTTTTGGACTTGAATTTAATTTGGAATTAAATTAAATTTCCAAAACTTTGGGTATAAATACCAGACCTTGAAAATCTTGTAAAGAGAGGAGAATAAGCCTTTGGTTAAGGGAATTTCATTAAGTGTGAAAATACTTGTGAGATAATTTCTGGCCTATAATTTCTCTGAATTATTTTAATAGAATTTGGGGACTACGCTTGGGGAGTTTGATTATGTTTTACCAACGGATACATAGGCAATTTGGAACACCAAGTTCAACTCGTTACTCGAACCCAACCCGGTGCGTCCTTGATTGAGAATCGGAAAGCACGTTACGATAGATTAGTTTTGTATTTAATATTTTATGTGCTATATAAATACATGAGATTTAACCTGGCTACATATGAATATGGTTGATAAAAAAAATTGCACAATAAGCTGGACGTATTTGACAGGAACTAGATGTACTCTGAGGTTATTCGGGAGGAAGTGATTGCTAGCACTCTCGCCGTTATCAATACTACTTTTATCCTACCAAACGCTCAAACTATTGGCCAAAACGTTGAGGTAGAGTCTCGCACATCCATCTCCATTCAAGAAGAAGAATACAGGGCTTCGAACACCAACGTTTTACCATCTTCCAGTGGAAGTGCTTATACTACTCGGCCTCCCAAGGCATCTCCTCTTGACTTAGTGAGGAAAACTTTGAGGTACTTTCCCCACATCATTTTCTCTCTTCAACGAGAGCTCATAGAGAGATTTCTTGATCTTCATCCTTACACTTTTGATCCTCTTTGCATTCAAGCCATACTAGTTATAATGGATTACAGGTCGCTCGATTTCACCACCGTATAGAGTGAAATCATAAACATGCCTTTACAATCACTTGTTTCCTCCAAAATCAAAGAGCTAGTTGGCAAAGTTCAAGTGTTGACTAATGATGGTTTTACACTCACGTGGTTGGCCAAAATTTTGAAGACTTTCAAGAAAGTGAGCATACTTTCCTTTTATGTGAAATTCTAGGACAGAATGAGTACCCAGGTTGAGGTAGATAAAGAGATAACTGCCCTTTGCCCTAAGATAATTAAAATGGAAGAGAAGGTGGTGGCTACTGATGCAGAGTTAGAAACATTATAGTTCGATATGGAAGCATAAGAGAAGGAAATGATTGATCTCACTAATGAGCAATCTGAGCTAGCATCTTCTCTGCCAGGGCTCCACCCAAAATTACTTGATTCCATTAATTTGTGGTTTGTCATAGATTATCCAAATAATAATTAGGTGTTTTAGTTTTGCATCCTGAGGCAGTAGTTCCTCCTTTTGTAAAACATTAACGTTGAATGAAATATTAGTTGAACTATTCATTACACCATTATCCATTATCTTCATCTTGCTCCTTTTTTTTCATTTTTATTCACACTTAGAAGAATTTTGTTTGAACATTACGTAACCTTATTTTTTATTAAGTAAAAATTCCATACAAAGGTTGTGCGAGAACATGCTTTGGATTTACCATCAGAAACATAAAATTTACTTAAAATTACAAATGAGAATTTTCTAAACATGGTAGATTTTGATACACTTATTGTTGAGCTTGAAGGTCACATCATTTTTAATTTTGGATATCTCATAATAACCTGAATCGTGATCTTTACACACTATGTAGGGTCCTTCCCAGTTAGCTTCAAATTTAGGGAGGAGCGAAAGAACTCTAATGTGTATTGTGAAAGTCTTTAACACTAGATCCCATTATTTTAACTTTCTCGACTTTACCATTAGGTCGTACTAACTTGAGAGTTTCTTCTTATACATTTGTAAATTCCTCACCGCATTGTCTCTACGCTCATACAGGGCTTCCAATTTCACATGTATGCTTTGAGGAAGCATTGAACTCCATAAGTTATAATGGGCAGAAGGTACCTCCAATTCAACTGGAAGAATTATCTCAGCACCAAAAACTAAGGAGAAAGGGGTGTAACTATTTTTCTTCTTCTTTCTTATTCTATAATCCCATAAAACCTTTGGTATTTTGTCATCCCTTCTCCTAATAAAATATTCTAACATTTTTTCTAAGATATTCATCATATTCTTATTGATAGCTTTAGCTTGCTAATTACACTTAGGGTAAGCCATATTGGACTTATGCTGAATAATGGAATACCTATCTACGAGCAGTATTACCTCACTATTCATAAAGGGCATTCCATTGTCAAATAGGAATACCTTTAGGATGTGAAATCGAAAAATAATATATTCTTTCATGAATCGTGCAACCATGCCTACTGTAGCTCTCTTTAGAGGTATTTCTTCTACCCATTTAGTAAAGCACTCACAAACAAAGAATATCATAATTTTTCCCCTACAAAAAGGTTTGGTGGCCCCCATAAGGTCAAACGCCCAAGTGTGAAAACAAAATAGGGTATAAAGTGAGTGTAGGTCCACTAAGAGAGTATGGATCATATATCCATGGAGTTTATAAGATCTGCACTTTCGAACGAGCTCAACGGAATCTTTCTTTATAGTTGACCAATAATACCCTAGGGTTATTAATTGTTCATACATCTTTGTTCCCTTATGTGACTTGACTCATGGGCTTATTTCAAAACCTCTTCAGCTTCCTTTAACCTGATGCACCTCAGGGGTCTATTGAAGTACATCCTTCGATATAGCGTGCTAGTCATTTTGAATATAGTACCTTGAGATATTGCATTTTAGCTTAGTTCCATCATATTTCCCCAATAAAGTCATCCCTTCAACTAACATATCGATATGTGGTTATCTCCAGTCAGTTGGTTGCTCAATAAAATTACATTTAGTCGGCTAGTAATATAGTTGACATTTATCACAACCCCTTTGAACTATCATAGCATCTCTCTTCATCGTGGCTCAAAAGTAGCCCATTCTTTGGATTTTTTAGTTTATGGGATTTCAGTGGTCTTGTAGCTATCCATGTGGTCTTCTTTCAACCTTTTCTCATCTTCCTCTAGACTGACACACCTTGATAACCAGCCTCTTGTATTTTGTTAGCATAAGTTTCCAGCACTAGTAAAGTATTGGGATAATTCCACCAAATTAAATTGTCCCTCTCCTAAATCAAGCAACTTTCTTATCTTTCCTCTTCAATCATTGTTATCATCATAAGGACACATTTATTTTATAATGAATGCAGTTTCCCTTTTGGTGATTCGAATGACCGTTTAGTCACCTTTCATGGATATCTTCTAGGAAATTATCGTGTAACCATGTCTATTCATTGTCCTAAGGTATGTTTTTATTATCACCTCGTGGAATTGTCCAAGAAATATTTGAATGATCATTTGGTAAGGCTCCAAACTCATGTGCTTCAGAGTGTATTCCCCATTTACTTGCTTCACCACTTGGTTAGAATCACCCTTGATGGTGAGTAGATGAATGACCCAACCCAAATATTCTAATAGACTAATCAATTATGCTTCATACTTAGATTCATTGTTGGAGCAATAAAATTCTAAGTTGAGGACAAACAAACCTCATATTTTCCTTTTCTTGAAATAGCTCGGGCGCCTACTTTGACTTGGGCCGGTAAACCATCAAATTTTATATTCCATTCTTCTAAGATGCTTTCTAAGTTATTGGCCAATAAATCATGGCCTGGAAGTTCTTCGTGTGGTGTTTGAATACATCTGAGGAAAAAATTTCCAAAAAATTTACATAGGCTTAGATCTTGATGGCTCAAGTGGCCATAAATTTTAGGTCATACTCCGAGAGTATAAGAACCCATCTAGGAGCCCTACCTATTAGTACAGTTTGATCTAGCAATGCCTAAGCTTTTGAACAAGAAAGACTAGGGCTAACTAGTGCCTTTTAATACTAGTATATTTTGACTCAGATTAATGAATAATACGGATCAAAATATAGACATGGATTTCTACTCCTTCAACCTCTTGTGCTAGCAATACAATAATGAATATATCCATGGAGGTAAGATATAGTTGTAATGGTATACCTGCCTTAGGAGGAATCATGGTATGTGGTGATGTGAGGAGATTCTTTAGTTTGTGCAAAGATTCCCGGTGACATTGTTCCCAAATAAACTTATCTCTATTGTGCATCTCCATCAGGGGATGAGTGATCTCAGTAAGCCGAGGCACAAATCTTCTCAAATAAGAAACTTTACCGAAGAAACTCTTCAGCTCCTCTTCATATTTTGAAAACTGCGTGTTAAGGATGGCCTTCTGATTGTCTAGGTCTATCTGTATGCCTTGATTGTTCACCACAAACCCCAAGAATTTTGTACTAGTCACCCCAAAAGCGCATTTGAGAGGGTTCATTCTCAGCTTGCACTTCCTGCACCTCGTAAACACCCTCCTCAAGTCTGCCAAGTGGGCGCTCTCCTTTTTGGATTTTATAACCAAATCATCAATATAGAACTCCATAATATCATAGAAAATATCACGAAATACTTCCATTATAGTCATTTGATAGGTAGCATCTGCAGTCTTTAGTCCAAAAGGCATAATTGTGTACATAAAGGAAGTCTTCTCCACATAGTCAGGATTCATCTTAATTTGGTTATAAACCACGTAGCCATCCATAAAACTGTACATCTCATGATAAAAGATTACGTCTATTAAGATATTTATGGATTTCAGTGGGAACTCTTCTTTTGGGAAAGCCCGATTTAAATCCCAGAAATCCATAAAAATCTTGATTTGTCATTCTTCCCCACGGGCACAATGCTAGACAACCAAATAGGATTTTGCATTGGGACAATGAATCCTACTGTGAGCAACCTCTGGACCTTTTTCTTTATCTTAAGGTCAAGCTTTGCTTTGTACGTTCGCGTGGAAAGTTTGAGTGGGATAACTAATGGCATCACGTTCAACTTATGACAACTCACATCCTTGTTAATACCAGGCATCTCAGTTTACTTCCACTCGAATACACCTTTAAATTCTCAGATCAACTCGATCAAAGCCCTTTTTGATTTCACGTTCAAATATTTTGAGATAAATATTGGCCTGAGATCATCACCTTCTCCGGTAAAGTCAACCTGTTCTAGCTCTTGAATCTGGGGCCTTAGACTTTCACATATACATTCTGGTTCATCTTCTACATCCTCAAAAAACTCTTGAACGTTAGATTTGATAAGCACCATGTCTTTCCCTTGGTTATCCACCAAAAAACATTCATAAATTAGGTCAGCTTTATTTTCCAAATCTTTAGCTGCCTGTCCACACCTTTATAACTTGTATATAATTTTTCCATTTGACAACACGACCCTTTTGCACTGCCTAGGGGCCTCCTTCACATATGGCCTCTTCTTACAAGTTTATTCAAGATCTCTCATAGAGAACCGACTTGACACACTCTGTTGCTGGACTTGGTGCTCAATTTGGCCAATCCATGGTGTCATTATATCCCACGGTTTCTTAGATAGGGTAAGCAATCTCATCGCTTCTCTATGCTCTTTCTAATTTTTAGCTGAATTAACCCACGCACACATTTTTTCTCTATTTCTTGCCACTCTAATGCCACCAATGTTCCTCAGTAAACTTGGTATAAAATTCATCATTAACTAAATGTGCCTCCTCGCGTGCAAATAACTTCTTTGACGCTTGAATCACCAATAATTCCCTTTAACGCTTGACTTGGAACACTGATGGTAAGTGGATAGTACCAACCTATGGTTATACATTCATACCATCCCTACCAACAGTTGGCACGATGACTCATATTTCATTATATGGAATTTGATGTGGGAAGTGATGTTCCCCATAGTGATCCCACATTGACATAACCAAAGGACTTGGAAGATTGATTATCATACCACGATATAGCCAAAGGATTCTGAACCATCCTTATTTTAGGGACGTTGTAAGAATAAAAAGATCTAATGGGGATAATATTTATGGAAGCTCGTTTTTTTAAAACTGTAAGGACACAAATTTCCAATTGATTCCTTTATAGTTTTGTCTCAATTCCGGATAAAAACGTTTGAGTCATAGGATAGATCTATTGACCATCCTTTAAGCCTATGACATGCTAAAGTTGAAGATGTAGCGGCCAAGTTTAAAGCTTCATCAAAATACCGATTTTAATGTGCCTCGTTTCTACGTCATGAACATGGTTCCATTGCTCCTAAGGTATGAATGCATTTGAATATATATATAGGAGCTTGGAACATGTTATATTGGGTGAAATTTTATTTTAAACTGTTGTTTATTTTCAGAGAGTTTCATTAAAACTGTAAAATAAAGTATATAAAGTTTCAAGGCAAAAAATAGAAATTTACACTTTCTCGAAGTTCGTTCGAATTGTCGTTCGAACGAGTTTTTTGTTCGAACAATAATGTCGTTCAAATGAGTTTGCCAATGAGTTCCCACATTGGCCACTGGAATGTCGTTCGAACGAGAATGATGTTCGAACGAGATTTCTAACGAGTTCACACTGGAACTTTGTTAGAAGGCTCGTTCGAACGAGACTTCGTTCAAACGAAAATCTCGTTCGAACGAGTTTTGGCGGGAATAGTTAATTTGGCAATTTTGAGGAGTTTTTCCCACTTTCCCACTTCTTTTCCCACTAACTTTTTGGGCAGACTTAATATGTGTGGGAACCAACTTTTTCTTAATAACTTTTTCACATCTTTCCATCTCCAAGATAGAGTTTGAGAGCTTCAATTTACAAGAAAAATGTTCATGTTTTGAGTGTCTAATTTTTCAAGAAAAAATAATTTAACACTCTAGTTTTCACCCATAGTTTGTTTATTCAAGTTCCCATATATATATACATTGCTTGGAGTTTGGCACCGGTTTTCTATCTCTACCGTTTGAAGAGAAGTTTGGTTTTGCTTCTAAATCCCACAAAGAAGAAGTTTGTTTTGTTGCGGCATTCTCACATGGTGAAAGGCACCATGTGTGGTTGACGGTGTACCTTTGTCTCATTTGTGATTCCAAGATTTCGGTGGAGCTCCGGGGTTGTCAACTAGGCAGAGGTGTTTACAAGAAGACGCGTCAAGGCTTGAAAGGGGTCGAGTCGAGGAAGTAAGTCATCTATCTTGTAATTGTAAAACCATACTTAGTGGACTTAAGGCTAGGGCCGTTCGAGGTTTTTTTCCGTTGTGGGTTTTTCCTCGTACATCGCGACGTAGTGGTTTCCTTAACTATTTTATCTTTTACAAATTCACCTAGAACGCATGCTTAGGTAAAAAGATAAAATTTGTTTAAATCACTACTCTTGTTTAATTTGGTGCTAAATAAATATTGGGTAATGTGTATCTAATTCAAGTCATTAATTTAATTTGTTAAAATTGGTTTGGCCTAATTTGGGAATATTGACAAATATGACTTAGGCAAATTTCTAGGACTTGGGTTAATTAATTGTGTTTAAGTGAAATTAACATAAGCGTGTGTTTAATCTTATTTCACTTGGTTTAATTTTAATTTTAAAAAGAAATTAAAATTTGTTGTTTTGATTAATCGAACCATCTCACGCTTCCGCATCTAAAAGGGGAATTATTAATTTTTGACGTATAAGAATTTTATTTTATAATTGGGGGCCTCACGAACCAACAAGTGGTATCAGAGCCAACACGATAAATTATTTCGTTAAAGATCCTTTAAATATTTTTGGCTAAAATGGAATTTTCCCCATTCTCAAAATTTCATATTTTCGATGGTTCTAATTACGCATACTAGAAAGCACGAATTAAATCGGCACTTAAATCTATCGACGAGAGGGTTTGGTTGTCTGTAGTTAACGGGTGGTCCCCACCAACACATTTAGTAGATAACGAACATGTTCCCAAACCGACCGATAGATGGAGTGAGAATGAATTTAAACTTTCAAATTTTAATTCTTGTGGTTTAAATGCCTTGTTTAGCACGGTCACACCGATGAATTTCATCATATTATGATGTGTGAAACCGCTAAAGAAGCTTGGGATATCGTACAACTCACTCATGAAGGTACTAGTGTCGTTAAAGCTTCCAAACTCCAAAACCTCACCACTCAATTTGAAACAATCAAAATGAATGAAAAAAAAACTTTTAATGAATTTTATGCTAGACTTTCCGATATTGTTAATTCATCATTTAACTTGGGAGAGAAAATACCCGACAACCAATTAGTAAAGAAAATTTTAAGGTCCCCACCCGATAGATTTATTCCAAAAGTGACCGTTTTAAATTCTTTACCAACTTTAGCTTCTACGAAATTAGAAGAGCTTGTAGGTGATTTACAAACCTATGAACTAGATATGTTTCCCTCCAAAATTAAAAAGAAAATAGATAAGGGCATTGCTTTGAAAGCCCGAAAGGAGGAAAAACAAGTAGTAGAGAGTGAAAGTGATGGTGACTCGAAAAATATGGCTATGTTTGCTAGAAAGTATCAAAAATTTCTTAAATTTAACAAAGATAAATTTAAAAATCATTTTAAGAAATTTAAAAAATCTACGCATAACAAAGCCGAGAAGATCCCTAAAACTATTAATGAAAGCTTAAATAGGGACGATTCAAATAGGTGTTTTGGTTGTGAAGGGTATGGCAATAGGGCAAAAGAGTGTCCCACTCAACTAAGGAGAGAGGTTCAGTAACCAATTTCTTTTAATGCAACTCTTAGTGATAGTGATTATGAAGAGGGACCCGATTCCCCCACTAAGACAAACTTTGTGGCTTTTATGGCTAGTCATGTGAGTGATAGTGAGAACTCATCTATTGATGAAATTTTAACACATGACACTTCCAAGGTCAGAGTTTATGATTCCCTTATTTTTTATGGTAGTGAAAGTGAAGAAGAAAGAGAGAGTGAAAATGAAGAAGAGGTTAATATGAGTGAACTTCAAAATTCTTTTCAAGAATTATATGAAGAATCAATTAAATTAAAAAGAGCAAATTTAAAGTTAGCAGCAAGTTTAAGAGAGAGTGTCAAGGTCGTTGATGAGAGTACGTTAGTGGAAGACCTTAGGACATGAGAGAGAACTCTTCAAGAGAAGCTTAAATATATAGAAGGCGAGAGAGATAGCCTTATGGGTTTTATGGAGTGAATGAAAAAGGAGCTTCTCGAGTTTGAAGAGAGAAATGTTTTCTTAGATTCTAACATTTTAGAATTACAAAATAAATTAAAAGACTCTAGGAAAGTCAAATTTGATTTGGAGTGTCATTCGAGAAACTAGATAAAATTTTAGGCATGGTCCAAATTAAAAATGACACACGTGGTTTAGGCTTCGATACTTGTAATGAATCTCCGCATAAAGCCAAAACCCATGTTTTAGGAGAATGACCTAGGAAAGACTTTAGAGACCATTCCTTACGTAAGTCTTTTCGCCGAGACTTTAAGTGCTCTCATTGTGGTCGAAAAGGTTTGTGACACCCCGCCTAATTAAACCTTGGGTGATCAAGCCTTAATTTAATTTAAAACAGGTTTCTTAAATGATTCATTATTGGCATCACTATCGAAAACCTTTTTATCACGAACCACCTAAGTGAAATTAAGCTAGTGCCAAATTTTATCTTTATTAAACAGATACAACTCAGGCGGAACAATATAAATTAAGTAGTACTAACACTAACCACCATAAATAACTGAATAAAATAAAGTCTTGCCGAAAACTACAACTGAAATAAAACCAACTCAAAATCCAACACAATAGAATCACTGCAAATGTAACGAGTGGACAACATGTCCCAAATGAGAATGCTAAAAACTGAGATCCTACACTAGATCCGAAAGTGTAAAAGAAGCGTCTAGTCAATGCCCTGCAACACCCACCTATGCTACATCTTTGAAATCCCTGGACTGAAGTCACGCTTGGCGTCCCTCTGGCTGGACACCTAAAAGATTTTTAAAATGTTTTATAGCAAGTGTTAGTACACAAAACATTTTGAAAATATTTAGCAAGTAATTTATCGCAATAAATATCAGTTATTGATTACACATGCTAGGATCATGCACACTCTCTTGAGTTTCCTCACCTCTCGTCTATCGTGCGCATCTAACGTTCCTACCTGGTCTCGCTACCCATCTTAACTAGATTTCCAACATCTACACACCTCAGAAAATCTAGCTCATCAGTACCGCCCATACAGTACGCTACATGCTACCCTTAATTTACATTAAATCATTAGTTAAGTTTCACTTTAACTTTTCCGTACCGCCCATACAGTATGTGCCCGAACGTCTAGTAATTATAATTATTCTTACTTTAAAATCAGGTTCTCATACTTATTAAAATTTTAGGTAAATACTACCTACCTTCTCTACTAATCACACTCAAGTAGATTTTATATATATTCTAGCTGTCCACTTATGTTCCAGCCACTCTTACCCATATGTAGTTTATACAATTTTAGTTATGCACTAATAGTTCTCACTACTATATACGCCTGAGTATATATTGAAAATAATATTTAGGTATACCCCACCTAATCTTACCACTATCACACATAAGTAGGTTATTCAGACGGTATATCTTTCACACACACCTACACCCAGTACATCATATCCTATTATCGATCCTATTTCACACATTAAGGACAAATGATTCAGAATGTCCCCTCGAACCTTGATCGGAATGTCTCCTCGAGTAATGTTCGGAATGTTTCCTCGAACATGGTATGGAATGTCCCCTCGAACCTGGCTCGGAATGTCTCCTCGAGTAATGTTCAGAATGTCTCCTCGAACATGGTTCAGAATGTCCCCTCGAACCTGGCTCGGAATATCTCATCGAGCATCGTTCGGAATGTCTCATCGAACTTACTAATCCTATCACAAGGAAACACACAATAGTCATTCACGACCCAAGTAATCCTATAAAACAGTAGGTATTCACACAAACCAATTATTCATACTTGTACGTAATATATTTCTCTCTAATATTCACCGTACTTATTTGCTTTACGAATTTATTTCACTTTCGTATTAATTCGAGTATTCACACAACTCTAAGGGTCCTAGTTACCCCTTATTATATCAATTCATTAGTTACTCTTGTTAACCCATTGACCTAACGAATTTAAGCTCGCTCACGCTTTTCCGTAATTATATTCTTATCATCTCGAATTAGAGTACGTCGCAATCAAGCCTATGAATCTCCACTTTAACTCTCTCACAAAATTAAAGTCCAACACTCAATTATAGACTTACTGCCATATCATTATTCCATCAATATATTTCATCAAGGTCCCAAACACTTCCCCGATAAAATTTTAGACATTTGAGGCTTAAAAAAAAATCTCAAACTTTCTGGCAGATTGAACACCCTGTAGTAAGATTTCAATTTCTCCCTCTACAGAACTCCGATTGACCTGATTCTAAGTTAATTGGATATCTAAGAGAAATACCTTTCTAGGAATGTATCATTAACACTCTAATTCGAAGTAAAATTCAAATCTCATACGTTTAAAATCACATTAAAATTCTGGCAGATTACTATGTTGACAGATAAACACCCTGTAGTAAAATGTTGATTACTCCCTCTACAAAACTCCGATTGACCTGATTACAAGTTCATTGGATAGATAAGAACAATACCTTTCCAGGAATGTATGGTTCACACTCTAATTTGAAGTACAACTCAAATGGAATACGTTTAAAGTTGTGTCAAAAATTCTGGCAGATTGACATCTTGTGTTCATCAATTAACTCCTAAGCCATTCATGATTCATGTTCTTCATCCAAGAACTCATAAAAATTCCATGTTAATGATCAAATATATTCAAATTTTATTTTATCTTTACTTAGGGATTCATTCTACATGCAATCCTACCCAAACATGAGATCAATTCAAACATTTAATTCAAGGGTTTTCAATAGAATCAACCAATTCTTAAAACTCGCTACACATGGGCATTATAACTTGAGTTTAATTTGCAATAAACACTTGCCTTATGTCTAGTAGGTCTGATTTCGTGATTGTGGTTGGTAATTGATGATCTTTCTCCTTAAATCTTTCTTTCCAATGAGTTTGTGGTGAAAGTCTCCTTTGAATCCTTCCCACTTCTTCCTTTTTTCCTTGGAATTGTTTCTCTCTTCTCTCTAATGGCTATGGTATGTTTTTTTTCTCCCTAACCCTAGTCTCCAACTCTTATAATCTGACTTAGAGTTCTAAAATTCGTGTGTCTCCTCACCCTAAAATGTAAAAAGGCCAGAATGTCCTCGTATGGGCCCAGTTTAGCCCAAAAATGCCCCGAGACCCAATTGCTACTCCCGGGTACTCTTTTCTGACTATCTCTACCCATTTGGACTCAACCGCGCACTCACAATTATCATCCAAAATACTTTTTTGATATTTTCAAATTTCGACCTCAAAATGCGACACACATTTAATTTAGACAATTAAACTTAAAAGTTGCCAAAATAATTAATTCTATTTACTTAAATAAATTCTCCAAATCATAAATTTAAGTTTCTCTAGTTTAAATATTTTTATAACTCCAAAAATAATTAAATATTAAATACTCAAAATTTCGGGGTGTTACATACTTCCCCCCTTACAAAGGAATTTCGTCCTCGAAATTAAGATAAGCCTATCGTTTCAAGCTTCGAATATCACTCTCCAGTCATGTGCCTATAAGCTCGCTATATCTATCTCCCTGCTTCTAACCATAAATTATACACATATGCAATAATTTAACTAGGGCTCCCATACACCCTATACCCGTTCCTAACCGTACAAAATTATCTTAATTAACCCAGGTGCCCATACACCCTATCCCGTGCTTTACCGCATGAAAGTTACCCGACTATTCTAGTCGTAACTCGTAATATAACTTCTAACCCGTAGTCATATCACACACATATATATACTGCTCGAGGTACCTAACCCATGTGCTAACGACCAAATATCTCCTTAAATATAATATCGACTCCTCTTCAGATCGAATGCATCAATGTGCCACAATTCACTGGTGACTCCTTATACATAAAGGGACTATCAGGTATCTTTAGCCAATGACTCGTGCAAAAATAACCCTCCCTAGCCTCCTCTCTGGCGTCTTCCCGCTCGGCTCGCTCCCTCCTTGGCGAAATTCTAAAATAAAATTCAAGTTTGTTTAAGTACATAGTTTATACAAAATTCTAATAGCAGAAGAGCGTTATCGTAAGTACGTAAGGATAATGCAACTATCCTATCAATAGGGCTCTATATCAACATAACGATACGCTGGAATTGTAGTAAGCCGTACAGATCCTAAGGACACTGGAAGCTGATGCTCTGATACCATCTGTGACACCCCGCCTAATTAAACCTTGGGTGATCAAGCCTTAATTTAATTTAAAATAGGTTTCTTAAATGGTTCATTCTTAGCATCACTATCGAAAAACTTTTTATTACTAACCACCTAAGTGAAATTAAGCTAGTTCCGAATTCTATCTTTATTAAACAGATACAACTCAGGCGGAACAATATAAATTAAGAAGTACCAACACCAACCACCATAAATAACTGAATAAAATAAAGTCTTACCGAAAACTACGGCTGAAATAAAACCAACTTAAAATCCAACACAATAGAATAACTACAAATGTAACGAGTCGATAACATGTCCCAAAACGAGAGTGCTAAAAACTGAGATCCTACACTAGATCCGAAAGGGTAAAAGAAGCGTCTAGTCAATGCCCTGCAACACCCACCTATTATGTAGCTCCAAAATCCCTGGAATGAAGTCACGCTAGGCATACCTGTGGCTGGACACTTAAAGATTTTAAAAATGTTGTTTAGAAAGTGTTAGTACAAAAAATGTTTTGAAAATATTTAGCAAGTACTTTATCACAATAAATATCAGTTATTGATTACACATGCTAGGATCATGCACACTCTCTTGAGTTTCCATACCTCTCGTCTATCGTGCGCATCTAACGTTCCTACCTGGTCTCGCTACCCATCTTAACTAGGTCTCCAACATCTACACACCTCAGAAAATCTAGCTCATCAGTACTGCCCATACAGTACGCTACATGCCACCCTTAATTTACATTAAGTCATTAGTTAAGTTTCACTTTAACTTTTCCATACCGCCCACACAGTATGTGCCCGAACGTCTAGTAATTATCATTACTCTTACCTTAGTATCAATACTTTAAAATCAAGTTCTCATACTTAATCAAATTTTAGGTAAATACTACCTACCTTCTCTACTAATCACACTCAAGTAGATTTTATATATATTTTAGGTCTCCACTTATGTTCCAGCCACTCTTACCCATATGTAGTTTAAACAATTTTAGTTATGCACTAATAGTTCTCACTACTATCATGCCTGAGTATGTATTGAAAACAATAATTAGGTATACCCCACCTAATCTTACTACTATCACGCATAAGTAGGTTATTCAGACGATATATCTTTCACACACACCTATACCCAGTACATCATGTCCTATTATCGATCCTATTTCACACATTAAGGACAAATGATTTGGAATGTCCCCTCGAACCTTGATCAAAATGTCTCCTCGAGTAATGTTTGGAATTCATTGTATTAAGGTTACCTATTTGAAGTTTAAAAGTTTTACCTATTTACAATCATGAAAGAGAATTGAGTCTAAGGAGGCATATAATAATGAATCTGCCATTTTACATCAAACAAATTGAGTCTAAGTAGGATTCTCATTTTAAAACTAATCTCACCCAGCAAGGATCTCCATCTATATCATACTCAAAAATCTTCTGACCTGAAGGTAGTTGGCATCAGTGACAATATACATCTACATTAAGTGTGTATATATTATTTGTTTTCCAAATTAGTATGACACCACCTGATGTATGGTCTTTCTATCCATATTAGTGCAACACCACATGTAGTTTTGTTATGTACTATTCGTCCAAATACTCCATCTGGTTTCATCAGATTCCATCCAAATCTTCCGTGCGATTTTGTTCAAAGTGTAAGCTTTCAAGCTAAGGGATTTCTGCAATATGTCGTTTGGATCTTGATTTGAAGCTACAAATTTCTACAACATGTGTTATATAGAGTAGGAATTTCTACAATATCCCTTACATATATATTTACCCACATCGCATATGCGTTATGTATAGTGGGAATTTTAGCAAAACCCCTTCTCCCTAGCTTGATTTCTATTATATTTGTTTTGGGAACAAAGATTGTCTCCCATGCTTCATTTTTGCAATATGCTCCCATATGTAGAGTGTGGATTAGGTTTAAATCATTCAAAGAGGTAAAACAAAAAGGATCAAAAGGGACCCGACGATTAAAAATAAGTTGAATTAATTAGGATAGGAGAAGAAATGATTCAGTGACTATGCTAAATTGTGTCAAAGAGAGAGAATAAAGAGTATTATTGTCAAATGACATGTGGACAGGCTCTTTGATGAGGAATTATAAATGCTTGTATAGTATTTTATAGTAGTATATAGATATAGATAGGGTAAATTACACCAAATTCCCCTAAACTATCATTTTTTTACCCCATCCCATTTTTCAATAGATTTTTAACATTTTTTATGCTTAAAACCACGTGTTATTAACATTTTTTTCATGAAAAGTGGTTGGGTGTAAAAATCAATATTTCAGGGGGGTTTGTTATAATTTATCCTAATTAATAATAAAAGACATAAAATAATTAAATTAACAAATTTGTCAAAACTACTTTTTTAAATCAAGAAACATAGACCTTTGAATGCTTTCAAGCATATATTGAGAATTTAATAAAAATATACACAGTGGGTCAAATTTTAAAATTTATATTATTTTCAAAATAAATTTGCAATTGTTCATTCCTTAATTTTCTCTACAGTTTCTTAAGTGGGTAAAATAATTCTAATGGCATTCCAAAGGCCTTATTCTTAAAGAATCGTGTCTATTCCAATTCAGCAGTTTTTTGTTCAATTTATCGTGGAATCAAATTCTCATAAAAAATAACTGATATCATTTTCGTCCATAAACTAGAGTTAAAGATACCGTTTTCTAAGAGGAACTGATGTGGCATCTAATTCAACTATTTCAGCTTATTGCATAGACGAAAGAGGTTAGGCTCCGGATTAAATGGGATAAAAGGTGTGCAAAGAGGCATATTGACAGAATAGGAAGCTAACCAAGGTAAATAAAAAGGCCAAGACAAGAGGTACAATGAAGGAGGTTTATCCAAAGAATCGTGTAATAGAGGCTTTCAATACCAATAAATGCGTGAATCTCTTGCCTAATTGGTGCAAACAATCTATATATCTATATGTATAAATTTTGTATCCTTTTTTGTCTTTACCACGTGGCCAACCCTCTTCATTAATCTCACACTCTCTCTCTCTAAATCGAAGACCCATAACCCCTTTTCACACAACTCCTCATTTATTACCCACTACATCTTCCCCCTCCACCCAAGCTATAATCCTCACATATATAAAAATAGGCGTTTCACCTATTCTCCTCCACATATCCTATTATAAATACTTGATGCCTGAACTTTCCCTCCTTGTTCTTTTTCTTCTTACGATTTTTGTTAACCTTCTTAGTCTCTCTCACTCCCGATTAAGCATTTTCCAACATGGATATAAAAGGAGGGTGCATGTTTTTATTTTGTATGTAAATATTGGGAGCTGGAGTGCAACTTGGTAGTAGTTGCAATGAAGATCCATTCTATAATACCCCAAAACCTACTCTAACAGGTGGTTGTGTTCATTATCTCATGTATTTGTGTAGATTTTTTTATGTTAGTTTATTTTGTAGGAGATACAAATTTAAAATTATTTCGAAGGGTAAATATCCATGCTATAAGTCTTCTTCTACGAAATAATAATGATATGCTACCGGTAACTATAAGACATAAATTTTTGTTGTGTAGTTTTCTATGTAGCATGTTAAATTTAATTTTATATCTCAATCATTGTTGTGACCATTTTATTATTTCATGTTGTCTTTTTATTACGTGATTAAATTCCAAAAAAAAGATGATGAAAGTTATTGTTGCTTATGAAATATTTTAATTGTCTATTTTTCGTATGCTTAATCGACCACATTACTTAAAGTTCACATATAATTCATTGGCATTAAAAAGTCATTGAAAAACCATTTGATTTTCATATGAAGTTACTAGGGTGGAATCCTATGATGGGTCCATTATTCTTACATAGTGTATGATTTGGTTATCATTCCAAGAAATTGTAGATTCTTCCTATTCGATTTTATGAAGAACCATAGTTATAAAGACTGATGCGTACAAAATTGATCGATAATCTAACCCTACGATTATTTGTCCAATAGATATATCAATGGATTTAATGGGTATTATGATGCTAAAGGAATGTTAGGGATTTCTTTTTGCAGATGAATCCAGTGGCCACTAAATAATTCTAGTATTAATAGTTTTATATTATGCCCCATGATAAGTTTATCTATATTTCCTTAAAATTTGTTTTTATGAGTAAACTGAAAATTATTGTTCAACCGCTAATTATTGTTCGTTTATGAAACAACTTCATTAAGGAATATTGTTTTGTTCGATGTCCATTATTTTCTATTTATAACTTCTTATTCTCAACTCTAATCTACTTTTTTCATATGGTTTCATTTTTAAATATTTACTTTGCTGACCCATTACACTAAAAAAACAAAATTAATTTCCACCATTACATGATGGGTTGCAGGAAATTCTAATGGAATAGTTAGAATAAGAATAATGTCACCACACATGTTATAGCTTCAAATTATTTGTATTGACTATGAAACCCTCTAACACCCCGTGTTTTTATTATTTAATTTGATTAATTAATTGGAATATTCGAGAAAAAATAAATTTTTGGATTTAATAATTTTTATTGGTTAAATATGTTGGTTATGATTTTAGAAGAATAAAACTTCAAGCGGAATCGAAATCGGATTTAAAATGAAGTTTTTATGAGAGTTTTAAGTTTAGCTTTTAAAAAAAAGGAAAAACATTTGTCACGAATTTAGGTCGTCACTAATAAAGAAAATTGATTTTTAGTTAAATGGTATTAAACAAAGGAGAATGGTAATGGCAGCGTACCTGTTCGATCGATCGACTATGGCAGATTTGAGGCGGTTCGATGATTTTATTTGTAGTGTTAGAGTGGGATTAGGATTTCTAATTAGTATATATGACTATTAATCCGTAGGGGGACTTCTCATAATCACTTTTTCCCAAGTTTTTCAGCAGAGAACTCTTCGAAAAGTTTTTTCTCTCCACCATAATCATCAACCTCCAACATAATCAAGTTTTTGTCACAAGTTTTGGGAGGTTTAATTGGGGTTTAATCAAGTTTGTTCAATAACACTTCTTTAATAATTTTTCAAGAGGAATCCAACCGTGCTACCAGTTTTTCTTCAACTTAATTTCAGGCATGAATACTCTATTCTTTTCCTTTAGTATTATGCATTTTAAGTATCGCCTAAACACTTAGTTACATGTTTTCTTAAAAATAATGAGTAACTTAATTAGAAAAGGTGGACACTAACTATGGGGCTATTTTTATAAAAAAAAATTTAATATGAATAATATTCATCACCCTTTGGGTACATAGGATTCATGAGTGATTTTGGGTTTTATTGGTGTAGGGTACATATAGAAAAACCCTAGTTTTGAAATAAATAAAGTTGGGGGCGTATAACTCATGTAATACATGTAGAGATAATGAAATTTGGTTTTTGATGTATATATGATGAAAACTTGGTATATTTAATTTAAAATAATTAAATGAGATTATTTGGATATTTTTGACGTTGTGATAATTAAATTAAAGATTTAATTGGATTGGACTATCATGCGTAGTTTTATACGTTAATTAATTATTCTTGTTGGTGTGACTTGTTGATACTATTATATTGTCTTTGTGACGATGGGTTATTGGGTAATTTTTCTCTCCCTATATTTTAGGATGCCTTATAGGTATGGGACTAGTGGGCAGGCCTCTTGATGATTTACGCCTTCTATGTATGGGACTAGTGAGGGTAGATTATCGTGTTTTTATCATCTTGAGGGTGGGCTGATTTTTGGTACATTTTCGTCGTTACGCTAGCCTAGGCATGAGACTAAGTCGAAGTTTAGGGTAGAAATTTTTCCTATACATAGGGTAGGACAGATTAATAACTTGGGGACCCTTAGTTATGGGACTAATGGGTATTTTGAGGATCTCACATCGATTAAAAGGGTGGGGTAATTTATAAATTGAGAAATTGAGAATTAATACCTAAGATAAAAACTGGTATTAAAATTTGTGGCGACATAATGTGTCGGTGCCGACAGTTTAAACGGGTCAGAGGGCGATTGACAAGGGGAAGTGTGACAATTTAATAAAAAGTGAGAACTATAATAAAATTGGGTTAATTAAATAAAATTAACTCCATGGGGCTTGGGAATTTAAAATCGCATTGGTGTGTTATTCTAAAATGGGAATCTCTCGGGTAGTTAGTGATTTATACTTATCGTGGTTAATTATCTCGTTTAATTTAAATATTCTATTGTGATATTTATTGCGTATATTGCTACTGTCTGGATTCAAGGATCCTATTTGAGGGGAGTAGTGTGTATTCTTACTCGGGGCTTTGGCTCTGACCCATGCGTTGACTAATCTTTTTCAGGATTAGAATTGGAGAAGCTGCATAAGTTTATCGGAGTTATCGTTTGGAGGTGTAACAGGAGATGATTACTTTATTTCTTTGTTTTAGTTTAGACTTTCCTTTCAGTCGTATTTCATTTTGAGACTCAGTTAAGAGAGTTATTGGGCCATTCGGTTCCAAAGTTGTTTATGGATTTTATTTCAGTTATTCAGTTTTATAATTATTGGAGATTGGATTTATTTGGAGTTCTATCATGTGATGGATCTTTTATCACGTAGTTGGTTGTTATCATTTGAGATTGATTCAATTATTGATCTTATGGACTGATTTATTTATGTCTCATATCTGTCTCATGCTAAGAATGGTATTTATTTAGTTCATGTTTGGCTTAGTTCGGCGGCGGTGGCTGGCCACCCCGTCTGTCGGATTGCGCGGGGTGTGACACACCCCGCCCAATAAAATACCGGGTGATCCGTTCTGTATCAAATTAAAATAGGATTCTCATTTGATTCATTCTTAGCATCACTATCGAAAATATTTTAAAACTTACTAACCACCTAGTATTCAAAAAGTTGGTGCCCAATTTTATCTTTATTAATCGAAGACAAAAATAAGTGCAGAATTAAAACAAAACATCAAATACTGATAGAATCAATCATCACATAGAATAATAAAAGTTTAGCCGAATAAACCACCGGAAAATCTAAAACCAAACCAAACTAATAGAGGGTAATAAATCCCAAACAATCTGAAAAGAAACTAAATAAAACTGTGAGCGACATGCTCGAGATAGAATGATATGAATCCCTACACTAGGAATAGAAAAATAGATGCGTATATCCAAATCCTTCAACATCCACACATACTGCAGCTGCGAGTCCCTGGATTGAATTCAAGTCTGGCGTCCCTTTGGCTGGACACCTAAAAGGTTTTGAAAATATTTGATAGCAAGACCCAAAAACGTTTTAAAATTATTTAGCAAATGATTAAATTGCAATAATTTAAAATGCATGAATGGTCTTCATATTTAAGCTAGTGTCGTACTCCCTTAAAGACAGACTCACCCCTCAACTAATGTGCACACCTAACACTTTCTTTATATCCCCCTAGTCATCTACCCCGTAACTAAATAATTCATATAACTTCTTTCAACCACCCTACCCAAACCCGAGTATGCTTCAGATTTGATTTATAAGTTGTTAATCACATTAACTTAGTTAATCATTTTTCCTTTTTAAATTCATATAACATTTACACCCGTTATATAATTTACAATTCACTTCATGTATTTAATTACCCATATATAACTATTTATCCCATTATATACGTAAAACAATATTACAACATTCACACATATGTTGAATATATATATATATATGTATATATATATATATAATTCATCCTCCCGAGTACTACCTCATTGGATGTATTCTCTAAAGTTCTATCAGCCCAGATCTACTCAGTCCTACCTAGCTTTCCGAGATGACTACGGCCCGCCAAATTGGAACATAAATAATAAACGTAATGGAGGCGGTCATATTTCCCCCGAATAATGAGAACATTTATCTCAATGCCTTACCTCTGTTATTGGATGCCATGACCTGGGGATATACTCACCCTACTCCTTAAGCTAGGGAATTCACCCACATCGCGCAACCTCCCCTGATAACTCTAAAGCATATATATATATATATCCGTACACAAATCCCATAGCACTACCCTAAAATATCCCTCAGTCTATATCCTGACTCTCAATTTAATTAATTATTTCATTAATTAATTATGTTCACTTAGTGTCACTTAACCAATATACGCAGACTTACTCACTTGGCCCTTAATTTTATATCCAAAAATTATCACCCAAAATTCCATAATTTATTATATAACCTTATAATAAATTAACCTAACTAATCCGTGCCCAAACACTCGTAGCATTAGCCTAAACATGTACCGAGTCTATGTTCCGACTCTAAATTCGATTAATTAGTTTCACCTTAATTAATTTAATTAAGTAGTGTCACACAACTACAATACTCGAACATATTTCTCCCAGTCCGTTAATGCATCCTTTAGAATTTATTTCCCTAAAATTCATCCAATTTTCCAATTATATTTACCTATAATTATTAGAAGGTATGTCTCATATTTAACTTTCACCAATTAAATCAGTCTAGGAACCAATCCTAATTGAATTACCCAACGTTTTAGCTACAAGACCCCACCGAACCGGTTTGCAGGTACCACTGAACCGGTTCACAGGTACCTGATTGTAACCTTCTTCCCCAATACGTTTTCACCATTTTTGTCCCACAAAGGTTCTTATTTCTCTTCCAAATATTTATTCAATTACATCCAACACTTAATTTATGTAAACATACGTCTTAAATAAACTAGAGACCCATAATCAAAAATTAAATTTACATACAGTCCCATATTTCCCGATGTGACACCCTGCCTAATAAAATACCGGACAATAAATCATGTACCAAATTAAAACAGGAGCCTCATATGGTTCATTCTTAGCATCACTGTCGAAAACCAGTTTAATTACAAATAACCTATTAGGCTGGCGTCAAAATTTTACTTAACTAATCTTTTTAATTAAACCATTCTATTAAAAAATTCACACAGTTTATATATGAAATAAAATAACCGAACACTCGGTTTAACATAATACAAACAAATCGAATGCCGCACTAAATGTAAGTTAAACTATAAATAAATACAGTTAGGCTATCGGCCCGAATATTTTTACAGTATCTCCTATCTAGATTACAAGGATAGAAGCGTCTACAGTAAACTTGCATGCATTCATAGCTGCTGCAGCGAACGTCTGACTCGAAAAAATCTTCATCCAAGTGTCCCTGTGTTTGGACACCTAATATATATATATATATATATATATATATATATATATATATATATATATATATATATATACAGAAAGAGAGGGAAAATATAGAAACGGGTCAGAGCCCGAGTTTGAAAATATTTTGCAAGTGCATAAATGCCATATTTTGAAAAATATGATTTATTTCATATTTAAATTGGTATCGCATTCTAATGAGATACCCATCACCCCTCTTCTAATACTGCACACCTATCACATACCTTTTTAAACAACCCAGTTAAGCTACCCCGCCTAACTAAACCCGTTTCACCCAATCTCTACAAAAATCCTAATTAACTTGAGTACTAAGGGCTAAACTTCTCCCCATTCTCAACACTGCGCTACGTTCGTGCGTGGGGTGTCTCGCAAAGATAAATCCAAGCAAGGAACCCCCCCGATACACTACTACCTAGAAATGTCGATCGTCGAGATCCGTTAGGCCCTCATTACATAACGTATATATATACCCTCATATAAATCTATACATATAATACTTACCTTAATATACAAATCACAATTAAATCTTGATAAAATCTCCCGGAATGAGAAAAAATCCTTACTCATTTCTCTCTTTACACTAGTTAGAGATATATGATATCTTGTCCTCATATACAAGTAATATACTATACACAACAAGTATAATAACCATCCCATAGAGCTATAACTCGAGGATGCAGTCTCTCAATGCTATCAACTTCTAGGGAATTACTCATATACCATCCTGGGTACCAGCGGTCAGACTCTCACACCGACTTGGAAAAAAAACAAATCACAACGTATGGGAAGCGGTCATAGTTCCTCTCTGGAAATGAGACGAAACATACCCACCACGTCTCACCCCTAATAAAAATCACACAATATAAAATGGACGCTATGACCTGGGGACTATAAGATCCCTACTCCTCAAGCCAGGGGCCTCACCCACATTGCGTAACTTCCCATGATAGCATTAGAGGGGGTATGCTTCACATAAATATACTATTCACACACGAATATATTTATAATTATATCATATATATACTGTAGCAACTCCCATATATATATATATATATATATATATATACAAATGGCTATAATTGCCAATCTCATATAGCGATAGCCAATAACCCCGAATGTTCACATTCGTAAAAGTATCTAAGTATTTACCCTCTTAAAATACTAATTATATAAGTATTCTCCCACTTAATATATAACTCGCGCCTTAATCACTTAAAAGGATTATAATATAAATCCAAATATACAAATTCGTACTAACGAGATAAGTATACTATCGACTTATCTTAATTCCATAGGTATCGCACCACTTATAATAACTGTCATCAATAAGCGTATCGGTAACCGCTAAATCCTCTATAGCCTATATCCCTAATTTCATCCTAGTCGCCTCATAGGATTTTCTCACGTAATCAGTATACAATTACTTTTTCTACACGCACAATTATTTATGTATAATCGCTCGCCAAAATACTACCTCGGGTGTTACTCGTCCCGAATATCCATAACTAAATAAGTCCTGGATTTTACTCCATTAACCCAAGGTACACATCTCTCTTCGATAATAATTTAGAAGTACCCTCTTCTATTTTTGGGAACCCCGATTGTCTAATTCCTCAATTTATTTATTTTCCTCAAAAATATACTTTTAGTGCCACACGATTACAGAACCCCCTAGCCCCCATAAATTCCCCCAAAAGGCTAGATACTAATTCCCTAAATGAATGTTTATTTCCTCAAATAAATAAGATAGAAACAATTATGTTTGGAATTTATCCCATTTAAACAACACTAGCCAAAACTATCAAAAATCCTGAAGGGTCGATCGATTGACCCTTGTCGATCGATCGATCAGGACAGCTTCTTCTCCGAGAAGTTGTTTCGGCCATTAAAGCTTTCCCCAAGCGTTTATCTCTTATCCTAACATACTCCAACCTCAATCAATGACATATGCACACATATAAAGGGTTCTAACATCCTAGAACCCATAACCAACAATCGATTTCAATAAATTCCTAAGTTTCCCAAATTGTATATTATCAGTTAAACTTTCGAAAAACTCGATTTGATTCATGGAAACCCATCCCGAAAATCTTTATAGTTTTACACTACCAACTATAATATGAGATTTATTCTTTTAAAGAAATAAGAAAGTAAACACTTGCCTCGTTGAAAAAATCCGATGACCTCGAGTTGAATCCCGCGAAGTTTGGACGGAATCTCATTTTCTTTCCTCTTTTCTCTCCTTCATTTCTTCTTCTCTTTCTTTTCTCTCTTTTCTTTCCTTCTCCCACTCTCGCATGTCTTATATAGGAGAGAAATAGGGTTTTATCCCTTATAAATCCAAAAATGACTTGTTTACTCAATTGCGAATCCCTATTTGTCCAAAAAAACCCGAAACCCAAACACTACTCCCAGATACTCTATTCTGACTATCTCGGCCATTCCGAAACCAACGCACACTCGAAATCTCCATCTGAGGCACTTAATTGCAGTTCACTAATTAAACCCAACACATCTCAATACGGATTTTCTAATTAAAATATTTTCCTTTGTCTCTTTACCCAACTGCAATATGAAATTAAATTAGTCTAACTCATTTACTTACTCCCAAAAGTAAATGTAGCACACATCGAAATCATCTAATCCTCGTAAATTCCAAAAATTATTATTCACGATAATTCATCAAATTTCCAAATTACACTTCCTTTTGAAATTTAATTATCCACAAAAGTGCGGGGTGTTACATTCTCCCCCCTTACAACGGAATTTCGCCCTCGAAATTCGGATACGATCGATATAAACCTAGGTACACGAATCAATCCACATCCTAATGAATAAAAGTGGAATGGTACTAATCCAATGGCACTCAACCATACACTCGTTCAATACTCACCGATCTCAAGGTTTATACTCTACTTTTATCTTATCTAGGTCTCCATATTCTATCATATTACCTCGGTCGTAAGGTTGACTCTAACGTCACATCGCACCTATTGCTTCTATAATCGCATCCCTGGGACCATAGGAAACGGGCCTATAACCACCGCTCAAACTTATTGATCCCATCAGAGATCCGCTACTCTAGGTGTCCACTCATCTACAATAGGACATCAAATTTCCCTCAAAAGGAAATTACACTAACGCTTGACTATTCCCGTCAGTCTCATTGCTCAGTTTGGGCGTGCTATCTCTTATTGCATCTACACTATTGGATTATCATATACCTCCTACGACATTCCATCCAACACACTCCAAATCCATATATGACTGCCTCACGGCATAATCTTTCATTTTATATACTACGCCCCCTTATATTCCTGGCGGTATATAAAATCAACTTACCAAGGTGCCCATACACCTTTTAAGCCGTGCCTATTTTCACAACCATTGTAAATGTCCAACAACTAACACTCTCACTAAACAATGGGCCTCATTTCCTCGGCCTAGTACTAACACATGGGTTTTCCTAACCCGAAAAAAATTCAAAATTCAACTCTTCCTATACCTGGAAATATAATCCTTCGCAAGGTTAACCCATCAATATTCTTGTGGTTAACTCCCAATAATATTCTTATATCGACGCCACTAGTCCTACTGGCCTTACTTCCTAATAACCCTACGATCAAAGTGTTTCCAACACACGTAAAATGAGTACTATCCTAACTATATCCCTAGGGCCCAAAATCTCTCTCAACTTTCGACATTTTCTCGATTTCATGAGTGGGACATCTCGCAAAGCGAAATCCAAAAAAGTAACCCTCCCATTACACTACTCCCTTACGTCGTCGTTCATCGAGATATAATGGTCTAAGGTACACCATCGGTATATTCCAAATCCTACCTTGCTAGCCTACTTACGTACTTCTACCACTATGTCCTTCCATCTTGGCGAAATGGAAAGTCTAACTAATCGGGGCACCTACTCTCTGCAAAAGTGTTATGAACATCATACCCAAAACGTATTACCTAAGAATTTGCCTTATATTCAAGGCATGTAAGCCTCAAATAAACTTCTTTCACGTTGCCTCACCCACATACTTGCGGTGAGAGAAACATTTTTAGTGCTTTTCCACATCACATCTATTTTTTTTAGCCTCTAACCATCACATGACTCTCGGCTAATTTCACCAAAACCAACATCCTAGCATACAGTAACATCTCTCCACTCCCTACATGGTTAAGGTTCGTGCGTGGAGCATCTCGCAAGCAAAATCCAAACAAGGAACCCCTCCTATACACTATTACTTAACATTGTCGGTCGTAGAGGTATGTCATCACAAAACAGGTAAAATACTAAATCCTGCATACCTTATATCACATCTATAAGGTCCCCATGCACTAAAATCATGCTAGTGAAACATCTACTCACCGAAGTTCCATCTAAACGCATAATAAAAGTGAGCTCAGCATGTATCTAGGTGAGATATCGCAACAACAACCAGTTCCACCTTGGAACCACGGATACGATAGTCTTGCAATCATTAACCTGCTATCGCTCCGAAAATCCACAAATACGTTGCACTTACCATAGTACTATACTCGTATAACACACAAAAATGAACAGTACAAACCATATACAAATCCAAAATACCAACACTCATTTTCATAATGAATAAAGAAAATAGAGCCCCGCTACCACGGAAAAACATATAGACATGCACTATGTAATGTTACCGATACTACCAGTAAACTCAAATCACACACGAATCTATGGCTAATAAAATACTGTGACTCAATCTTTCCACACAAAGTATACTTCCTTCAACTGAGGTGAAACTCATAACAACATTCTTGCCAATTAACCTGGCTACTCCAAATGGTTCCTGGACATGGTACACTTGCCCTAACTGAACCAAAAACTACTTTAATCACTGCCCCATCTAGGCACCCTACTTTGTCCTTTAAGTTCTATTGGGAAAGGACTAACTGTCTGGTTCTACATTCCACATTGCAGCATACCCCATCTCTAGACACCCTGACCATCTTAAGGTTATCAGTATCTCAGATTTTATAGCCTTGATTCTAAAAATCGCCTTTATAGTCCCCTTAACTTCTTGGTCAAAAGGAAACTCCACTACTGGCCTCAACATCCTTGTTTCAACGGATTCTCTGGGTGAATGTCGGCCAAAGGGGTTCCGTGAACACATTCTCCATAAGCGTTAGCAACGCTTTCTAGTGAGCCTATCATTATTCTAGAGGTCTCTCTCTTCTTTGTACCTTCCTTACTTTGGTACAAGGTTCACTTCTACATATCACTCTTTATTCATTGTCGTCCTCTGACCGATCCTTATGTGAATAATTAAAAATTGCATTCTTTTCATTCCTTCTAAATCATGGGAACTCGTGGTTTAAACCATCCGTGAGATGCCTTTATGAGCAAAATATCTTGCTCTCTTCAACATGGTGATCATCATTCCCACCATTTCAATATTTCTCCCACGAGTGAAAAATTTTCCTCGAATTTTCACATATGGGCATTTCTATACCCAGCTCTAAGCTAAAGCTTTTGAGCCCTCTACTTCCATTGAGTAACACTACACTTGCTTCGTACGACTTAACTCCAACGTATGGTCCTTATCAAAGACCTTATTACCAATTTACTTCACTGGGTAATTCAATTTTAGCACCAATCTCTACTATAGCGGTACTTGAATAATTATAACTACTATACTTTAGTAGTGGTTGCAGCGATCCATAAAGATGCCACAAAGAGAGTGGCCTCAACTGCGGCCCTTATCCCCAACTTCGACTAACAGCTCCAACTAAGCCCCATCTCTTGTTTTCCTTAAAATGTCCTTTTGTGGTCATCCTTCATCGATCAGCACATGACTCTTGAAAGGGCGCGCAAAAGATTTACTATAATCTTATGTAATGGCAGAAGAACGAAATATCACAAGAGGAATCAACAATCCTAATCATAAGGCTCTATATCAAATAGACAGCAACGCTGAAAGCGTAGTACGAACGCACAAATTCCTAGGGACACTAGAACTTGATGCTCTGATACCATCTGTGACACCCCGTCTAATAAAATGTCGAGCGATCAATCATGTACCAAATTAAAACAGGAGCCTCATATGGTTCATTCTTAACATCACTGTCGAAAACAAATTTAATTACTAATAACCTATTAGGCTGGCGTCAAAATTTTATTTAACTAATCTTTTTAATTAAACCATTCAATTAAAATATTCACACAGTTTATATATGAAATTGAAATGAAATAAAATAAAATAACCGAACACTCGATTTAACATAATACAACCAAATCGAATGCCGCACTAAAAGGTGGTGAAAGTATAAATAAATACAGTTGGGCTATCGGCCCGAATTTTTCAACAGTACCTCCTATCTAGATTATAAGGATAGAAGTGTCTATAGTAAACATGCATGCATCCACAGCTGCTGCTGCAGCGAACGTCTAACTGAAAGAATCTTCATCTAGGCGTCCCTGTGTCTGGTCACCTAATATATATATATATATATATATATATATATATATAGAGAGAGAGAGAGAGAGAGAGCAAGAGAGGAAAAATATAGAAACGGGTTAGAGCCCGAGGTTGGAAATATTTTGCAAGTGCATAAATGCCATATTTTGAAAAATATGATTTATCTCATATTTAAATTGGTATAGCACTCTAATAAGATACCCTTCACCCCTCTTCTAATACTGCACACATATCGCATACCTTTTTAAACAACCGAGATAAGCTACCCCGCCTAACTAAACCCGTTTCACCCAATCTGTAAAAAATCCTAATTAACCTGAGTCCTAAGGGCCAAACTTCTCCCCATTCCCAACACTACACTACGTTCGTGCGTGGAGTGTCTCGCGAAGCGAAATCCAAACAACGAACCCCCCCGATACATTACTACCTAGCAATGTCGATCGTCGAGATCCATTAGGACCTCATTACATAATGTGTATATATATACTCATATAATTCTACACATATAATACTTAACTTAATATACAAATCACAATTTAAGTCCGGATAAAATCTCCCAGAATGAGAAAAAATCCTTATTCATTTCTCTCTTTACTCTAGTTAGAGATACACGATATCTTGTCCTCATATACAAGTAATATACTATACACGACAAGTATAATAACCATCCCACCGAGCTATAACTCGAGGATGTAGTCTCTCAATGCTATCATCTTCCAGGGAATTACTCATATACCATCCTGGGTACCAGCGGTCGGACTCTCACACCGACTTCGAAAAAAAACAAATCACAACGTAGCAAGCGGTCATAGTTCCTCCCCGAAAATGAGACGAAACATACCCACCACGTCTCACCCCTAATAAAATCACACAATATAAAAATGGACGCTATTACCTAGGGACTATACGATCCCTGCTCCTCAAGCTAGGGACCTCAGCCACATCGCGCAACTTCCCATGATAGCATTAGAGGGGGTATGCTTCACATAAATATACCATTCACACACAGATACATTTATAATTATATCATATATATACTGTAATAACTCCCATATATATCACTTCTCAATATATACATATGGCTATAATTGTCAATCTCATATAGCGATAGCCAATAACTCTAAATGTTCCCATTTGTAAAAGTATCTAAGTATTTACCCTCTTAAAATACTAATTATATAAGTATTCTCCCACTTAATATATAACTCGCACATTAATCACTTCTAAGGATTATAATATAAATCCGAATATACAAATTCGTACTAACGAGATAAGTATACTATCGACTTATCTTAATTCCATAGGTATCGCACCACCTATAATAACCGTCATCAATAGGCGTATCGGGTAACCGCTAAATCCTCTATAGCCTATATCCCTAATTTCATCCTGGTCACCTCATAGGATTTTCTCTCTTAATCAGCATACAATTTCTTTTTCTACGCGCACAATTATTTATGTATAATCGCTCGCTAAAATACTCCCTCGGGTGTTACTCGTCCCGAATATCCATAATTAAATAAGTCCTGGATTTTACTCCATTAAACCAAGGTATACATCTCACTCCGATAATAATTTAGAAGTCCCCTCTTCTATTTTATGGGAACCCCAATTGTCTAATTCTTCAATTCATTTATTTTCCTCGAATATATACTTTTAGTGCCACACGATTATAGCACCCTCCTAGCCCCAATAAATCCCCCAAAAGGCTAGATAATAATTCCCTAAATGAATGTTTATTTCCTCAAATAAATAAGCTAGAAACAATTATGTTTGGAATTTATCCCATTTAAACAACACTAGCCGAAACTGACAAAAATCATGAAGGGTCGATTAATCGATCCAGTAGCTTCTTCTCCGAGAAGCTATTTCGGCCATTAAAGCTTCCCCCAAGCTTTTATCTCCTCTCCTAGCATCCTCCAACCTCAATCAACGACATATACACACATATAAAGGGTTCTAAACATCCTAGAACCCATAACCAACAATCGATTTCAATAAATTCCTAAGTTTTCCAAATTGTATATTATCAGTTAAACTTCCGAAAACCCTATTTAAACTTCCAAATTGTATATTATCAGTTAAAGCTTTATGATTTAAAAGAAATAAGAAAGTAAACACTTGCCTCATAGATAAAACATGACGACCTCGAGTCGAATCCTGCAAAGTTTGGCCATAATTGCCTTTTCTTTCCTCTTTTCTCTCCTTCCTTTCTTCTTCTCTTTCTTTTCTCTCTTTTTTTTTCATTCTCCCACTCTTTCATGTCTTATATAGGAGAGAAATAAGGGTTTATCCCTTATAAACCCAAAAATGACTCGTTTACTCAATTGCGAGTCCCTATTTGTCCAAAAACCCCCGGAACCCAAACACTACTTTCGAATACTCTATTCTGACTATATCGTCCATTCTGAAACCAACCGCACACTCGAAATATCCATCCTAGGCACTTAATTGCAATTCAATAATTAAACCCAACACATCTCAATACGGGTTTTCCAATTAAAATATTTTCTTTTGTCGCTTTACCCAACTGCGACATGAAATTAAATTAGTCTAACTAATTTACTTACTCTTAAAAAAAATGTATCACACATCGAAAATCATCTAATCCTCATAAATTCCAAAAATTATTATTCACAATAATTCATCAAATTTCCAAATTACACTTCCTTATGAAATTTAATCACACAAATATGGAATTAAACATCATAACCGTTTGGGTTTCTCTCACAAATTCAGATAGTTACACTCTTAAATCCCATGCCAATATTAATTTCACTTTATATCTTGTCAAAGTGTTACATTCAATGAAAGCCCAATTTGATGTAATTACCAACCCAAAAATGGATTTTTCATCTACACATACTATGATATGAATTGGTTATCACCATTTATAATTAAAGAAAGTAATCACTTGCCTCTAGTTGTTCTTAGGGTCTGATCCTTTGAGGTAGATAATGGTTTGATGAAGAACACCCAAATCTCTCTGTTGATTTGTCTTTAATAAGATCCCCAATTGCTTCCCTTTCCTTCTCTCAAAGACTTAGATTTATGATTTATGATATTTGTCGTATAACCCTTTTTTCCTTAGGTTAAATAACACTAATCCTATTTTTAGTCTAATGGGCCAAGCCCAAATGACCCGAACACCCCCGTGTGGTCCAGTTATGCCTAAAAATGTCCTCAGACCCGATTACTACCCTTGGGTAATCTTTTTCGACTATCTCGGCTCATCCGAAATCAACCGTGCACTCAGAATTGTCATCCGAATTAACCAGTGTTGCCTAGGCTTGAGGCTTGGGAGAAACACCCCGCCTTAAGCCTTTTACGCCTAATTCTTGGTAAAAGGCTCAAGGCGCACTTTTTTTAAAAATAAAAATGCTTTAGTGAAACGACATCGCCTTTTAAGGACTTTTTTTAAAAAAATTGTACCAATATCTCTTTCAAAACAATCAAAAGACAAATGGTAACCCAAACCTCTCTCCCTCTCGTCCAAAAAAATGTGCATTTTTTCTTTCTTTTTTTTTGTTTTTTCTTAATATTTTAAAAAAATAGTATTTCAGTTTGCATATATTCAGACATGTTTTAAGGTATGTACCATTTTAGTATTTTTAATAGCCTTGTTATAGTTAAAAATGTTAAAATATATTAAAAAGGGCCTAAACGCCTTTTTATGCCTAAGGCCCGCCTAGGCTTCTAAGGCTTAAGGCTTGGCCTCGACGCCTCGGTTACACCCCGCATTTTTTAGAACCTTGGAATTAACATACTAAAATTCCTTATCTCACACCCAATATAGTCTATACCCGACTCCTGATTGAGATAAATAATTATCATGTCACTAATGTTCACTATGACGCAAATAAATTATTACTATTCACTTAGTAATTTAAATTCCATAATTATTAATCATATATTCTCCCGATTAATATTTACATAAATATTAACATAATTAATTCAATCAAATTACGACACAAGTAATTTAAAATTATTCGAATTAATTAAATACTAAATGCATAGAAATACTGGGTGTTACATACTTCCTCCCTTACAAAGGAATTTTGTCCCCGGAATTAGATCATAACTGCCTCAAATAACTCTGGATACTGCTCTCTCATATCTTCTTCCCGCTCCCACGTAGACTCGTCAATACTGTTATGCCCCCATTAAACTCCTAGTGGCACCACCTTAGATCATAGCTTTCGCTCACTGTGACCCAAAGTAGCCCTGGGATCTCTCGTTATATGAGATGTTTGGCTGCAAAATAATCTCCTCAAGTGGACTATGCTAAGAAGCCCTCTCGATGGTCACCAATCTCTAACTCGATGGTCCCTGACCATACAGTGCCTCAAACGATGAGCCTATACTCCATCGGCTCTACTATCTTTATGTTAGGAAATTCTCCTCCTGCATGCGTGCCAATTTCCTCGTTACCAAACACGTGACTTTCTTTGGGGAAATTACTCGCAATAATTCTTGACTATGCATGTCAGACTTCCACCTTCAACGCACGGTAACGTACTCCTCATTACGTCCTTGAATTATATCGAAAGAGATAACTTACTCAATCCCGCTGATGGACCACAACTCATTTCAGGTCCCAACAGTTTGTCATTTTCCCACCCTTTACTGACCGAAGGGTGGATAACAAAATTTTCCATAAAGTCTCTCAAAAAGTTTCACACAAATAATAAACCGCTGCGAGGTATCACACGTAACATTATCAGCGGTAATTAATACTCCTAATTACCAAAAATCTAGAGTATACATTTCTTGATTTCTCCTGCGACCTAGTCACTTCCCGTCTACCTATCAACTTATGAAACATCTAGTACACTATGTAACTTCGTCCCTACTGCGTCCTGACACTTCTTACCAGAGGTGGGACTGCAAGGTCTCATCCAAATTTCGTAATAGTATTGGACAGAAACCTATATTGTTTCATGTCTTCTTTTCAATTGAATAGTTGGATATACTGCCCGATCGTATAACCCATCAAAATTTAATAATCAATCGTTCGGGTAAATTCCATTCTACAAACTCGATGGAAAATCATGACCTCTCCACGACTTTGGATATAGCCAAATTACGAATTTTACTAATCAGTGTGTAAATCCCATTCCTGGAATTGCAAAATTACACAAAAAATCCCTGTTGATAACCTCGAATCAAGCTTTTCTACCCTTAAATGGTGTACCCGGAGACAACTTCACTATATCTCATATAATATAAATCCCCATGCTCAAAAATTCACCTCGCGTGAGTAGGAATCTACACCTTATCTATGTGTAAAACCATACTAGGCATATGACTAAGTGAGACTCTTCTCTACTTTCCCAAAAATGGGTCTTCTTCCTTGCCTAAAGATATCTTATTACATTTGCCTCACTCGCCTTTCCACTCCTCACGGTGGAGATCATTCCCCTTGATATACAAATAGTCGAATTGTTTTCCTTCTCAAACGGATTCTAGTTCACTATACTTAATAAGCACCCAAAAGTGTCTATTTTATACCCCAAATAGATGCATTTTAGGCACTCATTTTAATTGAAATTGGCCTTATGTTCGTATTTATCTATATTGCAAGCCAATCAGCAGTCGCATTGTTAAATGATGCTAAATCCAATCAATTGCGACTCAATAGCGGTAAAAAACGATAAATGAAGAAATTCAAAGCGACCGCGAAGTCTGAGTCCACATTGAGCTTGCACAGAAGAGTTTCGATGTCCCGAACCAAGCCCAGTCCATCACCGGAGCCTGTGTGTGTTGAGTTTGTACCTTTATTATTTTCTAGATTTTTATTTTGAATCGTTTTATTTTTAGGATTTATTTTAGATTTATTTAGAATTTTCTACAATTTATTTTCTACTTCTATAATTCTTTATTCTGATTTTTTATTTTTATTAGCTTTTAATTTTTAATCTTTATTTTATTTTATTAGGATTAGTTTTTAGGAAGTTATTTTTACTTTTATTAGAGTTTATTTTTTTAGTCTTTAGTTTTTATCTTTAATTTTTTATTTGAGTTTTTTTTAGGAGTTTATTGTTTAGATGATTTTAATTTTTTTTTTTAGTTTGTTAGTTTTATTTGTAGTTAGTTAGTTAGGTTATTTTATTTTAAGAGTACAAATTAAACACACACTAAATAACCCCAAACTTAAACGCACTTACCCCTAACTAACCTACAAACTATCCTACACCCAACTAAACCCTCACCCTCACCCACACCCACCTTTCCATACACCCACACCCACACACACTCTAACCTACCCAACTTTATCTTCGTCACTCACTCTTCCCACCATTAACACCCCACAAAGACTCCATAACCATTTCCCAACAGCAACCCACAAACCCAAAACAGCAATTAACCCTTTGAAACCCACCAGACGACCTCATCATTTCGGCCAAACCGACCCGAAACCCGATACTCTTTACCTGCCAGCCGTCCGAACCCCCTAGCGCCTGAACCCATGACCCACCTCCGGCGACCACCTCAAACCAACCCGATCGGCTAACCCGCCAGCCACGTAGCTCCGTCGGCCCTTCCCCACGGATCTGAACCCGGAACCCAAACCACCCCTGTCGTGACTTCATCCCTCAAACCGGGTCAACCCACAATCCAACAGCTATCAAACCCGTGATACATACCCGGTTTGAAATCCACGAACAAATCCCAACCAAACCCATTTTTTAAAAACCAAATCTTGTCCTTCAAAATAGGAACAAACACCACCTGCCAAGCTTTCACATAAATCCACAAGTCCCTTTGACTTAGCCATAAAGAAAATCCCACCAAATGTTCAAAAAAAAATCATGGACAACAAAAGAGGGGGACTCTCATTTACAAAAAGGCTCTCAGATCTGGGGAAAAAAAGGAGACGCAAGTGAGAGAAAAAGTGTGTATATTATGTACAGTTTAGGGTCATGAAAAAAATTCAGAAAAATACAAAAAAAAAATAATTTAGTTTAGAATAAATTTGTAGGTTTGTTTTTATTCTTTTTGGTGTAATCAAGTGCTAAATTTGTGAGAAGATTGAGACGCACTTTCATGAACAAGTTCGACAAGAAAATTTTGCGTATTGAATTTCTTCCCCTTTCCTTTTCATTCTTGCTATATTATTGAATGTTGTTTATTCTAACATGAGAATGTTTGGCTAAACACCTCGTTCAAGAGGTGGGATGCATTGCGAATGATGTTAATTTAATTAATTGGTTTCATTATTTTATATTTCTAGGTAAATTAATTTTAACTGTCACTAATTAATTTATGTAACGAGAGTTAGTAAATTAATTGAACAAATTAATGTTTGAATTTAGGAATCGAACTAGAGATAGGTTTTTCCTATATTTGAATATTGATTCTGTGTTGAAATTTGAGGATTGATATTGTTTTCGTTAAATTGATCCTAGCGGATAATTTTTTGAAAAATAGTGTAGTCCTAATTTTTCATTGTGTGACATTTTTAAATTAATTTTCTGAAAAAGATTTTATTAAATTTATAATTTTAACGAGAGTTAGATTATCGATTTAATATTATCTCGAAATATTTCAAATTAATAAATTAAAATAATTGAAAATGCAGTGTAATCCCACCTCTTGACCTTCTCACAGATTTCACACTCGATTGCACATTAGTTTTCCTTATTTAGTTATTTAATAATTTTTAGCATTTATTAGTTCATTCTCCCTTGAAATTGTTTTTAAAAAATATATATATATATTTTAATAACAAAATTTAATTGCAAGTTTTCACATAAATTGTTTAACCTTGGAAGTTGGATTGATACCCGTACTTACCGCAATACGAGTTATTTTTAGACAAGTTTTGTAGGTACTCAAGGGAATTTTGAGAGTGGCTTTTGAAGACAACGACCATATACCCAAAAAGAATTCTTATCGATACTCTTCCATTTATTTCTAATTGTCACACATGTATATAATCCACAAGATTATTTACACATTCCTTTATTTAAGACGATTCTGAAATCACTCTAACCAAGGCGCCCATACACCCTATATCTCGTGTATATTTGCACAACATCACAGATGTCACATACGTAATATTTTTTTCTCAAGGTTATTCCACATATCACACTACATCATACGATCATTTTTTATTACTCCCCAAATCGTAATTAAATCTTCTCGATGTTGCCCCACCCATTAACTTGTGGTGCAAAAGTTTTCTCAATGCTTTTTTCGAAGTACCACCCGGCTATACTGGCCTTATAGCGGAATAGCTTTCACCTCAAAGTGTAACCCCACACATTCAAAAATCACCCTTTAAACTGATGTCCTAGCATCCAATAACATCTCTCCACTACCGACGTTTATTAGGGCTTATGCGTATACCATTTCATAACATAACCCAAAAGAACTTTCCCCAATGCATTAAACACTTGCATTGTCCTTCATTGATTCCCTGTAGATCCAAGCATATAACCGGGACATCCAAAACTCTGTCCCTATATTCATAGGTCCAATTATCGAATCTCGCGTCTCTCACGGAGTTGTATAATGCTGCACTCACACTATCACTAAGTCCTCAGTGCTAAGCCACTAACGAGCTAAATATCTCCGGTCCATGGTCAATCCGCCATGCCCTGAATCATATCAGTAAAAGTCCCTACGCACCGGAATCCGATATAACTAGACAACTGTACCCTCTGAAGTCTACTTCTCCCCAAAATTTGTCGCGAGACCGTTCCTCTTTCAGGTGGAATATTGCAAAAATATACATCATTCCCTGGAATAGCGAATACGATAGTCTTGCTATATTCTCCCACCACCGCTTACCTATCGCTAACCAGTCCGTACCTAGGATAAAATGATGCTCGCATAGCAGTCTCAAAATGATCTGACCTCGTACCTTATTTATCCTCTCAGTGTCGGCATCCCCCCCTTGCATATGGGACTAAAAAGAGCTCCGCTACCCAACGGTAAACATATACAATCCATAGTAATACTAACGATACACTCAATAGACCCGTCTCCTGCACGAATATAGTGTTACATAAAAATTTATGTGATTCATCCGTATCACATGGAATTTACCCCATTTACCCAAAGATAAAACTTATACTTTCCCTCGTCAATACACTGACGATTAGAATGGTTCCTGGACATAACACCCTCGTCCAAACCGAACCAAAATTTCGATAAGTGTTGCCCTTTCCGGGCATCCCACTCCTGAACTTACTCTACTACGAACATGGTCCGCTCATGTGTTCCCACTCTTTACACATTAGACACCTCTCTGTGCCATTCCCCTTTATCTACCCCCACTGGCCATATCAAAATTGTCCTTCCCCCTTATCGAGAAATCTTGACCCGAATTGGCACTCATGTTGTTCCTTCAGCTTTGCTGTCCCTATAGGAATCGTTGTTGGCATTGACGACCTTGTCTGAATCCACTTATACTAATTAAAAATTCTATTGACCTCAATCATAGAAATGGATCCTTTACTGGGTATTCCCCCTGTGGTGTCTCACTAGCACCATTAAATCTAGTCTTTCCCTTTGGATGGATTCTCCAACACTCTTGGCTCCCCTTTTTCATGGGAGCGTTGGGGTACTCTCGTAACGTATAACTTCTTATGACATCGACACTAGTCATCTTGGCCAAATTTGTTTCCCAATCCATGTTTGTGTATTCTCCCCATGAGTCCATTATCCATTTACGGACTCTGTTATATTATATGCACCCTTCGTCGGGTATACTTGTCGCTAAACTAGTCAACTTATCTCTTATGATCGGCCTTTATCTTGCCCGCTTGTGATAAGTTTCGAAATTCCATTCGCATCTCTATCGAAACGGCAGATGGAAGGCCTCTCGGTCAGACCGTACCCAAATTTTTGTTCCACTCCACACATATTTCTCTATGTGTGGTAACTGATTCTTATCAATCAACGCTTCTCTTATGAGCAAAAAATTTCACCTAAAATTTAATATTGGGTGTCGTTGTACTCCACCCTACACGATTGCCTTTGGATTCTCTATTTTTCTTTGGATCATCACACTTCCTTTCTTCCTCGAATCTCTACAATAGTTCTTCAAAAGAGTCCCTTTGACTCCCCATCATTTGCCGACTTCGTGGGGGTGAGTCCGATATACACCACCATTATCTACTACGGTACTTAGGAGGCTACCACTCCTGAGCGATTATCTTTGTCATCTCCCTGAACAATAATCATGGTGACCCTTATCATGATCACCGTTTCTAGAATACTCCATGTCTTCTCTTGAGCCTCTCCTCATGAAATCCTTCTAACGGCCCTCGCTGGTCGTTCCATGATGTTCGGTGTACGAAGCCCAAACGAACTCGTATATGAATCACATCAACTATACTTAATAACAAAAAAACGTAAATGCACGTACATAAGGGAATACAACAATCCTATCATAAGGCTATATATCAAAGAACACTAAGCTGAAACGTAAAAAGTCGCACAGATCCAAAAGACACTAGAACTTGATGCCCTTATACCATCTGTGATACCCCGCACAATAAAATACCGGGTGATCAGCCCTATATCAAATTAAAACAGGAATCCCACTTGATTCATTCTTAGCATCACTATCGAAAACCTTTTAAAACTTACTAACTACCTAGTATTCAAAAAGTTGGTGCCCAAGTTTATTTTTATTAATATAATACAAAAATAAGTGCGGAATTAAAATAAAACATTCAATGCTAATAGAATCATTCATCACATAAAATAATAAAAATCTTATCGAATAAACCCCCGGCAAAATCTAAAACCAAACCAAACTAACATGGAGTAATAAATCCCATACAAACTGAAAAGAAACTAAATAAAACTGTGAGCGACATGCTCGAGATAGACTGATCTGAATTCCTACACTAGGAATTGAAAAATAGATGCGTCTATCCAAATCCTGCAACATCCACACATACTGCAGCTGGGAGTCCCCGGAGTGAATTCAAGCCTGGCGTCCCTTTGGCTGGACACCTAAAAGGTTTTGAAAATATTTGATAGCAAGACCCAAAAACGTTTTAAAATTATTTAGCAAATGATTAAATTGCAATAATATAAAATGCATGAATGCTCTTCATATTTAAGCTAGTGTCTCACTCCCTTGAATATATACTCACCCCTCAACTAATGTGCACACCAAACGCTTTATTTATTTCCCCCTAATTATCTACCCCGTAACTAGATAATTGATATAACTTCTTTCAACCACCCTACTCAAACTTTAGTATGCTTCAGATATGATTTATTAGTTGTTAATCACATTAACTTAGTTAATCATTTTCCCTTTTTAAATCCATATAACATTCACACCCGTTATATAATTAATACAATTCACTTCATGTATTTAATTACCCGTATATAACTATTTATCTCATTATATACGTAAAATCATATTACAACATTCACACATATGTTGAATATATATATAATTCATCCTCCCGAGTAATACCTCACTAGATGTATTCTCTAAAGTGCTATCATCCCGGGTCTACTCAGTCCCACTTGAAGTTTCGAGACGACTATGGCCCGCCAAATCGGAACATAAATAATAAACGTAATGGAGGCGGTCTTATTTGCCCTGAGTAATGAGAACATTTATCTCAATGCCTCACCTCTGTAATTGGACGCTATAACCTGGGGATATACTCACCCTACTCCTCAAGCTAGGGGATTCACCAACATCGCACAACCTCCTCCGATAACACCAAAGTATATATATTATGGCCCGCCAAATCGGAACATAAATAATAAACGTAATGGAGGCAGTCTATTTGCCCTGAGTAATGAGGACATTTATCTCAATGCCTCACATCTGTAATTGGACGCTATGACCTGGGGATATACTCACCCTACTCCTCATGCTAGGGGATTCATCAACATCGCGCAACCTCCCCCGATAACACTAAAGTATATATATTACTATAAACATCGCGCAACCTCCCCCAATATATACTACACAATCACTGCATACATATATTTAATTAATCCCGACTAATTCGTGCACAAATCCCATAGCACTAGCCTAAAATATCCCCGATTCTATATCCCAACTCTCAATTTAATTAATTATTTCATTAATTAATTTTGTTCACTTGGCGTCACTCAACCAATATAACCTGACTTACTCACTTGGCCCGTAATTTATTATCCAGAAATTATCACCCAAAATTCCATAATTTATTATATAACCTTATAATAAATTAACCTAGCTAATCCGTGCCCAAACACTCATAGCATTAGACTAAACATGTACTTGAGTCCATGTTCCAACTCTAAATTTGATTAATTAGTTTCACCTAGAATTTATTTCCCCAAAATTCATCCAATTTCCCAATTATATTTACCTATAATTGTTAGAAGGTATGTCTCATATTCAACATTTCACCAATTAAATAAGTCTAGGAACCAATCCTAACCAAATTGCCCAAGTTTTAGCTACCAGACCCCCCCCCCCCCCCCCCCCCCCAAAAAAAAAAAAAAACCGTTTCGCGGGTACCACCGAACCGATTCGCAGGTACTTGATTGTAACCTTCTTCCCAATACGTTTTCACCATAGTTGTCCCACTAAGGTTCTTATTTCTCTTCCAAATCTTTAACCAATTACATCCAACATTTAATTTATGTAAACCTGAGTCTTAAACGCACTAGAGACCCATAATCAACAATTAAATTTACATACAGTCCCATATTTCCTATATTGGATTTTACCCGGGTATCATTTCACCAGTTATAATTTCATCAAACAAATCTGAAATTAAACATCATCAACGTTTGGGTTTATCACACAAATTCAAATATTTACACTCTTAAATCTCATGTCAATATCAATTTCACTTTATATCTTCTCAAAGTGTTACATTCAATGAAAACCCAATTTGATGTAATTACCCACCCAAAAACGCATTTTTGATCTACACATACTATGATATGAATTGGTTATCACCATTTACAATTAAAGCAAGTAATCACTTGCCTCTAGTTGTTCGTAGGGTCTAATCCTTTGAGGTAGAGAATGGTTTGATGAACAACACTCAAATCTCTCTTGATTTGTCTCTAACAAGATCCCCAATTGCTCCTCTTTCCTTCTCTCAAAGACTTAGGTTTATGATTTATGAAATCTGCCATATAACCCTTTTCCCTTAGGTTGATTAACGCTAATCCCGTTTTAGTTTAATGGGCAAGTCCAAATGACCCGAACACCCCCCGTGTTGGCCCAATTATGCCTAAAAAAGTCCCGAGACCCGATTACTACCCCTGGGTACTCTTTTTCGACTATCTCGGCCCATCCGGAATCAAAGGTGCACTCAGAATTGTCATCCGAATTAACATATTAAAATTCCTTATCTCACACCTAATATAGTCTATACCCGACTCCTGGTTGAGATAAATAATTACCACGTCACTAATGATCACTATGACATAAATAAATTATTACTATTCGCTTAGTAATAAATTCCATAATTATTAACCATATATTCTCCCGATTAATATTTACATAAATATTAGGGTCAATTATTAAATAGTCCCTACTATAAATATATATTTTTTAAAAAGGACACATATTTTTAGTTTAACCCATTTAGTCCCTCAAACACTCAATATCCTCTTATTTTTAGAGGTCCGCGCCAGCGGCACTCCCTCTCCAAAATATGTGGCAAAGGACCTTTTGAGGCAAAATAAAAAAGTTTGGACTAAATGGGTATTAAAAAATGTCCGAGGGACTATTTGGTATATGTCCCTAAATATTAACATAATTAATTAAATTAAATTACGAAACACAAGTAATTTAAAATTATCCAAATTAATTAAATATTAAATGCACAGAAATACGGGGTGTTACATCGACCACGACTCAATTTCCATATTAAGCTTGGGCAAAAAGTTTACCTTTCAGCCAACTTTCAAGTCTACATGTGGTAATGGCCTCATTTAATGCTCGTGAGTTACCAACAATGTTCTATAAGACTCCTCTAGGCTTGAGATTTGGGAGAAACGTCGTCCTTAAAATGAAACGATATTGCATTTTAAAGATTTTTTTACAAAACGGATCAATATCCCGTCCAAAATAATCAAATAGTATTTTATTTGTATATATTCAAACATATTTTTAAGTTATGTACAATTTTAGTATCTTTATTAGCCTTGTTATGGTTGAAAATATTAAAATATATTAAAAAAGACTTAAAAGCCTTTTCACGCCTTTTTACTCCTAAGACCCGTCTAGGCTTCTAAGGCTTAAGGCTTAGCTGTGTTAATGATGAAAGTAGAGGATATAAATCTTTAGTGTTCAATTCTTTCCTTGTGTAATATTTTAGTGGAATGAACTTTTTCATTTATTTGTCGTTTTAATGTTTTTTATGTATATTTTGCCTTGAGATAGTTTTAGCCCATATATATATATACATATAGTCAAGCTCTCATACATACTGATTTTTTTAAAATAGTAAAAAAAATAATAATTTTAGTTGAATTTCTTTTATATGGTATTTAAACATTTCAATGAACCCGTTTAAAAAAATCAACTCAAAATATTATTTTTTTTGCTTTTTAAAAAAATGGGTCAAACTTTCACATTTTTACAGCACGTTAAAAGCTATGAAAGTTTGACCGATTTTTTAAAAATAGTAAAAAAAAATATTGAGTTAAGTATCACATAAACTCAATAATATTTTTTTTAATATTTAATTTTAGAATAGGTTTTGCCCCAAGTATGTAACTTTGTATTTATGAGTCTCTCTCTCTCTCTCTCTCTCTCTATCTATCTATCTATATATATATATATATATATATATATATATATATATATATATATATATATATATATATATTATAAACTAAGTCCGAGTAATACTGTAAGTGTATATAAATCATCCATTATAACAAAGGCTATAAAGTGTCCACGCATCGCACGGGGGTATAATCTAGTTCTTTTATGAAATCAGGACCTCCTAGTGCAAGCAAGGTTTTAATTGCTGGAATATTTGAAATGTAAATTCGATAAAAACACGCAAAAAGAAACAATATATGACAACTTGAAGACCAAATGACAACTCAAAACAGTTGTCTCTATATTATTGTCGATTATACAAAATTGTCTATACAATTATCATTAGACAAACTACCACTTATCGACAAAATAGAAATAGAAAAAAATACACTTGCATGGAAAATATGAGTCATTACAAGAGACAAAATTAATCACCAAAAAATTAGAGAAAATTTAGGCATAGAATATAGTAGTGGTAAAATTGAAAATAATTTAAGATGGTATAAATATATAGAACATACACCTATAAAACGATATTGACACCCCACGACCACCACCACCACATAGCCCACTAAAAAAATAAGATAAATATTTTCAAAAAGGAAAATATTTATTTTAGAGCAATAATAACCCATTGTAATAGCAGGGTTTTCGGCAAATATATAATTCAGTACCTCCGAAAGCACAATAAAACTGGAGCTTAATCTACATCTAATTGTTTTACTTCATAAGCACATAATAATTCTAATCAGCCAAATATAGAGTTATAAGCAAACCAGTAAGAAGGAAACATACTACAGCCAACTGCTGTCGTTTTCACCTGCATTTTATTCACCACAAAAAAGGCCTTACCAACCCCCAGCTTTCGATTCACATTTATATCCAATCAAACAAATCCCAGCCCAAAATGTGGCAGGTGAAAATGGGGGCAGGAGGATAAGTCATAAAATTTCATCAACATAAACAAGGTAGCAAAATAAGAACAAGTTGGATAATGGACCCACAGAGAAGTGGGGGAAAAAAGACACGCTAGTTTAATCAGATTGACCGTGCAGATTTTTTGAAGAAGCTGCCAAGGACTGCGAGGGCGAAACAGCTCGTTCCAGTGAATCTTCGGGTGTACTATTAGACTTCAGACTTTTCTCACTCGCGACTTCATGTTTATGGATCCAATCCGGAACCGTGGATGATGATTTCGAGGGAGAAATCTCAGATAAATGAACAGTCGATGAATTTAGCCGGTAAGGGAAAAAAGATGGATCGGGTATGGGTAAAGTAGGCAAGCTTAAATGGTAGTTATATGGATATCCAACCAAGGGGTGATCATATTTACAAGTCGCGCCATACTTGCAAAGTCCATACGTATTGTAGTATGAACATACACCTTTCCCCTGCATTGAGAATGGCACGGAGTCAGCTATATGTAAGAAATCAAGTAAAAGCATCATATTATTGATTCATGATATGACTTTGGAGGAGGTCCATATAATTAAATATATACACACACACACACACATGTATGGGGAGGGGTTTCATTATCAAGTAAAAGCAACAATATGGTATGATTTCGGAGAAGGGCCATAAAATAGTAATTGAGTATATCACTTCCTATTATAGATTGAGCTGCACGACGCGTGAGAAGCCCCTAAACTTGCATCACTATCTCCTCAAAATTATGACATTAGACAAAAAACAATTTTCTAAATTTGTAACATTTTCTTGAGTTTCTGTGTTTTCCTAAACACACAGAAGCAGCTGTAACTTGCAGTTCATATAACTGTTCTTACAAACCTGGCAAGCCCATTTTCTAATAACCACCGGTTCCCACATCCCACCTAAACCATTCTCCTTAAGTTTTCTTCTTCGCTTCTACATGTCAACCCACACTGAAACTTTTAGTTTCCTCCTCTCACAAAACTGCCTTGATGGTTCCAACATTTTCACATCTTATCCCATCAACCTTTTTCACTCTCAGCTACTTCTATTCGACTATCTTAGTCATTCCTCCCACAGAGACATCTCACAATCTGAAAGCCACATCTGTGTGTGACGAAGCTCGTCGGTGATCATGGTATTTCAACCTACATACAATTGAGGTGAACAACCATGTGCCAAACCATCAGCGTCAAAGTACAGCACGCCATGGTCGCATGCTACCACATCCTAGTTCTCATGGTCGTATCGATCTCTTGAATTCCGTGCTCTGCTGTAATTTTTTCAGTTTTACACTTTTGGGCTTGGGCCTTTTTTCTACGGTTTTTGTGTTGTCGTGGTTTGTGGTTGTTAAGGGGTGGAATCAAATGACAGGTTGACATCGCTGTTTGAAGATGACACTGGGTTCCATTGTGGTGGCTTATGGTTGTTATTAAAAGGTTTTTATGGTGTGTGTGTGTTTTGGGAGGGTGAGGAAGGTTACATTGTCACTGCCTTTTCCAAGACTCCGCCACTTTCTTCCGACAACCCACGTCCCTCTCTCACTCTCTCTATTGATTTTTCAGGATTTCATTTCATTTCTCTTAACTTCTCTGCCAAGAATACATACCTACACACAAACACTTCCTATCTCCCTCACTCTCTGACTTTCACTTTCTAAACTACATTTTCGTTGGAAGACAAGACAACACACAAGGTTTTTATTAGTTTCGGAAACATTCCATGTGTTTTCATGCATCCCAAATATCATCACAATGTTAAATAATCTTCAAAGGAGGCATTTTGGTCGGTCAAAATGCCAAGATGTTAGTTTGCCTAGCCAAAAACAGCTCTCAAATTTAAACATCTTTCACCAATGTCAACCTCAGACTCATCCTACCTATTTACAGTTTCTTCACAAGCTCGTCCTCTCTCTCAATCTCAATCAAATGGTATTCAATTCACAAACCCAAGAATATCAAACTCATTAAACTCAAAAGCAGAAAACTCTGCCGCAGGAAAATTTTCACCTAAAATGAAGACACTGAATTGCTCTTTGCGGGTAGATACTTGGCAAGATCCTATTTACGGAACAAATCAAAGGAAGCTGAGCATGTGAGAGAAAGTAGAGTAGAAACTTAACCGCCTTCCCAAAGTTGCGATACAACACAGTGGAGCACTAATAGGATGTATTAGAATTTAGTGCCAATGTCGGGAGAGTCACCAAGGATTAAGCAACGGCTACACCAATCAAAATGTGATTCCTCTCGCGTGCACGGCTTAGAAGGTGAAGGAAAAAAATGGTATGAAGGGCACTTCAAACTAGATCAAAGAGCTCGTATAATGTGGTGCAAGACACACAAGGCTAGGATCGAGTCAACGTCGGGTAGTAATGTGCCAACTTAATCCGAGTCCAGCCTACCCTCTGCGCCAACAGAAGAGTGTTATGTGCCTTCTATGACTGGCATGTTGTTAACCCATGACACCCTCCCCACTTTTACTTGGTCGAGTGTTGAGCGATCAATCGGAAGAAATGTCGTAAAAGACGAGAAAAGTGGGTAACAGATCATCCACCACCAGTTTTCGTACTTTGTGGCGAACCTGAGTGCGCGTATGGACTCCCTGCATAAACCTATTGCCTTGGAGGCTCAATTAAGCAGTCATGTTAGAGAAAAAATTAAGAACCGCCCTGAGAAAACAACGGGGCCAAACCAAAGAAAGGAAAAAGTGTGAACCGCGATTACTCCAACTTAGACGAACGTGCACGCGCATATTGGGAGAACAAAAGACAATCCATTTTTTTCGAGGAGGATGAGCTGGCAACCGAGAGGGCAACTGGCACAACGCCAGTACGATAGTGGCGTTGCTTATGATTTCCCGACAATATGTAATTTGTGTTCTCCAAAAATTATACATTTTTTAGGTCGATTGAAAATATAATATAACTTCTAATTTAATATTGCATTGTTTTTATTTTATTTGTTAATAAATAAATTTATTGCAATTTAATTTGTTGGTAACTTTATTGATGGTGCAACAACATTCCAACTGTCATGCCCAGGCCTGCTGCGGAGGTTGGTTTGCCGCGTGAAGGTCTCATATGCCACATCTGGTGTGGCAAACCTGAAATCAAAATAATCACAGATTTATCACTTTTTTAACCGAGTCTCATTTTGATTAAGGCTTTGAAGCACTGTTTTTGCTCACACCATCGTGCAAAATGCCAAATACCATTTTTCTTAAGGCTCTGGAGATGATCTATCGGTCACAACATATTCCATCGCTGCTAATAACTTAATAAGGTACTTTTTAACTGTTGCCTTTATGGATATGTGTGATCTGTTCTGATTTTTTTTTCTATTCAAATATGGATTGGAAGCCTATAACTAAAAACAAGATATTAGAAGTCAAGTTGCAGAGGGCATGAAAAACGACATACTACTTTCAGTTGACCGTGCAAGATAGCAATTATAACTTAATATGATGATAAATATTGTAGTGTATGGATAAATTGATAGTATTAAAAATACTGTCTAAAAAATTCTGAAACGTGCAAAATTCCTTTTAGAATTAATGGTTGGGATCAATTGCTTTATTTTTTTTAATGTATTAAAGACTGTGGTGTTGCTTAATTAAAAAATAATTATTTATTAATAATAAATGCTTATTTGGTTCAAATATGTTACAAACAAAAGTATTTTTGTTTGGGTATTTTTTTAGGGGTACCCTGAAATGCTTAATTGGTTAAAATTTGTTGCGTTTTTTTTTTTTTTTTAAAATATGTTTTCTTTAATTTTTTTGGATTCTAAACATTTCAGGGTACCCCTAATTTTTTTTGCCGTTTCATGATTACGTACATTGGAAATTTTTACCGTTCTGCGATTACATACTTTCGAAATTTTCTCCATGCCTTCAGGCACGAGCATTTTGCTAATATATACATATACACGGAGGGTTTCACTTACACCCTATGAAGAATGGACTCGACACGTGATATGACATATAGTGAATTGTAAACTGAATTGTTATTTGATCTATTGGTTGGATCGATGAATTGTAAACTGAGAAGGAAGTAAACAATTGGTGGGCGTAATAGTTCTTATACATGGACCGGTGTATGTTGAACCCAGTCATCAGTTACATCCATATTTAGATCATTTGCCATATATTTAGACCAAATTCACAATTAACTATGTATAAGTCACCTAGTGGTTAGGGCTCTCACTCTCATGTAGGAAGTTGAGGTTCGATTCCCCCGCACCCCTAAAAACAATATATATATGTACAAGTCGCATCTGAATATACCAATGAACCATTTGCCTTCTGGGAAAAAAAATATTACAAACAAATACTGGTAAAAGGAGCATCCTTAAGTGGCTGAAATAACTTACAGGTCTCAAGGGAAGCCCAAGTGGACCCAAGGAACTAATTGCTGATTGAGCAATCTTTTCTCGTGGGTGATGACCATTAAACCCTGATTCTCCATAAACACTGGGGGAAGATATGGGACTCAAGCTGCCCTGTTTGACAGGAAAACAAATGAGAATTGGAACAGTGGACACTAAATCAACTTAGGGTGCGTTTGACTGCAAAGCTGGGGGAAAAGTGAAAACTGTATCATTTTATGATGAATCGAAAAAATAGTAAAAAAGGAGACGTGTGGCTTATCTGACTCTTTTGGGAGTGGGGAAGGAACATTTACGTTGAAAATGAGCAAAATGTGGAGTAAATATTTGCAGTCAAACGCGACAAAAGTTAAATAAAAAAAAATAAAAAATAAAAAGAGTAAAATGAAATATTCTTCCAGGAAAAAAATGTCCGAGTCAATCAAACACACCCTTGGTGAAACCCGTCCCTAAATTCCTGCATGACATTTTCTGGAAACTTTTTTAACCAGAAAAGACATTTACTGCATTAAGTAACACAGTATTACTAATTTCCTAAAGGAAACTCCCCCCTTCCACATGAGACGTCATTCATGAAATGCACCTAAAGAAAGGGAACAATTCGTCTACACATAAAACCTAAAGAATATGATAGATTACACAGTTGGCCATTCAATACACTCCACTCATGACAAAGAAATCAAGCAGCTGCAGCACAACGCACATTGTTGTGTGTTTTAAAAGTTAAATGCAACTTAATAATATAGACACCATAGTCCTTAGTTAAAATCCTCTGTAAAATCAAAAAATCAAAATCAACAGAGGAAAAACAAAAAGATGGCGAGGGCACAATTAACAAAAGAAAATGTTACGCAAATATTGATAAGAAAAACAAAGTGTGCAGCAAAGGTTGGCTATAACGTTGTTCATGTTTAAGCACGTACAAAAGATAATGCAGGCTCCGTGATATATGTATACCATAGCGTTAACATCAATATTAACTAAGGCCCGTTTGGTTGCGCAAATTGTTTAATTATGTAAATTGGTTCATTGTGAATTAGTGAATTGTAAATGAGTGGATTTGATATAAGTTTATATCCAATTTTACACGATGTTTGGTAATCTTAAAATTGATGTTAAGGTTCAATCAGGAAAAAAGTTGAGAGAGAGAGAAAGATGAGCAACCGGGATGAACTTTCTGGGATATGATTCTATTTCAAACGGATACATTTCACTTCTTTGTGAAATACTACAATCAGATTTTACACGGGAGCTAAAATGGGTCAATTAATGAATCATTTATTAATCAAAACAAACACAATTAATGGGTCAATTTACAATTTTGGGACAACCAAACAGGATCTAAATCAGGGCACTTATTAGTTGTGTTTGACGTGTCTGAACCATCCAAAACGATTTTTCCTCAATTTATCTTCTATACGAACTACTTCTATTGTTCTACTATTTAACTAATATGTTCATTTATAATTTTCTCATTTCAAATTTTACCATGCATCCATCTTTAACATCCACATCTCTGCCACCAAATACTAATAATTACAAAATATTCTTTTGTGGACCGAATCCAAATTTTTAAAAGGGGATTTATTAAACCACCATACACATGGGAGTCACCAACACATTCCATTACATATTCTGAATACTAAACCATGTGCTTCAACGAATACCAATTCCGAATATCAATAATAGTGTCATACAGTTTGTATGAGTGTATGCTTAGGCGGGTTAGGTGTTAACGTGACAATATCATCACTTGATGCGAGAGTAGAATATGAAAATGTTACAATGGGGAATCACTTTATCTCGGAAGTTCTAAATATCAACTTTTAGTAGTTTAATGACCCAACATAAGGCTTGTATTTCTTTATCTTCTCATTTTTCCCCTATCTTGGATTATTTGTGCCTCTTAAATTACCTAACTAATCCCCCACGGTACATTTAGACCCTCCATCTTGCCAGTATGATTTGAACTCTTGACCTCCAGTTGTGAAGTAAGAGCCCCAAAAAATATTTACTCATTCCTCGTACCAAAAAAATGTCCATTTCCCTTTCAAACAGAAAAAGTTCCAAGAGTTAGTACTGTAGAAGACAAGAAAATATTTATCCATTCCTCGTATCAAAAAATTGTTCAATTGGATGTGACAAGATGATGTAAGTAATGGCGCGGAAGGGTAAAAGAATTATTTTCTACACAACAACAACAAAGGAAAATGAATAAGGGTTTCTTATTTCTCTCTCTAGTCTCTCAATATCAAATAAGCGAAAGTGATACAAATAAGGCCTTCCGGCTATTTATACTAAAGGTACAAAAAGGGGAGAAATAATAAAAATTGCTAAAATGACGATTATATCCCAATTCTCCTACATCATTCTCCCCCATGAGAGGAATCCATAGATGCCAAATATTTCCGGAAGAAATTGGGGTCAACATCCTTCAATGTGGCCTCGGTAATCCAAGAATCTTCCGCCTCGGAGCGTCCAACCCAACGGACCAAGTAACGGGTGTAGTCTCCTGAAGAGAAAGAGACAAATGTTGAACCAAGGATGCCCACGATACGATCCACATGTGAATGGGCCACGTGGATAGAGGATGAGGGAAGTGGAATGGGTGGTGGGTGGGTACCTCGAAATGGAGAAAGATCCTTCGCGTTGAACGTGCGGTGCATGCGAAGCTCAGGCGGAAGTTCAACCTCATAGGCATTCAGCCCATAAGCTCGAATAATAGGAAAAGGGCCAAAGCGGCTCATAAGAAGCTTATTGCCTTTGCCTGACCGTCCCTCCTTGAAGGCGGGCACGGACGTCAGCTTGAATGGAAGTCAAGTGTGCCGCAAACTTCTCCGCGGAGGGACATGTAGGTATTGTCAGTGGAAGATCGGTGAGATCAATGGGCATAGTGAGAGACTGACCCAACACAATCTGAAAGGGAGAGAGACCTGTGGAACGGTTGACGGCATTGTTAAAGGCAAACTCGACATGTGCAATCACTATATCACACCTACGGGGATGCTCCGATGTCACACACCATAAAAGGTCACCCATACTCCTATCGACCACCTCGGTTTGTCCGTCTGTCTAGGGGTGAAAAGCAGTCGAAAACTGAAACTCAGTCCATAATAGACGGTATAGTGTCCGCTAAAAATGACCCGTAAATCACATAACCTTGTTAGACGTAATGTTGTGGGGCATTCCATGCAAACGGACAACCTCACAGAAGTAGAAGTACAAGGACGCGACATGAGAAGCATCTGTCGTACGAGTACACGGGATGAACTGGGACATCTTGGAGAACCGATCCATAACGACGAAGATGGAGTCGTGTCCGCTGGAAGTACGTGGGAGGCCAACAATAAAATCCATCGAGACATCCTGCCACGGGCACTTAGGTACTGGCAGTGAAGTGTATAAGCTAGCATTGGTATGCTTCCCATTAACCGTCTGACAAGTGTAGCAACGCCTAATGAAGGCGTTAGTGTCGTGCCTTATAGTCGGCCAATAAAAAGTCTAGTAACATTGTGTGAGTACATGCCTGTCCCAGATGCCCTAATAGACCGCCACCGTGAACCTCGTATATGATCTTCTCCCGTAAAAAGGAATAACACAGAGCAGTTCCCCGATGTAAAAACCCATCATGTAATAGGTACTCACCTGACGCACTATTGCCCTGCTAGCATGTGGCGAAAGCAGGACCCAACTCCACGTCAGTCGAGTAAAGGTCTCGAATCTCATCAAACCCAAAAGCCTGACTCCGCAAAGTCACCAAAGCATGAGCTCGCCGGCTAAGTGCATCCGCTACCAAATTCTCCTTACCGGGCTTGTACTGGAGGTGGGAAGTGTAACGCTGAAGATAGGCGGTCTATTTGGCATGTCTGTCACTAACACGAAGTTAACTATGGAGAAATCGCAAGGTCTCATGGTCAGACTTGATCACAAACTACTTATGGATGAGATAAGATGACCAAAATTTCACTGCCGTCAAAACCGCATAGAACTCTAAATCATACGTAGAATAGTGCAATGCCGCTCAGCTCCCGACTGAAAATGCAATAAGTTTCCCGTTCAGACTCAACACGACCCCCACCCCTATTTTGCAAGCATCGCAAGACAAATCAAACAGATGATCAAAGTCGGGTAAGGAGAGGATAGGAGCAGTCATCATCAACTCCTTGATATGCGTGAAGGCCCGCTCAGCCTCCACAGTCCACCTAAACTCGGCGCTCGAAAAGTGTTGATCAAATCCGTAATAGAGGCGATAATGGTGTTGAATCCTGCTATAAATCGTCCATAAAACTCGGCGAGCCCGTGAAAGCTGCGATTCTGTGATACGGAAGTGGGTGTAGGTCAATCCACTATCGCCTGAATCTTGGCGTCGTCCACCCTCACGCCGTCTTCCGATACCACGTACCCCAGAAAAATCACCGATGGAACCATGAAGGCGCCCTTCTTCAATGTGAGGAAAAAGCGCTCAGCTCACAAAACCTCTAAAACTTGGGTCACATGCCCAAGATGCTCCTCCTCGGATCGGCTATAAATCAAAATGTCATCAAAGTAGACCACGACGAGCTTGCCCAAGAAAGGACGCAAAATCTGAGTCATCGCCCTCATAAATGTATAAGGAGCATTGGAAAGACCGAAAGGCATCACCGTCCACTCGTAAAGTCCGTCCTTGATCTTAAATGCGGTCATCCACTCATCCCCTAACCTCATGCATATCTGATGATAGCCACTCTTCAAATCAAGTTTGGAGGAGATCATCACTCCATAGAGTTGGTCCAACATATCCTCGAGCCTGGGGATAGGGAACTTATACTTAGGGGTGGCAATTTTAAAAACGACACGAAAACACGACACGAAATTTACCCAAAATTAACACGATATTTCGTGTCGTGTTTTTTTTACACGAAGTCGTGTCGTGTCGTGTCGTGTTAGTGTCAAAATTATGAGTCGTGTTATCGTGTCTTGTCGTGTTAATCGTGTTTTTATTCAGGTTATCGTGTCTATTTATGTTTAATTTAGCGTGAAATCTTGAGAAATCGTGTTATTTGTATCATGTCGTGTTATGTCGTTTTTATTTGGGTCGTGTTCGTGTCAAATAAAAAAAAACACGAATCCGTGTCGTGTTCTTGTCCAAAAAACACTTGTCGTGTCGTGTCGTGTCAGCCCAAAACACGACCCAATTACACGGATTGTCACCCTTACTTATACTTCATTGTGATTTTGTTGATGGCGGAACTATCAACACACATGTGCCAACTCCCATCTTTCTTGGGTGCTAGTAAAGCCGACACCACACAAGGAGACATGCTTTCTCTAATATTACCCTTGTCACACAACTAGGTGACCTACCTCTTTAGCTCAGCGTGCGCCGTAGGTGACATGCGATAATGGGGTAAATTGGGGAGCTGCGTCCCGGGTACAAGATCTAGCATGTTGTATGTCACGAAAGGGTGGGCGATCATCATGAGGCGTGCATACATCCACGTACGAGTCTAACGGAGTCTGGACATGTGAGGGAATACGTGCCTCCGGTATAAACATAGGGTTGATAAGAGCGTAACATAGACTCGTCTCCGCGGTCTTCGTGGCTAACTCCTCATGTGAAATTAACAATGGAGAAGGACGTGGAATAGGAATGAGTCTCATAGGGCAGAGGAGGAAACCCCTCTCCTCCTGTTTGAATGAGTAGGTATTAGCTCGTCCATCATGCACACTACGATGATCATACTGCCAAGGCCTCCCCAAAAGTAAGTGGCACACCCTTATATCCACCACGGTACGTACTACCACGTCATGGTAGTCTCCTATGGAGAAGGCTACTCGACATTGTCGATTTAAAGTAATAGCGGCACCATTGCTCAACCACCCAATTCGGCACGGCGAGGCTACTGACTCCGTAGGAAGCTTCAGCTTGTCTACCATTTCTTGCGCCACCAAGTTGTGGCTAGATCCGCCGTCAATGATCACCGTACAAAGCCTCCCTCTCGCGGTACAACGAGTAAAGAGGACTCGTGCGAAGTCATCACAAGGAGGAGGTGCCTGAGAATCCACCGAAGTTGTAATCATAACCTTGTGTGTAGGCGGTAGAAATATCAGCAAGTCTTGCTAGAGCATGGCAAAAAAAATCATGTTGCCGACAAATGGATTGAGCGGTAGGTAAGGGTACATCGGTAGGAATGGGGAAAATGCCCAAAGAGGCGCACCCTTTGAATAAAGGATTAGTTTTTTTTTTTATTGGTTGGAGGGCAAATAGGGTTTGGAGTCAATTTTTTTTGTTGTTGTTGAATTTGGTTAGAGTTTGTATTAGGATAGATCTTAGATTGTTTGGAAGAAGTAGACAATGAATCTTGACTATGTTAAAACTTTCTTGAAATTCCGGTGGGTCTTGAGCCGTTTGGGAGTGCTTCTTGGTTTGATTTTTAGCGTTGGGGTCTGCAATCTGTGCTATAATTGACATCGGGTCATTTGTAGGCTGACCCACATGGGTTGATGGTTTGGAAGTGCCGGCGGTAGAACCATGCAGGTCTCGGTGATAAATCGAGAGAGTTTGATGTCGGAGGGCATCTGTTATGCAGAAAAACTCCTCGACAAGTCCGACAGAGACTTCAAGTCTAGGCTCCGGTGAATTTAGGGCTGAATTGACAATTGGAGGTGGGCTGGATCCAGGCGGCAGCAGCCGTTCTCGGCTAAGAGCAGTGGCAACACTGTTTTCGGTGTAAGCTGCCTGTCGGCAGTGCGTGAAAGGGGTTGGTTGTCCACCGCATAAGTTGTTCGGTGGGGCAGCCTTGGTTGTAGAATCGCATCGCTAGTGCTTGCCCGGGAGTCATCCAGATGAATCCAATTTGAATCCCTATCTTTTATGAACATAGTTGATCCAAGAACAAACCACGCTCTGATGCCAATTTGATGTAAGTAATGGTGCGGAAGCGTAAAAGAATTATTATCTACACAACAACAACAACAACAAAGGAAAATGAATATGGTTTTCTTATTTCTCTCTCTAGTCTCTCAATATCAAATAAGCAAAAGTGAACAAATGAAAGCATTCCAGCTATTTATACTAAAGGTACAAAAGGGGAAAAGTAATAAAAATTGCTAAAATGACAACTATATCCCTAAGCTCCTGCATCACAAGGTAAGGTTGTCGGTCGGTTAGAGGACACACACCACCCCCTCAAACTAATAATTCAATACAATTTAAATTAAGATTGATAACTTCATAATCTCAATGAAGAATGTCCCCGTTTAAGTTTGACATGACTCGTCTCTACAAGCATCATGTTGAACATCACATTAATTTTTTCAAAATTATAGACAGAGAGAGAGAGTACTTAATAAGAATACTAATTAACAACTTTTGGGAGAGAGAGAGAGAGAGAGAGAGTACTTATTTCAAAACCATATGTGACAAGCCCTGGACTGGCTATAAATGTTTTCAGACTTCCATATCAATGCATAAACCATCTGTATTTATGTAGAATATTTCCTACTCTGTCTATTCTTATGATTCCAAAACAAATAAAGTGACAGTCCACCAAACACCATAACACTACAAATGATTCTTCATTTGTCAATAACACTTTTAAGCGATGCATTTAATTCAGTGGAAAGCTCCACAAAATCTCAATCTCAACTACAAGGGGAGTTCATGTACCCGTTTGGTTGTGGAGAACAAGGCAGTTTTCCAAGAAAATTTTCCACACATGAAAAATGTGTTGAAATTTAATATATTTCCATATAGAAAACTAGAAAACAATCTTTCTGATTTTTCAATTTTCCAGGGAAAAAAAAAACTACTTTAACATGTTTTCAACCAATCTTAAAAACATCAGTTATATTTGAAAATTATATTAAGACCCCTGAATTTTTGTACATTAAATTTTGACATCCAAAATTTTAAAAAATCACATTTTTTACAACTAAATTTAAGAAAAATGATATGTTCAACACTTTATGTAATTATATTTTGGCCCTTAATTTCTGTAATTTACACAGCCCCCTAAACTTTCTGTAAATTAAATTTTGACCACTGCTCTTTCTTTAAATTACATTTTTGCCTTTGAACTTTTTGTAAATTAAATTTTGAGTTTCAAAATTTCTATAAATCACATTTTGAAAATAATGGTTTATTTCTAACAAATGAATGTTTCCCTAGTTTTCTAAATTTTCAATTGAGAATGAAAATTAGAGATAGAAAACGGAAAATAGTTTTCTATAACCTATGACGCACGGATTCTTTAAATGGTAAACGAATCCGAATCAGGTGCAATTCTCACCCAATTCTCTTCCGATTCGCACCCACCTCGTATCCAACTATTTTAATTAAATTTATTTACGGATTCTTCATGGATTCTTTAAGAATCCTGATTTTTTTGTGAATTAGTGGTATTTTTTATTTATCAATGTCCTCTGTGAAGCTGCGAGGATATATATTCTAGAGTGGGTGAAACTTTGAGAATGTGAGAGGTGAGAGTTAGCCAAAGATAAAGAGAGATTCGAGAATTAGAAACACTATACATTGAAAATCATTGATGTGGATGTTATTAATGTATATCTTCAAGCCCAAGATTGTCATGTTATTGCAACTCAACTTACAAGTTACAACATCTTTCGGCCTTGAGGGGAGACAATTTAAAATATTTTCATAATGTCGTACCTTGGTGCGATGGCAAGTGCCCTCGCCCAAGCTACGATTGGTCTAGCCTCTCCATATATAGGGGTAAAGCCAACCGACATCTGCCTAGCAGGAGCCTTGCGCACTGGGTACGACCTTTTTTATATTTTACACTAGTGGCAGTGTTCGAAAAGATTTTATAAATGTATGTATTAATTTGTATAAAACCTAATGTACTATGAACAAAAATTTAAGGAATAACATAATATATTTTATATTTTTATTTTATTTCCCAACGCATCCGTTTCCTACTTTTTTAAGATTTTTCAAACTGCACCAGCACCTTGTCGCGCCCGCATCTCGTACCTGCATTTGTGCTTCATAGTCTTCAACTATAAGGATCCTTAATTTTCCATTTACACAAAACACTAGTAAGATAAATGGAGCAAAAACAATTAGTTAGAGGTAGAAGAAGGACCTATGAAGCACAGATGCGAGTGCGGTGATTCTAAATTTTTTAAAAAATAGGGTGTGGGTGCAGCAAGAAAAATAAATTAATATAATATATAAATTATTATTCTTTATTATATATATCAATTTCTAGAGTTAGAAAACATGAACCATAATAAAATCAACAACTAAATATGAACAATAATTAAATTATAATTGAAAAGTAAACTAGCAGGAGCATCAACTAAGTACCAGAAGAGAAACATATATGCATCGTCAACTTCTTAGGTGAATCATAACAAAAAGATACTTTTACAAGAATAAAAAATACCCCCCACCCTTTAACATCATTTCAATGGCCATATAACTCAACTTAAGTTTTTTATTTTGTTTTGAAAACAGGCCCAAAATTTTTACACAACTTACTTTTTATTAAAAAATGAATCCAGAAACGAATCCTTGCCGAATCCAAAACGAATCGGAAAAAAAAAAATTTCCCCACCGATTCTTCTAGGGTGCGACTCGGGGCCACACCCGCACCTCAAAAGAATCGGATTCGGACTCGAGGATATTTTTGAAGAATCGGTGCTTCATAGAGAAGGACAAAGGCAAAATCCTTAGTAATTTTGGATGCTTATAAAAATAATACAAGTAGACTACATATGGGGGGTGCCTACATAAAGTTAAAGAACTAATTAAATATAGCAGCCGTCAACTTAAGGTTTGAAAAAACTTTGCTCGTTAACATTGTAGATTCATTGTAACACAATTCGTTTAATGGCAACCGAGTGACTAGTGAGAAAAGCTGAAACACTTGTGCAGTTCGGAGTCATGGGAAAAAACACTTTCTAACAAACATAAATTGAGAGCAAAAAGCAACTTCTAGCACCCTTTATGGTATCATCCAAACTTAATTTAGCAAGACGAATTGCTGTTTTTGCTACATTACACCAAAGTAAGTCTCTTCTTGATAGAATAGAAAATAGTAGACAAAAAAAATTCCATCCATCCCTAAATCCACAAAGGCTTAACAGTGAATGATGAAACAAAAAGACTTAGATAACGCATATATTTACGATACAATGTATACCATTTAAATTAGCATAATGTAAGGCAATATTTACTGACCACATATGTGTTCCAGCCCTGTGCCGGTACAATGCCTTGAGAAGGAGAAAGGACAACTGGCATGTAGGTCTGTGGTCCTTGTGAGGGAGGCCACTGGTGTGGTCCTTTTGGTAAGGACCATGCAGGAAATCCATTGGCGTAGGGTAGACCAGATGAATTCACAGATGATAAACCAGTAGAACCATATTGTGGAGGTTCTGCAACAGATAAAACAGTTTCCGCTGATAAAGGCTGAGGATGATCGAACTCGCACGTAATTCCAAATTTACATAATCCTGTTCGCATGTAATAAGGACATGACTTTTCTTCCTGAAAGAGTAACATGAACAGTTCAAAATCTTTTCATATGCATCAAAGGGAAAACAAGCCATCAACTTGGCGATTGATATCATGCTAGCACAATGGGACTGAGAAAGAAGAAAGGCACAAAGGGAAAAGGGAATAAGCACCTGACGCATTGGTAGCCCCAACATATTCAACAAGACTCGTGGATGATGATATTTACACGTTAATCCATATTTGCAAGTCCCTGTCTTCAGAAAATACTGCACGAGACAACCATCAATTACAAAATTTACCACAAAGCATTCCTCTTCCCAAGAGAACTTTTTAAGTAGTGTTACAAGCAGAGTTTTCCTAATTCAATTAAATGTTTATCCACACAAGCTTCAAGTTTTAACTTTTCTTACTCTTTCTTCATCTATAACGTAGGATATCCTGATCTTTGACCTGGGGCCACAAGTAGACCCTCCAATCAAAATGGCCAAGACACAACTAAACATGGTTGTACGCATCCATAAGGATCAATTCTTTATAAAATTCAGTGCTTGGATTAAAAAACAAGTTATACTTTCAATAATGTGGTGATTGACATAAAGCATTATAGGTTCTCTACACGAGCGAGTGCAGAAACATTTTAAGGTGGGCAGGCATAATATATATTTTACATTAATTTCTTTCCATTGATAGCGATAAACCTTCAACTATCAACAAAACTCACATGGAACATTCAAATTCAGACCTTGCATTAATCAAATATGACAAGTCCCATACTTATGATACATTGAAATTCAAACCCTAAACTCAAATCATATTATTATAACCTATAAAAGATAAAATTATTTCTTTATCCCCCAAACATTTTACCTTTAATCTTTTTTCCCAAAAATAAGGTGGGAAGCTGCCCACCCTAAGGCTCAAGTGAATCTGCCACTATCTCTACAAAACTAACTGGCAAAAGTTTCAACACAAACATAGACGATTCATTGAAGATAATCCTAACTTAACTTTTAGTAAAATGACAAGCCATACCAAAAGAGGAATAAAAAAAGACAAAACCTATCTAAATGAATATAGACAGATTAATAAACACATGCAGTCAAGCACAAGCACTTGTAAATTATACCAAGTCCAAATAAAACAGGTCCACTTATTAAATGGAACATACATGACAAGACCAAATGAATGACAAATACAATTCAATTCACAAACTAACTTTTTGTTTTTCACACAATTTATATAGAAACAGAATTCCCACTACTGTCCCCCATACTTGAGATGAGATAGCAACAAAACAAACTAACAATCATACATTATAATTACCGTTACTTCATGGACACAAATCTAGGCAATTCATGCAACTGAGCATCGTTAACCATGTTTCTCTTCACAGCACACTTCAAATTTGTAAACAAAGTTTATTCATTTAAATACATAGTTCATACTTTAAACTAATACAATCTTTTTTATTTATGAGATTACATATATGAACACATTTCACATGCATAATCTAATATTTACCCCACAATCTGGTTGCCCAATTCTTTCAGGAAGTTCACCTCCATCCTGACCAACCTGTACATTAATGCAATTAAACAAACCCAATATTTCACTCAACCTTAATCCAACCAATTTTAACCAAAACTCAAGACAATAAAAACATAGTTACCTGCCCAACATAGGGATGATTGAATCTACAAGTGATCCCATAACCACACATACCCGTCCTCAAATAATATATGCAATTAGGCTCACCAGGACGCTCGGGTAGCCCCAACATATTAAACAAGACTCGTGGATGATGATATTTACACGTTGATCCATATTTGCAAGTCCCTGTCTTCAGAAAATACTGCACGAGACAACCATCAATTACAAAATTTACCACAAAGCATTCCTCTTCCCAAGAGAACTTTTTAAGTAGTGTTACAAGCAGAGTAGATTCCAAATTTGTTTTGAACTTAGTTCTCCTAATTCAAGCAATTAAATGTTTATCCACACAAGCTTCAAGTTTTAATTTTTCTTACTCTTTCTTCATCTATAACTTAAGTGCTTGGTTTAAAAAACAAATTATACTTTCAATAATGTGGTGATTGACATAAAGCATTATAGGTTCTCTACACGAGCGAGTACAGAAACATTTTAAGGTGGGCAAGCATAATATATATTTTACATTAATTTCTTTTCATTGATAGCGATAAACCTTCAACAATAAGTACTAGAGAAAATATTAGATAGGAACATTGTTTTGATATTCATTAAATAACATCATGGTGTTTTGAACAAATTCTTTTTCAATTTTTTTGTTATTTCTAATAATTATCTTGGTTTTTCAGAGTGGGAGATAATGTTGATTTTGTAGCGCCTAAGCATAAATTAAATTAAAATTACTAATGTTTATATTACCAAGTCATTTTAAGCTTTAATTTGAACAAAACAAATTTATGTATTAATCAAACATTCAAAGCCTAACAATTTAGGAATCAAACTATGTATAAATCAGACATTCAAACATCAATACCTAACGATCAACAAAACTCACATGGAACATTCAAATTCAGACCTTGCATTAATCAAATATGACAACCCCATACTTATGAAACATTCAAATTCAAACCCTAAGCTCAAATTATATTATTATAGCGTATAAAAGATAAAATTATTTCTTTATCCTCCAAACATTTTACCTTTAACCTTTTTCCCCCAAAATAAGGTGGGCAGCTGCCCACCACCCTAAGGCTCAAGTGAATCCGCCACTATCTCTACAAAACTAACTGGCAAAAATTTCACACAAACATAGACGATTCATTGAAGATAATCCTAACCTAACTTATAGTAAAATGACAAGCCATACCAAAAGAGGATTAAAAAAAAGCTATCTAAATGAATATAGACAGATTAATAAACACATGCAGTCAAGCACAAGCACTTGTAAATTATACCAAGTCCAAATAAAACAGGTCCACTTATTAAATGGAACATACATGACAAGACCAAATGAATGACAAATACAATTCAATTCACAAACTAACTTTTTGTTTTTCACAGAATTTATATAGAAACAGAATCCCCACTATTGTCCCCCATACTTGAGATGAGATCGCAACAAAACAAACTAACTTGTAAACAAAGTTTATTCATTAAAATACATAGTTCATTCTTTAAACTAATACAATCTTTTTTATTTATGAGATACATATATGAACACATTTCACATGCATAATCTAATATTTACCGCACAATCTGGTTGCCCAATTCTTTGAGGAAGTTCACCTCCATCCTGACCAACCTGTACATTAATGCAATGAAACAAACCCAATATTTCAGTCAACCTTAATCCAACCAATTTTAACCAAAACTGAAAACAATAAAAACATAGTTACCTGCCCAACATAGGGATGATTGAATCTACAATTGATTCCATAACCACACATACCAGTCCTCATATAATATATGCAATTAGCCTCACCAGGACGCACTGGATAAGAGCTACATTTATCTGCAATGCCAAAACTCCAAAAAATCAACACAAGTAAATTAAATAAACATACTCACAAATAATAAGATGATGAATATTACCTTGAACACCGTTCCGGTTAACCTGGCTATTATCCGGCATCGGTGTCTGATAGAATACAATATAATGTCCAACTCACAAATAATTTGGTACAAATCGATACGAACGTGAAAAGGCTTATGATTTATATAGAGGTGTGAGAATGGGAAGAGACATAATAGTTGAAATAAATAAAAAAGAATCACAGATAATCTGAACCGTTTGGTATTTATAATAAATAGGTTATGCCTCGAAAAGACAAAATTGTAGTTTGGTATTTTCAGATTCAGTATATTACGGGACACGAGAATGGGGAACGTTTTTAATGTGTGGTTTAGAGCTGTGAGAATGGGAAGAGACATAAATGGGGAACGTTTTTAATGTGTGTGCTGTAACAGAGTGTAAAAATCGTTCGCCGTTAAAAGACCAAAATTTGGTGGTTTGGCGTATGGAAGAAGTAATCGAAATCTGAACCGTGGAGAATTGAGGAGTTTGATGAGGAAATGAGAGAAAGTGATCTTAACTGTTGTTTGATGTTTGATTGGTGCCTATAATAAAGAAATCGTTTGAGTGGACCTTTGATGGTTATCATGTTTTTTTGTTGTTGTTGTTCAAAACTGTTTTATTTCTTGCTTAATATTCACTTGGACTTGATAAGCTAATAAATTTGTGTATAATCTTATAAATTTATGGTAATAGTTTTGTAAACCCTAACTATATGTTTGGCAATTAATTTTGGCCTTAAAATGTAAAATTTTAAATCAACCAATAAAGCTTTCACCTCACCCTCATTACTTTTATCCTAAAACTAAAATTGGTTATAAAAGTGGGGTGGGATGCAAGATTTGGTGTGTTCATTTAAAAATTCAATAAAAAAAAATAGTGTATATATTTACAAAGACTATTGTATTTTGTGAGACATCTCGATTTTGTAAATTTAGTTGGTCTATTTAATTATGTATGGGGACATCTCAGTATTTACGTTTAGGTTGTTATTTAGATTTATAAGGTTCTATTTTTTAATTTATCGATCATTGGAGTTCAAAAACCAGTTCAGGTATGCTACTATGAAGTGTAAAAATCAATTATGTGATGGAAGTTAAGCAACACCTTTGTTCACTAACGTTATATCGCTATATTTCCTCTTATTAATATTTTTTCTTCCTCCGATGAAGGGTTTGTTTCTTCTGTAAGAGTGTTCGTGGTGCTATACGAAGTTGTTTGGTGTATAGTGTTTCTCTGAAAATATTATTTGGGTTCGATGTTGTTAGTTGGTTGATTCAGGTGAATGGAGGCAAGGCTATGGTGGTGGCATACGTTGTGTTAAGGAGCATTTGTATTGTCTATGTGTAATGGTTGATGCCCTCATTTTATCCATAAATTGTTGTATTGTTTCTTCATTGCCATTTGATTTTGATTTTTTTAAAATGCTTGTTGATGTAAAAAATTAGATCACTCTAATTATTCAATCACAGATAAATAAATGAGACAAAGAATTTTTAAAGTGGTTCAGCCTTATAAGAATGGCCTACGTTCACTGTTATGTTATTGCTGAGTGTTTGGGAATTCTCGATTACAAGTTCTCTCAAGAAATTTCGGTCCCCTACAATGAGGATTGTATAATGTATTTATAGCTCTGAGGCTGTAATGTGAAAGGGTAATACATTAAATGATGTACATATGAAAGGGTAATACATTCAATGCCCTTTTAGCGTATGCGTCTGAATGATAAGCATTTAATGAACAGTCAAACTGTTGGTTATCCAGCTGGGAATGCTTGGTTCGAGGTGCAGCTCGGACCGCCTGAGTTGCTCGGACCGCCTAAGCTTCTCGGTACTTAAGAGTTCCTCGGAGAGGTCTTGTTCCTCGGAGCGTGTGAGTTCCTCGGGGAAGCAGTGTTCCTCGGGGAAATAGTCTTCCTCGTTGTAGTCTTGTTCCTCGGAGCGTGTGAGTTCCTCGGAAGTGTTTGTTGTTGCCACGTAGATTGCCATGTGTCTTCATTCAATTGGTCCATGTCAGCAGACTAAATTTGGTATCAACAGAAGCCCCCAATGTTTCATAGTTCGAACTTTGAGGAGTATGGAACATTCTTTCTCGGAATATGGTAGTTTTAAATGGTCCTCCTGCTTTTTAGGAGTCTTTTGTATTTATTTCTCCCTCCAACTTCGTAGAATCAAGTTTTTTGAATTTTTTATAACCGCCTCGATCTCCGCATATTTTTTGTCCTTCTAGCCGCCGGTAGCGTAATCGTTTCTTTTTATAATCATTACTTTTTCCTTTTCCCAAGGCAAGGTATTTAAGTGTCACAAACAAATCCGTCATCTTCTACTTTTTCAAGTTTGTATCTTCGAGTTTTCCATCGTCTCTTTCTCTCCTGTGTATTCATCTTTTCCATCGTTCGTTGTCAACAGATGCACTCTTTTTCTGTAAGATCTTCTTCCTTCTTCTTCATTTCCTTTATTCATCATGGTTTACCCTGTTGAATCTCTTGATAAGTTTCGCTTTGATTTCTCCATTCCCTCCTGGGTTATTTTGGAAGAGCTTTCTGAGCCTTCTGATTATTTCCATTTGGCTGAGGGACATTGGTTCCCCAGTCTCTTTATTGCTGAGTGTGGATTTTCTTTTCCACCCAATCCTTTATGCTTGGAATTCTGTCAATACTTTGACGTTGTTCCTGCAAGAATAGCCCCCAACACATGGAGAATAGTTAATGGGGTTTATACATTAAATCAAATCCATGGAACTCGCATAGGAATTCCAAAAATCATGTTTTGTTATAGATGGGCAGTTGGTGATAACACCTTTTATTTAAAAACTAGAATTTTGAATAGGGCCTTAGTGGTTAATCTCCCGGATGCCAATAGGGACTATTTTCAGCATGGGGTTGTCATAAAAAATTGACAACATGCTCCTTTATCAGGAGATGAAGTTTATCAGGGTCCCAGATGCCCTCCCTATGGCAATGGGATAGGTTATTTTTATTTCATTTTACTTATTTTGAAATCATGCTTCTTTTGTGTTTGATAAAATGTGTCACTGATGGCAATGTTTATTTATTTGCAGTTGATAGCAAAAGAAGTGTCCAAAAGAAGCAGATGTTAATATAAGACATTTGAAACTTATCTAGAGTTTGCATCAGTCTGTTGCCGACGAGCACATTAGGTCGGCCTTGTATCTGTTGCAGTACAAATGCTACACCACTTCTTTCACTGCTCGTTCGGTGATAAGTGAAGCAGAACCTGTACCAGCTTCTACCAGTTCCTCGCCTGAATCACACGTCCCTTTAAGCGAAAGAATGAAGAAGAGAAGACCTCCCACTCTCTTCGAAAAGCCTGCCTTTGGTTCTGGAGAGGCAAAAAGAAGTAAAGTTGACGTCCCAATGGAGGGGACAAAGAAAAATGATGCACCTTCCTCGGCTGCTGTTGTGAAGGTTACCGAGAAGCCCCAAGTGGCCTCGAGCAGGTCTGCTGCTCCAGGAGAGGTGATTGTAATATCACCGACCAAGAGTTCTTCCTTGGTCTAAATTGTTCCTGTTCCCCCGAGGAGGCTGAAGAAGAGCTCCTCGGTCAATTTGGCTGACACCATCACTCAGCCCCCAACCACTGGGACTGGGGTTCCTACTTTTGTTCCTCCGAGCTCTGCCATGAGCTCGGTAAAGTCCTGGATCATTCTCGAGGTCCAAGGTACTGAAGAAAACCTTACTCGGGACATGGTCACTTCGTTAGCTGCTCTCCACCTTGCTTCTGTAAGTTTTATTATTTTGAACTTTTCATGTTTCCCTTGTCATTTCTGTTTCTGATTTGCTTTCTTTTTCTTTTCACAGTTGACGAGCTGCTTCAATATAATTCTGAAGAAGGATGAAGCAATTAAAGCTTCGAGCTCCTCATCTAGTGTGGAGGAGGATCTGGTGGGCCTGACGAGGTCTTTGGAAGATTCTCGCCAGAAATATGCTACTGATAAGGCAATCTGGGAGAAGAAACTTGCCTCCACTGAGCAGGAGAAAGATCAGGTTGTTGAAGTCTCCAAAGAGGTGGAGAAAAAAATGAATGCCCCGGAGAAGGAAAATAAAGAGCTCGAAGATAAGCTCAGGGTTGCTGAGGAAAAGTTGGGCCAACTTCAGGAAGTAAGTCGGCAGAAGGAGGAGGTTGAAAATAAATTAAAGACTGTTGAAAACCTTCTGTCCGAGAAGCTTTCCTTGGAGAAGACCAAGAGGAAAATGGTTGTGAAGAAGTCCTTCAGTGCTGGCTGGGACAAAGGGTGGAACAAGGGATTGGCTGCCATGATATCCCAAGTAGAATATGGCAGCCTAAAATATTTTAGAGATGGTTGGTTTGTAGCTCTTCAGGAGATGAAGGTGGATGAGACTTCTGAGATCTTCCAGCGACACATCCTTGGTCCCCCTCCAACTCCTGAGGATGAAGAAGAGGACGAAGCTGCCTCTGAAGAGTCTTCTATGGTGATGGGAGATCATCCCCCAGCCATCCAGCTTGCTCTCGAGGAACCTCAGCAAGTCATTACTTCTTCCGAACAACTGCTGGCGCTCCCCGAGCAACTTTCTACTCCCTCTGAGCAACCTACTTCCTCATCCCAGCCTCCCGAGAAGGTTTTGGGAGACAAGGAAAAGGTGTAGAGTTGTTTGGATTTATCTTTATATTTTTCTTTTGTCATATGTAACCTTGAACCATGTAATCCTGAACCTTGTACTTCTGACCTTTATGATATAATAAAACTTGGACTTTTTTGCATACTATTGTCTATATTCTATTCATACTCTACTTATACTTCTTATTGATGATTGCTCTTTATTTCTCTGCTAGTTTCTGGCTAGGATGGAATTGTTATCTGCCCATGATACAAAGCTGCTGCGATAATGTAATGAATACTTTAAGGCTGGTCACACAGACCTGAATGCAGCACAAGTCGTCGACATCCTCGGCCAAGATGCTTCTGAACAGGCAGTTGAAGCATATCAATATCTGAAGTGTCTACTTGATCGAGCAGTGGCCAATAATGTGGCCTATTATGATATGATCGAGGATCTCCAAGGCACCCTCGAAGACCTTCAGCTATAATACAAAGAATCCACTGCCCTGTTGCATGAGGGGTATGAGAAGAAGTACCAGCAAATTATTGCCGACAAGGGCTACGAGAAGCTTTTTGCTGGGTACGATGTAAGGGAGAGAACCTTGAGGGTGAGGTCGAGGAATGCAGACAAATAGCCGAGTTGCTGGAGAAAGAAAATAACAACCTACAAAGGGAGTTGTCACAGTTGAAGTCTGCAGCTTCCACTTCAAAATCCTTGATCCCAGTGACTGATGAGGGATTTTCATTCTTGGAAGTTGATCGAGTGGTAAAAGTGTGTTCGTGTGAGGACACAATCGTCGTGTGTTTCGCCGCCGCGATACAAAAAGAACCTAAGCTACAACTACACTTGACAAGCAAGCACGGCGGTAAGTCGGGTATCGTAAGAAATCCACAGGGAGTGATTAAATTTTAGATTTTAATTGTTTAATTACTTCTGGAATAAAAGTGTAAAATAAATAAAAGAAAAGGTGATAGGGTGGTTGTGGTAACAAAAGAAAAGAGAAGTTAAAGCTAAATTAAAGTAAAGCGAGGATCGGGATCGCATACACACATTCACGGGCCGAAACAACTACTAATTAGAATTAAGGCTCCAAAGCATTTAATCGAGCATTTTCAATTAAGCATAAACATCACGCAAGAAGGAATTTAACCCAAAGTTGCGAGATAAAACATTTAACTGAAAAATGATCACACGCGGATTAAATTCGGATTGTCGCTATAAACTCTAACGTTGCGTGACAAAGAAAGATAAACGCTTAGCAATCCAACTTTGATACGCGCGGTTTCAATTAAACGCAATTTTACGCAAAACCTAGTTTTCGGAGCTCGGGGCCCGAAAATGGCGGAAAACAATCCCGACCCTATTTATCTAAGGGTACATAATGAATTAACTAAATTAAACTAGAAAAGCAATAAATAAACAAGAAAACCTAATTATGAAAGCATGAAAGTTATCTAGAAAGCAAGGAAATGAAGAAATACAACCTATATTAATGGTAGGGGAGATGAATAGTCAACATCCAAGCCTAAAAGTGTGTCAATCCAAGAAGAATTGGAGAAGAACCAAGCAAAACCCCAAAACCCTAAGCTAAAACTAACCTAAAAACGTTCACCCATGTTTATTACATCAACATTGGCTTATATACCAAGTGGGAATTAATTTAGAAAAGAAAAGAGAAAAGAAATGCAAAATATCTGCTGAAAAACAGGGGGTCGATCGATCTACCATTTTGGTCGATCGATCTACCATATAAGACGGGGCAAAAATGGGAAGGGTCGATCGATCTACCATTTTGGTCGATCGATCGACCAAGCAGGGGCAGACTGCATTTTCCCCTGTTTTGGCTTGCATTTCTCCTCCGCTAAAATCGCCGTAACTTCTTCGTTATGAATCGGAATCGCGCACCGTTTGCGGCCACGCGAAGCTTGCAAGGAGGGCTACAACTTCCATGAAGATGTTGGGCCAGGTACCCAATCTGTAAAATGACTAAAATGCCCTTGAACGTGCGATTGTGTACGGGAATCGAGCGGAACGCGTCCGAACTTCATACTTAGTACCTAAATACCTACAAAAGCTCAATTAACCCCTGCAAAACATGTTAACATAGAAATCCGAGGTTGTCTGGTTAACGAGCATAAATATAGAGATTAAGATACCCGAGGGGGCTAATAACGCATAGGTTAACAGGTGAAATACGCAATATTTACGGCGCATCACACCCCCTAACTTACACATTGATAGTCCCTAGCAATGAAATAGGAAACAACAAGAACTACAAGAGAACCAAAAGCAGGAGAAGTACAAAAGTATGATATAAACGCAATATAAAGATAAGGCCACTTTCGCGGGCGATTCGATTGCATTTAGCGTATGCAATAAGCCGTTAAACCCCTAGGTTACCCTAGTGGACGAGTGTCGTCTCGTGAGGGTTTTTTAGTGATGGAACCCACAAACATCATAAAGTTTCCTCAAAATATGCCCAATCAAGTAAGACAAACTCATCAGTGCGAACAAAATTTCAACATGTTAATAGCATAGCAAACGAATTCGCATGAGAAGTCCGTAGTTATTAACATTATCAAATGCACCTCAATGAATTGAAACTCTAACATGTGGGAGGGGAGTGAGCATATGCAAGGTATGATTTGGCGAAAAACTTAAATAATTCGGATACTAAACATCAAAGCATGCATACATTCAATCCTCACGGGCATTACGCTCAACAAATGAATTCACTATGAAAAGGGAGGTAATACACGGGACATGTGGGCATAAAGAGTAAATGTAAATGGAAACAAGGCCGCGCACATGTCACAAATGAGGAACGCTATATAGGAAATGAAAAACTTGCAATCTCAATGAAAGATACCGCACACTAAAAGAGGCGAAATGTATTTTCACAGATTATCAAAACTATTATGACTTTTAAATTAAATGCACCCTAAGATCACATAGGACTTTATAGGGTTGTAATGTAGGTTTGGGGTTAAGGTACGAAATGAAAGGTCTATGTACGGATTCAAAGTGTTCGGAGATGAAAACCTGGAATAATGGGAAGGATGCGGGCAATATCAAAAATGGAAAGTAACTTCCAAACAAGCATTAAATGTATAATTTGGAGAGTAATCAAAGCTTATTGAACTATACACAACATTTACAACTTTCTCTTTCTTTTCTTTTCTTCTTTTTCTCATGTTTTCTTTTGTTTTCTTTTTCTTTTTGCTTTCTCTTTTTCTTCACTTTTTTCACTACTTTCTTTTCTTTGCTTATCAAACTCTCATATGCCTAAATTGCAACCGACATCATAACAACATCATTCAATCCCAAGTAACATTCCAAACTAAGGTATGGAAAGTGTATGTATGGGTTAAAACTCCAATGCGGAGTTGGTTATGGGAATGAGGTTAAGAAACGAAAGGCTATATTTAGGCTCAAAGGGGTTAGCAAGGGTAAGCATATAAGGGTGAGGTCAAGGTCAATATGGGTGATATAACAAAGATGGCCTACGATCATTTCCAAAAGTTTACGCAATTCTCAAGTCAAAATAATATATGAAAATCATGATCAAGTAACACATTTAAAGTATGAACTCAATTAATGAACGATCAAATGAAAGAATAGTGAGATTACCAACGAATTCAACGTTTTCAATGAGAAAAGAATAGTGTATAACACTCACAAACGACGAAAGGTACAAAGCTTACTCGATGTAAGTATATACAATGCAACAAAAGATTACCGAGTTATAAAAATCTTAAGCCAATTCAATATAACAAGAATGGTGCATATGTTCACGGATAAAGTTTAATTCATGAAGTTATTCATAATATTAATGATTTAGGGACTAGAATCTAATAACTTCTAAAATCGAGAACATGCATAGTTGAATTGTCTATTTGATCGGGCAATTATTAAAATTTATCATCGGAAACAAGGGCAAAATGCCCAACAAAGGAGAAAAAAGAAAGAAAATATTTTTGAAAATTTTCAAATTTTAACAAAAACATGCTTTGTAACTAAATTGTAATCAAATCCAAGGACTAAACAGCAAAATGGATAGACTATCCTACACCCCCTAACTTAAATGTTGCATTGTCCCCAATGCGTCCATTAAAGAACACAACACAAAGAGAGGAAAAGAACGATATTACCCAAAATTGGAGCGATCTCCATAAGAGCGAGTCCAAAGGAATCTACAAAACAAGTTAGTACCGAGCATAGCAAAAACAAATAACAAAAAGTTAACTAATTACACTAGACTAAATTAAAAGGAAAGAAAAATAGGAAAGAAAGAAAATTAAAAAGCTAACTATTTACAACCTACTATTTAGGCTTCACACTAACTATACACTAGAAGTCTAAATAGTTGAGGGTCCACCCAAAAAGGGATTTGACTTTGAAAGATCAATGGTGGACCCTCCAAAGTGAACATGCCTTCCGAAAGATATGAATTCCGTTTGAACAACGGAAGGCATGTGGGTGGTGAAAAAAGTGAACCATCGCCAATTTGAAATTTTGGGCGGACGATGGGGGATTTGGATAATAAGGAGGAAAGGTACACTAGAGGTCCAAGAAAAATCGATTCATCTACCAAAGGTTTTTCATGTGGAATGGGAGATAGTGCACACACGGGGATAGGATCCATCGAAAACAAGTTCGGTAAAGAGTCCTCATCGACAAAAAGTGTAGAAGTTTTAAAAGTTTCTACCGACTCATAGGAATCAACCGGTAATTCTAATGGTTCAATGACGGAAAACGAATATGGTGATGAAACAAATTCAATCTCAATCGATTCATCGTCGGAAGGAGATTGAATTTCGGAGGAGAAAGATGCACACTCGATGAGAAATTCTCTGAAAAAGTGAGGTGAAACACAAGTTTCCACCTCCTCGTTATTTTGTGCAAAAGAATTCATCTCATCGCAAAGTGAACCAAGTCTCATTCCAGCATCATTTAAGCTTTCCAAACCTTGGGAGTAAAGAAGAAAAGTTTCTTCCAAAGTAGGCTTCCTCGGCTCTAGATCCTCGGATTCCTCATTTGGTTGAAATTCGTCTTCGAAAGTAATGAAATAAGAATCGTCATTGGATTCGAATAATAGATCCAACTCAAGCTCCCAATAACGATTTTCATTTCGATAAATGTTTTCAAGTCTTTCATTTTCAAGAAAATCTTGAAAATGGAAAACTTGAAAACTATTCCCAAAGTAAGAATCATTGGAATAACCGTAATAACTATAAAAGAAAGACATGGTACCTCGTTGTTGAAAGATGGAGAATCCAAGAAAGAAAGTGAGCAACCTCGAATGAAAGTTTCTTAGCGCTCGAAGTATGCAAATCCTGCAAGAAAGGTTAAAAGAAAGAATACAAATAGAAAAAGAAAAAGTACTACGAAATCATAAAACAATTACTATCTAAAACAATAACTCCCCGGCAACGGCGCCATTTTGATCGAGCGGTAAAAGTGTGTTCGTGTGAGGACACAATCGTCTTGTGTTTCGCCGCCGCGATACAAAAGAACCTAAGCTACAACTACACTTGACAAGCAAGCACAGCGGTAAGTCGGGTATCGTAAGAAATCCACAGGGAGTGATTAAATTTTAGATTTTAATTGTTTAATTACTTCTGGAATAAAAGTGTAAAATAAATAAAAGAAAAGGTGATAGGGTGGTTGTGGTAACAAAAGAAAAGAGAAGTTAAAGCTAAATTAAAGTAAAGCGAGGATCGGGATCGCATACACACATTCACGGGCCGAAACAACTACTAATTAGAATTAAGGCTCCAAAGCATTTAATCGAGCATTTTCAATTAAGCATAAACATCACGCAAGAAGGAATTTAACCCAAAGTTGCGAGATAAAACATTTAACTGAAAAATGATCACACGCGGATTAAATTCGGATTGTCGCTATAAACTCTAACGTTGCGTGACAAAGAAAGATAAATGCTTAGCAATCCAACTTTGATACGCGCGGTTTCAATTAAACGCAATTTTACGCAAAACCTAGTTTTCGAAGCTCGGGGCCCGAAAATGGCGGAAAACAATCCCGACCCTATTTATCTAAGGGTACATAATGAATTAACAAAATTAAACTAGAAAAGCAATAAATAAACAAGAAAACCTAATTATGAAAGCATGAAAGTTATCTAGAAAGCAAGGAAATGAAGAAATACAACCTATATTAATGGTAGGGGAGATGAATAGTCAACATCCAAGCCTAAAAGTGTGTCAATCCAAGAAGAATTGGAGAAGAACCAAGCAAAACCCCAAAACCCTAAGCTAAAACTAACCTAAAAACGTTCATCCCTGTTTATTACATCAACATTGGCTTATATACCAAGTGGGAATTAATTTAGAAAAGAAAAGAGAAAAGAAATGCAAAATATCTGCTGAAAAACAGGGGGTCGATCGATCTACCATTTTGGTCGATCGATCTACCATATAAGACGGGGCAAAAATGGGAAGGGTCGATCGATCTACCATTTTGGTCGATCGATCGACCAAGCAGGGGCAGACTGCATTTTCCCCTGTTTTGGCTTGCATTTCTCCTCCGCTAAAATCGCTGTAACTTCTTCGTTATGAATCGGAATCGCGCACCGTTTTCAGCCACGCGAAGCTTGCGATGAGGGATACAACTTCCATGAAGATGTTGGGCCAGGTGCCCAATCTGTAAAATGACTAAAATGCCCTTGAACGTGCGATTGTGTACGGGAATCGAGCGGAACGCGTCCGAACTTCATACTTAGTACCTAAATACCTACAAAAGCTCAATTAACCCCTGCAAAACATGTTAACATAGAAATCCGAGGTTGTCTGGTTAACGAGCATAAATATAGGGATTAAGATACCCGAGGGGGCTAATAACGCATAGGTTAACGGGTGAAATACGCAATATTTACGGCGCATCAGAAGTCGAGAACGCCAACTTGAGGGACGAGTTGGAAACCTTGAAGAGGTCTGGCCCTTCTTCTTCTTCTCGGGGTCGAGCAAGAGCTCCTCGGGGACGAGAAAGAGCAGCTCAGATTCCTGTCGAGGAACAGAGGACTCAATCTGCCTTAGAGAACCAGGCCTTCCAGTTAATGGCGAAGAACCAGGAATTGGCTGAAATGTCAAAGAAGATCAGGGACTTGGAAGAGAAGCTCTCTGAGCAGAAATCTACCTTGGAGAACAAAGAGCTCTTCGTAAAAAATATCCACGAGGAGCTGGAAAGATTGACCTATCAGTTCCACAAACAGCCCAGGGAGTTCTATATGGCTGGATACAACGAAGATCTCTATCACTTGGACGATCGTATCCAGAATGACAATAATGAGGGCTACAAGCAAGGTTGGTTGAATGCCTTAGGTGTGCTGCAACTCGAACAGGGTCATTACCTGTGGGACTACCATGATCCCGAGCTGCTCGACTTACCTGTGCCACCATACAAACTGGATATGAGTTGGATCCCTGCTCGGGCCATTCCTCGGAGCTTGATTTCCAAATATCTCGGTGACTACAATCTCCATTCAAATGTCGAGATATCTCATCCTGAGCACCTCTTAGATCGACCATCCGTGATGAATGTCAGGATGTTGAAGGATCTCAACTTTATAAATTCTCCTCTGGCTTTAAATGATCCTCCTGCTGGCGAGGAACCTGTGTCAAAAGCAGAGGGGAAAAGACCAGTAGAATAGGAATATTAATGTAATAAATTTGTATACATTTCACAATCAATGTAATTTTCATTTCATTATCAATGTAATTTATTTTTTAATTTAATGAAAGACTTTCATTTTTGTTTGCAATCTTAATTGCTATTGTCTTGTATATCTGTGCATGTATATCTGTTAAAAAGATAACAAACTGTTAAAAAGATAACAATATTATGTTGTTTGTCGACCAACTTATTGTCGAGTAGTGTGAATTTGTGGTAGTCATTTGGCAAACATAATGTTTTGTTTTTCGACCAACTTAGTAAAAAGTTATGAGTATTAAAAATGTTTCTCGCTCACTTAATAATAAAGTTTTATTTCTCGACCAACTTAGCAATAAAGTTACGAGTATCAAAAATGTTTAAAATGTTTCCGACCAACCAAGGTCGTTAAATTTTACTTGTCGACCATCTACAGTTAGTGAGTTTTTATCCCCAACCAGCCATAGTTAGTAGATTTTTCTCTTAAATGTTTCCGATCAACCAAGGTCGGTAAATTTTCCTTGTCGACCAACTACAGTTGGTGGGTTTTTATCCCCGACCAGCCATAGTTAGTCTTTTTAAAATAATTTTACCTCCCGACCAACTCAAGTTGGCATTTCCGAGAAAATATTTACTTCCTAACCGACATAAGTTGGCATTTTTAGGAATATTTTTATTTCCTGAGGAACGTATAATTTTATTTCCCATAGGAATACAAATTTTACTTCCCGGAGGAATACAAGTAGCTTTACTTCTCGGAGGAATACAGGTATCTTTACTTTCCGGAGGAATATTGGTAGCTTTACTTCCCGGAGGAATATTGGTAGCTTTACTTCCCGGAGGAATATAGGTAGCTTTACTTCCCGGAGGAATATTGGTAGCTTTACTTCCCGGAGGAATATTGGTAGCTTTACTTCCCGGAGGAATATTGGTTTCTCGACCAACCTTAGTTAGCATTTTCGAGAAAAAATTTGAGTAGTCTGAGCTTTTCCGCGTTTTGCCCCGAGTAGTGTGTAGCACTAGTATTCCCCGAAAAACTTTTAATAAAAAGAAAGAATTCGGCAGAATATCTTCCTTTTATTCATCACTGATAATACTTGCGCAGGTGCTCTGCATTCCAAGCATTCTTAAACTCCTCGCCTTCTAAAGTTGCTATTCGATAAGTTCCTGGTCGAACAACTTCTGTAACTCGATATGGTCCGTGCCAGTTTGCCTCCAGTTTATTGTGCTTTTGAATAACTTTCTTTAGCACATAATCTCCTTCTTTCAGGTCGCACTTCTTCACCCTCTTATTGTAGAACAAAGTTGTTCGCTGCTGGTAAGCAGCATTTCTAATGGGTGCTTCTTCTCTAACTTCCTCGAGCATGTCTAAATCCAATCTTCTCATTAAGTCGCTGACAGGGGAATTGAAATTCAGTACCCTGTGTGTTGGGAGGCCCAACTCGGCAGGTATAACAACTTCACTTCCAAATGCCAGCATATATGGTGATTCTCCAGTTGCTACTCGGGGAGTAGTTCGGTAAGCCCACAGTACTGACTGTAACTCGTTGATCCAGTTTGCTTTTGCATCATCCAATCTTTTCTTCAAACCATTTAGCAGCGTTCTGTTTGTCACTTCAGTTTGTCCATTGCTTTGAGGATGGCCTGGTGCTGAGTGGACCTTCAAAATATTTGACTGATGACAATAGGCAGCGAACTCCTCGTTATCAAATTGTGTTCCATGGTCTGTAATGAAAGCATGAGGAAGACCATATCGACAAATGATGTTCTTCCAAACAAATTGGTACACCTTTGTAACAACCCGCGTAATTTTTGGGCTATTTTAATTAATTTTTGGAAAATGGAGGAAAATAAAGTTTTTGATAAAATTATTTTTATTGCTCAAATATGTTGCATATTATTTTTAAAGGCGATAATTTCAAACGGTTTCGAAAACGGAGTTAAAACGGATTTTAAAATGATTTTTAAATATTTTTAACTCTTGGAGTTGTTTTGACTTCCAACTTTTCATTTCTTTGCCTTATTTAAAGGAGTCTTTTGGATTCCAACTCTTCATTTCTTTTCATTATAAAAGGGGGTCGTGGGCAACTCTTTTTAACATACTTTTGGCACAACTTTTGGCAGCAAATATATTTTATATTCCTCTTCTTTTTATATACACATTGGCCATTGAGATTTGTGAGTTCCAACCTTAGATTAGAGGTGTTCTTGGGGCTATTTTGTTGGAGGTTCTTTTGTAGATATTTTGTGTTGATCTTGAGGATGTGATCGTTGGTTTCTCATCATGGTTTGAGGTATGGGGTTTTACACAATATGCTCCTTAATCTCGTGAGTGTCATTCTCTTTGAATTATTGTTAATTGAACTCATATTTGAATTGTTAAATTCATTGAAATCTGAAAAATAATTGTTGAAATTATTTTGATTCATGTGGTATCATTATATTGTTGATGAGCACGTTGTCATGAGATTTTAATATGGCACGGAGGTTGGGCACTTGCCAAAATTCATGTTTCCCGGGCTATGGCTTGATAAAGCATATACGGATGTGGTGAGGCCTGGTGACCCGGTTAAAGTGTTATTGAGAAATTATATTGATAAATGCTTTGATATTTTCATTTTGATTTGAATATTCGTACTCGTGTTGTTACGTTTTATTCATCGCTAATATATATTTGTTGAGCATCTTTCCTGTCGTATTGTGTACTTTCCCATATTTTCTTTTAGTGGCAGGTTAGCGCGGATTTTGGGGCGCTATGGAGATTGATTTTAGCGAGGATTGTTTGGGAAAGATTTGTATTATTTTGATGTATAGAGCTTTGGAGATTTGTATTTTTATTCGAGTTAGATGTTGTATTTATTCGAGAGAATTTTGTTGTATTAATTTAAAGATTGAGATTAGTGGATTTATTTTATTGTGGGTTTATTTAGATGCTCTATACCTTGTCACTTGTGGATTTGGATTTATTTTATCGCATTAGCGCTCCATTCGCTCTCCCCGGACGGGCGGGGTGTTACAACCTTCTCGTACGTCATATCGATAAGTGGCTCAGCTTCTACCCACTTAGTAAAATAATCCACTGCGATGACGAGGTATTTGAATCTTCCTCTGGTTGTTGGTAGTGGCCCGACCAAATCTATTCCCCACATGGAAAATGGCCAAGGGGAAGTTATGGGTGTCAACAATGCTTGTGGAGTTCTTCGAATGGAGGAAAAACGTTGGCACTTGTCACATTTCTTGGCATAGGCTATACAATCAGCTCTCATCGTCGGCCAGTAGTATCCCTGCGTCATCACCCTTTGCAAAATCGTCCGACCTGCTACATGTGTGTGACACCCCGCCTAATAAAATACCGGGTGATCAGTCCTATACCAAATTAAAACAGGAATCCCAGTTGGATCATCCTTAGCATCACTGTCGAAAACTTTTTAAAACTTACTAATCACCTAGAATTCCAAAGACTGGTGCCAATTTTAACTTTTTAATTAAACCAAAACTATACATGCGGAATAAAAATATAAACCATTCACACAACTGAATGAAAGTAAACTGAATCATAATTACACAACATGCCGAATAAATCACCGGCCATCAAAGAAATAAACCATATACAAATGTTCAACACCTGAAAACTGTACTGAGAAGTCTGGGCGACAAGCCCTAAATGAAACTGAAACTGATACAAGATTCCTACTCTAGGAATGAATAAAATGATGCGTCTAATCCAAACTCCTGCTAGCATCCACATATGCCGCAACTCCGTGTCCCTGGAATAGAATATCAATCCTGGCGTCCCTGTGGCTGGAGACCTAAAAGGTTTTGAAAATAGTTTTATAGCAAGGGTTAGAACCCAAAACATTTTGAAAATAATTAGCAAGTGAATTAACTGTAGTAATTTAAAATGCATGAATGCGCTTCATATTTAAGTTAGTGTCGCACTCCCTTGTGGACATTCTCACCCCTCCACTATTGTGCACACCTACCGGTTACTTTAACCCCACCTAGTTGTACTACCCCGTCCAACTAGTCCTGGTATAACCTTCCCTTGCCATACTACTCTAACCCGAGTAAAATGATTCTTGAATTATAAGTTATTTCACTAATTAACTTATTTAATTCCTCGTAAATAGTAACATATAACCGTATCACAAGTTATATAAAGTAAATACATCACCCACTGTATTATTTCCACAAATAATTAACTTAATTAATTTCCCATTAATTAACTACATATAACTATAACCCGAGTTATATAAAGTAAATACATCACACACTGTATTATCATCTACATATAATATTTACTATCATATTATACGTACCTTTACTAACAACCACACATATATCATACGTATATCCATCCTTCCGAGTTTACCCTCACCGGATGATTCCCTCTAAAATGCTATCTCACTAGGTGTGCTCACAAAACCTAGTTCCCCAAGTTAGAATCGCTCACCAATTTGGAACAAAATATAAACGAAGTGGAGGCGGTCATATTCCTTCCCTGAAAGTGAGATAAGTCCCTCACCCATATATACCGGACGCTATGACCTGGGGATATACTCGCCCTACTCCTCAAGCTAGGGGATTCACCCACATCGCGCAACCTCCCTTGATAGCATTAGAGTATATAATTTTAATAAATATCTAATCACTGATATTTAGTATCACGCATAATAAATACACACATATATATATACTATCACGACACCGTATATATATATATAATATAAACTCGGCTTTACCGTGTACTCAAAATCCCGTACACTGCCTATAATTTAATATCACACACAATATATACACGTATATATATATATATACTATCACTACACCGTATATATATATATATATATATATATATATATATATATATATATATATATATATATATATATATATATATATATATATTTTAATAACCCCGGCTTTACCATGTATTCAATATCCCATACACTGCCTGTAATTTCCTGAGTCTGTGGTCCAACTCAATGTAATTAATTTTCTCACTTAATAATTTTTCCTCTTCCCGAGTCTATGGTCCGACTCTAATATAATTAATTCACACATTAATTAATATAATACTTTCCCCGAGTCTATGGTCCGACTCTCCTTAAATTAATTAACACACCTATTAATTTACTACTACCCCGAGTCTATCGCCCGACTCTAATTAAATTAATTAACACACATATTAATCTAATTCTACCCGAGTGTATAAACCGACTCTAATTAAATTAATTAACACCCTTATTAATTAAATAACTTGGTGTCACCCAACCATTATCCCCGGATTCTCTCACTTGGCCCTTACCTCCACATTTTCGAGTCAATGTTCCGACTCCAAACTAATTACTTCTTCTCTATAATTAATTTAACACCTTGATATCAAGACGCCCGGACTCACTCACTTGGTCCAATTTACATCTCATTATAATACCCACATTTTTGCCTACAATGTGTCACACCTTTATTTCCATAATTTTCCCAATTATATTTACCTATCATTATTAACATGCCCGGACTCGCCCACTTGGTCCATAACTAAATATCTCACTTAAATTCCTTTACTAAGGTAGTGCCACCCAACTACATTACCCGAATATTATTCCTCGGTCCACTTTCCATAATTATGAATTATTTATCCAAATTCGTTCATCTCATGACATACCGTTCACACCCTCCTAAACCCAATTATATAACCCTATAATTGTTAAGGAAACATATATTCCATACAAATATTATCACCAAATAAAAATAAGGGAATTAAATCTTAAATTAAACCCTCATATAAACAAACTGGCCGAACTGTCACTCTCCTGGGACCGTCGATCGATCGATCCCCCTGCGTCGATCGATCGATCAAGCAGGTGGTTGTCTTCCTCGGCTTGCTGTTTCAGCCATGGCCGAATTTCCAAGGTTTTTCCTCTCCATTTTTCCAACCTTAAATAACGATTTTTAACCAATTAATTACTCCCAAACAAGTCTCAATCATCTAAAACTGTTTTACCCCTTTTCGATTCATACGATATCTCACTATATTTAAAGATGGGTTTTCCCATTAAAATTTATCAATCTAGTTCTACAAACCCCTTTTCAAATCCAGATTATCCCCCAGTTTATATTCCGAATTCTTATTCCAATCAAATATCTACATTCAGATATGTTCAACACAACAATTTTACTATGAATCTCATTCAATAGTTTCATGAACAACAAACCCCATTTTGTACCCATTTATCCCCAAAACGAATTTTGGTTTACACATCACTATGATATGAATTGATTATCACAAATTTCGAAAATACAACAGCTAACCACTTGCCTGAAATCATTCGTAGGGTCTGATCCGTTGTAGTAGCCCCTTGATTTTGTTCCAAAATCCCCAAATTTGCTCTTGATTTGGTTTCCCCCAAATCTCCTCTCAAACCCTAGGTTCTTAAGTTGTGTTGGCTGCCATACCCTAATCCCTCACTTAGGTTAAAACTCTAATTCCCGTTTTTCACCTAATGGGCTTAATTAAAGTGGCCCAACTCACCCCGTGTGGGCCCGGCTATGCCCAAAAATACCCCGAGACCCAATTACTACCCCCGGGTACTCTTTTCTGACTATCTCGACCCATCCGGACTCAACCGCGCACTCAGAATTGGCATCCGAATTACTTTATAAAAATCCTTATCTCACACCCAATTTAGTCTATACCGACTCCCGGCTGGGATAAGTGTATACCTCGTCATTAATACTTGAAATGACGTAATTAAATTATTACTATTCACTTAGTAAATAAATTTCTCTAAACATTAACCATTCACTTCCCGATTAATATTTAAATAAATATATTGTCATAATTAATTCAATTAAAATTACAACACACCAGTAATTTAAAATTCTCGAATTAATTAAATATTAAATGCACAAAAATACGGGGTGTTACATACTCCCCCCCTTACAAAGGAATTTCGTCCTCGAAATTAAGAGAAGCCTAGTGTTCCAGTATTCACATATTACTCACTAGTCAATTGCCTCCAAGCCCGTTATATCTATCCCATCCAATTCTAACCATACGTTACACAAGTATGCATTTAACTTTACCAGGGTGCCCATACACCCGATACTCGTGCTTAACCGCACAAAATTTTGCCTTAATTAACCCGGGTGCCCATACACCCTATCCCCGCGCTCTACCGCACGAAAGTTACCCGACTATGCTAGTCTTAACCCGTAATATAATCTTCGAACCCGTAGTCATATCACATATACATATATATATATATATATATATATATATATATATATATATATATACCGCCCGGGTACCCAACCTATGTGCTAACGTTCAAACCTTTCCCCAAAATACTTGTCTTTCAGCGCAAAAGTATATACGTTTACCCTTATGCTACCGAAGACAACATGAAATACCGCGCCCTTACTACCACTAGTCCTTGCGCAAAATAAACCCCGAACTATCTCCCTTTGCTCGAAAATCAATTTAACCATCCTGATTCACTTCAGTAAACATCCCCATTTACCGGGATAAAATGTGAGAACACAAAACCTCACTATGTGCTATTGCACCACGAAATACAACATATATACCCACATGTATGTAGGCTATACGCCCTCTCCGGTGATACCTAGTACCAACCATACCCTGGTGTTGCGGACACCAAAATTTAACTCCACTATCCACAATAGTTAAATTCCATCGCTATCCAGCCGATGTTTAAAAGTATTATCAACCCTACTCCCATAATCCTCGAAAGTAGTAATTTCCTCGCCTAATTCAACCAATCACTCAGTGTACGCCTCCACTCTCTCATGAAGGACACTAAGGAACTCCGCTACCCTACGGAAAAGTTTACCCACATGCTATGGCTGCTACCGCCAACGCACCCACTAAGTTCGACTCACCTGCGAACTCTAGTGAAAAAATAAGTCTTATACTGTGACATCCTCTTTGTCACTCAAAAATATACCCCATGCCCCTAGTGTAAAATAATTACTTCTATACTCCAGCTGTAACGGCTGGTTCTCGATTTTCGGAGCAGCTTCTCCCTGCCCGAATGCACCCGTGATTTGCTTTAGTGGCTGTACATCCAGGACCTCGTCCTGAAGTTGACTCCCGCCTTGCTTAAGGCAATATCTCTTCATGGTTCTCGCTTTTCCCCAAACGAAACATTTTTCTAATATGTTCACCCTGCCACTGATCCCTTCCATGCCAACCTTGTTGGAATTCTTGGCCATCCCGCCGATAGCTTCCCGTTCTAGATCGTGTGGCATAATTCCCCTGCCGGGAATCCTGCCCTTGACCTCCCCCAGTCTGCTGCTGGGATACCCCACTGGTATTGTTCCTTTCTGCCTCATCCGATTGGTTAAATCCCCACTCCCTTCCCGCTTCCTTTCGTGTGGAAGCGATATTCCCGACAGTGCCGGAGTGTGGCGTTAACGACATCAGTATAACCTACTAATGCGGAATTATCCATTAAATGTTGTCTGATTCTCCAGACTAACCCATCCATAAACTTTGCTTTCTTTCTCTTTTCCTAGCTTACCATCATCCGGTAAAAATTTTGCCAACGAGTGAAATCTTCCTCGTAATCGGCCACTAAACTGTCTCCCTTTGAATCACCTCACAAAATTTTCTCCTCCTCTCGGTCTCAACCGCTGAAGGAAAAATACTTGTAGTCGAACCGCCCCCAAAACTCGGCAGTAGCTAGTGTGTCCCTTTCCTCAACTGTGGTGATTGGCTCCCACCACTGTAGTACCATTCCCACTAACTAAAAGTGGTTAGCCTTTACTTCCGCACCCCATCGCAATCTCCCATGCGTAGGTGATGCTGGATACCTCCCTTCCTTGACACGCTAGTACTACACCTGAACCCCTTCGCAACTCTGGTGGGTTCCCGCTAAAATAACCTCTCTTTATTAATTCTACTCCGACGACCCTGTGTGAGTCTGAACATCCGACGCCACTAACACTTGGGGCTGATCCCGTGGAAAGTACCTTGCCGTTGTGACCACCGTTGCTCCAACTGCCTGTGCCACTATTTCAGTGACCTATGCTGCCAAAATCATATATGGCCGTTGCTGTGGTAGCTCTTGCTCCTAACGAGCCTCCCCCGTCTCATCTCCCCCTGCTGCCCTAACTGCTCTCTCTCTCCCTCCTGGGCGTCATCTGGAATGAGAATCGAATTTTATGAGTTCACTCTCAAATATAAATTTCGCAGAAGAACGTATATGCGCATACGTATGAGAATACAACAATCCTATGATAGGGCTCTATATCAAAGACTGCTAAGCTGAAACGTGAAAAGCCGTACAGATCCTAAGGACACTAGAACCTGATGCTCTGATACCATCTGTGACACCCCACCTAATAAAATACCGGGTGATCAGTCCTATACCAAATTAAAACAGGAATCCCAGTTGGATCATCCTTAGCATCACTGTCGAAAACTTTTTAAAACTTACTAAATACCTAGAATTCCAAAGACTGGTGCCAATTTTAACTTTTTAATTAAACCAAAACTATACATGCGGAATAAAAATATAAACCATTCACACAACTGAATGAAAGTAAACTGAATCATAATTACACAACATGCCGAATAAATCACCGGCCATCAAAGAAATAAACCATATACAAATGTTCAACACCTGAAAACTGTACTGAGAAGTCTGGGCGACAAGCCCTAAATGAAACTGAAACTGATACAAGATTCCTACTCTAGGAATGAATAAAATGATGCGTCTAATCCAAACTCCTGCTAGCATCCACATATGCCGCAGCTCCGTGTCCCTGGAATAGAATATCAATCCTGGCGTCCCTGTGGCTGGAGACCTAAAAGGTTTTGAAAATAGTTTTATAGCAAGGGTTAGAACCCAAAACATTTTGAAAATAATTAGCAAGTGAATTAACTGTAGTAATTTAAAATGCATGAATGCGCTTCATATTTAAGTTAGTGTCGCACTCCCTTGTGGACATTCTCACCCCTCCACTATTGTGCACACCTACCGGTTACTTTAACCCCACCTAGTTGTACTACCCCGTCCAACTAGTCCTGGTATAACCTTCCCTTGCCATACTACTCTAACCCGAGTAAAATGATTCTTGAATTATAAGTTATTTCACTAATTAACTTATTTAATTCCTCGTAAATAGTAACATATAACCGTATCACAAGTTATATAAAGTAAATACATCACCCACTGTATTATTTCCACAAATAATTAACTTAATTAATTTCCCATTAATTAACTGCATATAACTATAACCCGAGTTATATAAAGTAAATACATCACACACTGTATTATCATCTACATATAATATTTACTATCATATTATACGTACCTTTACTAACAACCACACATATATCATACGTATATCCATCCTTCCGAGTTTACCCTCACCGGATGATTCCCTCTAAAATGCTATCTCACTAGGTGTGCTCACAAAACCTAGTTCCCTAAGTTAGAATCGCTCACCAACTTGGAACAAAATATAAACGAAGTGGAGGCGGTCATATTCCTTCCCTGAAAGTGAGATAAGTCCCTCACCCATATATACCGGACGCTATGACCTGGGGATATACTCGCCCTACTCCTCAAGCTAGGGGATTCACCCACATCGCGCAACCTCCCTTGATAGCATTAGAGTATATAATTTTAATAAATATCTAATCACTGATATTTAGTATCACGCACAATAAATACACACATATATATATACTATCACGACACCGTATATATATATAATATAAACCCGGCTTTACCGTGTACTCAAAATCCCGTACACTGCCTATAATTTAATATCACACACAATATATACACGTATATATATATACTATCACTACACCGTATATATATATATTTTAATAACCCCGGCTTTACCATGTATTCAATATCCCATACACTGCCTGTAATTTCCTGAGTCTGTGGTCCAACTCAATGTAATTAATTTTCTCACTTAATAATTTTTCCTCTTCCCGAGTCTATGGTCCGACTCTAATATAATTAATTCACACATTAATTAATATAATACTTTCCCCGAGTCTATGGTCCGACTCTCTTTAAATTAATTAACACCCTTATTAATTAAATAACTTGGTGTCACCCAACCATTATCCCCGGATTCTCTCACTTGGCCCTTACCTCCACATTTCCGAGTCAATGTTCCGACTCCAAACTAATTACTTCTTCTCTATAATTAATTGAACACCTTGATATCAAGACGCCCGGACTCACTCACTTGGTCCAATTTACATCTCATTATAATACCCACATTTTTGCCTACAATGTGTCACACCTTTGTTTCCATAATTTTCCCAATTATATTTACCTATCATTATTAACATGCCCGGACTCGCCCACTTGGTCCATAACTAAATATCTCACTTAAATTCCTTTACTAAGGTAGTGCCACCCAACTACATTACCCGAATATTATTCCTCGGTCCACTTTCCATAATTATGAATTATTTCTCCAAATTCGTTCATCTCATGACATACCGTTCACACCCTCCTAAACCCAATTATATAACCCTATAATTGTTAAGGAAACATATATTCCATACAAATATTATCACCAAATAAAAATAAGGGAATTAAATCTTAAATTAAACCCTCATATAAACAAACTGGCCGAACTGTCACTCTCCTGGGACCGTCGATCGATCGATCCCCCTGCGTCGATCGATCGATCGAGCAGGTGGTTGTCTTCCTCGGCTTGCTGTTTCAGCCATGGCCGAATTTCCAAGGTTTTTCCTCTCCATTTTTCCAACCTTAAATAACGATTTTTAACCAATTAATTACTCCCAAACAAGTCTCAATCATCTAAAACTGTTTTACCCTTTTCGATTCATACGATATCTCACTATATTTAAAGATGGGGTTTCCCATTAAAATTTATCAATCTAGTTCTACAAACCCCTTTTCAAATCCAGATTATCCCCCAGTTTATATTCCGAATTCTTATTCCAATCAAATATCTACATTCAGATATGTTCAACACAACAATTTTACTATGAATCTCATTCAATAGTTTCATGAACAACAGACCCCATTTTGTACCCATTTATCCCCAAAACGAATTTTGGTTTACACATCACTATGATATGAATTGATTATCACAAATTTCGAAAATACAACAGCTAACCACTTGCCTGAAATCATTCGTAGGGTCTGATCCGTTGTAGTAGGCCCTTGATTTTGTTCCAAAATCCCCAAATTTGCTCTTGATTTGGTTTCCCCCAAATCCCCTCTCAAACCCTAGGTTCTTAAGTTGTGTTGGCTGCCATACCCTAATTCCTCACTTAGGTTAAAACTCTAATTCCCGTTTTTCACCTAATGGGCTTAATTAAAGTGGCCCAACTCACCCCGTGTGGGCCCGGCTATGCCCAAAAATACCCCGAGACCCAATTACTACCCCCGGGTACTCTTTTCTGACTATCTCGACCCATCCGGACTCAACCGCGCACTCAGAATTGGCATCCGAATTACTTTATAAAAATCCTTATCTCACACCCAATTTAGTCTATACCGACTCCCGGCTGGGATAAGTGTATACCTCGTCATTAATACTTGAAATGACGTAATTAAATTATTACTATTCACTTAGTAAATAAATTTCCCTAAACATTAACCATTCACTTCCCGATTAATATTTAAATAAATATATTGTCATAATTAATTCAATTAAAATTACAACACACCAGTAATTTAAAATTCTCGAATTAATTAAATATTAAATGCACAAAAATACGGGGTGTTACAATGTGCTCCACAGGACCCTTCATGGATCTCTTTAATCAATTCTTTCACCTCGTAGGGATGTACACATCTCTGCAAACCTGCCATAATTCCTCGTCTATACAGAATACCGTTAGTTAATACATACCGAGCAGCTTTAAACTTCAATTTCTTGGCTGCGAGCTTGTCAATTGGCAATTCTCCCTCTTCAATATATGCCCTGATGGGATCCATCCAAGATGGTCCTAAATCAAGGGTAATAAAGTTCGTCGTCAGGCCTTCATCTATACTCCGACCAGCTAAAACTTCAATTGGGATTGTTCATCGTAGCTCGGTACGTGTAGCTGATGCTAGTCGAGCTAGGGCGTCTGCTCTCGCATTCTCCATTCTTGGTATTCTGACCAGCTGAATAGTGGAAAATTTTGACACTAGCTCCTTTTCCTTTGCATGATATCTGATCATTAATTCTCCTCTGACTGCATATACTCCCATCATTTGGTTTACGATTAATTGAGAATCACTGAAAACAATAACCTGCTGTGCCTTCATAATTTTTTCCAAATTAAGACCTGCAATCACGGCCTCATACTCAGCCTCATTATTGGAAGCTTTGAATTGGAATCGTAGGGCGTATTCCATGTCGATCTCGTCTGGAGTGCTCAAAACTATCCCTGCCCCACTGCCTGTTGTGGAAGATGAGCCATCTACATATAGCCTCCATATAGGTAACTTGTCTTCAAATTTCTGATCAGTCAGAGTTCCTCGGTGAAATATTTGTTGCTTCCTTTCATCCTCCCCGGATATTTCTTGCTCTTCGTCGATCATCTTTTCTTTCCCTTTTACCAATCGGAGTTGGTCTGAGCTCGAATTTAATGATCTTGTAACATCCACTTGCTCTTTTACCAACCGGAGTTGGTCTGAGCTTGTGTTTGTTGATCCTGTAACATCCACAGGTTGATCAGCGAGCAAATTTTGCTCCTCGGGGGTATCAGGATAGGTGAACTCTGCTATAAAATCTGCTACAGCTTGCCTTTTTAGCGATGATCTGGGTTAATAGACTATATTGTATTCACCGAGCTCTATTGCCCAGTACTTCAATCTCCCTAATTTTTTTGGTTTATGAAGGGCTTGCCTCAATGGCATATCAGTATATACTACTATGGTATGAGTCTGGAAATATGGCCTCATTCTTCTACTTGCTTCAATCAGCGCCAGTGCTAATTTTTCCAGCCTTGGATATCTGATCTCTGCTCCTCGGAAGGCCTTACTCGTATAATAAATTGGCTTCTGCACTCCATTCTCCACTCTGATCAACGCCGAGCTAACTGCATTCTCGGACACTGCAAGATATAAGTATAATTTTTCTCCCATCACTGGCCTGGATAACAGTGGAGGTGCTCCCAAATATTTCTTCAAGTCTTGAAAAGCCTTCTCACATTCATCATTCCATTCAAAAGTCTTTCTGAGTGTCTTGAAGAATGGGAGACATCTATCAGTTGATCGTGACACAAATCCGTTGAGTGCTGCTACTCGTCCTGTGAGACTCTGTACTTCCTTCTTCGTCGTTGGAGATCGCAGCCCTAATAGAGCTTTGATCTTTTTCGGATTTGCTTCAATGCCTCGTTGATTGATAATGTACCCGAGAAACATGCCTTCGCGTACTCCAAATATGCACTTCGTTGGGTTCATCTTTCATTTGATATTTATCCAGTTGATCAAAAGTCTGACTTAAATCAACTAGATGATCGGCATCTTTCTTGCACTTTGTCAGCATATCATCAACATAGACTTCCATATTGCAACTGATTTGTTTAGCAAAAACCTTGTTCATTAGCCGCTGATATGTCGCACCTGCATTTTTCAAACCAAAAGGCATAACATTATAACAATAAGTTCCCCTAGGGGTAATGAAAGAAGTACTTTCCCTGTCTTCAGGTTTCATTTTGATCTGATTGTAACCAGAATAAGCATCCATGAAGCTTAGCAGCTCGTGTCCCGAGGTAGCATCTACTAGTTGATCAATTCGGGGCAATGGAAAGTGATCTTTTGGTCATGCTTTGTTAAGGTCGATGAAGTCTACACACATCCTCCATTTGTTGTTCTTCTTCTTTACCATCACCACATTGGCTAACCAATCTGGATATTTAACATCTTCAATAAAGCAAGATTTGTGGAGCTTCTCGACTTCCTCCTGTATAGCTTGATTTTTCTCGGGACTGAATACTCTTCTTCTCTGCTTCATAGGCTTGATCTCCTTATTCACATTGAGTTCGTGACATAAGAAATTTGGGTCTATCCCAGGCATATCTTCATGACTCCATGCAAAAGTTTGTTTTCTGCTTCTAAGGAAAGTTATCAATTCCTGTTTTAATGAGGCTTCCAACGACGAACCTACTTGAGTAGTTCGCTCAGGGTGCTCGTCGTCCAGAATGATGTTTTCAGTAGCTTCCACCACTTGACCCTTCACGAGTTGAGACTCATCTCGAGGATCCAATGTTTCAATTTCTACACCTTCATCGACTTGATAGGTAGTAGTATTTTTCCTTGATTCCTCCAGTTCTTCTTGTTCGGCGGATGAATAATAGCATTTTCGAGCTACTTTCTGATCACCTTTCACAACTCCTACTCCAAAATTTATTGGAAATTTTAGGCACTGATGCACTATAGATGGTACAACCTCGAAATTTTTTAATCCTACTCTTCCCATGATGATATTGTATGATGATTGAATATTCTTATCCATCACGAAGAAGTGTATTCTTTCTGTCCGACAAGCAGGCCACGTACCAATGAATATATCCAACTTGATCCTCCCAAGTGGAAATACTTTCTCGCCAGCAAAATCGATGAGGGGTCTATGATAAGGCTCCGGTTGAGATAGCTTTAGATTTAAACTATCGAAGCACGAGTAGAACATGATGTCTGCCGAGCTACCATTGTCGACCAGTACTCTTGAAATCATTACCTCCTTCATCCTCATTTTGATCACCAATGGGTCATCATGAGGATATAAAACACCTGCAAGGTCGTTCTTTGAGAACCCAATGACCAACTTCTCTTTGTTCACCTTTCTCGGGCGATCATCCTCAGCTAGATTTATTCGCTGAATGTACGAGCAAGCTTGAGCCTCACCGAGGTAAGCTTTTCTCTCTGCAGTAAGGTTTCCTCCTCCTGTATCTCCACCTGTAATAACATTACAGTCAAATGACCCAAAATGTATTAAAAATACCTCTCGTTCTGACTGTCTTGGTCTCTTGGGAAGATCGGGGTCGTCTTCTGGATCAACTTCATGGTTTCTTTTCTTGTTCTCCTCTGCTCGATGAGGAGATCTGGACCTCTCTCTTGCTCGGTCGTTATTTCTTCTTTCGCTTCCACGATCAACATACTTTGACAGGTTTCCTCGTCGGATGAGTGTTTCAATCTTATTCTGAAGAGCTATGCAGTTCTTGGTCATATGTCCATGATCTTTATGAAACTCATAATACTTCGCCTTATTCCTCTTGTCAGGGTCTGCCTTTATTTTCTCTGGCCAGTTTAGTTCCTCGTTGTTCTTGATTTCCTCTAGAACATGGTTGATATCCTTCTTCAAAGGAATATAATTATCATATTTCTTCATTACATCCCATACCGACCTAGTTTTTGAATGTTTGTCATTACCATTGTTCTTATGCTCCTTCTTCTTAGCTTTATCACCTTCCACCTTGGTTTCTTTAGCATCCATATTCTTCTTCGCAGCCATAGCCTCCTCGGCATTCATAATCTTGGACGCTTTTCCCATTAGGTCCGACATGGTTCGAGGTGAATCTTTGGCCAAAGTGTAGTACAACTTATTCGACAGTAATCCACTCATCAAGGCGGTAATCGCTGTCTTCTCCTCATAATCAATGACTTCGAGTTTCTCGTTATTAAAACGAGTTATATAATCTCTGGTACTTTCACCAGCTTTTTGTCTAACACTTAACAAATGTGCTACTCGTTTAACTGGCTTTGATCCAAAACAGAAATTCCCAATAAATAACTCGGCCAGTTGAAGAAAAATTGAGATCTTACCCCGAGGAAGATTATTATACCATATTTGAGCAGATCCGGTAAGAGTTCCTGAGAATGCTCTGCATCTCATCTCATCTGGAACAACATAGATGTCGGCGGCAGCTTGATATTGTTCTATATGAAGGACAGGATCAGTCTTTCCATCATATTTGGGGGTCACAACAGGTGCCTTGAACTTTGATGGTGTTGGAAAATCTACAATGGACTGGACAAAAGGTGTTCCTCGAACAAAGGTTCATTGTAGAGGGTTCTTGGCCTTAACCATTTCCCCTAATCTATCCTCCAGTCTCTAAATAGAACCTTGCCATGCATCATTCCCTTCCCCGGGCCTATTGGTTCGAGCAGTTGATCGCATTGATGTGGCTTCCTGAGATCTATCTTGACGAGCAACTGGTCGCTCATAGGATCTATCTTGACGAGCAGCTGGTCACGACTGGGCAGATCCTTCCCTTAAATCTGATGGTCGTAAAAAAATCATCGATACGACTTTAGGAGGACTTCTACTCCTTCTAAGTCCTAATCGATCAAAAGGAGATACCCTGCTTAACCTCTATAGCGCACTAGTCCTTTCTGGAGAGAGAGTGACACGCTGTTCAGTATCTGTGGCTCGCACTGACGAAGTTCGTCCAGGTTGATAAGAAAAATCTTCAGATTCTTTATTGCAATATGAATTGGTACGCCTAGTACGCGAGGATGGTTCACGGGTGTTTCTTTGAATACTCCGCAGTCCTGAATGGGTTGGTGCACCGCCATGGAGGGTTTGGATGAGTTCTCGCATTGTTTCTTGCATGACGGTCTGGCCCTGGGCCAGATTTGTCATTATTCCAGCCAGATCTGGAATATTAGGCGGAGCAGATGGATTTGGAGGGGTTCCAGCATTTCGATTGCTGCATTTCAGAATATCAGCCATTTGTAATGGATTGTTTTTTGTGAAAAATGATATTACCAGTCGTTCCCACAGACGGCGCCAATCTGTTGATATAAAAAATTAGATCACTTTAATTATTCAATCATAGATAAATAAATGAGACAAAGAATTTTTAAAGTGGTTCAGCCTTATAAGAATGGCCTACGTCCACTGTTATGTTATTGCTGAGTGTTTGGGAATTCTCGATTACAAGTTCTCTCAAGAAATTCTAGTCCCCTACAATGAGGATTGTACAATGTATTTATAGCCCTGAGGCTGTAATGTGAAAGGGTAATACATTAAATGATGTACATATGAAAGGGTAATACATTCAATGCCCTTTTAGCGTATGCGTCTGAATGATAAGCATTTAATGAACAGTCAAACTGTTGGTTATCCAGCTGTTAATGCTTGGTTCGAGGTGCAACTCGGACCGCTTGAGTTGCTCGGACCGCCTAAGCTTCTCGGTACTTAAGAGTTCCTCTGAGAGGTCTTGTTCCTCGGAGCGTGTGAGTTCCTCGGGGAAGCAGTGTTCCTCGGGGAAATAGTCTTCCTCGTTGTAGTCTTGCTCCTCGGAGCGTGTGAGTTCCTCGGAAGTGTTTGTTGTTGCCACGTAGATTGCCATGTGTCTTCATTCAATTGGTCCATGTCAGCAGACTAAATTTGGTATCAACAATGCTAATGATGAATGACGGGAAGGGTTTTCCTTTGTTTTACTAATTTGTATTATTTTAAAATTCTACCTTTAGATCCCTTACTAATTTTTGAGTCATAATTTTATTAATGAAACAGATTTCCTCTGTATTATAAATGAATCTTTACTTGGATGGGAGCAAATGAGTTTTTAAATTTGCTTTCTCTATTTTATGTTTATGTTAGTATATCGACACTAATAATTCAATTTGAAGGATTCTTTCTTCTTTATTTTAATTAATTATTGGTTACAATGGGTTAATGTGCAATGTTGTGGTGGACTTCTCTTTTTTTTAAAACCTTCCATTCTTTTCAGTCGTACTTTAGGTGTTTTGTAAAATTCAATTGCAACTATTAGATCTGGATTAATAATTTGAGACCAGAGTAGAAAACGTTTTATGTTGTCATTTAAATATCTCATCAATGTATATCTCATAATTAAATGGGGTTTTACTCATTATTTGTGCATGAATGTCTAATATCGTAATGTTTTTATAACTTAAATATTGTGTTTCTTGGTTTATTTGTTAATTTTATCATTTTGACAACGGGTATTTTTGTTATGTCCATCTGAATGTTCATGTAGAGTACAAATTTCCCAATATACATATGAACTTGATGAACAATGACGAAGCCTATGTTGTAAAAGGTGCATTGTATGGGTTTAGGCTACTTAAGGATTTTTACATTTGTAATTGGTTTTGAATCTTTTTACTAACTTAGATGCATGCAATGATACATTTTCTCTTTTTTTTATTTGATGTGGATTATTGGAATGCATTAGTCTTTTTTATGTTTTATTCGTTATGAATTACTGGATTCCATTCGTTGGCTACTAACTAATTATTATAAGTGAGAATGCCTCTAATATTATAGTATTAGAGGTATTAATAGCATTTAATACCTTATAAAATTATCTTTCCTCGAGATTTTCAATTGTTAAAGAACAAATGACATACATAAGTGAGAATGCCTCTTGGCTTTTGAAATACCAAATTACTTAAGACTAACGCATTGTACATACTCTGGAAAAGAAAAAAAAAACTATATAAGGCAACATAAATATTAATTAAAATAAGCCTCTTGGCTTTACAAAGACTAAATTACTTAAGGCCAAGGCATTGTACATAGCTTTGGAAAACAAAAAAGAAAAACTATATAAGCCGATTGAGAGTCCAATTTTTGAGTTATTCAATCTAAACACCAATGTAATGTGTAGAGGGATGTGGGTAGAGGGTTATTTTATTACAGTCTGTTACTAATAAATGGAATTGTGTTGGTGTGGGCACCACTAGTGAAGGACAGAGACATCAATGATACTTGCAAGGGAGATGAGCGTCAGGTAAAGGGGTGGAGGTTCCTCGAGTGTTGAGGGGCACAGACGGACATGGCTTTGAGGTATTTGGACAATGTCGCATTTTTTTCGTGTGCGTACTTCTCATACTTCTTAATATGCTATAATCAAATTAAAGTGTAAAGTATGCCAATTAGAATATCTATATATTTATAAATTTAATGTTATTTATTTGCAGGGGAAAAGAAATTGAGATCAAAGATTGACAACGCAAAAATGACAATTGGAATGCTGAAGACATTTTCACTTTGGAATTACAATTATGTTTTGGGTTTCTATTAAGTCAATACAGTAAAAGCGATAAAATTACGCAAATCAACTTTCTGTTATACAAATAATATGTGAATTTATAGGACAATTACAAATAATGAAATAATTAATATTTACGAGTATAGTAAAATTTTATTGCTCCTTTTTAAAAATGACGAACTATAATATACGCATCGCGCGGGTTATATGTTAGTTATATCTCTAATACGATAGTATTAGAGGTTAATGATACTTTAATACTCCATGATTTAATGAGAATTTCATGCTCCATGCATCATTCTCTTTTTAGCTGATTTATATCTGAATAGTAAATTAAACACACGTCCCTCTCTATTCTTCTCTCTCTATCATTTCATCTACTGAAGCAAGGAGTGTCTTTAAAGAAAAAAGTAAAAGCTAAATATAAAAGAACTCAAATCCTAACCTAAGTTTCTCTCTCATCCCACCCAAACGTCATGTGTGCTCTCCTCCTCCCAAATATTGTTGGGTCTCTCCTCCTCCGACTAAGATATGTTAGAGCCTTTTTCCATATTTGTGGTATATGTTTTTGTTTATTATTTAGATTTATAACCGAAAATAAATTTCTTCAAAAAGAATAACAGTATACTTTTAGCCTTGATTTAGTTTTTTTTAATTAGATTTAGTTTTTTTCTTCAGATTTGTGGTAAGTTTTTTTTTTATCATTTTGATTTAAAATTGAAAATAAATAAATAAATAACAGTGTACTTTTAAATTTGTAATATTTTTTTAAAGGATTTATTTTTTTTTTCCTTTAGATTTGTGGCATGTGATTTCTTTTTATCATTGTTTAGATGTATGATCGAAAATAAATTACGTTAAAAAATGAAGGAAAATAAATTAGGTGAAAAGAAATGTCTGAAAATTATTTAGGTTTAAAAAAATTACTAATGCCATTATTAATATGTTATGTAATTTTTGTAGGTTTGATGGTGAAGATCTCAGGTACTGTATGTTTTTTTCCAATTCTCGTTAATTATTTTTTTCCCCAATTCACGTTAATTATTTTTTCCCCCAATTCACGTTAATTGGGTCATGTTGGGTGCTTATAATAGTGTGACCCCGCAAGAGTTTTTTTAGTGTTTAGACATTCATGAATTTGGGATGTGCAAATTCTAGACTTTTTTAGGTTAAATTCATGAATCTCTCTTATTTTGTTGTGCTCAATTTTCATTTTCATTTTCATTAACATTTTTATTTTCATTTGTATTTCATAGCCTTAGACGACATCTTAGTAATTTCTAATTTTTCATTTTGGCTACATATGGCAAAGATATGCTGAAGTATTATTGTTATCATGTGTGTCAGATCAAACATGTTTTTTGGTTTTTCAGATTGAATCTTAATTAGTTGTTATTATTAGTATCTCCATTTCAAATATGTCAGCAATTTCTTTCTTTTGCTCTTTTTGTTCTCGATTTCTAACTTTTTCTGGTCTCTAAGATTTTCTATTTTTTGTTATACTTTGTTTACACCGTGACTTTTAGAAATTTTTATCGATATGTATACATTTTAAAATAAAAATGTTGTTTATTTGCGGAGCAATGGAATAGAGATCAAGAATTGAGTGACTACAATGACGCTTGAAATGATGAAGACATTTTCAATTTTTAAAATATTTTTTCATTATGTTTTGGGTTTTTCTTAATAAAATACAGTTATGGGGATACACTTTTCTAAGTTAATGTTTGGTATATCAACACTATGTCACATATGCCACTTTTATATAATGATATAATACATTGATGGGAATATATTTAAATAATATATTGCATTTAACAATATTCGTAACATGTATTTGCGTTCACGCATCGCGCGGGTTACGTGCTAGTTTATCCAAAAACTATAACCATTCATGCCAATTAAAAATCCATCACTATAGTATCTCAAAAATAAATCTAACTCTAATAAATATAAAACCAACTAAAATAATTCAAACTCTAAATCTTTATCTTTATATACTCTAAAATGCTCTACAACATTTAATATTGCTCAACAAAAAGGATGTCCACATGAGACACCTATCAGACTTACTATTCTCTCTCTTTAAATTACCCGATTCTTCGTGTGTTGTGAATATCTCTCTCCCTCCCATCTCAAACGCTTCCCATCCTAAATGAACCTCAACCATTTCTAATCACAGCTTAATATATAAACACATATATTCTCCACTAAAACCCAGAAGCTCGAGAGAATCGCAAATGAGTTTCTCAACCTCAACAAAATCGAGCGCTTTGATTACTCCATCCTCTTCAGGTACAAGATGGGGTTCAATAACTACGAAAAATAATCAATCGGGAAGAGTAGTATTACCCTTTGGGGAGAGCTTTGCTCGACCAGATCTTAAGCTGACTGGATTTTGGTTGGTTTCATTTTCTTGATTGTGTAGTTTTTTTTGGTACATCTTTTAGCCCTTTTTATTTTTCTTCTCTCTCTTGCTGTTGATGAAATGGGTGTAGGATGTGCTTTTCAGCACGTGGTTTTGGTTAAGTAGTGATTGGTTTGTTTGATTTATGGTTGTGGCATAACACGTGTTTTGTCATTTGAATTTGGGGAAGAGTAATACTACTGTTCTCGACTCATTCTCTCGATCCCAAACCAAATGTCCAGCTGGACAATCCCCACACCTAACCATTTACTTTTCTTTTTTTTTACATATCTAAACCGATCAGAGCACTTGGTAGCCAAAAGACCCTCAAGCAAGAGGAAAAATCACCTCATTTTTTTATTGGCGCCATCTCAAGCTACCGAGGAAAACCCACCTACTTACAAGCTTTAGTGTTGGAATTTTTTTTATTATGTTTTTGGTATTGAAATTGTGGGGGAAATACACCTGCTAATGTGATATGAAGTTAAAAAAAAGTCTACACTCTTTGAATTTTTATTTTCTCTTAAGTTTTTTTTATGTGTGGCTAATATATTTAAACACTTTTTCATATAAAAAAATAGGAATTATTTTACAAGAATTAAAAAATACTTTCTTATTTTAAAAAAACCTGTTTTAATTATTTAAAAAACTATTTTTTATAAAAAAAGTTTTTATAGCCTTTTTATTAAAACAAAATTGTTTTGTTTATACAAAAAACTATTTTTTTATAAAATGATGTTTTTCTTAGAAAATTGTTTTTATATAAAACTATAAACATTAAAACTATGTGCTTTATGTTTTGGGGTTATTTGTTTGTATGTTGATATAATTTTTCTATTTTTGTTTCTATTGACTCTCTTTGGGCATTTTTTTCTTCTGCATAACCAACATTGCTTTTGATTTGGAAAATAAGCATCCCCTTGCAACATTAAGGGGTATGTGGTTTGAAATATAAACCGGTGGAGTGCAAATTAGAGTTTTAGGGTCACGTTTTTATCTTCATCATTCATGGTCTTTTGAAGTTATTAATCTTATCTATTAAACAAACAAGTAGAGTGAAAATTATTGTTTTGAGCTCATGTTTTTGCTTAATGAGGATTGAGAACATAATAAAAATAAAGATAGGATACAACATGATACAAAATTGTGTTTTCTAATTTATTTTTAACATTACTTAATATAAAAACAATTAGGGACAATTAATGTTTAGTCCATAATAGCTAAGTACGTATTGCACTTTATATTAACATGACAAGATAGAACATAATAAAAAATAAATTTTTATAAAAATAGTAAAATATTTATATAAAGTTCGGTACAGTTTTCTAAAAAAACATTTTTTATAGACAAAACATTTTTTTAATAAAAAAGCTATAAAAACAGTTTCTTTATATAAAAATATCTTTTTAAATAGTCAAAACAGTTTTTTTAATAAAAAATTGTTTTTTAAGTTTTTAAAATAGTTGTGCTTTTAAATATTTGCTATTTTTTATTAAAAAAAAGATTGTTTAACAAGGAATAAGATATATGTACATATTATTTATTGGTAATTGACACTTTGTGAGGGTCATTGTGAGAAAAACAAGTGTCATTAAGGGTGAGTTAACGGTCAATTAGCGAAATGTATTAGCTTGAGGGTCAAATTCCAAGAATGGAAAAAGGTGGGTGTTTTAACTCAATAACTAATAATAATTGGGGCCAAGATCTAAATAATTATATTCTTTATACTTTTCCAATTTGTAAGGTTATGTTATTTTTTGTGGTGGTGGTGGGGGGGGGGGGGGGGGGGGGGTCAAGTTTAATTTATATGGATTGGCGTGGTATTATGATACATTATTATAATGAAAGAGTTTGTTAGTTTTGGAGAAAAAAAAGTGATATTGGTAACCGTCTATAAAAGGTTCCATAATAAACTTTTTGTCAAGCTTGAGAAATTTGACGCGGCTGCCAAGATAAAGATCATAAAGGAAGTTAGGACTTTTATTGATTTAGGGCTAAATGATGCTAAAGATTTGGTCAAGAAATAACCTGTTGTGGTAAAAAAGGGGGTTAATAAAGAAGAGGTTGAATCCATTGTTGAGAAGCTCAAAGGGTTAGGTGCTACTGCGGTATTGGCATGGTATTTTTTATGTTTTAGCTTCTTGATATTGAATAATTTGCGTTCAGTTCATAATGATAAATCATTTTTTTATGTTTTCTGTGTTAAAAAGAAAAAAGAAAAAAAAAACAGATCTATGACGTCCTCATCCCATGGCTATAATTTGACCTCGGCCTTGCCATTTTTAGGAGATTGGGTCTGGATCAAAGGACTAGTCAATATTATTTTTTCTTGGATTCCATCTCCTTTACATGAGAGAAGCCTCACAATGGCTTTTATATATGTCTCTAAATGAGTCCATGCCTCATCTTATTGTTATTTACACTTTAACGATGCCTTCATATAAGGTTTCAGTAATGTTCATAGTCTTGTGAGTGGTGCAAGAATGATACTTTAAAACTAATTATTTTTAAATTTTAAATCTTTATTTTTATTTTTGATAGTTGAATATATATAATATTCCAATGATGCTGAATAAACTCCAAGAGTTAGATTTTTTTTTAATTACTGAATGTAATCTTCAACTGGTTTGGAATATTTTTCAAGAGTTAAATTATTCATGTATTGTTTGAATATATATCTCAAAGATGATTATAAAAAATATCTAATTTATATAAAAAAAATTATCTGTATTTTTTCTTATTACTTATGTTCCGCATATTACGTCTCGCCTGCACATCACGTGGATTTACAACTAGTATCTGATTTCAACCATAAACAACTGTGGAACTGAGTAGCCCACCAAATTCATAAATAAAAATCTCATTATAAAAGTAGTAGAATGGAAAGTAAATCTAAACTACTAAAGCAAATAAAATAAATCTCCAGCTGCACTCCCAAAAATATCTCCAATCACTCACGGCTAGCTACTCCCGTGTGACACCCTGACTAATAAAATACTGGGTGATCAGTCCTATATCAAATTAAACAGGGATCTCATATGATTTCATTCTCAGCATCACTATCGAAAACCATTTAATTACTAATAACCTATTAGCCCCGGTGTCAAATTTTAAACTTTCTATTCTTTTTAACTTAAACGTACAAGTAAAACTATCCATACAAAAATATGAACAATGACTGAAATGAATAAATAAGGGCCGATAACTCTCGGTAAATCATATATACAACCATATCGAATAAGCGTAAAATAAAATTGCTGAAAATAAAATAAAAGACAACAGTTGGGCAACAAGCCTGAATATTACAACAATACCTCCTATCTAGATCGCAAGGATAGAAGCGTCTAAACAATTTCCTGCCAACATCCACAGCTGTGATAGCAACGTCTGACTCGAAAGAATAATCATCTAGGCTGTAACAACCCTCGATTTTGGGAGACTCATTTTATATTAATTTTACCGCATAAGGTAATTATATAAAATGTGGGGACTGGGGTAAATATTAATTGAATGAATTTGAAGTTAATATTTACTATTTTGATGCATATTTACTGTAGGTGAAAGTAAATATCATCAGGTTGCATGTTTATAGTGTCATGTATATAAATGACACGGTAGTTCAAATGAAATTGGAACTCACAAAATAATTTATAAAATTTCCGGATGCCAGTTTAGAGGGTGTAGTTAGTCTCGGATGGTGCGAGACAGTCAAGATAAGTGCCATATTGTATTTTTGTGTTTCGGGCACTTTTACCTGGTTTTAGCTTAAACGCGTATTTGGGAGTCATTTTAATGTGGTATTAATCATTTAAGTTGGGATTTTAACCTAAGCCACGATTTAAGCCTTCTAAAATCCCCTAATTTCCTTATTTTATGTCTTACACTTAGAGAGAAAAGGAGAGAAAGAGAGCTTGGGAGAAAAGTGGAGAAGGAAGAGAGAAATGAAGATTGAAGATGGGAGATTGCTTCTACCACCATGAAATCTGAATTTACAACCATAAGGCAAGTTTTCTACTTGCTAATATGTGATATGAGTTTAATAATTTGTGTGATAGTTGTGTATTTGCATTTATGGATCACAAATGGAATTTATGGGATTTAAACCCTAATATTAGTTTTTGATGATGAAATGGTGAGTATTAATGGTTACAAATCATGTAGGATAATCTTTAGGTAGTTAAGTGGTTGGTTGTGTGTAAAATGATAGGGATTGTGAGCTTTGGGCTTAGCTTTTGGAAGAACCCTAGGTCTGCTACGACCGGTCGACCGGGCTTTTGCGGGAGGCTTACTGCTTTCCTACAAAGGTATAAATTTTGAGAGCGGTCGACCGCGGTTCCCGGACCGGTCGACCAGACTCTCCCACCTGAGCCTTCTGTATTTTCTTCTTAGGCAAAACTTGAGACGCGGTCGACCGCGGTCTTGGGACCGATCGACCGGTCCCCTGTTTTTCACCTTTAAACCTTATTTTGTTTTCTAGGTTTATTTTCTTTAATAGGATCTAGGAACCTTCTTGCATGAAGTAAACTTAGAGTCCTAGAGTTCTTAATGAGTTGGGTTACTACCCTAGTCTAGAGATGGTTTAGGCGGGGTTTCTGGGGTTAGGCCTTTTGATGATAGGGCATTCTTTCTTTTAGTTGATTCCTCTAACTAGGGAATGCATTATTATGTTTGGGAGACCTTAGAAGCTCATTGGAGCTATGTTATTCTTGATGGTTTATTATATCTATCAACGAATCTTGGGAGAATAATTGAAAATCTATTTATTCCTTGAGGTCATGTCAATGCAAATGTGTACGACTCCAGATTTAAAAAGGGAAATATTTACATAATGTAAATGATTATGGTCTCGGATAGTTGGAATATACATTTGCTAAAATGTGAATCGGATTGAGTATAAAACATGCATTTGCTCAAATGAAATTGGTTACGGAAATGAAGGTAAATTATAATTTACTTAATCATTAACATAAAATGGTAATTTGGTTATACACACCTCTCTAAATGACATCATAAGGGAAGTTCGCGCGCTTGGTGATGCCCCCTGGCTAGTGAATGCAGGGTGGATATAGTCCTAGGCCATATGCGGGGTTTTATATGTTTTCTGCGCTGGTTAGGGGATTCCGGGTGTGGTCCTGACTTTCCCGCAGGCATATGGCCGCTTCCCGACGTTGCGTTATGAGCCCAGGTTGTCTTGTATAGATAGGCCCTGGAAGATGATGGTCATTTAGGGGCGCGCCCAGTGGGGAAACTCGGAGGGGCGGTCTTAGAATCGTTGTATGCATATGAATATAACCATTCTAAATCAAGTGGGACTTGATGTATGATTCTTGCCATAAAGAGCATTAAATGTTGATTATATTCCTGCTAAGGAATGGTAATACCAGGATGGGCATGTAATTAAAATAAAATCCACAAAGAGCTTAAAAATTGAGATAAAAGCCATAAAGAGCTTATAGTTATAGATTTATTTTCCTGTTGAGGAATAAACTATGACATGAATCGGGGTATATGATAGAAGTCTTATTTATGTTCATCTTTCCTTTTTCCTGCTTAGTTAAATTAAACTCATGCTTTTATTTACTGTCTTAACCTATGTTTTAGAATTGTGTAGATAGACTTTATTCTTCCTAGCATAATGATATTCATAACTGTCATACTCTTTATTCATCTGGTAATCATATAGAACCGGGCCCTGACCCGTTTACAATTCTTGTTGCATATGCATCTTGTCTCTGCTCAGGTACTCCTCCGCAGGGATGCCTGATTTGAATTCCTATTTCGATGTCCTCGGCGAGCCGTGATGCATTGCGGGTATTACGGGTCACAATTGGTATAGACGTTTTCATTTTTGTATTCTAGTTAAGATCAAGTCTTTTATTCGGGCGAGGTGCCCAAGCTTTTGTAAATGACTAATGAAATGTAATAAGTAACTTATTGAACTGGTGTATTATTGGAGTTTCAGTTGGTGACCGGTATCTTATTCGGTCATTTTTATTGTTTTCTTGTTGTATTATTTATATAAGTCTTGGGGTTTCCCTTATCTTTCAGGAATTGGGTTGTTTGTTTTCATTTATTTACTTTCAAATCAAAATTTTGGCAACCCGTTTTCTGAAAAATTGGGTGGTTATCCTAGATACTCTATATTGTTATTGTGATGCTGAGAATGATTCCATCTATGATTCCGTTATATTGGAGTATTGGGCTGGCCACCCCTTATTTTGGTGAGCGGGTTGTCACATAGGCATCCCTGTGTCTGGACACCTAAAAAGTATAACAAAGGAGAAGAAAAAGAAAATATAGATACGGGCCAGAGCCGGATTTTGAAAAAGATTTTAGCAAGTTCTTAACCTACTTTAATATTTAAAATATGATAGTCTCCATATTTAATCTGGTGTCGTACTCACATGAGATGCCCCTCATCTCTCATCTAACAGTACACACCGAACGCTTGTATTTTGAAACACCCTAGTTAAGCTACTCCGCCTGACTAATCTCTCACAGCAACTAAATTATCATACGCTATCTCATACCCCGCGTATATAAAATATTCTAAGCATTCGCCCAAACTTATGCATTATCATTTCTTACTTATAATTAATCCACTCATAATTGATAACTTTCACTAGTTATAGTATACTAATCATGTTTTAGTGTTATTTATCTCGTATAAAATATTCTCATCTTTATATACATATATCACATATTTTATCCCGGATTTTATACTCCCAGATGTAACCATTTACTTCTCACTTGTTCTTTTTATATATATATATATATATATATATATATATATATACTATACACATCAAGTATATCCATACTTATATATGACACTATATAAGTATAATAACCATCCCTAAGAGTTATAACTCAATGAATGTAGTCTTTAAAATGCTATCATCTTCCAGGGAATTACTCACATATCATTCTTGGTACCAGCAGTCGCACTCTCGCACCGACTTGGTAAAAACCAAATCACAACGTAGGGGAAGCAGTCATAGTTCCTCACCGAAAATGAGAACGAAACATACCCACCATGTCTCACCCCTGATAAAAATCACATAATATAAATAATGGACGCTATGACCTGGGGACTATACGCTCCCTGCTCCTCAAGCCAGGGGACTCACCCACATCGCGCAGCTTCCCATGATAGCACTAGAGGGGTATGCTTCACATAAATATATCATTCACACAGATATATTCATAATCATATCATATATATACTATCTCTATACCCGCATATATATATATATATATATATATATATATATATATATATATACGGCAATCATGCCTATCTCCCATGGCATTAGCTTATAATCCCTAATATACAAATTCGTGTTAATTCATAAGTATACACCCAACTTATTTTAATCCCAAAAGTATTCACTCACTTATGATATAATCCTCACATAAATAATTTCCTGAATAATAGCTTATCACAACTAGCTAGTATTCTAATTACATCCTACTCACACGATCGGATTTCACTCATATATAATCGGCATATATATTCTACACACATAATTATATACCCGCCGAAATAATTTTTCAAGTGTTATTCATCCCAAACACTCCTTAAATTCAGACCCCAAATCTTATTCACACTAACCCGAGATTTATACATCACTCACTTCATCACTTAAAGGTCCTCACAGTCTATAGTGGGTCCCCTACTATTCATCTCAAATAGGAATTCTTCTTCAATCCCTTTTTGTCCAAGAAAATCTCGAAAAAATTTCTGTCGAAACCGAACCGAACCCTTGGCCCTAAAAACGAATCGTTCCAGTTCCAAACAAATGAACCGAACTGATAATACCAAAAATGAACCGGTTCGATAACCCAAGAACAAACCGAACCGATAACCAATAAAACGAACCGATCCGACGATCTCATAAGTTCGGGAGTTCATCTTCTTCTCAAACTCCAAAATTTATGATTTTTACCCCTACCAACCATCATTATAATCATCTACACACTTGGGTATACCCAACACACCAATTTATTTATAGGATTCCTCAAGTTAATTAAGATTTAAACCGTATCTTAATTAAACCCAAGTTTTTATTCAGCTCCTCCAATTTCACACCAAAGTTATATCGTTAACATGAATTTAAACTCAGATTTCATATGGAGTTGTTATCACATCAAATTATATGAAATCATTTTCAAAAAATCCCATTTTGATTCAAGAATCCCAACCCAAAATTCATATAGGTTTTACCAACTATAATATGAAAAATAAACACACTTAAATCATTTAAGCAAGTTAAACACTTGCCTCGTTGGATAAATCTGACATCCTTGTGCCAGGATCCGCTAGAGCTTGGCCGAAAATCTCCCATTTTTCTTTCTTTTTTCTCTTCTTTATTCTTTCTTTATTTTCTTTCTGTCTTTTCTCTTTCTCCCGTGCCCTTATAAGAGAGAATAAGGCTTATTCCCTTATTAAACCCAAAATTGTCTCGTATACATACATGCGAGTCCCTATTAATAAAAAAAGTCCCCGGAACCCAAACACTACCTCTGAGTACTCTATTCTGACTATCTTGTCCTTTCCGTGACCAACCGTGCACTCGAAATTCCCATCCGAGTCACTTATCAAAATTTCAACTTTCTAAATCCAATACAACTCCGCTCATGTTTTCCAAATGAAATATTATTATTACTTGTCACTTTTTCCAATCGTGACATGATATAAATAATCCAACTTCATTTACTTATTCTCTTAAGTAAATATAAGACACATCAATATTAATCCATCACTCGCCAATTTAATATTTATCCACACTTTGAATTCTCAATTTAATAAATTACACTCACTCATATAATTTAAATGTCCATAAAATTACGGAGTATTACATCCAACACTACACCTGAAATGTTATTCAACGCAATGGGTTAGAGCCCACCGTGTGAATACTAGCTACTCCTCCCAATTAGGGTTAGTAAACCCAAACAATAGCATTATACATGATAAACATCAAAATAAAGTATTTTAATTTAAACGATATATATATTAACATGCAAGTAAAAATAAACTACCACTATCTATCTGCATGTAACACCCCTCGCATTCTGGTAAGCGATGTTGCCAGTCGCCGTCGCCAAACTATGTCAGGCGTTACTAAATAAGTTATCATTCTTAGCATGTGACAGATATATGAGACATATAAAAAAATTTCACACAATAATTATCAACTTTATCCCATCCATATAAATATTCATGCAATATTACAAATCCATCGTCATGCTATCTCAAAAAATCCAACTCCAAATAAATAAATAAACCAAGATGAAATAATCTAACTATAAATAATGGACTGAATCAATAAACAACCGTGGAACCGATTGTCCCACCAAATTCATAAATAAAAGTCTCATAATGAAAGCTATGCCATGGAAAGAAATCCTAAACTACCAAAATATTTATAATAAATCTCCAGTTGCATCTATGAAAATGTCTCAAATCACTCCTGTGCAGCTACTCTAGCGCGATAATTGAAATGTTAGTCAATGCAATGGGCCAGAACCCACCGCATGAATACTTGCTACTCTTTCCAATCAGGGTTCATGAACCCGGATAGTAGCATTATACATGATAAATATCAAAATAGAGTTTTTTTAATTTAAACGAGATATAAATTAATGATGCGAGTAAAATAAATCACCACTAAGTGTCACGTGAACTGGTCACCATTTTATAAGTCCAATAATTATGATTCTGTCATTTATTATTACGCAATTAAACCCATTTAATTCAATTAATCAAATACTAATTATAGCGATACGCTAATAGCCAACTGACCTTCCTATTAACCCTGCACTTATTCGGGCCGCCTAAAGCTTTTCACCACTCACTTTCCCCTCGCTATAGCTAGCCGGAGAAATTTTGTTAACCCTGCACTTATTGATGAGGTTCCACGTACGACACGCCATAATAGGTAGTCAGCACTGCACTTATTGATGACGCCAACACACACTCACGTCATAATAACCAGCCAACCCGTGTCAGTCCTGCACTTATTGACAATGCAAAAAGTTTAATTTTTTAATACCCGTTTATTATTTTAGGCATTAATTCTCAATTTCTCATTATTTTTATTAGCCCCACCCTTTTATCAAGTGTAAATCTTCAAAACCACCCCTGGTTCCATACCTATAGGTCTTCAAAGCAAAAGTACATCCTATCCTATCATATAGGATACATTTATACCATCAAGTACCTCCTAGTCTCACGTCTAGACTATCAAATCAACGGAATGACACAAAAATCAGCCCCACCCCGGAATATCCCCTTCGTAGGAATCTACACTAACTAATCTCATACCTAGAAAGTGTTGACCACTACTAAGACATACTTACTAGTCCCATACCTAGCAAGCACTCCTAAAATTTAGGTTAGAGCATAAGTACCCAAAAATCATGTCATCCCCGTAATGCAAAATACAATTAAATCAATAAGTTGCATAAGACATTTTATCGACAATTCCACAAATTTCTCATAAGATCACAAATTAATCTAATTTCATTCGTTCAATCAATCTTCATAATTAAACAACTTATTTTATGCAACTAATACAATTTCATCGTCATGTAAGTTTATGGTGCACACAATAATAATTTCTCGTTTATCACACCTAGATAATTTTATATGATTTCACATGTCGCTTTCAATTAATAAGGCTACTATAATTTTCTAATATGCAAATCTACACCCATTAACGAAAATCCATTATCTACCCTAAGCACATAAGGGTTATAAGTCTTAATTCATATTAAGATTTTTCATAAAAATAGTCCCAACATAGATTTCACTTTCCCTAATTGAGGTTTCTAGTTTATTTTAGGAGTTTAAGAAAACCATTCAATTTAATGTTTAAGCGATATTTAAAACGCATAATACTAAAGAGAAAGAATATAAGTATCCCTGCCTTAGAAAAATCGTTTTATAATTCTAAATTGTTGGTCATGTTGCTCTAGAGAAGACAAAAAAAATATGTTCTTGGATGATCTTGAGAAAAATCGGGTCTTGCCCTCTAAATTTTGAGTTAAAGGCTATTTAAAATGGTTTAGGTTTGGGGGAAAAGAGATGATGAATTTTGTGGGAGGCTATTGACTTTTGAGAAGGCTAAAAAATGTTTTAAAAACACTAAACCCGTCCCTTTTTAATTAAGTAAAAGAAAAAGTTTTAATCTCAAACAACAACTAAAAAAAAGAAATTAAATTACTGCTGCTGACCTGGGCGAACCGGTTCGCCCCTTCCCTGCGAACCGGTTCACCCCCTCCTTGCGAACCGATTAGGATGCCCTAACATCCGGAAGCTCCCCCATTTTTTTTTAATAAAAAGTTGTAACACCAAAAATTGAACTCTGATTCCAATTCTAATTAAAATTTCATTGTACTTAAATCAAATCATCATTGTTAAATTGTCAAAAATAATTAAATTCCACCAAAATATTATTTTGATTTTTTTAATTTCAAAACAAGTTATTTAAGGTTTTAAAATTATGGGGTGTTACATAATTTTTCATTAGAACAAAAATTTCATCCTCGAATTTGATGAAGCGTAAACGCACAAAATAAAATAAGGCTCACATATGTCTGCGTGTATATGAGACTTTTATTTACGAATTTGGTGGGCTAATCGGTTCCACGGTTGTTTATGGATTCATTCGATTATTTATAGTTGGATTATTTCATCTTGGTTTATTTATTTATTTGGAGTTGGATTTTTGGAGATGGCATGGTGATGGAGTTTAATATTGCATGAATGTTTATATGGATGGGATAAATTTGATAATTATTGGGTGGAAAATTTTTATTTGTCTCGTATATTTGTCACATGCTAAGAGTGATAACTTATTTAGTAATGCCTGACCTAGTTTGGCGATGGCGGGTGGCCACCTAGCTTGCCAGAATACGCGGGGTGTTACACCACATAACTAAGTCAACAAGATGTTTAAGTCCAATTATTCCATTTCAACTATAATTTAACATTAGTTCTTATCCTTACTTAATTTAATTATCCAATTATTTTTTTTATTTGTGCCACACCACTATGGCCAGTCACCCCCTTACTGGCACGCTTAATTTTCTACACATCATACCCATTCCCCTCACTATAGCCAGTAAGTCCTAATTCTGTCAACTCTGCACATACTCATGAGGTTCCATGTGCGACACGTCACCATAGCCAGTCAACCCATATTTTGTCAGCTCTGCACATACTCGTGACGCCAACACACCACCACGTCGCTATAGCCAGTCGACCCGCTGACTGTCATCTCTGCACATACTCGTGATGTAAATTCATTTTAATATCCGTTTATTATCTTAGGCAATAATTATTAATTTTCTCAAGTTCTCATTATTTTCTATTAACCTCACCATTTTATCGAGCATAATTTCCTCAAACTACCCCTAGTCCCATACCTAGAGGTTTCCAAAATGCAAGTGTATCCTAGCCTATCATTTAGGAAGAATACCTACCAATAACTACCACCTGGCCTCGCACTTAGGCTCTCGATCCAACAAAAATGACCTATAATTCAGTCCCACCCCAGAATCATCCATTCATACAAAAACACACTATCTAGTTCCATACCTATAATATGTTATCAACAACTAAGGCCTACTTTATAGTCCGATACCTAGCAAGTAACCTAAAAATAAGGTGAGAGCAATAACTTACCCAACAATCTGGTCGTTCCCGCGGTGTCAATTATTAAAAATATTAACGAATCAAATATGACATATTTCCAACTTATCACAACAATTCTTTAAATTAATCGCAAGATTACTATTTATCCTAATTATGTCGGTTTAATTATAAGGTTAATTAACACAATTCGTTTTCTCACCAATTTATAGAATTTATATTCACATGCATATTTTTGGGAGCATACAATAACAAGTCTCTACTTTATAAGATGCACATAATTGAGCGTGATTTTACATGTCAAAATCAATTTATAAGATCCTTACAATTTATTCTGCATGCAAACGTCATAAATTCTAATGGGATCCCAACCTCTAACCTAAACATGCAAGAATTTTGAGTCTTAATTCGTATTAAAGTTTTGAATAAATTAATCCCAAATTTAGTTTCACTTTTCCTAATTAGTCTCTATAATTTATTTAAGAAAAACAATGATTACTAGTGTTTAGGCAACATTTAAAATGCACAATACGAAAGGGGAACAATAGAAGTATTCATGCCTGTAAAAATCATTTAAAAATCAAATTTGATGATTACGTTCCTCTCGAGAAAATAATAAAAATACGTTCTTGGACGATCTTGAGAAATCTAGGTTTAGTTATTAAAATTTTTAAGTTAAAAGTTGAGGTCTCAAGGTTTAGGTTTGGAAGAAAAGAGAGGATGGAGATTACGGGAGGTTCTTGCTTTTGGAGAAGGCTAAAATATGTTTAAAAAATCTTAAACCCGACACTTTTTGTTTTATATCAAAAAGAATTTGAGTCCTACACAATTATAAAATTAAAGAGTTTTAATTTTTCAAAATTATACAAGTAGACCGATTCGCCCCTCCATTCGAACCGGTTCGGATCCCTTGACATCTGAATTTCCCCCTTATATTTATAAACTGTAAAACTCTCCTATTTTGAATCCGATTTCAATTCCCATAAAAGTTACTTTTTATATAAATCAAGATCATCATTTTTAAATATGAAAATAATTAATTTCAAAAAAAATTATTTTTACCCGAAATTTTAAACTCCCAATATATTTTATGTTTAAAAAAAAACATGGGGTGTTACAGTGAGTTGTTGTGTTTGAAGATTAAAATGTAAGTTCTCATACATTCCTCACTTCACTATTTATTGTGTTAATCTACTACCAAATATCAATTGTATTTTATAGTTTTTTAATCTTAATAATAGGAAAGAACAAAAAAGAAGTGGAAATGCTAAGTTTAAAGCAGATTCGTCAGAGAAATATGCAACTGATAATATAAAGTCTCATACTCAATGAGTTCAGTAATTAAATTGTTTGTCATAATTATTTTCATCTGAAATTACATTCAAATCTAATGTAAGAATTTTTATTTTATTTTTTTGCAAGAAAAGAAATTTTATTTATGAACAAATAGGAGAAAAAGCCTTTCCTAGAGCTTTTACAAGAGATAATGAAAACAAATTAAGACAATTTACGATTTCTTGAACGAGAATAAGGAATTAAATTATATTTAAGATCCGATTTCTCCTCATTAGTTAATGCCGAAAAAGAATCAACTTAAGAACTTTGGGTTCCTCTGAAAGGAGTTGAATTTTCAAAGTTGCCTAAAATTTCAAACGAATTACTAACTTGAATATGATTTTGATTTTTGCCACATTTTTTCCAAACCGAGTCTTCAGTGATTGCACGAACATCATTCTTTGGTATCTCAACATATAAACTAAGTCTGTGACTATATTCTTTCTTTTCTTTCCACACTGAACTATTTGTTTGAGCTGACAAAACCTCATTTGGGATATATTCTAACGGTGGTATTTCCTCATAAGAGTCATCAGAGAAAATGTCATTATCTCCTAAAGAAATATTCTAATTTATATTCATTAGGTTAGGGGTTTGTTCATCCCGAGGCAAATTAGCCTTTTGAATTTTCATACATTTGGCATTTTGAATTTTGAATTTTTGGGATGGACATTATCTGCAGTGGACCTGGAATAACATCATTGTTCCCCTCTTTCTCAGCATAGTAAAGTTTTTGAACTTCTTTCTTAACTTAATAGTTCCTTTTTTTCCCGACTTGATCAGTAACATCTTGATTAATTATTCCATTTTTATTAAAAACCTCAATCTTCGGGGTGCATCATTTTGAAAATTTAAAGGCAACCTATTTTCGATAACTGATTGAATTATTTCTCCCCCTACCTTGGCGACTACTAGAGACATGTTATTACGATCACCTGTCATTGTCATGTGTTCGATAGTTTCAACTATCCTTGGCTTTAAGGATTTATTCAAACCTGAAAAACTCAGTTGATCTCATTGATAGTTACTAAGCTCCAAAAAAATTGGATCAGTTGATTTACCTAATGATTGACATTTTTTCGGGGATGAATGAATGGATTCTTCGATGGGCGAATTTCTACCTGTGAAATAATAGCAGTATTTTGTTTTGACAACATATTTTGGGGATCATTAACAATCATTTTTTGAGTATCTTTCATTAGACCATTGGCCACCATTTTTTAAAGATGCTTACAACATTAACATTGTGTCTGTTGATACCAAATTTAGTCCGCTGACGTGGATCAATTAAGTGGAGACACGTGTCAATCTACATGGCACCTACAAACATTTCTGAGCAACACCTTGACTTTGAGGAACTCGACCTCCTCGTCCAACTATGACACTCCGAACAACAAGTGCTCTGCGAGGAATTTCATTGTACCGAGCAGCTCATGAAGACCGAGCTACTTAGGCGATCCGAGCAGCTCAGGCGGTCCGAGCTGCATCTCGTACAGAGCATTAATGATCGAACTGCATCTCGGACAGAGCATTAATGTCAGGATAATCACAAGAGATACTGCGCATTAAATCCTCTTTATTATCACACAGACACATACGCCTATTGGACAGCTGTGTGTTATTCTTTCATTTGTACAGCCTCGAGGCTATAAATACATTGTAACCTCCTCATTAGCAGGGGACTCGGAATTTCTTGGTAAAACCACTATCGAGAATTCTGGGCAAACAATCATCAATACAGAAACAGTGGATGTAGGCCATTCTCACAAGGCTGAACCACTTTAAAAATCATTGTCTAAATATTTCTTTATTATTATTATTATTATTATTATTATTATTATTATTATTATTATTATTATTATTATTATTATTATTATTATTATTATTATTATTATTATTATTATCTGTGATTAAAAGAATTAGGTCAAATCTAATTTTTTACATCAATAGATTGGCGCCGTCTGTGGGAAACGACTGTAATTTTTGTTTTTCACCAAAAACAATTCATCACCATTGGCTGACAATCCTGAATCCAGCAATCAAAATGCTGGAAACCCCCCAAATCCATCCGCTCCTCCAAATATCCAAGATCTGGCTGGAATCATGGCCAGTTTGGCTCAAGGTTAGACAACCATGCAAGAAATAATGCGACAACTTATGCAAACTATCCAGGGTGGAGCATCAACCCATTCAGGACAGTGAAGTATTCAAAGAAATACCCGTTTAGTTTCTTCTCGTCTTAGGCAGAGCGATTCACATTGCACTGAGAGATCTGATGATTTTTCTTATCAGCCTGGAAGGACTTCCTCGGTACAAGCTACTGATACGCAACAAAATATCACTCTCTCTCCAGAAAGGACCAGTGCACTGGAAAGATTAAGTAGGGTCTCTCCTTTTGATCGATTGGGCCCTAGGAAGAATAAAAGTCCTCCTAAGGCTATGTCGAGAAACTTTCAACGACCATTTGATCTAAGAGAGGGTTCCGCCCAATCACAACCAATTGCTCGACAAGATAGATCCCAGGAAGCGATTTAAACATGATCAATTGCTCGAACTAATAGGCCCGAGGAGGGAAATGATGCGTGGAAAGGCTCTATTCGAAGGTTGGAGGATAGATTAGGGGAAATGGCTAAGGCCAAGAATCCTATACAAAGAACTTTTATCCAAGGGACACCTTTTGTCCAAGCAATTGTGGATTTTTCCACACCATCAAAGTTCAAAGCACCTGTTGTGACTCCTAAATATGATGGAAAAACCGACCCTGTCCTTCATATAGAGCAATACCAAGCTGCTGCCGACATCTATGCTGTGCCAGATGAGATGAGATGCAGGGCATTCTCAGGAATTCTTACAGGATCTGCTCAAATATGGTACAATAATCTTCCTCGGGGTAAGATTTCAACTTTCTTTCAATTGGCCGAGCTCTTCATTGGAAACTTCTGTTTTGAGGCAAAACCTGTTAAACGAGTAGCACACTTGTTAAGTGTTAGACAAAAGGCAGGTGAAAGCACCAGGGATTATATAACTCGTTTCAATAATGAGAAACTCGAAGTTATTGATTATGAGGAAAAGACAACAATTACTGCTCTGATGAGTGGGTTGTTGCCCAACAAGTTGTACCACACTTTGGCCAAAGATCCACCCAGAACCATGTCAGAACTAATGGAAAAAGCGGCCAAGATCATGAATGCCGAGGAGGCTATGGCTGCGAAGAAGAATATGGACACCAAAGAGACCAAGGTGGAGGTTGATAAGGCTAAAAATAAAGAACATAAGAACAATGGTGGTGACAAGCAGTCAAAGGCAAAACCATTATGGGACATATTGAAGAAATTTGAAAATTATACTCCTTTGAAAGTAGACATAAACCATGTGCTGGAGGAGATCAAGAACATCGAGGAACTAAACTGGCCTGGGAAATTGAAGTCAGATCCCGACAAGAGGAATAAGGCCAAATATTGCGAGTTCCATAAAGACCATGGTCATATGACCAAAAATTGCATAGCTCTCTAGAATGAAATCGAAGCACTCATCAGACGAGGAAAGCTGACCAAGTATGTTGATCGAAGAAATGAAAGAAAAAGCAACGACCAAGCAAGACAGAGATCTAGATCTCCTCGTCGAGCAGAAGAAAATAAGAAAAGAGATCATGAAGACGATCCAGAAGATGACCCCGATCTCCCCAAGAGACCAAGACAACCATAACGTGAGGTATTTTCAATTTGTTTGGGATCATTTGATTGTAATGTTATTACAGGTGGAGATGCAGGAGGTGGGGACCTTACTGCGGAAAGGAAAGCTTACCTCAATGAGGCTCAAGCTTGTTCATACATTCGGCGAATAAATCTAGCTGAGGATGATCGCCCAAGGAAGGTGAACAAAGAAAAATTGGTCATTGGTTTCTCCAAGAACGACCTCGCAGGTGTACTATATCCTCATGATGATCCACTGGTAATCAAAATGAGGATGAAGGAAGTAATAATCTCAAGAGTACTGGTGGATAATGGTAGCTCGGCGGATATCATGTTCTACTCATGCTTCGATAATTTAAATCTAAAGTTGTCTCAGTTGGAACCTTATCACAGGCCCCTCCTCGGGTTTGCTGGAGAGAAAGTCTTTCCACTTGGGACAATCAAGTTGGATATGCTCATCGGTACATGGCTTGCTTATCGAACAGAAAGAATGTTCAATCAACCTACAATATCATCATGGGAAGGGTAGGATTGAAGAAGTTCGAAGCAGTACCATCTACGGTACATCAATGCCTAAAATTTCCAACCAATTTTGGAGTAGGAGTGGTGAAGGGTGAACAAAACGTAGCTCGGGAATGCTACTATTCATCTGCCGAGCAAGAAGAACTGGAGGAATTTAGGAAAAAGATTACGACTTACCAAGTGGATGAAGGTGCAGAAATTGAGACATTGGATCCTAGAGACGAGTCGCGGCTTGTGAAAGGTCAGGTGGTAGAAGATACTAAAAATGTCATTTTGGACGACGAACACCCGGAACGAACAACTCAAATAGGTTCATCGTTAGATGCCTCACTGAAACAGGAATTGATAATTTTCTTAAAAAGCAGAAAATAAACTTTTGCTTGGAGTCATGAGGATATGCCAGGAATAGACCTAAATTTCTTATGTCACGAGCTCAATGTGAATAAGGAGATCAAGCTAGTGAAGCAGAGATGAAGAGTGTTCAGCCCCGAGAAGAACCAAGCTATACAAGAGGAGGTCGAGAAGCTCCCGAAAGCTTGCTTTAATGAAGATGTTAAATATCCAGACTGGTTAGCAAATGTAGTGATGGTGAAAAAGAAGAACAACAAATGGAGGATGTGTGTAGACTTCACCGACCTCAACAAGGTATGTCCAAAGGATCATTTTCCCTTGCCTCGAATTGATCAATTAGTGGATGCTATCTCGGGACACGAGCTGTTGAGCTTCATGGATGCTTATTCTGGTTACAACCAGATTAAAATGAAACCTGAAGACAGGGAGAGTACTTCTTTCATTACCCCTAGGGGAACTTATTGTTATAATGTTATGACTTTTGGTTTGAAAAATGCAGGTGCAACATATCAGCGGCTGATGAACAAGGTGTTTGCAGAGCATATC